>CM041213.1:41375466-42580230 GCA_023065735.1 Coffea humblotiana | reverse complement strand
CATATGCTCTCATTGTAGGCCTCTTTGTGAGTAGCATTAATTGACAAAGTTCTCTGGAGGCTCCTTTGTCAAAATAATGGCACTCATTGCATGAGTATAAGGAATACCATTTAGTTCCCATCTTCTACAACTACAAATTCTACTCTCCAAATTCACAGTGTACCTATCTCCATACATACACCTTATCTCATAATTCCAGTCCCCTGAAGATGTAGTTATGGAAGCACTAGAAGCACTTTTTATTTTTTCCACCTTTAAAATTTTAGGACATACCTTTCCTGTATAACTTTTTCATCCACTCCATCTTATTCTTCATTCTAACCATTAAATAAAGTCATATTGTTTCCAGCATACCTAGTATAGGCCTCTCCCTTGCTTCTAAAATGCTGGAATTGAAACTCTCACATAGGTTGTTCAATAAAATGTCACATTTAATGAAGGTTCTGAAGTAAGTTCTGGATCACTGCTGCAGTGTTGTGTTGTCAAGCAACCATTGAAATGCACCCTCATCAACTGCTTTCAAAGCTTCAATCATAGCCTTGAAAAGATTTTTGTAAGGAGCTCTTGCAAGTGCCTAAATTCTCTCCTTTAATTCCAAACCACCATGCAACTTTTTTAAAGTTATTGTACATATGTCTCATATACATCCTATGCTCTACATCTGGAAGCAACTCTTCAATAGGTTCAATCAATCTCTTCAAAAAATTAAAAAGTAAAAATAGATCATCAAATTAAAACTAGCAACCTCAACTTACACACAAAAAAATACAGAAAAATATACTTATACACCTTTTGTTTATCAGTAATACTAGGAGGGAGCGCCTGCGCATCGCGCGGGTGTTTGGTGCCTGTGGGAAAGGAGATTTTTTTTTTGAACAAACAATAGTACATTGTGAAAAAAATAAAACTCAGTATGAAAAGATAAATAATATAATCAATCAATTCACACAACGTTACAATAAAACTGTATCAAATTAAAGGTCGTTGATAATGCAGAAAGGCAGAGCAACACAGAAAGCTAACTTTATTCCAGAATCCCCACCAAGAGGTCTTACTTACTGTTGCTTCAAACCTATAAGATTATAACCAACCCAGACCAATTGGGGTTAGGCAACGCGATAAGAGTCGCTAATTGTAGGTACTAAAAACACATCCGACAAAATTAAGAGAGGAACTGAAAAATTGGAGAGGGGTGAAATCTAACCTCACATTGAACCATCAGGAGTAGCTGGGACTGAAGAGCATTTTGAACTGATTAGTATGAAGCCAGTTAGAATTATCCCAATCCTAGAATGCGAACAAGGAGAAACTGATAATCAACCGTTTAGGCATTAACATACCAATGGTTCGGCAATTGAATTGGGTGTAATTAATGATGAAATAATAGGTAATTTCAGAGTTGAGTTCGGATGGAAGAGAAAACGATGAGGCAAATCGTTATAGACAAAGGCAAAAAGGGAAAACTTAACTCCTAAAACTGAAAAGGGATAAACTGACCAATGTTTGTGGCTCATAAATGTAGATTATAAATGATAGATAAATGGGTTCCTACCATTGATAGAGAAATTGTTGGCTCATTTCCTAAATCTGATTGTCATTCAAACGTTTCAAATAAAGCAACATCTCAAACGGTTATCTGTAGCTGAAAAGGGAAATTATTGGTAGTTAAGCGATATTCCGGTAATTACATCAACATACAAGCACATATTGGTTGTACAAAATGCAAAAACGGTTGAACACTAATTACACATTCCATCAATACTCAGATGACTCATCAATGACAACTTTAAATGTATTAAAAATGGGGTCATTTCAGTAAACATACCCAAATACATGCTTTCTTAACTTGTACCTAAATCTTTTAAACTAATACACAACATTTCATATTTCCAGAAAGCCCAACCTATGCGGTTGAAATTCAACCTATTTTTTGACTAAAACTCAATCTTATATAGTATAAGGAAATGTCCAATGATTTTCATCTCTGATTTGGAGGTCATTCACCAATTCACCTATGAACCATTTTCAAGTCAGCTTGCTTTCTATTTTCACCACATCATAGGCAATGGGATATAACTAATCATTGGGGTTAATTCCTACGGTTACAAGTAATACACCCTTGTGGAACCCTCTAAGATGGCAGCCATCTAATCCGACAACAGGTCCACAACCACTTAAAAAGTCTGTCTTGCACATTAAGACAAATAATGTGAGGACGTGTAAAATCCCTTATATTTTTCTTAAAATCCCCTTTAATTTGAAAATTATTACTTTACAATAACTTTACTACACATTCACTTTCCCAATAGCTACAAATAATCATAGAACCAAGGGTTTCCGTTTTACTTTCATCGTTAAGCCAAACTAGGATTTTTACTTCTTTTTGTAGTCTGAGTAATCGATACAAAGTGTGTACTAAGTTTAGTGATTCCGAATGAGTTTTAGATAATATTAAATGTGTGATTAGAATGATAATAATAAGTTAGTGAATTAGAGGTTAAAACCCTAGTATACGCGATTTAAGAAAAATCGGCTTGAACCGGCCGGTACCGTTCATACCATTGAACACACCACTTGACCACCACTTCATTAACTTAATTCATTGTCATTAGTGCCAAAATATCAGCCCTAATTATGCTTGTGAGCCAGCCGAAATTATTGACTAGAAAAAGAAAGGAAAAGAAAAAAATTCAAGATGAAATCTCATGGTGACAAGTGGCGGCCATCCCATGGTTGTTGACCAACTAATTTCCTTCATATTTATCACCAAAAATCACTTCAATTGCCCCTTATTTCTCCATTCCAGCCGTGACTTGAGGAAGAAAAAAACAAGAGGAAGAAAACTCCATTTTCCATCTTGAGTTTAGCTCATTTGAGTGAAGAATCAAGAAATTAAACCGATTAATCTTCTAGTTGAGGCTTAGGAAGCTTGGTGTGCCAAAGTTTTGAAAGGAAAGGTGAAGGATTGCTCTTGTAAGCATCTTAAAAGGTATTATAGCTTATTGCTTCTCTACCCTTGCTTAAGTTTGCATAACAACTCATATTTGGCTTATAATAGTTATTTCCATGGTTTTGAGGCTTAGGGTGGTTATTTGAGTTAGGGTTTTGGAATTTCTCAATCATAAATCTTGTTGTTTGGATGGCATATGGTGTCTATAATCTTGTAAGGAAGTTGAAGTAGTGATTCAAGTTAGAAGAGTGAAGTTTATACCATGAATTCATTAAATTCCAGATTGGGTTCTTATATTGCCCTGTTCTGACCAGTTCTATCGGCCATGATAGAGGCCGAATTGGCCTTAGCTCAAAACATGAAGTTGTGGAAATGATATTTTATACTTCCTGTAAACTTTTAGCTCGATCGGAGCACGGAGGATGTGAAATGACCGAAATACCCTGAGCGCTACAAGCTTCAATTCGTACAGTTTTGTGAATCATCGGTTTGGCTTCATTTTTCACCCTGATTCGTATCCAATCAGCTTTTGGCCAAAAACAAAAACTTGTAGCCTTATGTTTTAGCTTTCCAACGCCCCTGAAAACACCTCAAACGGAATTATGTAGCTTGAGTTGTTACCGGTTAAAGTCAGTGCTGACAACCAGACTGACCATGAACTTTTGGATCTGTGATGGCAAATTCGACTTAGATAAACTGTGAATTAGGTTAAGTTGCCTTCATGAAAGTTGTTCCCCTCTGTCTTAGCTTCGAAAGGTATAAGGTTCACCCGATTCGATAAACATTGCTTCAGTTATGACTAAAATGCGATGAGATGTCAAATCTGCCGTTTAGTTTTGTCTTCAAAACTGATTTCCGATTGTGCTATTGCACTTGTGTTGTATTTGGGTGATTTTGGAGCCTATTGGAAGGGCTATGTTAGTATCATTACTTCTGTATTATTGTGGGGCTGAATTAAGGAAAAGAAGAAGCCATAAATGGCTGGAAATTGGTAAACACAAAGGGCGTGCCGCCCAAATTGCACGCGAAGGTTAAGTAGAATACGCCGTCTTGAGTAAAGCCTTGAGGATGAATCTAATTCGATTTGTCTAGGTTATTCGAGTCCCTTTTGTGGAGGTATATAAGTTGAAATTCGGCCGAAACGTGTACCCTTGGAAAAATGAAATTTACAACTAATAGAAATATGTTTTCCTCGTTCCTTCGATTTAAATGGTATTTCAAAGTATAATTGCTACCAAGTTTCACAGTGTGTATAGCGAGCAAGAGTTTTACGTATATGCTCCAAATGAATTTCAGTTTTTTGATTCTCGTTAAACGAAACGTCTAAGTTTCGAACCTTAATCGATTTTCAAAACTCTTAAACGATATTTTATCGCAGATTTGGACTCCAACCAGGAGTACTACCTGGACGTGATCACTAAAAGCACTACATCTTTTGGTGAGTGCTTCCAAATACCTAATTGCACTTGATACTTGTATTTAATACTTGAGAATGTGATGCTGATATATGAATGGATTGAAGGGCAAGCGTGTACTTTATCGCACTTGCCCTAATATGACTTGTTCTCGTCTTTGATTTCCATTTAAATGATATACGCACATGAATTAATTTGTTCTGGAATTCCAGAAACCCTGGCTAGTTAATCGAGTCGAGCCGGCAAGGGCTGGTCGATTAGATAACGAACCCTGGGTAGTTAGTGTTGTCGAGTGGAGTGCTACCTCCTCGACTAATCGGTATACTCGAGTATTACCACCAGTGTTTATTGTGGAGTTCGGGCCCGGTAAGGGGTTTGGTCGGTGGACGGAGATTGGAGTTAAGTGGTGTTCTACTGGATTAGTTACCTTACTTGAAAGTTGACGGAGTGTCAACTACCAATCGATCAAGCTATGGTGGAGCCGATATATGAGCAACTGTATCCTTATATGTGAAATGCGAATATTTATCGTTTGCTATATAAAGTATTATTACTCATTCTTGCTTGTTTTGCTCGCTATTTCGCTATTGTGCTATTTCTACGTTATTTGATGAACAATTTGATATTTGGAACATCACTGAGCTTTAGCTCACTCCGTTAGTTGTTTTCCTTACAGGGTACGAGCGTGGCGCGAGAGTTTAAAGACTAGCGTAGTCTAGTTGTTTTAAATTTTGAAGTTGTACTCGCGCTAGCACCTGACTAGAGTTGTTGTACTCGAATTGTAACCACGTTAAAGTATTAAGGTGTGTAGAGTCTTGTATCTGGATTTGAACATCAATGTATATATATTAAGTTTGAACTTGTTGCGGTATTTATTTGAAATGGATGTACGTTTTCTTTCTCGAGCCTCTAGTGAGTGAGTCCTGGCGAGAGTTGGGCAGGCGACTCGCCAAACCCTAGGGTGAGCCCTAGGGGGAGGTGGGGTCGTCACAGGTGGTATCAGAGCCTAAGTTTGAATTAATCTGGGTAGATGAGTGATTTATACTGGATATTCCTTGGTTATAGTTTGGTTATGATAGGCTAGGGTTTTACGCTTGCGAATAGACCGTTAGCCTCGATTATATGTCTAATTTGCTTACTTTTGCACTGTTACTTGTACTGTAGGCTATGGAGGGTAAAGATGCTGCTGGGGGTGCCGGGCCATCTCAGCCTGCACCTGCCGACGAGATTCACCTTGAGGGGCCCGTATGTCGTGTACTGACCTACCAGGAGAGTCCCGGTGGCCCTGTGTGTCGGTGGTCCGGCGCGCAAGATCGCTGCGATTGCTAGAAGACCTATTCTTACCCGATCGTAGTATGGCATAGACGATGAGCGAGACGATTGGGTAGTGCCAATCGTAGGTGCCAGTCGGAGATAGAGCGTCTCCAGGCAGCCCTCCGACACATACCAGGATCCGAGAGCTTGAGGCTTCGTTCGAGGAGCAGGAGCGGACTAACGCCTTCAGGGAGCAGGCTCAGGCGACTACTGGTCGCCTTGTTCGGGTGGTTGGGATGTAGAGACCGGACGACCGTATTGACCGAGTGCGGGGCTCTAGTGAGGATGTGGTTCAGGACTTGGCCGAGGAGGGCCAAGGAGGCCTGCGGCCCTGAGGAGGATCGAGGAGGTCCTGAGGATCCGGAGGAGGAGCCGGTTGCACCTACGAGTCAGTTGGTCGGCATCTACTAGACCTTTAGTTAGGGTTGAGGATTTTGTGAGGTAGTTAGGGACATAGTGGGTCGACACGTCCCCTTTTGTTTTTGAATTTGACGTGTTAAGGTGGATGTAGATAGGGTTTGTTTTGTTCTATGTCCCTTGGCTGGTATAAGCTTTTGACTCGACTAGGTTATGTATAGTACTTTCTAACTTGTTATATGACTTATTTTGCTATGTATATAAAGGAAATGTTTATTTCGAATGTGTTTTCTTGCTTTTGTTTATGTTTTGACAACGTCTTATTTGAGCCATACCTTACTTTGTTTATATTATCTAGTTGGTTAGTCGAGAATCATGGAAGGTAGAAGAAGCCAGGACCAGGGAGCTACTCGAGGGCGTGGCTCTAATCGTGTCGTGGGGGTAGACAGACACAAGAACCAGTGCGAGAACCGAGAGGGAAAGAGAGGAAACGTTGGACCGCAACCTGGACCCCGAGCGGAAGGGGGGATCAGGTGGCCACTGCAATTCAACAGATGACCAATATCCTTGCTCGTTTAGTAGAGCAACAAGGTCAAGCCCCAGTGAATCAACCTAGAGATCCTGAAATGGGGCAAGATAGGGCCTTAGAAAGATTCCAAAAGTTCTCTCCTCCTAAATTCTTGGGAGGACCGGACCCTGAGGGAGCGGAGAGATGGTTAGAAACCATGATCAATATATTCACCGCTTTAAACTATGCGGAGGATAGACAAGTACAATTTGCTATTTTCGAACTTGAGGGGCCCAGCCAGGGCTTGTGGAATGTAATTAGAACTAAGTGGGAGAGAGAGGGAATCGCATGGGACCTGGTGAATTTCGTGCAGGAGTTTAAACGAAAAATAGCTTCCACCTATCGTCCAAGAGAAGAGAGAGGATGATTTCATTAAATTCCGTCAGGGAACTTTAAGTGTATCTGAGTATGAGACCCAGTTTACGAAATTATCCAAATTTGCTCCCGAATTGATAGCTACGGAGCAAAGGCGGGTAAGGAGGTTTGTGCAGGGGCTCAATGTAGAGATACAGGAGGCCTTAGCGGCGGCCCAAATTAACACTTTACGGAGTTTTGGAGAAGGCCCAAAGAATAGAGATTGCCAGGGCACAAGTAAGAAATTTTCACGCAAAACGGAGAGGAAGGGCCTGGTGGACATCAGGGGCCGGCACAGAGTGATCGAAACATGCCACCCCCTAAAACCGGTCGTGAAGTTGGAGGAGGAATGTTTACGGGTACATCGAGGGGAGGTACTCAGCGGGGAGGCCAAAGTGGAAAAGGATAAGGTCGAAGTGTTCCACAGGGAGGTCAGACATCTGCTTTCCGAGTATCGTGTGGATATTGTAGGAAATCAAACCATACCGAGGATAACTGTTAGAGAAAAGCTCGAAAGTGCTTAAGGTATGGGAGTACAGAGTATCAGATTGCAAAATTGTCCCCTAGTCAGCGATACTCAGTTTGCTGGCAAATCAAATCCGAAACCGACCAATGTAAAGAGGGGCCAGGGTCGAGGGTGCCAGCCCGAGTGTACTCTTTGGACGCAGCAATCGGTACCTGAGGCGACGGAAGTGGTGGAGGTACGATTCCTGTTTTTCATCGTTTAAACCAAAATCTTGATAGACTCTGGCGCCACCCATTCTTTTGTTAGCCCTACCTTTATGTTTGGAATTGATGTGAAGTTGAAAGGCCTACCATATGATTTAAAAGTAAGAACACCTATGGGTAATCAAACTTTACTTGCGAATGAGGTGTATAGAGACTGCAATATTTGGTGTTGGTGAGCGAAAGTTAATAGTTGACCTTATAAGTCTAACCATTAAGGGGTACGATATTATTCTAGACATGGATTGGCTAGCTCATTATCATGCTCAGGTAGATTGTAGGATGAAGGTGGTCGAGTTTTGTGTACCAGGTGAGGCAGCTCTCAAATTAGACGTGAGGGGTATGTTAGTCTCATCTGCTCTCATTTCGAGGATAAGGGTTAGGAAATTGCTTAGTCCATGGGGCACGGGATTACCTAACTTTTCTGGTTAACACCCAAGGAGAAAAGATGAAACTAGAGGATATGCCGGTAATCAATGAGTATCCAGATGTGTTCTCCAGATGAGTTGGCGTCATTGCCACCCGAAAGAGAATTGAGTTTAAGGTTGACCTAACACCTGGAACTACTCCCATTTCAAAAACCCCTTATCGAATGGCATCCGCCGAATTTAAGGAGTTAAAATTTCAATTGGCAAGACCTGTTAGAGCGGGGATTCATATATGAGAGCGAATCACCGTGGGGGCGCTCCAGTGTTATTTGTTCAAAAAGAAGGATGGGAATTTAAGATTATGTATTGATTATCGATGATTGAATGCAGTAACTATTAAGAATAAATATCATTTGCCCCACATCGATGAGTTGTTTGATCAATTACAAGGGGGCTGTGGGTGTTTTCTAAATTGGATTTTCGACAAGGGTATTATCAATTGAGAATTAGAAAGGAAGATGTGCCAAAAACGGCCTTTAACACTCGATATGAGCATTTCGAATTTACGGTAATGCCTTTTGGCTTAACTAATACCCCAATGGCATTCATAGATCTAATGCATCGAGTGTTTAAATCCTATTTGGATAAGTTCGTGGTGGTGTTTATTGACAATATTCTGGTGTATTCGAAGATAAGGGAGGAGCATGAACAACACTTGAGAATAGTATTACAACCCTAAGAGAGCACCAGTTGTTTGGTAAATTTAGCAAGTGTGAATTTTGGTTGGAGAAAGTGGCGTTTCTAGTCATATAATTTCAAAAGATGGACTTACTGTAGACCCGATTAAAGTGGAAGTTGTAGCTAAAATGAAACGGCCGGAGAATCCTACTGAAGTGCGAAGTTTTTTTGGGTCTAGCGGGGTACTACCGCCGGTTTATCAAGAATTTCTCGAGAATTGCCGGACCCCTAACCAACTTAACAAAGAAACAAGGAAAGTACATTTGGGATGTTAAGTGTGAGAATAGTTTCCGAGAGCTTAAAAAACAATTGACCATGACTCCAGTATTAGATTTGCCCAACGGGAAGGATACCTATACGGTTTATACTGATGATTCGCGAGAAGGGTTAGGGTGTGTTTTAATGCAAAATAGAAATGTGATTGCCTACGCATCTCGGAAGTTAAAGTCTCATGAGCAAAACTATTCAACCCATAATTTAGAACTTGCAGCGGTTGTGTTTGCTTTGAAAAAATGGCAACATTATTTATACGGGTAACATTTGAGGTATACACGGATCATAAGAGTCTTAAATATTTATTCTCTCAGAAAGAGCTAAATCTGAGACAACGTCGGTGGGTGGAGTTTTAGAAGACTACGATTATACGATTAATTACCATCCAAGAAAGGCCAACGTCGTAGCAGATGTTCTAAGTCGAAAGACTCAATTAGCAAGTTTAATGGTAGAAGAGTGGAGTTTGTTGGAGGATGTGTGTGAGTGGAACACTCGTTTGAAGCCACAGAAAGTTATTTTTGGGAATATTGAGGTGAAATCGATACTATTGGATCAAATCAAAGAGGGTCAAATGAAAGAACCAACGGTGCAAAAGTGGGTGGAAAGAGTAAAGAAGGGAGAATTGCCTGATTTCAACTTAGGTTCTGATGGGATTTTAATGTTTCGAAATCGCATTGTGGTACCTAAGAATGAAGAACTAAGAAAGGAGATTTTGGAGGAATCTCACCGCTCTAGGTATACAGTGCATCCCGGTAGTGGTAAGATGTATAAGGATCTCAAAAGTCTATATTGGTGGGATAATATGAAAGCGGAGATTGTCCAATTTGTACAAAAATGTCTTACGTGCTAACAAGTGAAAGTTGAGCATCAGAAACCGTCAGATTTGCTACAGCCTTTAGAAATCCCTGAATGGAAGTGGGAGCATATAACGATGGATTTCGTATCAGAGTTACCACGAACTCAAAAAAGGGTATGATGCGATTTGGGTGATAGTAGACCGCTTAACTAAGACTGCACACTTTCTAACCAGTTAATATGAAATATTTTTTGGAGAAATTTGCCCAACTCTATATGGATGAAGTGGTGAGACTACATGGGGTACCAATGAGTATCGTATCCGATAGAGACCCCAGATTTGTATCCCGATTCTGGCAGAAACTGCAAGAGGCTCTAGGAACTAAGTTGAGATATAATACAGCGTATCATCCTCAAACTGACGGACAATCTGAGAGGACTATTCAAACTCTTGAGAATATGCTGAGAGTCTGTATAGTAGATTTCGGAGGAAGTTGGAGCCAATACCTAATCTTGGTTGAATTCGCGTATAACAATAGTCACCAACTCGTCTATTCAAATGGCCCCCTAATGAAGCATTGTATGGACGAAGGTGTCCGGTCCGCCAATCCATTGGGATGAGATAGGAGAGAGGAAGATCATAGATCCGACTACAATACCATGGATTGAGAAAACCTACGAAAGGGTAAAGATGATTCGTTAGAGGTTTCAAACGGCCCAAAACCGACAAAAGAGCTATGCTAATCATCGGAAGAAGGATTTGGAGTTTGAAATAGGGGACAAAGTGTTTCTTTAGGGTTACTCCATTAAAAGGCAAAAATTAAAGCAGGAAAAGGGAAAAAGTTGCAACCGAGGTACATAGGACCTTTCAGTATACTCCAGCGAATAGGAAATGTGGCTTATCGACTCGAGTTACAGCTAGTTTGTCTCGGATCCATGATGTTTTTTACGTTTCTTTGCTTAAGAAATATCATCCGGATCCGACTCACATTTTGCCACCAGAAGATATTGAATTGGACGACTCATTAACCCTATGAGGAACGACCCATTCGAGTACTGGATAGAAAGGTGAAGGACTTGAGGAACAAGCAGATTCCATTAGTGAAGGTTCTATGAAAACACCATGAAGTAGAGGAAGCACTGGGAATTAGAGAAAGACATGCAAGAAAAATATCTAGACCTGTTTACAACAAAAATATGAATTTCGAGATCGAAATTCTCTTAAGGGGGGAGAGTGTGAGGACGTGTAAAATCCCTTATATTTTTCTTAAAATCCCCTTTAATTTTAAAATTATTACTTTACAATAGTTTTACTACACATTCACTTTCCCAATAGTTACAAATAATCATAGAACTAAAGGTTTCCGTTTTACTTTCATCGTTAAAACAAACTAGGGTTTTTACGTCTTTTTGTAGTCTGAGTAATCGGTACGGAGTGTGTACTAAATTTAGTGATTCTGAATGAGTTTTAGATAATATTAAGTGTGTGATTAGAAGTGATAATAAAAAGTTAGTGAATTAGAAGTTAAAACCCTAGTATATGCGATTTAAGGAAAATCGGTTTGAACCGGCCGGTACCGTTCACTACCGATTGAACACACCACTTGACCACCACTTCATTAACTTAATCTCATTGTCATTAGTGCCAAAATATCAGCCCTAATTATTCTTGTGAGCCAGCCGAAATTATTGACTAGAAAAATAAAGGAAAAGAAAAAAATTCAAGATGGAATCTCATTGTGACAAGTGGCGGCCATCCCATGGTTGTTGACCAACTAATTTCCTTCATATTTATCACCAAAAATCACTTCAATTGCCCCTTATTTCTGCCATTCCAGCCGTGACTTGAGGAAGAAAAAAACAAGAGGAAGAAAACTCCATTTTCCATCTTGAGTTTAGCTCATTTGAGTGAAGAATCAAGAAATTTAAACCGATTAATCTTCTAGTTGAGGGTTTAGGAAGTTTGGTGTGCCAAAGTTTTGAAAGGAAAGGTGAAAGATTGCTCTTGTAAGCATCTTAAAGAGGTATTATAGCTTATTGCTTCTCTACCCTTGCTTAAGTTTGCATAACAACTCATATTTGTGGCTTATGATAGTTATTTCCATGGTTTTGAGGCTTAGGGTGGTTATTTGAGGTAGGGTTTTGGAATTTCTCAATCATAAATCTTGTTGTTTGGATGGCATATGGTGTCTATAATCTTGTAAAGGAAGTTGAAGTAGTGATTCAAGTTAGAAGAGTGAAGTTTATACCATGAATTCATTAAATTCCAGATTGGGGTTCTTATATTGCTCTGTTCTGACCAGTTCTATCTGGCCATGATAGAGGCCGAATTGGCCTTAGCTCAAAACATGAACGTTGTGGGAAATGATATTTTATAACTTCCTGTAAACTTTTAGCTCGATCGGAGCACGGGAGGATGTGAAATGACCGAAATACCCTGAGCGCTACAAGCTTCAATTCGTACACAGTTTTGTGAATCCATCGGTTTGGCTTCATTTTCTCACCCTGATTCGTATCCAATCAGATTTTAGCCAAAAAACAAAACTTGTAGCCTTATGTTTTAGCTTTCCAAAGCCCCTGAAAACACCTCAAACGGAATTATGTAGCTTGAGCTGTTACCGGTTAAGGTCAGTGCTGACAACCAGACTGACCATGAACTTTTGGATCTGTGATCGGCAAATTCGACTTAGATAAACTATGAATTAGGTTAAGTTTCCTTTATGAAAGTTTTTCCCCTCTGTCTTAGCTTCGCAAAGGTATAAGGTTCACCCCGATTCGATAAACATTGCTTCAGTTATGACTAAAATACGATGAGATGTCAAATCTGCCGTTTAGATTTTGTCTTCAAAACTGATTTCCGATTTGTGCTATTGCACTTGTGTTGTATTTGGGTGATTTTGGAGCCTATTGGAAGGGTTATGTTAGTATCATTACTTTTGTATTATTGTGGGGCTGAATTAAGGAAAAGAAGAAAGCCATAAATGGCTGGAAATTAGGTAAACACAAAGGGCGTGCCGCCCAAATTTGCACGCGAAGGTTAAGTAGAATTACGCCCGTCTTGAGTAAAGTCTTGAGGATGAATCTAATTCGATTTGTCTAAATTATTCGAGTCCCCTTTTGTGGAGGTATATAAGTTGAAATTCGGCCGAAACGTGTACCCTTGGAAAAATGAAATTTACAACTAATAGAAATATGTTTTCCTCGTCCCTTCGATTTAAATGGTATTTCAAAGTATAATTGCTACCAAGTTTCACAGTTTGTATAGCGAGCAAGAGTTTTACGTATATGCTCCAAATGAATTCAGTTTCTTAATTCTTGTTAAACGAAACGTCTAAGTTTCGAAACTTAGTCGATTTTCAAAACTCTTAAACGATATTTTATCGCAGATTTGGACTCCAGACCAGGAGTACTACGGAGTACTACCTGGACGTGATCACTAAAAGCACTACATCTTTTGGTGAGTGTTTCCAAATACCTGATTGCACTGGACACTTGTGTTTAATACTTGAGCAATGTGATTGCCTGATATATGAGTAGGTTGATAGGGCAAGCGTGTACTTTATCGCACTTGCCCTAATGTGATTTGTTCTTGGTCATTGATTTCAGTTGAATTGATATACATGCATATGAATTACATCTTGTTTGGAATTCCAAAAACCCTGTGGTTAGTTAATCGAGTCGAGCCGGCAAGGGTCTGGTCGATTAGATAACGAACCCTGGGTAGTTAGTGATGTCGAGTGGAGTGTTATCTTCTCGACTAATAGGTATACTCGAGTATTACCACCAGTGTTTATTGTGGAGTTCGGGTCCGGTAAGGGGTTTGGTCGGTGGACGGAGATTGGAGTTAAGTGGTGTTCTATTGGATTAGTTACTTTACTTGAAAGTTGATGGAGTGTCAACTACCAATCGATCAAACTATGGTGGAGCCGATATATGAGCAACTGTATCCTTATATGTGAAATGCGGAATATTTATCATTTGGCTATATGAAGTATTATTACTCAATTCTTGGCTTGTTTTGCTCGCTATTTCACTATTGTGCTACTTCTACGTTATTTGATGGACAATTTGATATTTGGAACATCACTAAGTTTTAGCTCACTCCGTTAGTTTTGTTTTCCTTACAGGGGGTACGAGCGTAGCGCGAGAGTTATAAAGACTAGTGTAGTCTAGTTGTTTTGAATTTTGAAGTTGTACTCGCACTAGCACCTGACTAGAGTTGTTTGTACTCGAATTATAACCACATTAAAGTATTTTGGGTGTGTAAAGTCTTGTATCTGGATTTGAACATCAATGTATATATATTAAGTTTGAACTTGTTGCGGTATTTATTTGAAATGAATGTACGCTTTCTTTCTCGAGCTCTAATGAGTGAATCCTGACGAGAGTTGGGCAGGCGACTCACCAAACCCTAAAGTGAGCCCTAGGGGGAGGTGGGGTCGTCACAAATATACAGCCTCTCAAACCTATCCTCTCCCTCATCATCTTCAACAGTGGTCATGAAAACATTTGAGTTAGGATTAGCCGTCTTTACTTCCCTACAATAGTTTCAAAGTTTGTTGTATTGGGTTTCATGTTCATCATTAACTAAACTCTCTGTCTTTTTCTTGGTTCCATAAGCTTGCCACATAGAGATGTTGACGTTAACTTTAGTCTTCACTTTATCTATTAGTGTACTCACCTTCATGTCAGCCATAACAGCTAGCTCCTATTTGTATTTGTCAACCAAAAAAGTTGAGTTTGTCAGTTCGTGGTCAAATATCCTCCCACAATTGTGTTCACCTTGCATGCTCTTGACTTGAAAAGTCTTTTTGTCTGGCATAACAGCTATAGAAACTATCTAGCTACAGTCATTGCAATAAACTATAGCTCTTCTGCCATCATTTTTACTGAACTTTATCTTTCTTTTGTGAACCACTCCATGACTCTTGCATGCCTTTATGAACAACTATTTACAAGTAAATGTCTGCCCAACCGCAAATTTGGGATTGGCCATATCAGTTTCAAGGTTAAATTTTGGAAACTTAACCCTCTTTCTTTGCTGATCTTCTTCTTTTGAGTCACAGCAACTATCAAATTCATCTGAATCAGTAGCATCTTCTTCCATCTCAGCACCCTTCACTTTAGATGTAGTTGCATTTGTATCCTTACTTGATTTGCAATGTTTTGACAATTTTCTCCGATTCAGCTTTTCTTTTTTTAACAGATTTTACTATATTCTATTCATCACTAAACTTATAGTCATTATCAATGAACTTGTTACAATCACCAGATTCCTCATCTTCCTCGACAAGTAACTCCTTCTTACTCATCTTCTTTCTCCTAACTTTTTTAGTCTGCTTTTTATTTGCTGAGAATTTTTTCTCTAATGATTTCTCTTTTGGTGATTTGCTAGTAGAAGGTGTATTCTTTCCTGCATTCTGCATTTCTAAGTTTGTCCCACCTTGTTCTTCTCTAAAATTCTGATCTTGCCCTTCTATATCTGCTCTATTATCGTCTTTATCAGTAAATCTACTCTCAACTTCTGAAAGCATCACACTTAGTTTTCCAACAAATTTCAAGTTCTCCTCTTCTATAGCTGCTCCCCCTGTGTGCTTATTAGCTCCTGACGCACCTTTACCTCTGCTATCTGTTTCACTTAGGGGTGTCAATGAATCGAATCAAACTCGAATACTAGTTTGATCGAGTTCGAGTTCGACAAAGTGCTTAAGGCTCGAGATCGAGCTCGAGATCAACGACTCTTAGTTTTACTTGCTCGAATTCGATTCGTAAGAAATTCGTGAGATTCGAACTCGTGTTCGAAATTGCTCGAATTGCGGTCGAGCTCGAGTTCGAGATCGAGCTCGAGCTCGAACCATTAAAAATTGTGCTCGTTGAAAGCCTGCTGAAACAATTTACTATCCTTAGTAAGCAGAATTTGCTCTTTCATTCAGCCTTTTATCTGAACCAAATCACTTTGGCAGTGACATTTTCTAACAAATTTTGTTGGAGAAATGACAAGCTAATGCAAATGCAAAAACTTCAAGTATAAATCTCAATTTATGTGCAAAGTTACATCAAGACAAAATGCATATGCATCACAAAGATGGATAGACTTGATACAATCTTGAAAAAATGGAAGATACAATCTCTGTTATATATTACTGAACAGCACTATCCAAACTCATCCATATGATTGAGAATCTAAAACAAGCCAGCTTTAAATATCAATTTAAAGCCAAAGCATCAAACTTCAAAAATTTTGCAACCATTATGCCAAGTTGCCAACCAATGACTAAATTCATCCATACATATTTTAACATCAAAACCAGCATCCAAATTCAAAGATAAGTCAGACAACCAACATTCACCAAGTCACACAAATAAAAAAACAAAGACAAAGTGTCAACAACTCAACATTTCAAGTGAATGTCTTCAACGGGCAATGTCAATTGTCAAGATATAACCATACTTAAAAAAGTGAAACAAATTTTGCAATTAAAGCAGTAAAACAGCAGCTTCTTGTCCATTCCACCATAATCCTTTCCAACTTTCCAATTTCAACTGCAGGCCCTATCACAAAAAAAATAATTGAAGTAATAAAATAGTAGTGGTAAAATCTAAAACAAGATATTTGAAGAGAAATCGAAGTGTTAAACACAAACTATGTACCTTTCCAATTATCACATTCATTTTATGGGAAGTAGAATCTCTTTTGCTGCCTTCAATTTCTGCAAAATAATAATAATAATAAGAATAACAATAAGTAATAAACTAATTTTGTATCAATAACATGAATTTAAAATAAACTTACTTTTATCTTTTTTTTCACTCCATGAAGGTTTCGGCACCAATCTCCGGCACACATAAGCATTTCTACAGTTTCAGGAGCTAGTGAGGCTCTATAAGAGTCAATTACTCTTGTTCCAGCGCTAAATGTAGCCTCAGAAGCAACTATAGTAATAGGAATGGCAAGGATATCGGCTGCCATCTTGGATAAAATTGGGAATGTTAGCCTGCTATTCTTCCACCAATTCAAACAATCAAATTCATGTCATGGCACATTTGAATCAATCTTGATTGGACCCTTTTCCAAATAGATGAGTAATTCAGATTCTTGAGGCGCTCTAGTTTGATATTCCCTCACATACTCATCAAAATCATCCCAACCCGAACCAGAAGCACTGCTTTCACAAACACTACTTGAAGAAACCTGAGAATCCTTTCTATTTCCACCCTCATGTAATTCATTTGCTTGCAAATATTCATTGTATAATTCAAAGACTGCATTTCTAACCTTTTCAATATTTTGTTGAGCTTCACTAGGTGGAAAAAGTTTAGAAAAACAATATTCTATAGCAGTCATTTTCTGTCGAAGATCTAAGACAGCAGCCACAACCATTAATAGATTACATTCTCCCCAATACTTATCAAATTTGAATTTCATCTTTCTAACCATTGCTCTTACGAAATCATCATCATCATTAACCTTACTATCCAAAACTAGATTTATTCTCTTAACTTCTTGAAGAAACAAATTCGAAGTTGGATAGTCGCTACCTGAAATGATGTTCGTAGTTGCCTAAAATATCTCTAAAATGCTGCATACTTTTTCAACTTTCTCCCAATCTTTTTCGGATGGACAGCAATAATACTGTACGTCTCGTTCTCGATACATTGGGAAAATCTCTTTGAATTTGATTGCACAGTTCAACATCTCGAATGTAGAGTTCCACCGTATCCTACAATCATGAATAAGCTTTCTTCCGGGGAGTCGAAGTTGCTGCACAATTTCTGAAAATAAAATTTGTCGACTCTCTCTTCGGCCCACAAAGTCAACACTTTCACGAATATTTTCTACTATGTCTAGAATCTTCCCAAGATCATCTTGCACTGTCAAATTCAGCACATGAGCACAGCATCGAACATGAAAAATTTTGTCACCACAAGCTAAGAGATTACACCTCGAAAACGTGTCCTTTAGTAATCGGATAGCCACATCATTAGCTGAGGCATTGTCGACCGAAATTGTAAAAATTTTGTTCTCGGTGCCCCACTCTTTGACACATTTGAATAGAGTATCCGAAATGTCAATACCTCTTCGAGGTAAGGGAAGATTGATGAAGTTCAAGACCCTCTTTTGTAGATTCCAAGAAGAATCAATCCAGTGCCCGGTGATCACCATATACTCGATCTTCTGGTTCTTGGATTTTCACAAATCAGTGGTTAAACTTATTTTCTCAACATCCTTCAACTGATTTTTCAATATTTTTTTCTCAACTTCATAAATCTTCACACAATCAGCTCTACAAGTATTACGAGTAAATTTTTTCCACTCCGACATCCCTAGTTTCTGCATGTAGTTGAACCCCTCTTCCTCTACAAAACTAAATGGGTGTTCATGCATCAACACCCATTTAGCAGCTGCCTCCCTCATCATCTCCATCTCAAACTTCCCAGAATATAGTGGAGGAATAGGAAATATAAATGCATCAGCCGGTGGAAATTGAGCATTGATTGTTGAGAAGCTTGTGATAATTGTCTTAAATGAATCTTTCTCTTCACACAACTGTTGCTATGTCTTATCATACTAGAAGTGGTTCCCGTTATAGTCCGAGCTAATTTGGTTAGGCAGTGAATACATTCTGCCTTTCTTTTTCCTTTTACTACAACTTCTCGAAAGTCATCCCAAGCTTTAGACTTTTTTGCTCTTTTGCCTTCTTCAGCCTCCTCCGTACCTTGCTACCCACTTTCTCTATCTCTATCTTCTCTATTTTCAGCTTGTTGGCCATCATCACCCTCTTGATTTATTGTTTCATTACCATCCTCACTAATATTGTGTGAGTTTTGAGGATCGGCTTCCATTCTTACCAAATCTTGTTCTGCAATATTTGCATTAGAGGAATCTTTCTCTGACATAATTCGATTGGAATAAGATTCAACTGGGGCTATGGGCTGACCTGAAAATTATAACAAACAAATTTTAGATGATCTCAGTGTATAGAGATAATGGACCTGAACAAGTAAATGAACACAATATCTGACTATTACCACATGAAGTTATTTGAGTTTAATAGCGGCAGAAAATCTGCACTGCATATCACATAAACTCCAAGCTTCCATTTCTGATTTTGGAACATGGTTTCTGGGAATTTTTGCTAGTTTGGATCAATAAAAGATTCTTGGGATACATCAGTTTTCATATCCTGTGGGTTTTTTAGTTCATCATCTTTGCATTAGAACTGGAAAAATGCATAGTTTATGATGCATCAAGCTGTAGATTACATGTATTTAAATGCTAAAACTCTTGAAATCTTTAGTATTTTTGTCAGATTTATTTGTAGTTTTTCTGATCACTTACTTAATCTATGTAGTATATTATGTTTTATATGTTCAAAATTTGCCAATCATTAGAAAGTTACTCATAGTAGCTGGTAAAAATTGATACTAGTCAAAACACTATCCAAAGAACCAAACGGAATTGTGCATTCACTTTTATCTTAATTTGTAACATAATGGTTTACTTAAAAAATCCAACAGCAAATAAAAGTTGGACATTTGACAACTACCAAGCCCAATTCCCCTCATTCTCTCTCCTCTTTTGAGAGAAAACAAAATTTCCAGATGAGAAATTCTCTGTCCAAAATTTTAGCTCAACAAAAATTCCTCTCACACCCTAATTAAAAAAGTAGTACATATCAAATATCTAAACCATGCCTTCAGAACAATGAAAAATTGTGCAGGACGCATGTGCAACAAGCACTTCATATAATGTCACCCAAAGCATCATGTCATGTCTTCAGAGAAATTAAAAAATTGTGCACAGAGCATGTAGCAAACAGGCATTGAATATTCATTATGTAAACCAGAGGATCAAAAGACCCATTTAACTTAGTAAAACCCATTTATGCAGTAAATGACTGATAAAGGTCCAGCTCATCAGGTCATGAATAATAGCATTCAAGATGGACATTACTTTACCAAGATCGGTATAATTGAAATAGATGACCACACAACATTGTGAGACATAAACAAAAATGCCCTCAATGATGTCCAACTTCAGCCTATATGTTATTCAAGGTAATTCATCTTTAATGAATGAGGTTGAGACAAGAACAATGAAAAAAAGATGCTATGTATGTTATACAATCTCTTGCAAAACTAATTGTGCAATTTTACCAGTAGAGAGAGAGAGAAAGAGGAGGGGGAGATACTATGCACTAGGGGCATTTTCTTGGGTGTAAAGTGTAAACCTCATTGAACATTCACATTTGCAGAAAAACCAACCATTAGGTGCACACAGCAGTGCAGAAAATAGACCACAACTCATCCCATAAAAATACATGAATGCAAAGCTGCAGGAGGTACATTCCAAAAGGGAACAACTATTTCAACATGCATGTATATTTATTCAGTATAAAGACCAAGTATCAGCACAACTTTCAAAGATAGCTAGCCAAATATGTAAAAGAACCAGGGGAGGAAATGAATTATTGTCATTTTACACAGCCCACCACATTCAAATAGTAATTTTAGTTCATTTGCTTTTGCTATTATTTCTTTTCTCAACATTCTGAAATCTGAAGAAGAAGGGCATAAAAATAAGTGACAATCAGATGTGAAATAGAGATAATCTACTCCTCCCCATTAACTTGAGATCATATTTATGAGCTTGTTTGTATGGCACCCCAATGGTTAGGCCGTAAAAGATGCACCGGGGTCTCTCCTAGCTCCAAACATTAATAACATAAAGCAATCGAACCAGATACCCACCAATTAATTGAAAACAGAAAACAGAAAATGCGAGTTCTATTAGAATGATTCACTGCTGAGTTAAATAGTTATTCTTCCAAACAAATTGAAGATAGCAAAACTAATAGAGAAAAATAGGACAACAAGACTCAGCCGTCGTTACTACTACCAGAAAGAAGAAATAAACAATAATCAATTTAACCTCCTCATCAAAATTCAAGTTCGATATTGTCCAAAGAAATATAGAAGGGAAGGGAACATCTTACCTGCTGCACGACTGCACCTGCTTCACGATCCAAGCTTCTGCTCGCCGCACGGCTGCACCGGCTGGACAATCCAAATGGGTTTGATTTGACAACAAATGCGTGGAGTTAGCAACAGCGAAATGAAACGGCTAGACTGCTGAAGGGAATTAGGGACTGAGCCATTGAGGTGCGAAAGAAAAAGGAAGACGGCGGACAAGATTGAAGGCTGAACTACTGAAGCTCCTTGACCTAATTAGAGTTTAATATGTGAATTTCTTCTTTTTTTTTAAGAATTATCTGGAAAGACAAGAATACCCCTATTATATTTTGAATTTTAATAGGTACAACATGTAATTAAGCTTACAACTATATATATTTAAGTAATTTTATAAATATAAAATTATATATATTTAAATATACCTTAAACTCGAAAAGCTCGCGAGCTTATCAAGCATAACATTTTTAGGCTCGAATTCGATTCGAGCCTAATATTCGAATAGTTCGAGATCGACTCAAGCTCGATTTGACCGAACTCGAGCCGATCATTTGATTGAACTGCTCGCGAACTATTCGCGAGCAGTTCGATTCGTTGACACCCCTAGTTTCACCCTTATTTTCGGATTGAGTTACCAGAATATTAGTCATAACTATTTCTTCTACATCAAAAAATTCTTCATGCATCTTACCTCCTTGTTGATTTTCATGAGGATCAACCACCTCTTTTGGTTTACATGGTCCAGCTTCATATCCACTTACGGAGTAGGTTTTTAGGTGCACAAAGTACATCAACCACACCATATTTCACTCCGTAGCCAAATCCTGAGCAATATCTTCACATAACAATATACTAACCGATCCTCCATGTTCTTCCCGAGTATTAGATAATAGCATGTTACACTAAACTCAAGATACCCTAGCTTTTTTGCAACCCGATCAAGTGTACATATAGACCATCTGTCAGGATTATAGTAATCAACAATTTTTACACCACCCCTACGGTATTCTTTGTTCGGTAATTTAATGAGTTCGACCGTAATGAAAAATCGATTCATACCATCTGCCAACCATTTAGGTGACGGTTAACAACAAAAAAATATTTTTTTGGGACCGACCAACCATCTATGTAAAGCGACAACACAACACAAGGGACCACATGTAGTTACAATAATATAAGGCATAAATTTGACCACCAGCAACCCTAATCAATATAATAATACTTCTTAAGTGCACAAATCATGCTTATTGCAACTCTATCTAAACTATTCACATAGTATTTGTCATCAGTCCACAAATTCTTTAGTTTAGGGTTTAGAAATACATACTGTAATTTGGGATCCATTGAATGTCTTCTTCGTCCATCAATCTAGTAGGCCTTTTTCTTGTTCGCGTCAATCACTAAAGTTCCTTTTCATCAAGATCAGTCCATTCCTGGGTAGTGATAATTAGATTTCTTTTTGGGTTGAGAGGAATCAAAGGTGGAATGGTGGATTAGTACCAAAATAGAGGTTTTCACTCAGCATTGCACCATTCGTCCCTTACATTTTGGTCAATAAATAAGTGGTTTGGCTTTTTTACCCTTTAAAAGTTGGGCATGTGATGTGCGTGTGAGACATTCCAGAAAAAAAATCGTTCGGACAAGTGACAAGGGAATTAAATTGATCCTTTTTTATTTGCTAAGGACTAAAATTGATCATTTTTTATCTGAGGGACTAAATTTTCACATTTGCAATATGTGAGGGACTATTTGTGCAGTTCTCCCTACTTTTTATACTTATATCACGAATTGGCAGCAAAGGGAACGTGGCACACGACAAAATTTTCAAATCAGAATACTCTTTTGTCCACTGGATAATATCACAAAACAGCTCTTTATCAGGTTTTAAGGCTGCTCTCCAAATGCCTATATAACTAGTTTTGTCCATCTTAATGGTAACTCATCCTGCCTTCTTCAACCAATTGATATTTGTTACTGATTGATGGTTGGAGTGACACTGGAGAAAGGTCCAAATATATTTAATTTCTCATCATTCGACCATTTATTGTCCACCCTCCAGCTCGTATCCAACTCAGCACTTCATCTTGGAAAAATTATTCTGTCAAAAAAAAATAATCTGACATGAAAACTTGAACATCTCAAAACTCAAAAGCGTGTAACCTGCATGCCGTGCTTTCTTAGCTTTTGAAATTGCGACACAAGACAAAGCTTTTCAGGTTGGAACACTCTTTTATTCACTGTATAATAGCATGAAACGCCATTTTATCCAGCTTAAAAGGCACCTTCCAACTGTCTGTTAAACTAGTTCTTCTCCATTTTTCCCCCCATTTTAGTGGTTACTCATCTTAGTTTCTTGAACTCTTTAATTTTAAAGTTAACTTGATCATTGGAGTGAAATTGAGAAGAAAGCCCAACCTTATCCAACCTGAAATTTCATCTCAATAACAGTTAGGGGAAAAAATATGCAGTGATAAGATATACATTTGCAGATTTAGATGCATGTCATACTTACAAATTTTGTATTTAGATCTAAATTAAGATGATATGACATACATTTAGACCTGTTAATATATACATTGACAGTGTAAGAAAATTAATAAAACAAAAAAAAAACTCTTAACATGAAAATTTGAACTTTTCATAGACGAACCCACATGACTGTGCTTCATTTGTAGCTTTTGAAATCCACAACTAAATTAAGTAGGGCCGGGGTGAAATTCATTTCAGAAGTAAAGTTTCTAGGACTTTTGGAATCCTACCTCCGAGGTAATTTTTGGTGACTGTTTCCTCTTCTTACCAGCAACCAAAGCAAGAAGAAAACATCGAGGTACCATTTGGACCCATTTGGTGATTTTGCGGGTGTAAGGAACCAACTTTAGTATTTTGCTTTGCTTGCAGCTTAAACTTCTCTACCCTGAATCTATAGCTGGATCCCAATTTTACTCTTGTCAGGGATATGACGGTTGTGCTCCTTTTAGCTTTCTACACTATACAATAATCCACTTTATATTTTATGGCGTGGAAGTTCGAATTTCCAACCTACTCTGGGGTATCCTGTTTCATGCTTTAAGTTGATCGGCTCCATGTCAATTCCTCAGCCGAACAAAACCAGACAAAAAAGTAGTATAAAATCCAGTGCCTTCCATCTGGGCATTGCCGTGTTTGGATAGCGCGTTTTTAGAGTTTTTTGGAAAAAAATATATTATAACAACATAACATATGTAAGGTGAAAAGGCAATTAAAAATGTGTTGAGATAATTTTTCTACAAAAATTCACAATTCAAACAAGACCTTAGTTTTGCTAGTGAAAACCTCGAGTACCAAGTAATGTTTTCCAACTAGAGTAGGTTTGACTTCGGTTTATTCTCAAAAAAAAAATTTTGATATTAAAAGTGGTAAAAATATTATTAATATGAAGAGTCCGCATTAAGAGTGGAAATTACAAAGTTTGGAGTGGAATCTCTTTAAACAACAAATCATTGAAAAAAAACTAGCATTCCTCTCTAATACATGCGCAACATCATTATGAATCCTAGGAACCAAGAAACTTTCCAAGCAGAAAAACTTTGAAGAGCAGCAATGATGTCCGAAATCAATATTGCCACGCTTGAATTATCAATATCCTGATCATGAATGGACGAAATGACTTTCTTATTATCTCCTTCAAGAACAATGTGATCGAAATTCAGTTAAGCTGAACAGCAAACTTGGCTGCATAAGCTTCTAACTCATTTGAGGAAAATTTACCAAGCAACTTTTTGAACAATCCTGCTACAAAGTTTCGATTTTCATCTCGAATCACTACGCCAATTCCTGAAGAGCCATCATGTTGAATAGTTGTGCCATCAAAATTTGCCTTAAAGAATCCATGTCTAGGCTCCAGCCACATAGAACTGGTTGACTGAATTTGAAATTACTCTCAAATGATTCTAGGCACCCTATTTTAAATTTTGATTCTAAAAACGTTATTGTGTTCTATTCTCTATTACTTACGAAGACCTATTTTTTAGTCAAAAAAATCAAAAGCGACACAAAGCCATTAAAGACTCAAATAAAATTATTAGAGGCATAAATCCTACAAATTCAAGTTAGTAACTATTCAAAAGACTAAAAAATTCTGTCCTCCAATGTGGGGAAACAAAAACGAGATTACCAAAATATAAGAATACGAAATATAAATTACGCTCTATCCGCGGATTATTTCAACTAGACACATTGATCGACTACTTGCTTGTTCAGCTTAGACTTGATGATGTTTTCCTTTCCCTAATGGTAGGATTTAGAGGAGCATAAAATATTCGGTATTTAGGTTTCTCTTCAGCAATCTGCTTTAATTAAGAATTACAACTCGAATAAACTAATTAAGGACAAGATAATCTCATTTCAACAGTGAACACCTATAATCATTCTCTGCAATTCAAACCCTAGTTATACCCTTTTCCCTCGTTGCAAAGCCTTATCCTGGAAGCTAAAAATTGCAGAAAATTAACACCAGAAGATGACAACGAACTAAGACACTTCAAAAATCATCAGAATAACAACAAATCATGTATCAGAAATTTCAGGATAAATATGTAACAAATAATACCAACCAAAGAAAAATACAGAAAAAGCATTAAAAAATTGAAAAAAATGTAAAGAGACTTAAAGATAAGAAGGGTAATAGAGTGGGATAGCGCTTTACATGAAATTGATGTTATAGAGTCTTCAATATCAGCTCAGAATCAAGCATTAATGGAGGAATTTTATTCAAAAGCTTTACCCCCAGAGGGAAAGGGGAAGGTTTTGCAGGAATTTTAAAATCGGACCCTTTATAGCAAATATGGAAATGTGTTTCTACTTTTATGAGTAATGATGAATGATGTAAAATCCCTTTTTTCGTTTATTAATTTTTAAGAGGTTAAAAAGCTAAAGTATTTAAATGCAGGAGGAAAAGGAATATAATTCACTTTTCACATACTAATTTTGGCAAAATTACTTTTCCCACGTTAGATTGTCGAACCCTATTAACAGAAAAGCAAAACAAGCCTGTTTAATAAAAAGTCAACTTTATGTACATTGACAATATATATACTATCACAGTTAGTTAACTATATGTACATTGACAATGTATATACTATTACGATTAACTGTATATAAAATTTACTGTTTAAATTTAAATTTAAATTAGTTGTTATACATCAACAATAATAATATATTTACTGTTAGTATATAGAAGATTAATCTTTTAATAAATAAGAGATTATTTCAAACGACAAACTAATCAAATGGTAATTTTCTCTCTTCTAATAACCTTATATCTTCTAAATTAGATTTTAGAATTATCTTATTTACTTCATAAAAATTTCTTTTCTATTTTAATACTTGATAAATGTACATTTGAGTGTAAATAAAAAAATCAGACAATCATAGGAAACTAATTGTACAAGGAAAATAACATTTCATACCTTCAAGAGAAATTTTTATTAACAATGATCTATAATTTTCACGACATATTATTTAGTTTAGATATTAAAAAGAAAAACTTGGATGAGAGCAAGATCATATTTTTTGGCTAAAATCTTTTAAGGAGTTGCTTTCGTTTAACCTTTTAATCTACTGGTATTTGATAAGTTTCATTTAAGTTTTAGACAAATAATATTGGCACTTCAAAAAAATAAGAAAGAAAACTTTTAGGAATTCAATGCTCATTTTTTGGTTAATGGAATGACATAAAAACCTATAAAATATTTTAAAAGAAATTGCCCCTCTATGCATTTATCAATAACTCTCCATATTTCACCTTTTCAATTTTTCAACATTCACTATTCTTACTATCGCGCCCCATTTTTTGAGAAAATAAAATAAATTTATAGGTTATTGAGAAAATTTGAGTTTATTTGAAAATGATGAGTGAAAAATGAGTTTTTTATTTTAGAGAATAAACAAAAGAAAAAGGGCCTAAATGGGACTTAAAAAGTGCGACTGTTTTGGCCCAAAATAATAGTTTAAAAAGGATTTTTAAGAAAAAATAGGAGTAACCACTTGGTATCAAGTTTAGGTGTACTAAGTCACCTAAAAATGTTTTTTAATAAAAAATAGATAAAATCCTTTTTAGACGATTCCAGGTTTTTGAAAACAAAAGAAAAGAGTTCGGGAGTCACGGTTGAAAAAAGAAAAGACAAAGATTTGATAGAATCAAATCTAAGATACCCTTTCAACCTAGTCAATGCTACTTGCAAGATTTAGTCGAAAATTTTTCTAATCTAACCTATAAAACTTACCATATTTGAATATTTCTACATGGATGCAAACCTAGAACTAATGGATATCGAAAGGGTCGAAATATCTCTTCAAAGTTTAATTGGTGTGAATCACATTAATTGTGATGCCCAAAAATGATTTTTAGAAGAGGTCATGAATATGCAAAAATGAGACTCAAAGAAAAGAAGAATTGTAACATATAAATATATGTAACCTAAAATAGAGGAATACAACATAACGGGTACGGAAACTAAGATTCGTGACTCAATTTTCCTTTTTATAGAGGAGATACAAGCATGCTAAGGCTAAGAAACCACACTCGTTCATTTTTCATTTTTGAAGGGTGACTCTCCTAATCTAGTAAAGCAAATGAACTAATTTATATCTAATTTCCTAAATGGAATGCAAGTTTAGATGTCATGTTTCATGAACATAAAGATAAGGGAGATAATATATAGAGAAAATATCATGCAATATGAGAAAAAGATCCTAAAAATAAAAAACATGTATGAAATGTAATGAATGTCATGCAACGAATATGAATTTAGCGCGAAAACGGCTTAAAGGATATAAAATTGGACTAACCCATTTCTACAAGTTTTTACTTGCGTTGTACTAGTGAGAAATCGGGGGGAAAAGGCCACAACTAGGGTTGGACCAGTATGGTGACGTTATGCATTTATTAGAACTAAATAAATCACAGAAAACATAATTAAAACAAGTAAACACATAGAGCACATAACATTTAAGTATAATATCTAGATGCAAAGTCCCTAAAGAAAACAAGTAAACACATAAGCACACAAGCAAATAAACGCAAATAAAAGTCTAACTATTACATTCGGGGTCCTAACTACAATCTAAGAGGGGAATTTTAAAAATAATAACCTAACTATTATATTTATCTAACTAAATACATTTTTAACAAAAATTAAAACCTATCTATTACGTAGGCTAGCTAAATACATATTTTGAGTGCCTATCTATTACAATTTGACGTTTAAATGCCTCTCAAATAATCATCAAAATTAAATAAAATAAATGAAACTTAAAATGAATAAAAATGAATAATTACAGGAAAAAGCATTCAAAACATGTAATTAAAAAACATATTGGAGCACATAAAAGAATTTAAAATAATAAAAGAGGTTACCTCCCTTAAAGTTGTGGTTAAATGGGGTGAAATTTGCCCTATTTATACTCCAAAATCAACAAAATAATCAATGCATCAATTTAATTATAAAGAAATAGAAATAGTCATGAAATCTACCAATTAAAGCACTTAAATGAAGTATAATTAACAATTAAAGAAAAAAAGTAACTTATATTTAAGAAATCAAAACTGCTAGGGATTTAATTGCAAAAATTGAGAAAGTGTTTAGGATCAAATTATAATTATTACAAAAATTAGGGTGAAAAATTAAAAAAAATAAAATTTAGGAACCAAATTGCAATTAAATTAGGGATCTAATTGAAAGCAATCAAAGTTATTAGGGCTATAGAACAACAACTTGAAATTCTAGGGAGTAATCTGCAATTCACGTTACCAAATTACTTGATAAAAAGACTATTGGGCCATTCCTTTTAATTTTTTTGGGCCAGGAATTCCTAAACCCAGCTAAAAGTTCAAGGAAAACAAGCAGCCCAGACCATCTTTTTCACCAATTCAACCCTAACAAAAGTTACGGGCTTTAGGCCACCAAGCCCACGTCAAAATTGAATCAAAATAAATCAAAACCCATTTGCCAAACCCAATCAAAATAACATTAAACCTAAAAACTCACTTTCTTACAAAACCCAACCCAAATATTAAATCAACAAAAATCATTAAACTTTATTTATGCCTTGAACCTAGAAATATTCTGACCAAAAAACTTCTCAAAACATAAAAAATGGGATTAAAACTTAATTAGGGCAAAATTAGTTCAATTTTTTCAGATTTTTGGGCTATAGTACAATTAGACAATAGTTTGGAGGTCAAAATATAATTTTCAAAAGTTTGCATGCATCTTCTTCGCAGCTTTCTTATTCTTTCTTCTGCAACTTTTCTGGGTTTCATGTGCCAGGCATACGCCTGCTGTTTTTTCAAGATCTCAGACCCAAATGCACGAGATTTATATACCCAAATCACAGACAAAACTTATCCTAACATCATGCAATGAGATCTAACCATATAAATTGCAAGACAAGTCGACAGATTGCAGGCAACGAAAAAACAACAAGAGAACTGAAAGAGCAAGGCACAGAAATGAACCAGCGAATAAAATAGGAAGGAGTTGGGACATTATTTTAGGAGGATACCTGAGGAAGTTTTTTGAATCGAAGTCAAAATAGGAAAACACACGAAAGAATTACGGAGTTGATTTGTTGCAGCTTTACAAGGATGATGAAGGCAACAACTTCAAGCTCAAATTCAAAGATGTTATTGAGGTTTTCTCCAAACATTTTCAACATCAATCTTCTTCCTTTAATGTCATAAAACTCCCAGAAACTGATACTTTCTCTAAAAAGCCTCTACAGAGATCGAAAAAGATTAAGAAAACACCGCAACCCTCAACCCTGGCTCAGTTTTTGTTTTCCAGAATTTTCTGCACTTTTTCCTTTTCTCCCTCAATTTTCTTTTTCTCCCTCAATTTTCTCTTCTTTCTCTCTATTTTTCTTGTCCGCCGCCTCCCTCTCAATACTCTTGACCTAGTGCTGCATTTTGGAGCCTTTTTATAGGAGCAAACCCCCCCCCCCCCCCTTCCAACCCTAATGTCAATTGAGCAAATTTTGCTGCATTTTCTGGCCAATTTTTGGGCCATTAGATTGGCTTTTAATTCAGATTTTCTTGGTGTTTTAGATCAATGCCAAGTGGATTTGTACTGAAGTGATCGAATGGAGGAAAAAATGGAGGAAAAAATGGAAGAAAAATGAGTGAAAAATGGCCAAGAAATGCTATTGAAATTTGTACTGATACTCCGTGGTTTCTTCGTACGAAGAAGAAGAAACCAGCGAGCATGTAGTGGTTTTTTTTTTTACAAAAACTGATTTTAATTTTTGTTTTGTTTTGTTTTCTTTCTTTTCTTTCCTTTCTTTTTTTTATTTTTCTAAAATAATTTTCTCAAGAAATAGAAATGAAACAAAATAAATTAAAATAAATAAATTTAACTAAAATGAACAAAAAAAAGGAATAAAATGAAGAAAAATAAAATGGTAAAATTTTGATATCTACACTTCCATCAATCCTAAATTGTTATACTATTAATATTGCAAAATTTGTTTAAAAATTAGTATTTAATAAATGCCATGTTGGTATAAATTATTTAGTAGCTCTTAAGTACAAGTTTTTTGTGATTTGGAGTTGTAGTATTATTTTTGGACTTGTTCCTTATTCTTCCGTGGAGTTTTGTAACTTTAACCGATTACTAGTTAATTTGGGCCTTGCAGGACAAAACTGGGCCTCACGCGTCGCGCGAGGTTGCCCAAATATGACAATAGGTGCTCGAAAGGGTAATGATAAATTGAAAACAAAGTATTGTTGCAGTAGAATACATTAAAGTTAAAAAGAAATAGAGATTATCCAGACTAATAGTAAACTGTTATATCTACACACATAAGAGTCTTTCTGATGCTTTCACGCCAATACTTGCACTGATGGAGCTTTATGATTCCTAATAGAGACTTTTAAGTAGGCTGGTAGCCTGTTTGTAGCAGGTGATAGCCTTGAAAAACAAATAAAGTCTCTGCTACTTGCATTCTTTTGCCAACAATAGTTGGTAATGACAGTAGGCAAGCTTTTGAAGCTGGTGATGAATTGCTTGCTCTGGTGGTAGTAGCAGGATTGACCCCAGCTGGCAAGTAACCTGTTATGCTGTAAATCTGCAGAATGTTAAAAGCATTATGATCTTAATTGTTGCAGTAAACATTCATAATAGAACAGCCATGAAGCCCAAATCATACTAGAGTGCGATAAAACTACTACTTTTATTTGGCATTCCATGTAAATATGATCCTCTTTAGAAATATCAAGTTACCAAAGGCATTAGAAATCTCCATTTGGATTGACCATTATTTCAAAAACAAGTTTTTCAAATACAATACTACAGTAATATACAAATAAAAATAACTCAAAAAATATTTCATTCATACAATATATCAAAAAATATTTTGAAATATTTATTTGAAATAATTACTGTAGTACTTTTTGTGATGTGATGTATATGAGATAAAAAAGTGGTTGGAAATTGTGTGTATGATGTAAGTAAAATAAAGTCTGAATTTTTTTTTTAAATTCTTGATATCCAAACAAGCTCAATTTATAGTAAAAGTTTTTCATATATACTGTTACAGTAAAATTTTTCAAAAACACCTCCAAAAACAGCTAATCCAAACAGTATAGTTCCTTCACATATGTCAGATAAGATCTACACAAACAATTGCTATTTTTTGACATCTTTTCTCATGATTAATAGGAAAATGCATTAAAGATCCAGAAATCATGTAACTTGTGAAGACCTGAGCGTACAAAGTGAAACCAACAGAGAAGTAATTAGGAAGTTCAGCTAGTTATCTATCAAAATTTGAACCAAGGAAAATGCCCTATAATACATGTTCCATACGGTCTCCTAGCAACACTATAGATACATTCCCATATTTCAATAGACAGACTTTCCCCACCAAAATCAATATCTAGATAGAAACAAAAAAGCATTCCAGAAAGGATGATGCTATGAATGTAACTTTTACCCCATCTGAGGAGTTTGAGCCAAGCCACTATTGAGCTGAACAACACCACACTTGGAAGTATCAAAGATACTAGAGTTGAGTTTCACTTAAATTCTTAGATAATACAAGAAATTTGTTAGGAACCTTAAAACTAAGTCAACCGTAATTCTAGTGATCAAAATCGAAAAAAAAAATTAGGCCGAACCCATGACTGAAGCTTTCTATTAAATCATATTGAAAAGAATTAAAAAAAAAACTAGAAATAGAATAAATAATCCAAACATAACAAAGATCACGGTACAATCAATTTCACCCCTAAACAATAAGACGGTTATTAAATTTAATCAACTTATCAACTTTAGCTATGGTTGGATTTCAAACTTGGCAAAATTTTTGGGGGCAAAAAACATGCTAGGAAGGAAATAAGCTAAAGCCTCAAGAATTAACTTTACCTAATACGAGAAAAAAAAAATTTAGCCACCTTCAAGCAGCCCTCATAAGAGAGGGCCAAAATGAATTGGCAGAGGGTTTGGGAAAGTGTGTAGAGCAACTTAGAGAGTGCACCAAAGAAAAGCAAAGCTATCCGGTTGATTATTTCATGCGTGCCTTGAGAGTGTTCAACTGGATTGCGTCTCAGTAGTTGATTGAAAGGGCGATGTGCAGGGCGAGGCAAAGACGGGGAGATGGAGAAAACAGAGGGATTGTATTGGTGTACTTCGATGTTGAGAGAGACCGTGAGATGGTGAGAGAACTGAGGAATGTCTATAGCACATTTGCACCATTTTTAAGAGAGACATGCAACTTTACCAGCTTCCAATTGCTTCCACGTAAGCTAACAAAACCAACCAATTCTATTTGTACAACACCAAAGCATCAAGGTGACTACCTACTCAATGAATAACCAAAACGTTGGTTCAATGGGTTAATTGACGAAAAAAATTGATGGGAAAAAATGGAGTTCAAAACTATTTGTTGGTTACTACTAGCACACTTTAGCTGATTAAGGTAATTTTCTCAGAAGAAGAAACACTTAGTTGATTAATAATTTTTGAATATCACAATGCATAAAAGAAATGTTTTACCCCTTTTGTTACTTTTCTTTTTTTTCTTTTTTTTTAATTTTGGTCTAATTCTTTTTTGTAAGGAGGAAGATGGGGTTATAGGTAAAATGGAGAATTTTTACATCTCATCTTAGAATCTTAATTTCATCCTTTTGAACATCATAACATAAAAGATATAAGCAATATTTCTATGTATAAAGATACGATTAGCGTAAAAAAAGTTAACAGTAATTGGGTGACATGAATGACGTTGCATCTATGACAATTGAAAAATAATGACCCAGCATTTTTCCAAGAAAATTTTCTTGTTGTTTCCCCCACATTTTTTTAAATAAATTTTTATTTTTTAATTATTTTCTTATTTCACAGCAAAACTCTGGGCCAGCCTTTATGGGCTCAATTACAGTCCTTATCAGCCCACCAAGATCTGTTAGCGTGCAATGGGCTTGGAGCCCATCTTCATCTAGACCCCCAAAACAAAATGCTGTAGTATTAAAGTAACTAGTTTGTACCCGTTTGTTGAACGGAAATCATTGAAAAATAATAAACTATTTAGTTAATTTTATAAAAATGTTGATATAAAATACAAATTTAACGTATAATCTATTATAACTTATCTTAATATATTATTATGTGCGCATTGTAATATAAAGTATTTTTATAATATAAATTTGAACATCTAATTCAGTGAATAATAATTGAAAAATGGAAAAAATAACATTCAACAATACCATAACATTCAAAAACTTGAAAATAAATAAAAAAGTGCAGTAAATAGTATCAAATAATATTCTACTCTTCAGAAACTTGTTTTTGTTTTTCTTTTGTTTGAACATTCTCCTCAATTTGTCCGTGCAAATCAGCATTTATTGATTTTCCATTATCACTGCATGATAGCAAAGCAAGATAACTAAGTATAAAAAAATAAATGATTTATTGCATTCAAGGTTGTGTATAACAATACGTAAAGATTTATAATTTAAGAAAGTAAAATAGTATATTAAATCTACCTTCTCATGCAAATCTTTTTATGAGGATACCCTTCCTCTGTAGTTTTTGTTGAACCCTCTGTGGTTGTTGTGGTTTTTGTTGGAGATATATCTAATAGAGATATTTATGTCTCTTTATTTATATCGCATTACTTTCCAGTTCCTTTTTTGGATAGGGAATAAGAATCATATAATATTAAGAATTCTTATAGGAAATAAGAATTGATATAAATCCAAACAAAAAAGGAACACGCCACGTAGGAAACTACTTGTCGTCTCATTAAGTCACGTAGGAAAGAGAAAACATGAAGGGATAAAAATGAGAGTATGACTTTATTATATATATATATATATATATGATGTGTATAAAATTTAAATTTCAAATTCAAATTTTACGTAATTGTTATTTATCCAACGCTAACAATCTATACACTGTCAGTGTAAAAATGATTAATTCTTAAAATAAAACTTTTACAAATAATCTTCAATCTAATGAAGGGTCAAATTGAAATATAGAAAACTTTTATAAAAGGCATTCGTTGTGCTCCCGTCCTTATTCCGTTATTAGTTGGGGAGAGTAACCAAATTATTAAACCACTTTTTTAATTATTAAACCACTTGTTAATTCTAAGCTACTCCTTTTGTTATATTTTTCTTATCCTTTTTTTCAGCACATATTTTTCTTATCTTAAAGTCCTGCAAGCTAGTTCTACATTAAAACCATCGCCATTGTGCAACACAAATGCAATTGTTAGAATTTGATGCTCTTGTGCTTTTCATTGAATAATTATCTATTATGTCAATGTTACATTCTGATATGAGCACAAAATTGATAGTACCCTTAAAAAAATTAATTGGTACCCTTAAAGAAATTAAGAGCTAATTGGATTTTGTGCCCTTAAAATTTATTGCTATTCTGACATCACAATCTAAATTGAACTTTTGGACACTTTTTCTCAAATGAAGTTGTTTATTCCAACTGCATCTCAAACTTTAATTTTGAGACATTTTCCACCCTCAAATTGTTTTATATATTTCTCTTTGGGAAAGAATAGTTTATAATGTTTAAAAATTGATTGAATCATGAACAGGTTGGAATTGGATATTCAGGAAGTGAATTGGTGTTTAGCAATGACACTCTTTTGGACCCAAGAAATATTAAAAATTGAACCCAACCATCTTGCACCAAGTAGCAATCACTAGAAATTAAAGACCCTAGCTTCAAATCTTCATTCTCCCTGCTTGCTTCTAAAATCCGACTCTTCCTCAACTAAAAAAATTAAAAATAAAAAGAAGTGACAACCACCGGTTGTAATTTTAATGTTTTGATGGTCTCTGACCCTTTAACTGATACTAAAGTAAGCAAATTCTTATGCATATCCGTACTAATTACCTTGGTAATTAGCCAAAATACTTGAAAGTACCAATATCATACTATCGAGTTTGGAAATTTTAAACATACCAATTACTGAGCATATTAAAATGAAATAAGGAGTGAATTGGGGATATGATGTTCATACGAGGAGAAGGGATTTTAGAATTCTATTTTCCACTGTCAAGTTTAGGGTTCGAATTCTGCGTCTAGCAGTTAGGAGTGAGAAAAGTGTCGGGGGAAGTGAGAAATATTTTTTTAAAAAAAAAGATCTAAATGAATAATACAAACCTAACTAGCTAATTTAAACAATCGCATGTTACCGTATAAAATTTGTCATAGCCGCCCAAATTGCATCATCACCATTCACCACCCCAAAGATCAGGCAAGATACGATTGTTGCCTTGTTTTGCTAATTTTAATACGGTGCTATCTTCCTCCCTTCTGAACCTTCTCAACTTGTCTTGTTCAATTAAAATCCATTTATTGCTCTTTAAAAGTTTGTGTCCCTTCCACATGCGATTCGAGAGTTTTAGTGTATTTTGACTTGCAATTACCTTTCCCAGTTTGAATTCAATGCAATTTTGCTTAGCTTAACAGTACCATTACAGTAACTACCAAAATTGAAAGGAAAATTGAAAGCCTAATTTACTTAAAATGCATTAAAAATTTCCAATGCACTCGAAAAGGGAAAATGCTAGTTTTCATCCTTAAAACTTTAGGTCATTGATACATTTCATTCTCAAACTATCTAGTGTAATACATTTAGTGTTTGAACTATCAATGTTGACAAATTTCATCCTCAAATGAGAAATTAATTAATTTGAACAGAAATTGGAGTTGGAAAGGAAGATAGTATTAAAGTTGGGAAAGTAAAAATAAACTTTCTATTCTACTGATTTTAATTGATGCAAGATTTTTTACTTAACGGTTTCATGCTTATCACGTGTTGATTTGAAGTCATACAAGGCTTTTGATTTAACGGGCTCATGCCCATCACGTGCCCAATTTCCATTCAAATTGATTTCCCGTTTGAGAATGAAATTAGTCAAGAATTGATAGTTTAGATACTAAATGTATTATACCAAAAAATTTGAGGATGAAATATGTTCATGGCCTAAAGTTTAGGGATAAAACTATCATTTTCCCCACTCAAAAGCTTATGGATGAACTATTCGTGCATTATATATGGGGATGATTCTGAAATCTCCCTTAAAGTTCTGACAATTGCAGTCATCTCTTCTGAAATTTGAAAAATTATACATCGCTAACTGGGTGTTATGAAAAGATTATAATAGCTTTCATAAACTCTACAAATCTTAAGTACAAATATAAGTTTAAAAGAGGGGGAAAATAACCCTTTCTTGCTAACATTCTTTTATCCAAAAACTCTAACATTATCTTATCTAGTACATTATATTTCATTCCCAATTTCTCTACATAGACTTTTTGCTCAACTCTATAAGAGCAGATAACCAATAGGAATGCATTTTTTAAAAGAAGAATTTTCACAAATTACTTTACAAAAAAAAAAGTTAAAGCACCAAAACTTGATTTAAAAATTTTTTTACAAAGAACTACCTTAAAATTTTTACCTAGAGAGTAACGGTAATATTTGGTTTCTTTTTCATTTGTTTTGAAAACCTGATAGAGGTAATATGAGATATTCACAGTATACTTTATATTTATATCACCAATTGCTACCAAGAGATGCTTTTTATAATTATATTACCAATTGGCAGCAAGGGGGAACGTGACACATGACAAAATTTTCAAGTCGGAATGCTCTTTTGTCCAATCAACGGCCCTTTGGGCAGTTAACCACCACCAAAGATTTTAAGTTTTGGTGGAGTGGGAGGTCAAGGGTTCAAATTTTACCTTTTATCAATGTGCCATTATATGTGGTTTCTTCTAAATTCATACGGATGCATAGTGCACGCTTCTGATTCAATGATAGTTCAGTTTTCATTTATTTCTCTAGGCTTCGTAAGGCCTCTCCCCCATAGTGTAGGTTAGAGTAGGAGTAGAAGTAGGGTAGGCTAACCGCTGCCATCTGATTGAAAATAAAAAATTGCTCTTTTGTCCGCTGGATAATAGCACAAAACAGCTCCTTTATCAGGCTTTAAGGATGCTCTCCAGATGCCCATATAAATAGTTTTTTCCATTTGAATGGTAATTCATCTAGCTTTCTTCAACCAATTGATTTTATTACTGATTTGATCGTTGGAGTGACATTGGAGAAAGGTCCGACAATTTAATTTCCCATCATTCGACCATATATTGTCCACCCTCCAGCTCGTATCCAACTCAGAACTTCATCTTGGTAAACTTATTCTGTCAAAAAAAAAATCTGACATGAAAACTTGACTTCTCAAAACTCAAAAGCGTGTAACCTTCATGCCGTGCTTCCTTAGCTTTTGAAATTGAGACACATGACAAAGCCTTTCAGGTTGTAACACTCTTTTATTTACTGTATAATAACATGAAACACCACTTTATCCAGTTTGAAGGGCACCCTCCAACCGTCTGTTAAACTAGTTCTTCTCCGTTTTAATGGTAACTCATCTTACTTTCTTGAACTCTTTAATTTTAAAGTTGACTTGATCTTTGGAGTGAAATTGAGAAGAAAGCCCCAGCCTCCAGCTCTTGTCCAACCTGAACTCCCATCTCAGTGGAATTAATATTTCAACAGTTAGGGGAAAAAATATGCACTGACAATATATATACTTACGGGTTTAGATGCATGTCATACATGTAAAGTCTGGTATTTTAATTTACATTTAGACTCGTTAATGTGTATATTAACAGTGTAAAAAAGATTAATAGAAAAAAAACTGTAACGTGAAAATTTGAACTTTTCATAGTTGTAACCCACACGCCTGTGCTTAATTTGTAGCTTTTGAAATCCACGGCTAAATTAAGTAGGGCAGGGGTGAAATTTATTTCAGAAGTAAAGTTCCTAAGACTTTTGGAATCCTACTTCCCAGGTAATTTTTGGTGACTGGTTTCCTCTTCCTACCAGCAACCAAAGAAAGAAAAAAACATTGAGGTACCATTTGGACCCATTTCGTGATTTTGCAGGTGTAAGGAGCCAACTTTAGTATTTTGCTTTGCTTGCAGCTTAAACTTCTCTACCCTGAATCTATAGCTGGATCCCAATTTTACTCGTGTCAGGGATATGACGGTTGTGTTCCTTTTAGCTTTCTACACTATACAGGAATCCACTTTATATTTTATGGCTTGGAAGTTCGAATTTCCAACCTACTCTGGGGTATCCTGTTTCATGCTTTAGTTTATCGGCTCCATGTCAATTCCTCAGCCGCACTAAACCAGACTAAAAAGTCGTATAAAGTCCAGCGATTTCCATCCTGGCATTGCCTTGTTTGGATAGTAGGTTTTTAGAATTTTTGTATAAAAAAATGTATCCTAATAATGTAGTGTATATAAGGTGAAAAAGCGATTAAAAAATGTGTAGAGATAATTTTTCTACAAAAACTCGCAATTCAAAGAAGACCTTAGTTTTGCTAGAGGAAACCTGGAGTATCAAGTAATGTTTTCCAACTCGAGTAAGGTTTGATTTCTGCTTATTCTCAAATGATTTTTTTCTTTTTGATATCAAAAGTGGTAAAAATATTATTAATAAGAAAAGTCCTCATTAAGAGTGGAAATTAAAAAGTTTGGAGGGGAATCTCTTTAAACAACAAAATCATTGACAAAACTAGCATTCCTCTCTAATACATGCGAAACATTATTATGAATCCTAGGAACCAAGAAACTTTCCAAGCAGAAAAACTTTGAAGAGCAGCAATGATGTCCGAAATCAATATTGCCACGCTCGAATTATCAATATGCTGACCATGAATGGATGAAATAACTGTTTTCTTATCATCTCCTTCAAGAACAATGTGCTGGAAATTCAGGTGCTGTAAAAGCCGGACAGCAAATTTGGCTGCATAAGCTTCTAACTCATTTGAGGAAAATTTACCAAGCAACTTTTTGTACAATCCTGCTTCAAAAAGTTGTGCCATCAAAATTTGCCTTAAAGGATCCATGTCTAGGCTTCATCCATATAGAACTGGTTGACTGAATTTGACGTTATTCTCAAATGATTCTAGACACCTGATTTTAAATTTTGATTCATTATTGTGTTCTATTCTCCATTGCTTATCAAGATCTATTTTTTAGCCAAAAAAAAAGCTGAAAATCAAAAGCGACATAATAGGTTCATTTAGATTCTGGTTGTGCTTTTCAATATCAAAAGCAATTGTGGACAAGCCCTTTGTCTCTCTTTTTGTTTTTGCTTTTGTTTTTCGGCAGAAAAAGATTGAATTGGTTCTCTAATGGCTTTCTTGGTCACTAAATTTGGCACAATTTAATGTGGTTAAAGTTCCAACATAATAGATGAAATGAAAGAAACGATTCTAAGTCGGTCAAGCCATCCTGCTTTTCTCAATTTTATTCCCTTTGACTGATTGTTTCCATGTGTTCTCACTTTGACATGCCAGGTATTGATTAGTCTACGGACTAGTGTCTTAGTTATAATAGATGTTTTCTAAGGACCGGCTGCTGCCTACTTTAGTTGCCAAAGTTGTTGGTAGTTTACCATTACTGTGAACTTGAGCAGCAATCACTTGAATTAGGTACTGTACCTGAATATAGAATTTGGAATTTAATCATTCAGACATTAGATGTATTTGGTAGAAGACAATTCCTTAGTATGGTTTTACAAATGATAAATGAAATGCATTGACTAGCCAAATTCATGTTATTCTATGGATGTTATTTTGTATTGGAGTAGAGTATACCAAGTTTCCTAAATCTCAAGGCTAATCACAAAAAATTTAGCAGCAAAGAAAGGCTAAGGCCCTGTTTGATAAAAATGAAGTTTAAAAATTAAATGTTGAAAATATTAAGTTGCTGAATTGATAAAAACTATATGTATTTGATAACTAACTGAATTATGGTACTGAATCAAAATGTCGCACAAATATTATACTTTCATGTTTGAAAAAAATTGTCTTTTATTATATTTGGAGAGAAAGAAAAATATTTTGTGTGAGAGAAAAAATTTATCAATTGAGATATAATACTTAAGTGTGTGTCTTTATGTATTTTTTTAAAAATTTTTTAAAAAAAATTTTTTTAGTGTAAGTAAGAAAATTCGAACCCGAAATCTCTCACTTACACTCCCTCCCCCCGTACCACCTAACCCAACCCTCCCCCGTGTGTTTTTATGTATGTGTATGTGTGTGTTGAACAAAAATGAGGGCAAGTTTATTACTTTGTACGAAAGCATGTGCGAGAATGAATCATACATATGAGACGTATAATATATGTGATCAATTCAGAAAATTCAATAAAAAAAATTTCACTTAAAGTTTTGTAAACAAATTAAATAGTGCTTAATATATTAAGTGGTTAGATATTTCAATTATCAAACATGCTGAATACAGAAAAGTTATGAATGAATTAATTTTTAGCATGAAGTTGAATTATCAAACGTGTCCTCCTATAATTACACTCTTTTTAGGATAATTTGTACCCCTACGAATCTTGAACACCAATATAGATGATTGTTAGCATGTGGCATTTAGGATACAACGAATAAAATCAAAATTGTGGCTTCCATTGATATGCACAATCAAAGGAAGCAAAAGTTTTTCCATGCACCTTACTTTCGCCCAAAAATAAAGTTATGAGAACTTAGAAGAATTTATCATTAGAGAAAATTGTTGTCAAAAACTCTCCAAAAGATTACCTTCATATTTACAGGCTTCATGTTTAATTTCAAGTTTTAAGTTACATATCCACATATAAAGGTTCTTTTTGGTGATAAAAATAGTAACTCATGTAGAAACTAAGATTTGAAACCCCAAAACGTGGTGTTATAAAATTTGTAATGCTAATGATTAAAACCCAATAATTCTTTCTTTTCAAAAATTTGAAAGAATTAACTTCTGAAACTTAAGGCTTCATAATATGGAAGGTGTAATGGGTGAAATTTTATTCTACACATTGGTAGCAAACCTTTTAGTAACTTTTTTTACTTGCATTTTACTTAATTTTGTAGGGTTTCTATTGTTAGTGAAACTGTTAAATGTAGTTCATTCAATGTTAAAAACTTTCAATACATAAAGATTAGCTAGAGTACCTAAATTCAAAAAAAAAAAAACCCATAACTATTCTAACCAAAATGAATAATGTTATGCTTAACTGTTTTAGATTTATCATGTGAAAAGAGGATAAAAATTGTTTTTTCTTTTCTAATTAATATATGCATCCACAATAATCGTATGAATGCTAGCTCATCATTAGATTATAACCAATCCACAAATAGTTCAATAAGTATTAAAGTACTATTAGACTAGGATCTTTTATTCATGGGGTCTCCCTCTTATTTATTTCACTGTCCGACTAAGGCCTCATATGCTTGGAAGACTACAAAATAGCTTTACAAACACTGAAATAAAATTAAGAGATGATAGTTGGTTGGCTAATAGTAGTTTTACATTTCATAGTTAAATTGACTGGCTAAATATAAAGGATATTCTAATCGATCTAGATGTCACATTAAGTAAATTTTGATAATTATCCTTTAAACAATGCCAAGTTTATGGTGCCAAAGCTAATTTGGTAAACTAATTAATTGCCAACCATTATCCTTTTTCAAGCACGCTCATGCGTCAATCACAATCAGCAGTAGGTGCAGATAAAATGCTTAGAATTAGATTCTCACTCTGACAAACGTGGGCTAACGGCAGGCACATGTTTATTCAAATTTAGGACACAAATGTGAAGTTTTCAAAGCAAGAAATAAGAACCATAATTGAAGAAGTTTTCAAGGGTGGTTAGATTTCCTAAACATTGTAACTAAATGCCAATCAATTTGCTTAATGCACATTGTGGCTGCCGGCAAATTTCTGGCATCAAAATGTCTACACACGGCATCCTTTTCTTGCCCTTGTTTTCCAGTCAATTAATTAGGCACCCCATCACCAAGAATTGAATATCCAGAAATATGCTTTGGCCGAATAATTTCATTAGAAATGATTCATGATTTACGTGTGATCATTTTTTAGGTATAGAAAGGTTAGATCCCACTTGTGTAGGGGTAAAAAATTAATATGGATCGGGGTAGGTCTTACTATTTTAGGAAAAAAATGAATATAGTTCGGATCAAATTTCATTTTTTAGAGGCAAAAGTAAATATGGATCAGGTCATTTGTTTAATTATAATTGATATCTAATTTTTTTGCCTCTACTAAAAAATAATCATGTGTGAGTCACGGAACAGATTCAAGATAAAAAGTGGTTGAAGACCCATGTTGTGACCAAATTATACTGATTTAAATTTATAAAGGATGTAAAATTAATATTTTAAAAGTGAATAATGGAAAAAATCATTTGGTAAAATATGATTGATGTTTTGAACAATTTTTATGTTTTTGAACAATTCTTAGTACTATAATATTTATTGTGTTTTTGCACGTAATGCTATTGATTATGGTGTTACGGACTTGCAACATTTATTATTGTTATAAAAAGAACGAACACGAAAAAAGAAAAAGGAAAAAAAAGAGAGAGAGAAAAACAGAACGCGGCTGGCACTGTAGTTTGAGAATATTGCAATCAATACGAAACCAATCATGTGAATCCACAATAAATGTTTAATTTCTTTGGTTCACACTTCACAATGGAAATGCAATGGTTGAACTTGGCTACATTCAAATCTCAAGGAGTTTGCAAAGTCAAACCATGTTAAAATTTAGTCTCTCACCATCTTTTGAGGTTGACCTTGGGACAGACTGCTTCTTGATACTTGTATTTGACAACTACTAAGTCAATAAGGATAGAAATAAAAAGAAGGGGAAAAAAAAAACCGTTTCCTCCGTCTAATAGTACTTGGAAGTATTCATGAACACGAGATAATAAAATAGTTTTTTTGCATCCCAAGATAATAAAAGAGTTAATAACCTATTCTTGTTACATGTAGAAAATAACAATTATGGACTGTTTCCTGTCACTCCATTTCAATTTTGAAACTACAAAGTACAGCCGAAGTACTTAATTAATTGGGCAAATTATATTTTACCCCCTACAGTTTAGCATTTCTATACATAACCTCTTTATAGTTTCAAAAACTATATATAACTCCTTCATAGTTTGGTTTAAAGTGTTAAAGTGACGGAAATAATAATTCGTAATGAAACTTTTAAAAATATCGAAATTATCCTTATTTAAAAATTACAATGATTGAAATGACTAAAATATATAAACATAATACACATGACACACTAATTCATATGGTTTTATATTTTACCATATAACCCCTTATGGTTTAATATTTTATAATATAACCCCTTTATGATTTTCAAAATATATGCATAACCCCCTTATGGTTAATAAATAATTTTCAACTTCACATAGAGGTATTTTTGACATTTTAGGTGATTTCGTTATGAATTGCAAATTCAATTATTTTGAAACTTTAATCCAAACCATGAGGGGGTTATGCATAGCTTTTGAAACTACAAGGGGGTTATGTATAAAAATACTAAACTACAAGGGTGTAAAGTATAATTTACCCTAATTGCCCTAATCTGCTAAAAGATGACATCCACCATTTATTTTCTATGGTTAAACAAATTCTGGAGCAAATTAGCAAGTAAACAAAGACTTTGGTTTATTTTTGTTAAAGTACATGAATGATTATGAAGTGTTGAATAGATTAATTTTTCTTACACTATTTAATTTTCTGTAGATAACTTGAAAATATTCACAACTCAACTTATAGACGTAACAATTCACTCCAAGATTATATTTGTCAAAATTCAACTATGACTATAACATGAATAAGTGTGACTAGCCTTATCAAAGTCTTGATCAATGAATATTTTTAAAAAGTAGTTCAAGATTTTTCGTGTTAGTTGAAATTATAAAGTGTACTATATGATGTCAAAAGCTATAATAAGTATAGATTGAAATTTGTAAGACCGTGTTAAAGTTTTCTAGCTATGTGTTAAAGTTTACGGGATATAAGTCATCAAAATGTTACTATTCACCATCAACGTAAACAATGATGTAAAAAAATAATTAAAAAAATTTACACTAAATGCGTGATAAGATTAATTTTTTCTATATTGTCAGTGTAAGCATTATTTTACACTAGTTAGAAGATCTAAATGAATGATATACAACAAGTGCTCAAATCTTACTATTATTATTATTATTATTATTATTATTATTGTTATTGTTATTATTATTATTATTATTATTATTTTGCATGTGGCCCGTATCCGAACTTGTATTCAAGAAGCTTTATTATGATTGCATAGGAAAGGTTAATTTCTTCTTTAAAGATTAAATTATTCTACATAGTTAGGGTAATGTAATACCACTTATTTTATGTTACATGTGTTTATTCTACACTATTAGTGTTAAAATAATCTTTACATTGTCTTTTTTTTATAACATCAACAATTTAATTTACTCTTATGTCAAAGGGGGAAGTGTGGATCCAATTGGGCTTTCTAATTTGAAACTACTGCATTCTTTGATTTTTTTTTTTTTTGCCAAAGAAAGCATTATATTTTAACTTAATGCATTAGACAGGATTTGAACCTTTAACCTGATGCATGAAAGAGTCTAGAGACTTTGGATGCACAAAAAATTTATCCTTTTCACTAATTTGCAAACTTAAAAGAGTGTTAAAACCAAAAAGAGAAGGAAAACAACAAAAAAAAAGAGTAGCAAATAATCTTTAGTGCTGTACCTTGCGAAATGCTTGACGTCTTCATGATGGCTGCTTTTTTTTTTCGTTACAGCGAGCGAAGGCGCCGCAATGTGAAAAGTGCAAAAAAAATTGAAACTTGATTGGATGATTGGTTTGATGACATTAGCGGTGATGGCGCGGTCGGGGCACGTGCTCACGTGCCTTCTCATGTGAACCGATTTTTAATTTAATTAGAGCCAAAGCAAAGCAAAGCATGGCGCGCGAGCCAGGCCACCGCCGTCCATAGTAGGCCTTGGCTGTCAACTCGTCCTCCTCTTGCCACGTGGTTCACGCACAACTCAAGCATTCTCTGACTCCAACCAGATCCACGGCAAAAGAAAGACGTGCTTATGAATTAAGCCTAAGAGTCTATTTCCATTGAGCTCCCTTGAGATGAGGCAATTGTCACTTTGAACCGTAATCGTTCAATTGGTTCAATCAATTCCCCATAGTAAGTTTGATTTTCTCACCAAAAACCTTACTATCTTTAATATAATGTTGAGAGCGAAGTAATATGAAGAGTTTATACTCATTTATTTCTGCTGAAATATTGAAGGAATCTATGAAATTAAGGGGCAGCTTTGGATGTTTTCAAACATTTTATTTGTTCTTTATTAGTATAGAGGATTAAGAGCATTGATAAAATGTGTATGCTTCAGTGAATTGAGTTTTTATCAAGCTGTTGTTTCTCAATTTGAGTTTAAAAAAAAAAAAGAAAGAGAGAGAATCACATCAACCTCAAACGAAATTTTGAAATTCAGAACTAGTAGATACAACTTGAATCGCTAAAATATAGCTTGGGAAATTGTGAATTATTAGGTTGGAGTATTCTTTATTTTTAACTTTCTAAATATGGGTGTGCGCATGGTTGTATATTCACACACAAACATTTTCATAAACGAAATATGTGGATCACAATTATAAATATAAAAGTATAACAAAAAGATGAATTGAGCTTTTAAGTTGAATCTTGAGCCTATATCAAACTCAAAGGCAAAACAATTTTCTTTTGCCTCACGAAACTAATTCGACACCAGCGTAGTCGTAAATTCAAAATTTGGTGAATGCAAAAGATATTGTAAAGTTTTATGGGACTAATTGATGCACTTAAATTGCTATGGAGGCAAAATGATGATTAGGTACCTTTTAAAGGGGAAAACTAAAATTAACTTTAAAGGTAAAGGCAAAACAAGAAATCTAAGGCCGTCATGGTACAGATACAATAGCAAGAAAGATTCTTTCCATAAAGACACGAAGTCAGCAAACCGAATGACCAGAGCCACCTAATAAGCGCAAAGCAGCACACTGCAACATTTTGAGCATATAAATATATCCCTTCTCCAAACATACCATTTGGCAGAGTCCTAAATTGCAGACAACTCAAATAAAAGCATTTCCGTCATCCAACCTTCCACCTTCAATTTCTCTCTTCCTTCTTCAATGGGGTGCTGGACTAGGGGTCCGATTATCGACGGGGGTCCTCCGCAACGGTTTCTCTAGCCACCACGGCTTCCGGCGAACTCTTGGCCGTGAAGTCCGCTGATCTTTCTTGCTCAAGCGTGTTGCAAAAAGAGAAAAGCTTGATTTCTGAACTTTCCTCACCTTACATAGTTAAATATGTAGGCTTTGATGTTACAACAGAAAATGATAAGCCTTTGTACAACTTGTTGATGGAGTATGTTCCCGGTGGCACGCTTTCTGATCAAATTAGGAAGCAGGGAGGTTCATTGAAGGAGTCCATGATTCAAGTCTTTGCACATCAAATCTTTGCAAGGATTGGATTACCTTCATTTGAATGGAATTGTTCACTGTGATATCAAGGGCCAGAATGTGTTAATTGGCAGAGGCGGGGCAAAAATTGGAGATTTGGGATGTGCTAGGATGGTTGAAGAAGGAAATGGGATGGCCGGAAAATCAGTAATCTCTGGCACACCTATGTTCATGGCACCAGAGGTTGCTCGTGGGGAAGAACAAGGATTTGCTGCTGATATATGGGCTCTGGGTGCACTATCATCGAAATGGCGACGGGGAATAATCCTTGGCCTGATATGGAGGACCCTGTTTCTGCTTTGTATAGAATTGGTTATTCAGGGGATGTGCCAGAATTTCCATGGTGGCTTTCAGATAGTGCTAAGGAGTTCTTGAGCAAGTGCTTGAAAGGGATGCAAAGGAAAGATGGACGGCTCGAGAGCTTCTTCAGCATCCATTTTTCATGGTGTTGGGGAGGAGAAGGAAGCAGAGTTTGTGAGGAATTCTCCTACTACTGTGTTGGATCAAGGCTTTTGGGATTCCATGGAGGTAGCTGAATCTTCTTTGCAGGATTCTTCCCACATTGTTTCCTCTTTGGGTTCTCCAGCTGATAGGATCAAGAATTTGATGGGAAATTTGTTCTCATCAAACGCAAATTTTCCCAATTGGTCAGAGGATGGAGATTGGATCACAGTTAGAGGCACCGACTCGCAAGAAATCCAACCAGTTTCTCTGCAGAATGAGAATTCAGAAGACCATGGTTCCCAATTAGCTGTGGATCCTTTTTTGTACTCAATTGATCTTGAAGAAGAGCTCGAGAGCTCAATTGTGGTTGATGACTTGTTAATCAATTGCTTAGTTGATGAGATTAGTAATGTTGGAAATGTTAGTGGTGGATTAAATCTAACATTGTCCTGTGATAATGTTGAAGAAACTTTCGATTTTGTAGCTAAAATTCTTGATTTTGATATGAAAGTGATGAAAATTTGGTTTCTCACTATTTCCAAACTCTCTCAGAAGCCCATGTCTTTTTATGTCTACTTTACTTCAAAGTTTCAACATATTTGATGCCATTAACCTACAATCAAACTTTAGTGTCTTGATAGCATAGTAAGGTCCTTTATGCCACCTTGGCGTCAAACAAAGTTTGGTTGGTTTAATGAACAAGTCATCATTTGGGGACATACTATTAAAGAACGGTTGTATGTGAATGATTAACACTGTCTATAGGATTGCCGACCCCAAAAAGGAAAAAAAAGAAAAGTTTTTACCAAATTACTGCCCTCTTAAGAAGAGTCTTGTGATCTAGTAATTCTTGATCGATAAAGATACTTTTTGTTATTATTCGTGTATAAAAGTTGATATACACAAATAAAATACGTATCATATATTGAATAAAATAACACAATTTATGTTTGCTCACCAATTTTTAAAATCATTACACTATTACATAGTAATGCACCATGAATAATTTTTTGTTTTGAATACAACACTTACACTCGATTCTATACTCGAAGGAGGGGGACGGGGACGGGAACGGGACGGGTTGTGGTTAAGGTACCCTTTGAAAGTGGAAATTAAGAACCTAACAAATAATGCAGTAAGATGGTGTATTTAAGGTATCCTTTAAAAATTACGTCAAGAAACTGGCAAATGATGCATTAGGATACATGATATATAAGTTGGGGATTTGATCCCCACCTGCCACCTGAGGAGGGACTAATCCCTTTTCCCGGTGGCGACTGGGCTAGAACCCAATGGTTACCACGAACAATCGTGCTTGCGTGAAATCCCATTTCATGTTGTTTGTTTGACGTGTAAAGGCCAGTGCCGATCAAGGTGTGCGTGGTTTCGGTGGGGCTCGGTCACATCTGCTGGCGTGATGCATGACCGGCATGTATTAACACGCCGGCCAAGTCAAATTCGACACGGCCAAGTCCTTAAACAACCGTGGTGGCTGCCCGATCTTGACCGGAGCATATTGGCCCTGTTGTAATGGAAGGTAATGACTTTAGATGGAGTCAAGTCACACAAGTCAACCCCTCTCATTCACACTCATCCTCGTGTGAACAAGGAAGACTTCTATCATTTTCATTTTTATGTTTTATATAAACAAAGACTTTGGTGGTCAATGCCTTTTAGGCTTTTCGTGGCATTGTATACCTATTCTAGAACAAAGAAAGAGAAGAACATCAATTATGGGAATGAAGTCAACGAATAATCCTCCTTTGCTCCATTAAACTATGACCAAACATGGTCAATGGAACTGGTGATACTTTTTGGAAGTATGGAGTTTGGCTGCCTTTAAGTTGACAAATTCTCTAGTGGGTCAATTGGGTATCCAATGACACTCGTTTTGCTATGCAGTATTTGTATGGTGTAGTGCAGGTGTGGTTGCAACTTGCAACTTACTACTAGAAAGTACAAGCTTGCTTTTTAAGTCTAGAGTTTATCCAAATTTGAACCAATCTTTTGGAATTCAATAAAAGGTGGTAGTAGCAACTCAATCAAGAGAGGTAGTAGGTTGCCAATTAGTTTTTCCCCCCAATCATTTTTGTGGTCAAGGGGAAGGTGATTTTCACCTTTGATGGCTGTATGCTTATCTAACTTGTGATTTGCACCTTAGATGGCTATATGCTTATCTAACATGAGAAAAGATTGCAACACAACTACAATTAAGATTCTTTGTCATTTAATTTTTTAGTCCTTTATATTAGCAAGTCATAATTGGGACTATAGTTAATTGTTATTATCTACTATATATAAAATAGGAGGGAGGGATTTGGTGTAAATAAATTATGTCATTTAATACATTCCTAATCTACCCTCACTTCTAAAGAGAATAATACTATTATTCACTAATCACTTCATATCTGTTGAATTAACAGTCACTTTTCCTAATAAAAAACTACCATTTTTTTTAAACAAAACTACGATAGTTTAACTATTTTAAATTACTATTTTTCAACAAAAAAATAATACTAATCATTTTTTATGTCTTTTATTAGTAGCACACACATTGGGTGTACTTTCACACTAGTTGCTTATAATTGTTTGATAAGATTAAAATTAACCCACAATACAAAGATCAAATTCTAGCTCTTTTTTTTTTTAAAAGACAAACGGCAAGACTTATACTATTTTGCTGTAAGGAAGGAGAACTCAGTTGAATTATACACTAGAGTAGAGAGGAAAGGCTCATCTAGACTAAATCGGTACAGAACTACACATTCTTTGGATTTTTTTTGAGTGCAATCTTTTAATTGGAGTTTGAAGGGATTTGAACATCCGACCTACAATTAAGAGAGGAGTTTTAAATTCATCCTAGTGGTCAATTGACTAAAATCAAATTATAATTCAATAATTGCAAATTACAACTCAACAACATTACGAATTAATGCACAAATAATGGTCGAGCACTAACGTATAATCAGATGAATTTGTATAGTAAAATTTGAATCCAAAATCTCAAACACAATTTGATTATCCAAATGCGGTCTACTTGGCTAGTTGCAGCAAACGAACTTGTTACAACACTACTACTATTTACCACAACCTCATGCTCAACTTTAGCTGTGTGAATGAGATAGTGGAGGATGAATGTCAACCCTCAGTCACTCCTTTTTATTCCAAATCCAGTACACGTTCATTCCTCTATCCATACTTCAATCTGTTCAACATGGCAACTGGGATTCCACTGACTTAAGCAATGACTTCAGCCAATCTTTGTTTGTAAAATCGACTAGTACCACACTTAGTGCGCATGCATTCGAATTATTCTCTGGATCTCCCTATTCTTTTATCTTATCATGCATGATCCTTTGCGTAGCCACATCTTCGTGCTTCAAATGCAGGGCGTGTTAGAGGCTCACAAGGGAGAATGATAAAGGGCGGTATATACTTTTTTAACATTTGGAACTAGCACCTTCAAGAACACTTGTGGTCCACCAAATACAATGGTATACAGTTCGAAATTGGATCACAGATGTGAACTGATATAAACCTTTGTTTTTATATGATATTTTCATGTCATGAGTTTAAATATTCTACCTACCAATTTTAATTTGCACGTAATTTTTAGAGATTTTTTAATGTGTGGGCTATGGAAATTTTGAAAATATTGCTATTCATTTAGTGAAAATTAAAGAGAATTAGAAGGGTCTTGATTAATCAAGTGTATGGCCAATCCATTTGTCATTGGTAGACTGACAATTTTACCCAAAACTCAACAACCTACACCCACCCACTAATTTGAGAGGTTGGATTGGGGTAAGTTAGGTATTGGGTCAATTTTGGGTTGGATAATAAAAACCCACATATATTTTGGACAATTTGGGTATTTGTATTGGATACCCATTACCCAACTTAAGTTAAAAAACAAATAAACAAATTAAAATCAAGAAACAAGAAAAGACCAGTGACTATGTAATGAAGCCAAATGTTGGATCAAGCAAAACATCCCCTGGCCAAAGTTTTATTCGACAAAACTTGTCCAAGTCTTATCTGTAGTTGCTTCCTATTTCTTGGCTTGAGTTTTTCTATAAATATATACATATAGCATTGTAGTATTTGCAATTTGTGAATTATTGCGAAGCAATAATTGCAAACATCATATCATATTAGAAATTAGATTTTTTTTTTTGGTTTACATTCTTTTTAGGCATACTGCTTTAATCATCATGGTGACATCCTAACATGCATCCTAGACTATATTGAAGCCAGATATGATCAACTAAAAATCCCTGCAAATTGTTGTTGTATCCAACTTGAACCAAAAATTGTTGCTTCGGTCTCTTAGTTTGGACCAAAGCTATACCCAGTTTAAAAATCCTTACCTGTATAAAAAATAATAAGTTCATCCAAGTAATAGTGTGTATTTAGTGTATTTGTATGTATAAAAATAACGTATTTCAAAAGAGTTTAAGAAGTGGGTGTGTGTTTGTATTTGTGAGTGTTTTTAGTGTGTTGAAAAATATGTCTATTTATTGTGAAAATGTGTTTGTGTGTGTGAAATTTTTCTTTTTGTATGTAAATATGTATTTGAGAGAGTTTATGTATCAAAATCTATTAATTAGTATATTGGGTCATATTGGGTCATGGGTTTGAGATAATCCAATATGACCAAATCCAAAATTAACGCCAATCTAAAGTTGAGTGGGTTTGGGTGTAATCCATTTAAATGAAAAATCCAATACAACTCATCCCAAAACCCGCCCAACTCACCCAATTGTTAGGTATAGTCATTGGGAGTAGACCTTAAACACATTTTCACATAAATAGACATATTTTCACACACTAAAACACTCACAAATACAAACACACACCCACTTCTTAAACTCTTTTGAAATACGTTATTTTTATACATACAAATACACTAAATACACACTATTACTTGGATGAACTTATTATTTTTTATACAGGTAAGGATTTTTAAACTGGGTATAGCTTTGGTCCAAACTAAGAGACCGAAGCAACAATTTTGGTTCAAGTTGGGATACAACAACAATTTGCAGGGATTTTTAGTTGATCATATCTGGCTTCAATATAGTCTAGGATGCATGTTAGGATTCACCATGATTGATTAAAGCAGTATGCCTAAAAGAATGTAAACCAAAAAAAAATCTAATTTCTTAATATGATATGATAGTTTGGGCAATTATTGCTTCGCAATAATTCACACATTGGCAAATACTACAATGCTAATAATCGTATATATTATAGAAAAACTCAAGCCAAGGAATAGGAAGCAACTACAGATAAGATATTCGACCAAACTTGTCACAAGGTCCTTATCTGTTAGTTTGCTTCCTATTCGCTTTGGCCTGGAGTTTTTCTATAATTATTACATATTAGCATATGTAGTATTTGCAATTGTGAATTATTGCGAAGCAATAATTGCAAACATCATATCATATTAGAAATTAGATTTTTTTTTTTGGTTTACATTCTTTTAGGCATACTGCTTTAATCATCATGGTGACATCCTAACATGCATCCTAGACTATATTGAAGCCAGATATGATCAACTAAAAATCCCTGCAAATTGTTGTTGTATCCAACTTGAACCAAAAATTGTTGCTTCGGTCTCTTAGTTTGGACCAAAGCTATACCCAGTTTAAAAATCCTTACCTGTATAAAAAATAATAAGTTCATCCAAGTAATAGTGTGTATTTTAGTGTATTTGTATGTATAAAAATAACGTATTTCAAAAGAGTTTAAGACGTGGGTGTGTGTTTGTATTTGTGAGTGTTTTAGTGTGTGAAAATATGTCTATTTATGTGAAAATGTGTTTATGTGTGTGAAATTTTTCTTTTTGTATGTAAATATGTATTTGAGAGAGTTTATGTATCAAAATCTATTAATTAATATATTGGGTCATATTTGGGTCATGGATTTGAGATAATGCAATATGACCAAATCCAAAATTAACCCAATCTAAAGTTGAGTGAGTTTTGGTGTAATCCATTTAAATGAAAATCCATACAACTCGTCCAAAACCCGCCCAACTCGCCCAATTGTCAGGTATAGTCATTGCGAGTAGACCTTGGTCTGAAGTCAAATTCGATATGCAAAGTCAGTTAAACTGAATCAAATTTATAATTGCCCCACAAGGCCACAACCTGGCTAGTGCTGTGAACCTCAATTTGAATTTGTGATGTGCATTAAAGTATTAAAATCAATAAAGGAAATAAAAAAAGATCTATCACTTATTGATATTTTCTAAAAGAAAAAACAAATATATCAAGAAGTAAAAGAAAAATTAGTACAAAAATAATCGACCAATTCGTTGATTTTAACTGAAATTTTGTAGTTTACAGGTCAATTTTTGACTTCATAGTGAACCAGACTTGCCAATCGACGATTGGTCTGCAGTTTAACCGGTCAATCCCAAACGGGCCTTCTAGAGTGAATGTTTGGCGGCTCGAAAATAGGTAAAAGTTTAGAACGATTCATGATCTTGCTATATGGACCACCCAATTGATGCAAGGCCCAGGTCCATTGAAGATTCAAGATCCTTTATCTTACAACTTTCAGGAGGGGTCCAAGTTGACAGTATGCTGTCCTGAAAGAGTAAAATATCTGCCCAGAATCGAAGTTACAAAAAGTGTAGCAGGATAATGGGATAATTTCACAAACTCCCCTAAGGTTCTTTATACTTTGCAGTGGGGCTGCCCTTAAGTTTTTAAAAAATTACATATATCTCCCTTATTTTTATTATTTATGTAACAATGTAAGCCCAACAAGTTAGTCTTTTTTGTCCAAAATCCTAAATTGCCCTTTTGTAGAAAACCTAAAAAAGAAAATTACAATATTCTCAATTACTTTTTCCATATTTGCACAAATCTATTATCCTAATCCTTGACAAACTATCCAAGCATAAACTCTAGTTCTAAATTCAAGTAGCGCCTAAAAGATTCCCAAATTACATATATAAGCATCAATACTTGCCATGCAAAAAAAAAAAAAACACACACACACACACATATAACACAAACCCTCTCTCCCCCCTCCCAACCCATTGACAACCAATTTGTACTTCAAAATTAAATCTCAATGTCCCAACATCTTTCCAGTCTAAACTAAAACCATCATTATAACACTCTTATGTCCTTTAAAAATATTAACATGCTAAGAAGTAGAAAATAAGTTTTACCTCTATAACAAAATCATAACCAACAATTACTAATCCAATGAAAGAAATCCTTATGCAAATTATTGACCAATTTATGAAAGATTTTATTGATAATAGACAAAATATGACAAATTCCACATTCTTTGGCCATTCTTCTTATTTCAATCATCAATTTCGTTATTTATTTCTGTATCATCGCGAGCATCTTCATTTCCTTCTAGTTTGACACATAATTTGCTCCTGTGTTAATTTTACAATTTCAGTTTGCTAATATCAATAAAATTGAAGATAATAAAAAAGATGGCATAGCAATATAATATCTAGAAAAGAGAGGAGTGAAAATAGACATGAGCTAGCGAAATATAATTTGGTTTTGATTTTGTAAATCTATTGTCTTAAACAGTGAATTATCTATCAGGTAGCAGGCACTATAGATACTATACCATGCCAAAGGAGGTAAATGTAATTACTTAAACTTGAGCAGAACCAAGTGAATTTTATCCCTTGGCTAAAATTGATGTTTTGAATCCGTCATGATTTTAACGCATAACTTTAGCAATACACCTTTAATCATTGTTTCAAAATCAAATCGGACCGATCGGTTCGACCAATCAGACTACAAACTATTCATAGCTTCGCTTCGGTTCATATCTTGGGTTGATTTGACTTAAAAACCAGTAAGAACCGTTTGAACCAACATTTTTTTTTTGTTTTTGTCTATTAAATTGGAAAAAAAAGAATAGTTTTCCTTAACCCTAAAGACTAATTATTAAATACCACATCCACTCAATTTTCTTCTTATTTTTTGCCTCTTTTCAAGTTTGTATCTCTATTTTCCTAATTCTCCCAAACTCCAAGCTTCTTTTTTTTTTTTTTGCCTTTTTTAAAGTTGCAATCTCTAAATCCTAAGAATGTGAATTAAAATTTAAACTCACAATAACTAATTCCCATAGATGTGAATTTTATATAATTTTATTAAATGTGATATTTTTGGATTGGATTTAAGATTTTTTTTTTTGGTGAATACAATTGAGATTGAGATGAAATTCATTTGTTTCAACTTATAATTTAAAAAATGTATTTGTGAAAATTCAAGTTCTTTGAAAATATTAAACTTTTTATCATATAAAGTCTTAAATTAGTCTATTGCATGCCGCATTTTGTGCGTATATATTTATAAATTATTATTTAAAAAATGCATTGAATTAGGATTAAATCGGTTCAACCGATTAAATTTCGACTCAAATATCTCACCGGTTCAATTAATAGTCCGAGTTTCAATTGAAGAAAGTCCTAGTGTTTGGAATCCTAACGCTACAATTTTTCTTTGGAAGTCAATAACTAATTTTGTCTTCATCTTAGTCCAAAATTCAACAACAAATTCAGTGCAGTGAATCGTGAGACTAAGATTTTGGAAAGATTATAGAAATTTGTTTTTATCCCCAGACTGAAATTGCTGTTTGAGTCCGTCACGATTTTTGGCCCATAACTTTAGCAATACACCTTTAATTGACAAATAGAGCTACAATTTTCCTTGGAAGTCAACAACTAATTTTGTCTTCATCTTAGTCCAAAATTCAACAACAAATTCAGTGCAATGAATCATGAGACTAAGATTTTTGGAAAGATTATCGAAAATTGTTTTAGAAGGAAAATATTCAATGTTGTGGATCATGACACTAAGATTTAGAAAGGAATAGTTTGACAGGACAACAAGCAGATATAATTTAATAGATATAATTTAAGAGAAATAGGAGTCATCTTTTTGTAATAGAATAGGATTTTCCTTCCACCTAAAACCCCTCTTTGTAATAAAATAAGACTTCAAAGGAAAAAAAATGACAGTAAGATTTTTGGAAAGATTATAGAAAATGGTTTTAGAAGTAAAATTCTTCTCTCAGCGACTAAACTTTTGCTGATTGTTTTAAAAGTAAAATTCTTCTATAACCGACTCAAATTTTGCTGACGGTCAGCGAAAGCTACAGGGACCTATTTGGACTAATAGAAATAAGACATGTAAGCTCGCGCTGCTAGAACGAATTTCTTGTGACGATGATGATGTTTGACAGGATAGAAATGATAAGGTACCCCTTAATTTCTCCTTCCCAGTCTAACACAATTATGTCCACTGTTACAACTTGGAGCGTGCCCAAATTTTAACCTTCTCTAACCCGGGGAAAAAAATGATAAAAAAAAAAACTTACAACTTCCAATGTTGTTTGGGAATTACACAAATTTTTGTTTTCCTCCAATCAAGAAAGGAAAAAAAATATTATTTGCAAATATCTATCTTTCTCTTACCCAAAAAGAAAATATGTGAGATGCATCCTTCTAAATATAATAAGGAAAATTGTTCAAAATGTTACTCATATTTTGTTAAATGAAATTTTTTGTTTTTTAAAATTGTTAACTTTACATCTTTTATAAATTCAAATTAGCAAAATTTAGTTTCAACTTAAGTTTTCAACCATTTTTTGGCCTAAAATGACATGCAGTCAATTTTTTATATACAAAAGGTTAGATTTCACTTTTGTAGTGAAAAAAGCGAACATGGATCGGATCAAATCTCAACTTTTTAGGAAAAATATGATTTGGGTCAGATCCTACTTTTTTAGATGTAAGAATGAATATAAATTGGGTAATTCATTTAACTACAAATTAGACCTAATCTTTTAGCCCCCAAAAAATGATCTTAGGTGGGTCATGTGCTGGATTTAGGGTAAAAAGTGCTTGAGTAATTTTCTTCAAAAACTCTCTAGAAAATGCAATTGTGACTTTCATAAAAAACTATTGCAGTAACATTTCAATGCCCACTAAAAATAGTTAAATAATTTGAAAAGTTAGTTTTAATAACACTTACATGTGGATGATTTTTTATTTTAATAATAGTGAAGATTTGAAGAAAGGTAATAAAAATATTTGACTTATAAACTTGTTTTATGAAACAAAAATGTCCGCCAAATTAATGATTGATGATTTAATACCATTTCTATTTGCAAATGATACATGCTGATAGGCATAGAAGGCCAAAGGTCAAGATGCATAATATGCTAGTAAAATTACTTATACTTTTTTTTTCGAACACGATAAATTTTATTATAAACCTACTCCTACTCTACACTAAGAGGAAGGGGTGGATCTAAGATAATCAATGGAAAACTCGGAGGAGACTAAATTTTTATCGGACCAGATGGATGCCTTTGCACCCATAGATAAAATTTTCAAGAGTAGTTGGTTCAGTAAATAACCTATACATTGACTATGCAAGGCTCCTGCATAACTGATGACAAGAGGAAGAGCTAAATAATTAAGTAAGGCAGGAAGCTAACAAATGAGGTGTTGTAGCTATGGATCCTTGTCTGTCTTCAAACACGAAACAAAACAAGGGGACCCAAATGCTGTTAATGCTTAGCGGTACTTATATTTCTTATTTTGGATATCCATCTTCTCATGATCTGAGTTTATCCACTCCTTTTATTGGTATATAGGTCATCTTATGGGGATGAAATATGCATCAGTTCATTATCCTATATGCCTATCGGCATATATAATTTTCCAAGGGGAAAATGAAAATGAAAATTAAATATGATACCCTAAATTTGAGTAATTTGTTTACAATTTCATTGAAAGCACTTTAATTTGAGGACGAAGTCTAGTCTATATAACAATTAGTATAGTTTGTGGCATTTGCTACTAACACAATATAACTAATTGGATTAAAGTTACTGAAGCAAGTGAAAGGTAAGTGTTAAAAGTAACACTTACTAAAGATGTTGCCATTGTCGAATTCATTTTAATAATAGGACCACTCATCTTAACTTATTGATGGTCGGCTAATGTATGAGTTTTATATGAAAATAAAATCTAGAATGTATGATTATTCAAAATGTGATCAATTTTAAAATGTACATTGCTAATTGAACGTAAATGAATTATTCCATCATGTACAACTTAATCATTCATTATGCTTGTCTTTTTTTTTTATTTTAAGAAACTACCCTTTAAATATTAGTTTTTTTCCTTTTTCTTACAGCTCAATTATGTCCTTAAAAGCTCAAAAAAGAGCCTTTAAATTTCACAACAAAATCTTAATTCAGTATATCATGTGACATATAATTCTTGAATTCTTTATGTAAATAATTTATTTAAATGGTTTCGACTGTGTTTACTACTATGAATCAGAATAGACTCCCAAAACTATAAGTCGCTAACTTGAGTACTAACATATTATCTTTTACCGCAACCATGATATCATTAATGAAAATTAACATATGACTTTTTGAAGAGAAAAAAAAATCCATTCAAACTAATTGAATTGACATGTGGTGGCATATAAAATACTAGATAGAATAAAAATATTTACTTTTAAGTCTATTAATCAAATGAAAAGGTTTTGGTCACTCGTTGAGGATTCCAAATTTGTTGCAACATGACCTGGGATGTTTAGATAATAATAGTCAAATACTTAGATATAAGTCTGTGCACCAGTTAAATGCTTGTACAATTTTTAAATTTCTCCAAATTTAATATTTATAACAGCTATAGTTACAATATGACCATTATGTGTAATGTATATTGATACCATTACATGTATGTTTACTTTAAGCATTATTTCAACTGATAAGACATCCTAGAAAATTTGGTTTGTCCTTCCACAATATAGCTGCTTTTTCTTCTCCAAAATGTATAATTGCCTTTAGGTATACAAAGTCTTTCTTAAGTGGAATTTTAATTAAACACATAAGGTTTTATTATTGTGTTTTAGACTATCTATTAGCTTTTAGCATGCGAATTTTGCATATGTGGACTATTAATCAGAATAAGAAAGATATAGTGATTATGCTTCTTTTTTTTTTCCTTTTTGGATAGGTAAGGTGCTAGTGTAGTTCAATTGTCTACTTAGTGAAAGACAATTCATTTGCCCCAAAAGTCAGGATAAGAAAGAAATTTCGCCATGAAGGGTAGATTTCAATAGCTACATGAGTAACAATTCAAGGGCCAAAAAGGAAGCATCCCATGAAAGAGACTTTGTGTATGCGTGTTTCTTTTCAAACGAAAAATAAACCAGAAGTAGAGTTTTGAGAGCGTAATATAAGAATTCTAACATGTGAAAGACCAAAATATTTACAAGAAAAAGGATAAACATGAATCTCTTTCTGGATTACATGTAAGCATGCAGCGAAAGGTACTAAATTTGTTACAAATTGAAGGATCCAAACAAATAAACACATCGTAAACTCACAAGAACAATTAAGAAAAATGATATAAAGACAAAGGAATTCCTTCAATTATTCATCAAACGAGGCTGCGGCCTTTTGATTTCATACGAAAAGAAAACGACACAACAAGCAGCGGCCCTATTGGCTTTTTAACTAGTACACTACTTCTGACCCCTAGTACTAGTAGTAAAGGGAACAATCCCATACAACTCCAACTCCAGTAACAAATTAATTAATGACACATGGTTACACTAATAAAATAATGCTTGGTTTAATTTTTTTCTATAATGTCTTCCTTAACCTTAAACCAAGCTCTTCAAATTTGAACATGTCCAACATCTTCTTCAATTTGACAAAAGTCTCCATCTTCAATGTTTTAGTGAAAATATGAGCCACTTGCTTTTCGATTCTGCAATAATCAATTTCAATTTCTCTCTCTCTTGAACCAATTCACGTATGAAGTGATATTTGATATCAATGTATTTACTATGCCCATGCAGTACTGGATTCTTGGACAACTCAATCATTGACTTACTGTCACAATAAATTTTCATAGGATTAACTTGCTTATATTATAGAACACAAGCAAGCGACGCAACCACAAAACTTGAGTAGCACTATTAGCCGCTGCAATATACTCCGTTTCCGCTGTAGACAATACAGTCACCTGTTACTTTTTAGAATTTCAAGAAAACACACCAGAACCAATAAAAATGCATATCCTGAAGCACTCTTCCTTTTCTATTGTATCACCTACCCAATCACTGTCTGTGTAGCCAAAAAACTCAATTGGATTATTTCCTGAATAAAAAATGTCATCACTACGAGTATCTCCAATATACCTCAAAATTCTCTTAGCCGCCTGCAAATGTGACTGATGTGAATTTTTCATGAACCTGCTAATCAAACCAATAGCACAATTGATATCTGGCTTTGTAGTTGTCAGATACCTCAAACTTCCTACCAATTTTTAAAGTAGGTAGGATTTACATCTCCACCAGTATCCTCCTTGGTCAACCTCAATTGTTCTTCAACTGGTATCATAATTGGTTTCGCTGTATCCATCTTGAACTTCTTTAAAATGTCACCGTCATATTTTTTTTTTGAAATATAAAAATTTCACTGTCAAATTGAAAGACTTCAATTCCCAGGAAATATGACATGAGTCCCATATCTGTCATCTCAAATTGTTTAATCATGACTTCTCTGAACTCTGCAATCATCTCTAAATTATTTTTTGTAAAAATTAAATCATCTACATACAAGCACACAATAAAAATATCACAATGAGTAGAAAATTTAATATATAAAGTGTGCTCATATAGACACCACTAAAAATCACGAGTTAGAAAATAGGAATCAATTCTTGCATACCGGGATTTGTTTCAATCCATATAAGACTCTCTTCAATCTATACACCTTATTTTCCTGTGGTCTTCTGACAAATTCTGCTGACTGCTCCACATACACTTTTTCATTAAGAACTGCATCCAGGAAAACTGACTTGACATCTATTTGATAAATTCTCCAATTATTTTGGGCAGTCAAAAAAATTATCATACGAAATGTGTTAAGCTTGGTAACAGGTGCAAATATTTCAAAATAGTCAATAATGCGTTTCTGCTTGTATCCCTTCACCACTAATCTCACATTGTATATATCAACTTTTGCACTGGATCTAAATTTTGTCTTATATTCACTCCAATGACTTTCTTACCAGTTGGAAGAGAAGTAAACTCCCAAGTGTCATTATTCTCTATTGCATGAATTTTTTCCTCTATTGCTTTCACCCAATGATCATCACTAGTTGCCTCCTCATAAACAATTGGGTGACAATTTGCAAACAAAATAAAATTAACAATATGCTTGTCAGAAGGAATATCATATAGTGTAATAACATAATCCTGTAGATGAGTTGGCATCTGTCGCTGACGTTGTGGACATCCAATTAACTCAATCTGTGGATCCTGAGCAATTGGTGATGGTAGAATATCATCATTAGATTCTCTTGCTGATAATTTAGAGTCACCTATGCTATTTTAGGATCTCTAGTAGATTAGTCACAAACTCTTCTTTCGTCAAAAGTCACATCTCTACTCACTATCACCTTTTATGTTACAAGATTATACAACCTGTAAGTACGGAAGACTTCACTATAACCAATAGTAGTAAAAGTTGGTTGTGCGTACGAAGCATTTAAGGTTAGCAAAATTTGATGGAATGTTTGTCAGTAGAGTGTCATGTGTGGAAGTATACGTAAAGTATGTATATTACTAAAATGGAGAGAAATTAGATTATCAGTATTTAAATTTGAACAAATGAACTTTGTTATTTTTTTTGTCAATTTTCTTATGAATCATTAATACATTAATATTTAGTTAAAATATGAGTCATTAATGCTAATTGAAATTACCACCAAGTATAGCATGCAAATTTGATGAGAAAAATATATGTCTTTATTACATTTCATTAAGATGCTTTTTTTCCTCTTTTAATGATAGCTTTCAAGTATACATTTTTTTTTGTCATTGTCACTAGATTTATAATTGTCTACATTTTTCATTTAATAATGTTACTACGAATTTGAACATGAACAAATCAAAATAAAATTGACACAGAAAAATGTATATTGCATTAAGCAAAAATAATAATCTTGTTCTTTATAATAGGATAGAATAAATTTTAAAGAATCTTTTGACATTAACTTTAAATGATAACTTATTTTGACAAATATAATTTTAAATGATAAGGTTGAAAGCTCGAATAGAAATAATTAAATCTTAAGTTAATCTGTCAAATATCAATTGAAATGTTAATATAAATAGTAATAAATATAAATTCTAATTGAATTATATATGTTCAAAATATAGAGATTGAAAAGTCTACTCAAAATAATTTAACCTTATAAAGAAATGGTAAATGCAATCTAATTTGGGTCATTGAGTACATTTAAAGCAATACAAGTCCATAGAGAAAGCAAAAGAGAAAGCTTAAAATTCAGACAATAAAAATATGAATAAACATAAAGTCAAATGTTACTAAATATTTAAATATGAGCAAATCAAAATGATACAGAAAATGTACATTGCATTGAGCAGAAATAATAATCTTGTTCTTTATTATAGGATAGAATAAAATTTAATTAATCTTTTACTTTACATTAACTTTAAATGATAACTTATTTTGACAAATATAAATTTAAATGATAAGGTTGAAAACTCGAATAGAAATAATTAATTCTTAAGTTAATTTGTCAAATATAAGTTGAAATGTTAATGTAAATAGAAATAAATATAAATTCTAATTGAATTATATCTGTTCAAAATGTAGAGATTGAAAAGTCTACTAAAAATAATTCAAACTTATAACGAAATGGTAAATGCAATCTAATTTGGGTCATTGAACACATTAAAGCAATGCCAAGTTCATAAAGAAACCAAAAGAGAAAGTTCAAAATTCACACAAAGTGCCACGTGTCAGCAAAGGGACTGTTACAGTAACTATTGCCTTTTGTTTATCTTATAGTAAGAAAGACACACTTCTCCTCTTTGTCATTAAGTTTTTTTCTTAATTGATGAGGAACATGGAAATATGCAATACACCCAAAAATTTTGAGATGATCAACAAATGGTCTTTTATCACTCCAAACTTCTTTAGGAGTTTTTTCAAAATTGCTTCTGGTAGAACATCTATTTAACAGATAAATTGCACAAGAAAGTGCCTCTGTCGAAAAAGACTTTGACATATTTTTTGGTTCCAACATACACCTCTCCACATTCATAACTGTCCTATTCTTTCTCTCTGCCACTCCATCTTGTTAGGGAGTGTACCTGATAAGCAACTGATGTTGTATCCCATTTTTTTTCAAGAAAATTATCACACACCAAATATTTCTGATCCCTATTTGTTTTTCAAAATTTTAATCACACACCCACTTTGCATCTCAACAAAAGTTTTAAAAATTTTAAAAGTATCACAAGTATCAGATTTTTGTTTCAAATATACACCCAAACTTTTTTGCTAAAATCATCAATAAAGGTAATAAAATACTTGCAACCACCATTAGAAGAAACCTCCATAGTGCACGAGTTTGATCGAATAATTTCTAATGGTCTTTTGGCCCTCCATAATTTATCAATCTGAAAAGCATTCCTATGTTGCTTTTCCAAAACACACATATTACAGATTCTACCAGAATTTCTAATACTAGGCAGTCCACCAACCATCTTTTTACTGGCTAAAAATCTCAAACTATCAAAAATTCAAATGACCAAAATCGCATATGCCATAACCAATTATTGTCATCTTTCACTGTATTCAAATAGAAAAAATTGAAAGAACTCAAATTCAGTGAAAATAAGCGATTTGAAGTCATTGCTATATTGACAATCATTCCAATATTTTTTTTAATAAAAAATGGTACAAGTACCACTCCTGATACGAATATTATATTTTTCTCAGACAACTGGCCCATACTCAACAAATTATGATGCAACCTAAGAACATATAAAACATCAAAAATAAAATCAGTAGACCCATTTTTCAGGCTATTAGAAATTTTTTTCCCTTGTCAAATACTGGTAAAATAGTGTTATTTCCAAATTTAACTTCACCATAGACAAATTCACCAAGTTCAACAAATAATTCTTTCTTGCCAGACTTATGGTTACTGCAGCCCATATCCAAATACCATTTATTTTTTATCAACCACATCAATAGCATTACAGGCTAATAATAAAGTTTCAAATTTATTATTATTATCTTGCACCTGATTGTTAGCAATATTAGTTTGAAAATTTCTATCTATATTTTCTCTAAATCTACTTTCAAATTGTTTATGTCTCAAATTTTCACAATTATAACATTGAATTTTCTATCCAAAATTATTCTGAAAATTATTTTGATCAAAATTACTTCTTCTGCCAAAATTATTACCTCTACCTCTACTTGGACCACATTTAAAATTAAAATTATTACCTCTATCGCGTTTAGGATTTGATGTACCTCCTCTACCTCTATTATTTGTGGCACGACCACTTCTGTTATTATAACCACCTATGTTCCTCTGACTGGATTCACCTTACTCCCTGACATCATTATTGCCTCTCAAATTTAGCTGAATTTGTAGCGCCTTTTCTACTGTATTCTTCTTCGAGGTATCCTCCAACTTCCCATTAATTCTTTGTTCATGCAAAATTAATGACCCATACAAATCTTCAATACTCAAATTCCCCAAATCTTTTGTTTCCTAGATCACAACTACCACATGATCAAATTTCATGGTTAGGGTATTGAGAACTTTGTCAATAAATGTTCTGTCAGAAAGGTCATACTGATTGAGTTTCATCTCGTTCTTAATATCTGACAAACGAGAAAAATATGACTCAATAGATTCAAAATTTTCCATTATCACAAGTTTAAATTTTCTCTTCAACATCATCAAATTATTCTCCTAGACCCTGTCGATCCTTTTTGTATGTTTTCTTCAATATATCCCAAAACCTCCTTTGCAGTATCAGCTCTAACAATTTTTTTCAAAAACTGACATGTCAATTGCCTAATGAATTTGTGACAAAGTCAAGTTATCTTTCACCTTGTCATCTTCACTAGCATCTTGAGCAAGTGCGGATTCAACATTTCAATGTAACTTATATGCCTTGAGATGAGTTATCATTTGTTTTTGGCTAAAAATTGAACTCCACCTTTGTTTTGAATTTTTGGATAGAATAACTAATATTGGAGTTAGGGTTTGCCACACTTCAATTTAACCTTGCTCTGATACCACTCTGAATGACCCAAACAAATAAACACACATAAACCCACAAAAACATTCAAGAAAAATGACATAGAGGCAAAGAAATTCCTTCAACTATTCATCAAACGAGGCTGCGGCCTTTCAATTTCATATGAAAAAGAAAACGACACCAATAAGCAGCGGCCCAATTGGCTTTTTAACTAGGTCACTACGTCTGACCCCTAATGCTAGTAGTAAAGGGAATAATCCCATACAACTCCAACTCCACTAACCAATTACTTAAAGACACCATGGCTACATTAATAAAATAAGCTTGGTTTAATTTTTTCTACACAAATTTCCTGCAACTCTGGAAGTTATTTCTTTGCTTCTGCCCCCATTTGTTCTTATTGATCTCCACTTTTCATCTTGACAGGGCTGTAAAGACCACTATCCCCAGGATTTTTGCTTTAAAATCCCGGCTTTCTTCTTCAGAGGATTTAATGGAAAGGAAAAAACTTATGTTTAATTACTTCTTGCCCTGCTGTTCAGTCTTCATCAGTTTCATAGTTCGATTTCTTTGTGGCCTCCAAACTTTCCTTAGACGTTGAAGTTCTTTGATGTAATAATGAAGTCTGTCAATCATCACTCCCAGGAACAAGCTAAAACCTGCACGAAACCATCTTTCTCAAGATTTTCTTTAAGATTCTCTTTAGAGAAATCCTAACGTTCGAATTAAGAAATGGAGTTTCATTTTAATGTAGTTCCGAGGTCCAATAGTAATTTTTAAATGAGATTTCGTAAGAAAGAAAATCATAAAACTACCAGATTATACAATTCAAGATTTCGTGAATAATTGATATGCAACTGATGTTCTGGTAGTATTTGAAACATCTGTGGGAATTAAATTTAAAAAATAATCAAGCAAGAAAAACTCATGATAACGTCAATTGTCCTACTTGCCTCAGTTTTTTTTTGGATAATCTTTTTATACATTATCAATGTAAAAATTTTTTACTTAAGCAGATTTAGATCATGCCACATAACATGAATTCAAATTTAAAATTCAAATAATGCACATGTGATATACATCTAAAGTTGTTAGTATAAAAAAATCAGTACACTGTTATTTCATAAAAAGATAATCTTTTTTTTCTGCTAAGTTGCCTAATTAAGAGGACTAAGAATTAAATTTTCAAAAAAGTGAAATTAAATTGAGAACGTGACTCAATGCAATCCATGCATATTAGTTTTTTGTATAACTATAGTTAAAATCAAGCAGGCGATTGTCTACATGTAGGTAGGACAATAAATATTAGCGTATGCATGTAGGTTTATAAATTTATGCACAAGACACAATAAAGTCAATTCAAGGGAATTCATAAGAAGACATGAAAGTTTTTGCTTACCCAAGAGAATGGCTTCTAAAATTTGATTGACCAAAAGAATCTGATCAGTTGGATTAATTGTGCCTGCTTCGACTGCTCGATTCTGAATTTTCATGATATTGTTGAGGGTGGAGATGAAAATCATGAACAAGGTTCCTGCAACGGTCTTGGCTACCACAGGTCCTCGACCTTGCTTCATTTTGTCCACCATCATAACCGTTGGCTTTCTCAGAGGTGTTCTGAACAGAAGGGTCAGTATCAAAACCACTTCAGCAATAACAAGGGCGGAAAACGGTTGAATCATTTTTTTTCGCTATCAATGGAAAGAATATGTAATGGAGCCAATAAGAAGTTTTTGAAATTCAATTTTTTTTAAAGAAATCAAATGTTAAGCTCTCAATTTCTGCAGGAACAAATTCTCATCCATTCCACCTTCTTGTCATCTTGGGGGAAAATTTAATCAAATTAGTCAGATAGTGGACACTAATACAAGGCTATTGGAAAGTAACGCGCAAATTGATTGACTCAGGAAAGATCAATTTCATGTCGGAATAAGAGGAAAACTAAGTGGTGGTTCAAAGACATCAACGGAATGTGTACAAAGCAAGCATATCACAAGGGCTAGGTGGTTGAAGCAAAGAATATATTGCAGAAATGCCTTTCTTTTCCTTTCTCCGTTTGCTATGCTTTTTTTTTTTTTGATAAAAATTTCATCAAAATTTGCACTAATGGTAGAAGTTACATCATCAAACATATACAGGTATCAAAGAACAAATTTGAAGAATAGATACACAAGGGCTTGGTGGTTGAAGCAAAGAATATATTGCCGAAATGCCTTTCTTTTCCTTTCTCCGTTTGCTATGCTTCTTTTTTTTTGATAAAATTTTATCAAAATCTGCACTAATGGTAGAAGTTACATCATTAGATATGCACAGGTATCAAAGAATAAATCTAAAAAATAGATACTACATATCTAAAGAACAGATAAAAATTAGACTGTAAAATTCCAAAAAATATTTTAAAAATAAGATAAAATAATTGTAATCCTACAAAAATCTGTGCACGTTTCCAATCACCAGATTTGCTTTTTCAAAAGATATGATTTTTAACATGTTTGATAAAATGATAGTTGGAAAAAAGGTATTAAAAAAAATATCCCTTTATCCGATGTAGGTTACTCTTGCTCCGTGGTTTGGTTTATGCGTCATATCTTCAATATAAATGTGGCCCCTCTTCGAAGGATTTTAAGATTCGGTCCAAAAACCTCGATTCTTCCATCCCATTTTCTTTCCCTTGAAAAAAAAGTTAACATTAATCAAGTCGAGTCAAGTGAATAGTATATTATTCGATCTTGACTCGAGTTAAAAAATTTAGAGTGGAACTTGAGTTCGAACTCATCGAATTCTTGAAAGTTCGAAAGTCTGGCTTGAGTTCAAATTCAATTTTATTTTGCATTACTCAAGGTCGTATTTATCAAGCCCAATCGAACTTATTTCGAGCCCAATTTAGCTTATTTTGAGCCCAATCAAGTTTAAAAATATAAATTTATATTTTATATAATTTTAAACAAGAGACAAAATAGATATTTCATCCTAATAAATAAAAAATTACACACATATATATATATATATATATATATATATATATATATATATATATATATATGTATATATGTATATGTGTATCTGTGTGCATGTGTGTGAAGGTCGATTGAACTTGATCAAACTCGACGAGCTCGATTAACCTCAACGAGTTTTCGAGTTTTACATGTTAAATTCAAACTCAACTAATCTAGTAAAATTGAAAATCGAACTCGATCAATATAAGTTTGAGGTCGAGTTTTGGCCAAGCAAACTTGTGCGTTATTCGATTTAACTCGACTCGTTTGCACCCTTTACACAACCACACTCACACCCGATATTTGGGTCAACAGACTAGCCCAATCTCCTATCTTAACAACATCCTGAGCCCAGTCTCTCAATGCACTAGCCCAATTGTTCAATTAGTCTGCGTTATTGGGAATTCGATGAGTGAACTGGGTAACAAAAGTTAAAATAAAAATAAAACTGCTTGCTGAAAAATTTATAGTGCATACTATGTAAGGTAAACAAAAATGTGACTTGTTAATTGGTTAATTTATCAAATAATAAAAATAAGTTATTATGTAAATAAATAAACAAATTACGTATTATAGGTGTAATTTAGTATGGGCAATAATAAATGTATATAGCTATTTGATTTTCTTGATTTTAGAGAAAAAGATTGCAAATACTACTTATTTCAAGTTATTTGCCCTTCAATGCATGGAATTCTAAAACTTCCCATTTGCGTATATACAATTGAAAACTCAATGTATATTGTTTTAACGAGTTTGGTATATATATTTTTAATATATTTTTCTAGTGGGAGAAAAGTAGAATTTAAAAAACTAGCAGAGAAAAGTGACATTCAAATCTAGAACTTCTATATATCTATTTTTTAAAGTTCAATTTTAATCATTAGATCAAAACCTTTTTTGCTCGATAAACATAGTACGAAATCCTGAGACTTCACGCACAATAGACCAAGAGCAGCCAACACTTTAGACCAGGTCTTGACAATTTCAAGGCCTTGAAGGACTAAAAACATGCTCTTGCCATCAAAATCTACCGGCCAAGAGTGAACATGATCAAGTGTCATGTCCTTAAATTAAACACAATGTACAAGATAGTAAAAAGATGTTCCCAAGAAATCTAGAAAACTAAAAATAGTAAAATTTGTACTATCACCAGAAAACTTTTCACACTGCATGAATTTATAATGTAGGAAGGAGGATATTTCATAATTTGGGATACTCCTTTGTATGTTAAAGTGGAACATAAGTACCTATCATATGAAAAATCAAGTAATAAGTGGGTCCACAGTTGATGCAATTTTTCTATTGGGCAATCTGAACTGGACATTTTCTCACCCTCGTAAATGGCATTATCTATTCAAAGTCTTTTTGGTGATGCATTCTTGTGTCCAAGTTGATATATTTAGTACAGAAGACAGTTCTTTCGAACGCAGGATAAGATTACAGAAGACAGTTCCCGAGAATGCAGTAAAAGATTTATCTGAAGGGCCTTTCATAAAATGGCGCATGTTTTGGAATACATGCTACTAATTCTACTTCACAGTCTTGGTTTATAATTTATCATAGAGTGCACTTACAAAAAAAATTATAAATTACGACATTTTTAAATGACAGATACAAATATAAAAATCTCTAAATTTAAGGAGGTGGATCATCGTTCAATTTATTTTGGTCGCTTAATTCGTATGTCAATTAATATAGAATTTTCCTTTATTATATTAAGCACAATTTGGTCCCAAAATCTAATTTGAGACAACATGCCCCATAATGGTAGAATCAAATTCGCTATGGCCGAAGTCTCTTTAATCAAACATAGACTTACAAAGACAAAAGAATCCTAGCCTAATGCTCTTAGGCCTCAATAATACTATGCTAACAAGAAATGAAACATTTTCCCGCCAATTCAAAGGGTCCATTAAAAATTGGATCAAACACTCGTAAATAATAATCTAAGTTTAGGATTAAACTATGAAAGAATTAAACTCTCCGAGTGTGAAATGTTATATGCGATAATGGCTTTAATGATCTACTTATGCAGCATGAGTTTGCCCTTCTATAAAGAGACTACTATTCACTTGAAATTTGAAAGGCATTGTTCTACACCATAAGCTGAAACTTTCCAAATAGAGCTATTATATTATTCAAATAAACCACATTACATAGCAACATAGGTTGTAACCCCAACCATAAGGTAGACCTAAACACTTAAGATACAGTGCATACTTCCTATCACACTTAGGAAGCAATAGAAGTCATGGAGAATATCCTCTAAGGAGCTCCCGGACCACCAAATCCTCCACCAAACCCAGCACTTCTGCCACCGAGCCCACCAGTTTCGCCACCGTGGCCGAAACCAGCATCACCTCCAAAACCTACGCCAAGTCCGGCCCCACCGTGAATGCCACTTCCAGGTCCAGACCCAAGCGGGCCAAGCCCAAACCCGAATCCACTGCCACCGCCACCGCCACCTCCAACACCAATCCTTCCACCTATACCACCAAGTGGTCCTCCTCCACCACCAGCTCCGAGGTCAACACCACCTCCAAAACCAGCTCCACTACCAGCACCAATACTCCCTGAAATGCCTCCCATTGGAGGTGGACGACGTAAACCACTGCCTATAGTACCACTGCCATCGAATCCATCGCCATTGTCTTCCGCATCACCTTCATCACCACCCGGGCTTTGATCAAATCCATTACCACCATCTTCTTCTGCATTGCCATCTTCACTTTGCGGAAGAACGGAGGTTTTGTTTCCTTCATTACTCAAAAAAACTCGAGCCCCAGCAAAGCATGCAAGGGCACTAATTACAAGCACCAAAACAACAACCTTACTAGACATTTTTACCATGCAAATGTTAGCTTACAGTGATGAACTTGCCAGTATATGAGAAGGGATTATAGCAGAAGGGCTATATATACGTAAAATCATGCATAAAAGACAAAATTGTAAAGGTAACGGTTGGGATTTGAGAGTGAAGGCTGTGAAGCTTAAATGCTTACGTGATTTCAATGTATCAGCTGACAAACATGCAAGCATGCATGTGGGAAATGGTATATATAATTACCAGTATATGAGAAGGGATTATTGCAGAAGGGCAAATATGTCTGTAAAATCATGCATAAAAGACAAAATTGTAAGGATCAACGGTTGAGATTTGAGCGTCAGTGTTAAATGATTACATGATTTTAATGCAATCAACTGACATATATGCATGCATGCATGTTGGGAATGGTATAATTGCTACAAATTCTAGGCCCTTGCCTGCAGCTCTGAGAAGCCTGAAAAAGAGAATTGATCTTTACTCCGCAATAAAGTCGATGTGCACTTTGATTATATCGAAGACTAGCAGGCCCTATGATTATCATAGGGAAAAAAGGAACTATTTGGAGGAGCTGAAGTACTGAAGAAAACCAAAAACAAAAAGAACAAAGAAATGATTAATACCGGTAAAAAATTTTCATGGTGTAGGACAATGAAAAACTGTACAGTAGGAAATATTGCTCTAAATATACGTCAATTGTTCCCTTATTATCACAGCTTTCAGCAGATTAAAAATTGAAATAAAGCGTATCAAGAAGTTGCATTTCAGGTAAACAAGTATTTAGTGGTAAACAAGCTCTCAAGCTTATTCCGAACAGCAAAACTCAGGACATGCGTGCGGTCACTTGCTGGAGGATGTCCTTGATTTGAAGTCCTTGTTTTGCACGTGCTCCTTTTGTTTAATTAGGAAAGATTCTAATCATCTTAGTGACAGGATTAGTGGTTATGCATTAGGCATATTGCACGACGAGGAACTTTGGTTTCCTCAGTGCCATGAAGCATTGATTGCATGGTACCTCCGAGCCTTTGCTCGACCTTGTAAAGTTAAAGTTCATCTATAAGACCAATTATCATTTCGGAAAAAAAAAGGAATTATCATGTCGGAAAAAAAAAGGTAAACAAGTATTTAGTGATTTCAGAATAGCTTTCTTTTCGATAGTCTCTGGATATGGTAATGCGGTTAGGTAATTTGAAATTGTTCTATATATTACTAGGGTGGGTCCTCGCACGATGCGCGGGCGCCAAGGGATTTTTTTTTCTATATTGCTGTGTCGAGGAACTGAGTGAGAAGTATATTTTGCAAAAGGCTGCTGCATTGCATTTGCTATATAGACAATTTTCCAGATGTTTTTAAAAGGATAGGTTTATCTGGATTATTGTCTATATTTAGTTGATAGGATCATTCACACGTGTTTACACATATTTACAGTTAAAGCTTCTTAGAGATTTTTATAGTTTCAAAAGCATTAAAGTTGTTTAAGCTTATGCTGGATAGGTGTCGATGCGTTGTTTTTGATGGGGCTCTCTGTGAGTTTGAGTGCGGTGAGGAGGCTGCTGTCTACATTTGCTGAAGAGTCAGGTGTATGTGCAACTTCGGTTGTCTCTGGCTGTGGTGGAGAGTCGATGAGCATTTTTGTTGTATTTTTTTCTCCACTAATTGCACTGGAGCTACTCTCTGAAGTATTGGTGATGTTGGGAAGTTTGTGTACTATGATGACCGAGTATGTTGTGTTGGTTACTGAGGCATAGTATTGTTCTTGAGGAGAGAGTGCAGCGTATTGTTCTCTTAATTTTTTATTATGTTGCTTCTTTTTTTCAGTTATCGAATCAGTAGAATCAATAACAAACTTGGACAAGCTCAGTTTATTAGACAACAAAAACAGATAGCCAACAAACAAAAGCGCAAAATATAGCAACTCAAAATGAGACATTCAATAAGCAGCAAAACAACGAAAAGAAGCATGCACATAAAAACTATATACGACACTCTTAACAAACGATAAAATAGCTATGATATTAAGGAAAAAGTACAGAACTGAACCTGAAATTGGTGAGCAAACTTGCAGGGAAAAGAAACAGTAAACGAAGCTGCATAGATCAGAAGTAGGAAACGAGAAACTTTGCACGGATAAGAAGTACCAACGAAGTCGCAGGGTACAAAAGCAGCAAACGAAGCTAGAAGCAGAGAAAAGAAAGAAAATGCATATTGTTTGAGAGCTGCGAAGAAGAGAATGCAGGATGATTAAGAAAATGCAAGATGAAGAACAAAGAAACCACAAACAACGTTTATATTGCTTCAGTCAGAAGAACCTCGGTAAACTATAGCTGGAGCGGCAACGCACAAACAGAAAGTGGCAGCACAAAGTATATATCAAATGTACAATTATACCCGTGAGCATGCTGCTTTGGTTGCAAACAAAACAAACATCTGCAAGGACAATAGAGCCATTATATTCTGTGATTGTTGTAATACTGTAGGCCAGTAAAATAAAGAGTTGAATGAGTTATCTTCTTTGGCACAAACGGAGACCACAACGTCGCAAAACTAAAGCTCCACCTGCAACGCACAAAACTAATGTGGCGGTACAAATGGGATGTCAAAGGTATCACATGTACAATTGTACCCATGACTATAATGCTTTAGTTGGACAAAAAGCAAGCATCCCATAAAACAAGTATTAATGGGTTATGGCATGATAGCACCGTCTGTCTACGTGAATTTCCTAGAGCAGAGAAACAAATGATACTTCCCTGCGCATAACAAAGCAAATGAAACTTATCCCTAGATTTTCAATTTTTTCTCACCAAGAAAGCAGACAGAACTTATCCCTACATTTTCAATTTTTTCTCACCAACAAAGCAGATGAAAGTGCAATGCGAAAAAGTGCGCCAAAGAGTAAACTCCAACTGCTTCTTATATATGTGTATCTCTGGATATGGTAATGCGGTTAGGTAATTTGAAATTGTTCTATATATTATGTTTGGAGGCTCATGATTAACTGATACAACTATTTTAATTATTTCGACTGCTTTGATTTGTTCCTATGAATGCTTTAAACTTGTTTGAATATATAAGTTTTATCAACTGGAAAAAGGTTGGAAGAAAAGGATCAATTTGGTCCTTTGGGAGTGGATAATATTGGTACTGTACGATCTTGGCAAAATTAACCTAATCCCATCTCCTTAAAGAACTTGAACCAACATAATGACACTTGAAATAAATTTGACGTTGCTCTACATGAATATCACATGATTTTTATTTCAAGTACTCAACTATGTATCAGGACGAAAATAAGCCAATCAACCTTTTTCATATTTCTCCATTTTAGAGTCAATACAACCATTGCATTTGGAGGTGGAGAGGGAGAATTAGAATGGACATAACTCAAGTTTGACTGGATTTATTCTGCTAATGTCTCTTATCGCTCTCTTGATTGTTGAGCTAACCACAAGATGATCATAAACAATTAGCAATTCAAGATATTTTGTTAACAAATTTTTTTCGAGAAAGCTGCTTAATTTGTTTTTGCAAAAGGAAAGAGGACCTAATATTTGAGTGTAAGTCGACCCATAGATTCTGGCTTACCCTAATATTAGAATTGGATAACCTACTCAAAGTTTTGTGTGCAGAAAACACTAATTGATAAACTTGGAAAAGTAAGAACAAATGATTCCAATATTCCCTTGATTTTTACCAATAATCTTCTTTGACCCTTCGATAGGAATTTTTTAAGTGAAGATACACTAGTACTCGAGCTACTGATAAATAGATGCATCTTTCCAACATGTTTATTATGGCAAGGAAAATAAGCTTTTTGCTTTAAAAATTTGGACTAAAGATTGCTGGAAGAGTGCTTTTTGGTTTTTGAGTCAAGAGTTGACACTTTGATAGTGCAGAATTTCCGAAAGGATCTAAAATTAGACTACGTGAAACAAACAATATTAGCATTTTTATTTTTGGGAGATGTTAATATTCATAAGACAAGATTAAAATATACTTAGATAATTATAATTAAGAAATAGCGAATGCTCTATAAAAGTTTAAAAATTGACAATGATGGGGGTTGAAGTGATTGTTGGAACATTGAAATTAAATAGCAGTTCAAAAATATGCTACGTTGAGGTTTGGAATTTAATATGTGGCCTAACACTTACAAGTTAAGAGAATTGTACTCTGGTTATGAGGCCTGCGTTGACAAGATAAAATTGAATTAAGAAATAATGATCTTTGGTAAGCTTGTCGACAACTAGAGAAAGATCTCATTTGAAACTAGAAAACCAATACCTTAGACTATAAGAAATTCTATCTATTAAAGCACATTAGAATTGAATTGATTCACGAGTGAATTGCATAAAGTATTCAATAGATATTTAAGAATATTGAGTATTAAAACTTAACCTACCCATTGGAAATCATTTAAGAACGAGGCTGTAACAGGTTTACCCTTTAAAATTTAACAGTTCTTCAACTAATAACTATAAATAGAACTGCAAGGATGAAATACTTTTAAAGATGGGATATTGTGATGCCCATAGTTATGCCTTCAAATTTAAACCTATAATTTGAAGTTTATCATATTTTAGACACTAATTTTTATTTGAAGGACAAAGTAGCATATCTATTGTACATTTTATTATGCATTATTCGAAATGGAGGTAAATAATACTTCTAAAACTTTTGGTCTTTATATAAATCAACATCTGATTATTAAAGATCAATATAATAGATATTAAATAAAATGAGACTGATAAATATAACACAAATTGACAAGAAAGAAATGAATATCAAACTGATATACAGTAATTATTTACTAGAATCGATTCGTATGAAGATATCTTCACGTGCAGTATATGAGTGGTTCGGTCCCATTTTAAACTTGAATTCATCAAGTTAGATTAATAACAAAGCAATAAATTAAGATATGTTAACAATGGAATTAATAACAAAGCAATAAATATTGAGAGTAGGAATTGATTAGCTTGAGTTAATTCTAAAGTTTCATCATATAGAAAAGAAAACTAGTTTTCAAGGAAGTATAGCGTTCAAATAATGGCAACAATAAATTAATGAGAAACAATCCAAAGGAAGTCTCACCAACTTATCAAAAGTAATAATACTTCACGTGAAGAATTTGTGAGGAATCAATTTAAGTAACTGAGACTGTAATATATGTTGATTAAAGCTTTTAAGTTACTAAGAATGGAGGTTACAAAAATTCTTTAACTTTTTCTAATTAATGATGGAAAAGGTGATGCTTATATAAAGGATATTATGATCCTTGGACAAACTTAAGAAGCTTGAGATTTAAAGAAAACTTGGGAGTTCCTTGGATCAAATGATAGCCATTACTTTTATAACTTGAAAGAAATAAAGCTAGAATTAATTAGTGAGGAAATAAGCATTGCCTTGGGCTTGGCAAAGAAAAGAAGCAAATAAATAGTAAACAAGCCATTATGGGTGTCAGAATGGTTGCTGAAATATATGGATTAGGATAATCAATTGTAATGAATGATAATAGGATTAATTTAAAAAATCTATTATGAGGTAGTAACATATGTTATCTTCTAATAGTGAAGTCGTAATTATATGATTTTTTTATAAAGAGGATCAATAGTGGGTCTTCACATATCCCCTTGATGACTCGACCCATGAAGTGTTGGTTAAGATAAAACGTCTTATTAACTAGATTGAGCTTTATTTTTTAATTATATGATCACTATAAAAGGAGTGCAATATCTTCAATTTGGGGAGGGGGAGGGAGAAGCAATTAAGCTGTGAAAACTAGAAAACTTGGTAAGAGAAAAATAGAAGTGCAGGTCAAGGAAAGCATTATTTTGAGATTTTACAATACATTGTTAGAGTCTTACATTCTTACGGATAGAATGCTGGAAACAAGGGAAACTACATTGATGTTGTAATTTGGGACTAAGTGCATGTGACAAAGAATTTTGTTACTATATTTGCCATTTATATACTATGTCTGAAAACCAGAAATACGTATTTGGTGAAATTTCAGATTTTGCAATATGTGATAGAAATTTTGTAATTTTGAACTATTAATTTTTTTTATTTCATGGAGCATTGTATATTTTTTCATTCTTTAATTTGAAGTTTATATTGATTATAAATGTATAGTAGATAGTTAAAAGGTAAATTATGTTAGTTTAAATTGTGTTAGTTTTGAATGTGAACTGTATTAGTTTGAATTTTTGAAGATTGGAAAACAATATATAGTTATGTGAAATTCTAGTTTCATGTCAAAATTTGATAACCCAACTTGTGAACCCAAAAATTGTACACGTTATTTGTATGTTATTCTATATTGCTGCTCTTGTGAACCCATAAGTAAATATCTGGGGAGTGAGATTGTGAACCAAGCTATGCAAGGAAGGTTTTGGGCCCTACAATGTGTTCGCTTATTAAAGTTGAGAAAGCACCAAGACGACGATAAATGATAAGCTGGTCATGACCCCTGTCCATCAAGATGAGGAGGTTTAATCTTGTGACATTTAGATGAATATTTCTAGGAATATTCTAGGTATGGTATACTCTTGCTAACTGCTTTATAAGTAAAATTTGGTGTGTTGTGGTAATATTAAGTCGTGTGCACACTCAATGAGGTTGTATAAGTTATTGTTTGAATCGGTAAGATCAACCAAGTTTTGCTAACATCCGTCCTAATTGTATTTGTGTGCAATTGTAAATGTGTTAGGGCTCTTGAACTTTAATTTTGTCAAGGATGTTTCAGAGTATTTGACTATATTTTGGAAAACTTTTGATGGATGACTTGGATTTTTGTTGAAGGATATTATTTGTAACTAAACTTTTGAAAGATTATTGAAATTATATCATTGTCCAAACTTCCATAATTTGCACCTAAGTGCTAGGTTCATTTAGACAAATTTTGAATCTCTATTATGATTTTATGAAATAATTTCTTAAATGTTTCTATAAAGGGTCATTAACACGTACAATGAGTCTCATTAGATTTTAACTCATCACAAAAAATGTTTCTAAAAAAGAGAGTCAACTCGAGGAATTATCAAGAAGATTTTTAAGTTAAAGACTGTATCGACTTCGCAAAGTACTAGATTTCATACAAATAAGTTAATGCAAGATAAGGTTGTGATAAAGTTCAATTCCCTCATCAATTGTTGTATTGGAAGATGAGTTTGTCAAAGCTTACAATATCAAAGATTTTTTTCCTGCTTGTGATTTAAATGAGTTAGTATAATTTATGATTTTTGTTAAGTTCTATTGCGTTGTTGGAAACTTGATTTGAATAGAGAATCAAGGTTCTCACACATTCATATTTTAATGGTTTCAAAACCCTGGAGAGAACTAGGCAAGTAGCTTCACGAGGTGATACCATTAAGTTCTTCCAACTTTCTTTAATGAACCATTTGACTAAGAAATGCATGATTATTAAGGAACTTGGATGCATAAATGTTTGTATCATAGTACTATATGCTTAATCGTGTGTTGTAATCAACTTAAGATATTATCTTTGTGGCAAAATTTGCATTAAAGGGAGCAAAATATCCTCCAACTCTCTGCCTTCTTCAAAATAATGGTTAGTCATGTCATGCATTCTCCAATTTTATTATAATCCATTGTAAGGTATTTAATTCTGATGATCTTTTTGAAGATTGAGCATAAGGTTGAAGTGCAAGACAGTTAACAGTAATGTTTTCAAACTCGGACATGTGACCGAATTAGATAGATGCCTAGTTCTCGGTTTTACCAGTTCAATAGGTTCAACCAACTAGGTCACAGATTCTTTAATTTTGTTAATTTTTTAAAATTTATATAATGAATTCATAAGAAACTAAGTATAATAAACTCATAAAAATCTAAAATCTACAAGAGCTTTATAAAAACTTGAGTTCATCCACCAAAAAAAAAGAGAAATTGTGAGGACTCATGTTTTTATTCTTAAAATAGTCATTTTATAATTATTTGCCTTGGAGTTAGTTAATTATATTTTAGTTGCATCAATTGCCCTTAAATTTCGATTTATCGCGCGTGTGTCCAAAGTTCGCGTAAGTCGCACCGGAACGACTAAGTGGAGATTTGAGAAATTAATATTAGACTAGTAAGAGTGAGAAATTACAGTATTAAATGAATTACATTGGAAGATTAGTGCATGAGTGTATCAAACCTGAGAGAAAGTGGTGGTACAAAACCCTATTTCGACAACTATTCAAAATTGACTTTTGGCAAGCTTAGTGGCTACTTTTCCCTCCAATCTTCCAACACAAGCTAAACACTCAAACACTCTCTCTTTCTCCTCTCCATTCGGCCGAACCTAGCAAAGGGAAAGGGAAGAAAGAAACTCCATTCTTTTGCTTCAAGTTCACTTGCAAATCTTCATCCAACTTCATAGATTCTTGGGTTTTCATTCCATCTACGAGAAAGGAGCAATCTTGTGGATTTTCTTGGAGAAACTTTGGTGGAAAAATCTGGTCTTCATCTAGGGTTTAAAGGGTAATCACTTCATCTCTTTAATCTTTCCAATTATCCAAAATTTAACGGTTAATCTTCATGGGTTTAAAACCCTAATCGCGTTTATAGGCTAGCGGACTTGAGGAACCATTTATCTCACTTTAAATCATAGGTTAGCTGTCTTGATGAGGCCTCTAGGTAGCTGACTTGAGGCTTGATTGTTTGATTATGGTTGTTTATGTAATGAATGAGATGATTATGCTTAGAAAGTGGAGAGAAATCGAAGGAAAGTTGCGAAAGGAAGCTGGCCGAAATTCTGGTCATGTTGTTCTGGTTTAATTTTAAAAATTTTGATGCTTGGTTGATTGTTAAATTGATGGATATATGTTGTATATTGTGTGTACAAAGTGTCTTTCAAAAATCGTATCGAATGGTTGCACAAAACTTGAGTTTTGGTAAAGATTCAAATCTGAAAAACGCCTAGTAGGGTACCTGGACAGTGGTTCTTTGTCCGAACATAACTTTTGTGCAAAAGTTGAAATTGAGTGCCGTTAGCGGCATTCAAAACTAGAAATTTAGAGCTTTCCAACGGTATAAAAATCCCCTGCCAGTTCGTTTTGAGTGATCCGTAGCGAATCGGCAAAGTCGGCTGTTCTGTTTTGACTGTCTATTTGAATGAAATTGGGAAGCTGCACCTTGTGGCTCGATTTTGTCCCACTTGTGAAAAGATTTTCAAAACAATGTCTTTTGATAAATTGTACATTTTGAACCCAGTTTCCAACGCCATAAACCATTCTCAATTTGGACTTGAATAGAGTTAGATATGGTTTGATTTCGAAACTGCGACAAAGCTAGAAACTCGAAAATTTTCCCTTCCCTGTTGACCGAATGGCCAAGTCTGTTTTGGGATGTTATATTTCAAAAATTTTAGTGTCATTTAACCATCAATTGCTTATTAAATATTTTTGGAATCTTGGTTTCAAAAAATGGAGCAAATTGGGGCTGATTTCGTTGGACAAAACTTTTGAAAAAGAAAGAGAAATAGGATGGCAGATTTGCTTTGAAAGATTTCACAAATTTTGATCATTTTATTAACTGCCTTTCCATGCGATTTTTTGTCTAAATTTTGATAGAGAGATAGTCCATATATGAAGGTTTAAGTGTACCAAATTTGGTGTAATTTCAATACCAGTATGATGCCCAAATAATGCCTCAAACATTGCTCCTCAAAACTAGAAATTCACTGATCAGGTCGTGAAAATCAACCGATTTCAAACTATTATATCTTGTTGCTCAAAACTCTGAATTTAGTTCTACTCATTGTGTTTGAAACTTTATTTGGGACCCTTATTGTGTTATAAATTTCAGAGACTGATTCACTTCCTATGAATTTTACCGAATTTCCAAACATCGCTGAAAACCAAGATTGGTTATGTCTTGTCTTCATGAATCCGCAACTTTGAGTTGAAATTTGAATACTTTTTGGCTGGAATCTTGAAAAAGTGTCTTTTGGGAACTTTTAGTACTTTGGATCTAGTTTCCAACGGTATAAAGTTTTCCATTTTTGGAAGCACCAAACTCAAGATCTGATTTTACCAAGTTTGTCGCGCAAAGCTGAAATTCTTGATTCTTAGGAAATGAGTTTTTAAGAACTTTTCATTTCCTTTTGAGATTGATAGTCCGTATTAAACCCGATTTCATGGAAGATACGAGTTCGCCTTTATGACTTTAAACTCTCACTTTTGAATCTTGAATTTCAATAAAGTGAAGCTCTTTTAAGACATTGTCTTAATTTTAAGCAAGTGTACATTCTTCCTTGATTGAGAAGGGGTTGTGAATGTATGAGAGTGATTGTTGGTCGTTTTTCTTCAGGCACTCAAGAGGGTCTTGAGGAGAATCTCGGAGCGGATCACTAAAGACTTTCTTTACTCACTTGTTTTGAATTGGTGAGTGTCAAGTGTATGAAGTGTTGCTAAGTGCTTAAATTGTTCCTCATTAATTGAATATTTTGGAATTGTCGAGACGAGTGCGTACTTTATCGCACTCGTTCTCTTTTACGTGAATTATAATTGAATTATGTGAAGTGAATTTGCTAAGTGAATTAAGTGAAGTGTTACAATAGTGAGTTATACTGATGTTTGGATCAATGTCGATTGGAGTGAATTTCATCGACTTCTACTTATAATAGTGAGGGACGCCCAAACTCATTGGCCGACCTTGCGACTCGAGCTGGCATGGACTTGGTCGTGAAGTTTGGTGAGCCATGAGAAAATCATAAGATTGATCTATTTGAGAGATCTCGTTTGGCATACTCGAATAGTATTGCCTTATATAAAAGAAGTACGGGCCCTGAACAGGGGGTATAACCTGTGTTTTAAAAACTCGGACCGGACCGGCCGGTTCAACCGGTCGAACCGGGAACCGGCCATGTGTCCGGTCCGAGTTATACTAAAAAACCGGGAAAGTAAAAAACCGGTCAAATCCGGTCAAGAACCGGGTTTGACCGGGAAAAAAACCGGATTTCCGGTTCAAACAGTATTTTTTTAAAAAAAACTCAAACTTTTTTAATATTATATTTTGACCCCTAGATTGTTAAAAATTATTAATATACCTCAAATATTTCATACTTTATCAATGTTTTCTTAAAGTTTGGTGTTATTTTTTAATTAAGTCCATAATTTTAATTCTAAACTTGTTAATACTTATTAAATAATATAAATTGCTACTTGATTGTTCTAATTTCTTTGTATTTTCTTATTAAATATATTTGAAATATCAAATATATATGAATATACCTTTATTAATATTAACATGTTATTAGGTATTTTACATATAATATTTTTAATTTTTAAATAATTTTTATTTATGACGTCATCCGGTTCAACCCCTATCGAATCCGGTTGAACCCATTGACCCCTGACCCCTGAGCTTGACCGAGTCGATACCCGGTCCGGTTCTGAAAACATAGGGTATAACGGTGAACGGGAGTGTGAAGTAAGTGGAGTTCTACGGACTAAATACCTACCCGGTTGACGGAGTATCATCACGTGGAGTTATTGGATTGAGTCTCGGTAAAGCAAGTAGAATCTAATTCCTGAAAGCTTCCGTATCCTTATATTGTGTGTTTATTGTTAATTGTGAAGTGCTTGAACTTTATGACTTTATTTCCTGTACAAGTGTTATTATTACTTGAACTATGTGTTTGCATGTTTTCCTTGGTCTCATTGAACGTTCGCTCACTCCATTAGTTTGTTTTCCTCAACAGGAGCTCGGAATGGAAAGAATTTTGAAGAAGTTGACTTGATTACTTTTGATTAGAATTTTGGAATGTAATTGATTAGTCGACTTCTAGTGGTTGTATTTTTGGGGGAAAGTTGATATACTTTTGGTAACTTATGATGTAAGATTTGAATGTTCCATTAAGGAAGCGATTTTTCTTCACTTCGACTTTTATTATTTGGTTGTTATTCTTTAAGTTTGAATTAGACTTGTATCGAGTCCTGACGTGAGTTAGGCAAGCGTTCCACGAATACCCTTGAGTTCACCCTAGGGAGAAGTGGGGGCGTCATAGAAATCATTTGTCATAATTTAAAAAAAATTTACAAAATCATAAAACTTAGTATTAGATGCAAAATGCATCCTTGAACTATGCTCAATTTGCAACTTGTCTCCTATACTATCAATTGTAGTAATTTAGTACCTTATACTATAAATTTTCAGCACATTGCTCCAATTAAATTAATGTGACAAGTAATTATTTATTGAATGGACAACAATAACCCCACAAATAATGTGTTTCTTTAATTTATTTTATATATATTTTTTATTTCAACCATAAACAATCTAACACTTCTTGCCATTACCACTACACTAAAATACCTACCATTGAACCACCACAATCAAAGAATAAAAGTCAAGACTAGCTTATATAAAACTAAATCAAAATCAAAGAGCTTTATATCAAGGCTAAAAACCGATCAATAACCTATGCGAAAAATTGAAGATACACCTCATAAATCCACACCAAATCTTCAAATAGCAAAACGCATAATGCAATCTTATTATATGTAGAACAAATTGCACACTAAATCAAACTTCAATATGCAGCAAGCAGGAATAAAAACACCCAATAACATAGACAAATACAGAAATTAGAAAGATAGAAAAGCTAGTAGTAATGTGGGTTGGCAAATTTGAAGTGGGTTGTGATTTTGGAACTTGAGAAACAATGAAGAGAGGGAGGTGATGATAGTTTTGTGAACTTAAGGGCTTGAAGAGGTAGATTTGAGTGGGAAAGGTGAAGAGTGTTCTATGTTAGGGAGTTCGATGTGAGGAACGAGATGGATAATAATTTGATGGTGTGGTTTAGAGGAGGAGAAAGAGGAAGGTTACTAATGAGTTTAGAGGGAAAAGAGGAAGGAAAGATGTGAACAATTTAGGTAGATAATCATTTAATTAGGAATAAATTGGTCACATCACCTTATTTTAAACAATCTACAATGAAATCAATAGTATAAGGTGCAAATCTCTGCAATTTTTTTTTTCTTGTTAATCATCACTTTATCTATAGGTGCAAATCTCTGCAATTGAAAGAGTAACAGATTTCCATCCAAATGATCTCTAGACTAATAAATGCACTATCTTTATTTAAGTAAGCAGCCAATATGGTCCTTTTAACTAATTTTTCCACAAAAGTTGCATTGGCATATGATTATGGATTAATCTTTCAATATATACACCGTCAGTTTTAGATGGATGATAACTATACAAAATTTGAATTTAAATTCTAAATTTTATACGTGTTATGAATTCAATAATGATAATGTATACATTGTTAGTATATATAAAATTTACTCTAACATTATTAGCAAGTAATAGTACTCAAAATAAAAAAGTTTGTTGTCACAACAATTTTTGCTAGAAAACAAACACTACCCTCCCAACTTTAACTTGGGAGGGATAACACTACATTTTTTGCAAGGGTTGCTTTGGCATTAAAACTTGTAATGTGGTATTTTTTAGTTGCCAACATATTTTCTTTTTCTTTCAATAAATGTCCCTTTGTATTCAGTTCATGTACTTTAACACATTTTTTCACAAAGATTGGCACATTGTACAAACAACAAAAAAGTACTCTTACAAAATATACAAGAACTCAACAGTTTCTTCCTATTTCTCTTCACAGAGAATCCCAAAGCCCAGCCGCGAGAGGCTCTTCCTGGCCCTCTATATTATGCTAGAAACATCTGAAACAGAAACGAGCAGAAGGGAATTTTCCAGTGATTCCTATACCCCTGAATGTTTGCGCTGTCACAAGTCAAAGGTATAACAATTTAATCTTTGATTGTTCATTTTCTTGTTTTTCTTGATTGTGTTTTTTCACTGTTTAAGATTGGAACTTTCATGTCTATTGTTATCTGGGTGAAATGTTTTGTGGGTTTTTTGATAGATGTCCAATGTCTGCCTTGGCATGCATGTATCTGTATATTTCTGATATTTGTATTGGAAGTGATAGTTTTTAACTGTTGTCTGAGTGTTTACGGAAAGATTTGAATCAGACTGAATTAGAAAAGGGATTTCCCTTATTTGGTATGTATAAATGCCGTATGTATATTAAGAATTGCTGGAGTTTTGTTGGATGGGATGAAATATGGCAAAGAAGGTACTTTATGAAGTCGAATTGAGGATTAACCATGAAAAGAAGTTTGTGTGTATAATTGAAGATTTAAAGACAAATAAGTCGTGAAAGGGGGATATAGATGAGTAATTTGAGAAAAAGGGCAATATACCCAAAGGGGGTAAGTGAGATTTCAAGGGCATAAAGTGCATAAATATAATGTGGGATTCCGCTTTGAAATTCGCTATGGATGAGTTACCGAGAATGATGTTCTCTATATGAGTTAATTGGGAAGAGATCCGAATGCTAGGGGAACTATTGCCTGAACAAACATTTAAGAAAGGGTCTGAGGCAAAAGACACGTTCAAGAACATCTCATCATATTTGCTAAATGTGTATTGTGTAATTCCAGTCAAATTCAATTGGTTTATCAAGTGGATTTGTGAAAATTTTCCAATTAATGAAAAAAGAACAGACTGAATGAAGAGAATATGAAGAAGAAATCAAGAGATATCTTGGGATTTTGTGACACTGAATATATGAAAATTGGTATGGAGATCAGTGTGCATACTTAGCCATTGTCAAATGTCATAGCTATTGGAGAGCTTTGTGGTATTCTTTTTGAACATGGGGGAATAACTTTGTTGATCTTGAAAGATTAGCTGCATAGAAAGTTAAATTTGTAGAATTTAGGTATGAAATTTATATATTAACATATTCAAAAGCAAGAAAAGATGTAGAGAGGCTAGCAGTTATCCAATTTGAGTACTTTAGCGGTATAGTTATCTGAGGTTATGGTAAAAGTAAATCTTAGGAAGCAGCTGAAAAAAGTGAAGTTCTTTTTCTGGGCAACTATTCAATCATGCAATTTAATCTAGGTGTGACAATGTACTGAGTGCATTGTATTTTGGGTTGTAAAAAGGCCAAACATGTTTTAACTGTGGAGCATGTCTTGAAGAATTCATATCTGTGCCTTTAATTGAATAACTTTACAGCAGTTGCAACTTCTGGCTATGCTGTAAAAATTTTATACTGAGATTCTATAGTTGAAGAATTTTAAGAAATTGACTAAGAAAGAATCTAGCTGAAGCCACAGTGGATAACATTGAAGATGTTGAAAGGATAAATTTGAATGAGAAGTCATTGATACGCTATGAGAAGACTAACTGAAGTGTAAAATTGGCATTGTTTCTGGCCAAGAAGTCATTGTTGACCCTTGACAATAATCAGCCACAAATGAATTATTCTGGCCGAGAAATCAACCTGACAACAATTCAGGTATATCAGTGAATTTACTGGCTTGCATCTCTGATGGGAAGCTGTGCTTGGAAATTCCTTGCATTTTGTAATGCATGCATCATTCTAGTGCCATTATACATGGATGACACAGCTGAGGAATTTGATATAACGTTTAGCATGTCACAGCCAAAAAAAAAAAGGAAGATTATTTCATATTTAAAAAAATGTTTGTTACTTTGAATTCTTTGAACAAATGAAGGTACCATTCCTGTTCTCTTTTCTCCTGGAAATCCAGTGTACAATGTGAATAGCTTTAAAAACTTTAGAAAGACTTCTCTGGTCGATGCTTATGCTGAGCAGAAGTATGTTGTGTGAATCAGCATGTATGTTCATTTCATGTGAGGGAAATGTACTAGAGGGAAATGTGCTAGAGTTAGAAGCCTAGTATGCTGTAACAATTTTTCCACTAAGATGGTAGATGAAGTGGTTACTGAAGCTCCTAGTTTCTGTTATTGTTTGTTCAAAAAGTACTCATGAACAGTTACATCCTGTTCTGTAAGAAACGAGATGACTGCTTTATTCACATAGCTGCTCTCTCTCTTTCTAGGCTCAGGAATAACTTAGGTGCTATAGTGGGTAGAGGCAGGAGAGGGAAGATAGAGTTGGTGAAAGTCAACAGGAGAAGAGGGAGGAGAAAGAAGATTGCAGAGTGGAGATTCTTGAGAGAGATTAGAGAAAGAAAACAGATAAAAGGTAGTTGATTGGTGGATTTCGTTCTCTAGTATAGGAATTGTGTTTGGAGTTATTTACAGAAAGAGAGCTCATTTCAGTTTGTTATACCAAAACCTGTTTTGAGGTGTTTCCATATGTTTTTCCCACTAATTTAGCTTGTTTTAATCTGGAAAATATGCTTTTTAAAACCTTGGAGCTTATTCTTTGAAACTACTTTCTTCTAAAATGTTGTGTTCAATCATTGTTGAAAAGCTAGAAAGATACAGCCCCCGGTGGAAATTCTAATCCAATTCTGGAGGTATTCTAAACTCTGATACCCTATGCTCTGCATCAGAGGACCATTAGGATTGAAGGGATGATCTGGAATGCTATCACCCTATATATATATATATATATATATATTTTTTTTTTTTCTGTATCACATCACAGACTTCTTCTGCCTGCTATTGTCAAAGAGTTTTCAATATTCTCTGGAGAAAAATAAACCCCTTTACCGGCTAGCAGTTGGATAAATCTGTGATGGAGAACATATGTTTGGGGAGGTCCCTGTAAGAAATTGTAGTGGCTGAAACTGATTCTTGGGGAAGCGCAAGGATGAATTAGTTTCATGTACATAAACATGGGAGAAGTTAATCCTCTTACACAGAGTTCTTGGCTGCTGAACCACCAGTAAACTTTCTTCATAGTGTGTTTTCATGAGAATTTGGAAACTTAACCTGAGCACCTACAACCTCTGCAACCTGCGGATTACGTTAATTACTTAATTATGCCACAACTATTCAAATAAAACCATAAGGATGGATTCTAATGAAGCTATTTGAGAGCTCTGGCTTTGAAAATTTAGCTTCAGTATGTAATTTTTTGTTATCCCTCAAGGATATTAATTGCTCAACAATTTTAGGATATCTGGATAGGTCCTATTGCATTTGAATGATTAACTGTGGATAAGGGCTTGTACTGAATCCAAAGTCATAGGAATTGTAAATTGATGAACTGAAATCACACTAAATGGAGCATATCGAATTTGACTACTCTTGTTAAGACAGATTGTTTTGCATATGTAGAAACAGTGAAATAGATAAACAGAGGACCTTGACAGGATACCCTTTTTGTATTGATTTTGAAGCCGCATAAATTGATGAAATGTAAGATGGTAGAAAAAAATTGCAGGATATGAAAGAAGAGTAAGATTCCTACTATATTATTTAGTGGCTTAAAAGTTCCTACATATAAAGAAAAACACATGAAGGACTCAAACCTGGTAGATTAGGCTTTTGTCATTGCAGGGTTAGGAATTGGGCAGATGGAATCAAACAGGTGGTTTTTCTGATATCTGCGGATGCTTCATTGAAAAATGCTGCATTTGGTAGTTCTGTTCAAGTGCATGCCCCATTTTTGAATTGATTAGTTAGTTATTTGGAAGAAACTTTCTGATAAAGGTGAAAAGAAAGTGTTTAGATGGAAGTTCCTTGCAAGCAAAATGTTTGATTTGAGACTTGTTCTTTTAGGGAAACTTTTATGTTGAAAGTTAAGTAATATTTTTAAACTGTTTTCATTTGTATCTTACATACGGATAGTAACTTCCTCAATTCTCTTCATGAGATGTAGCAAGTATGGCATATGGTAAAATGGAAGATTAATCTCATATGGACAGTTGTGCAGCATATTCTTTTAATATAAAAGAAAGTCGAGATCCCACTTGATCCAATCCTGACTGAGAGGTGTGGAGAAGGGGAGGGGCGGTTGATGCCCAAATTCATCAGAAAATGATATGGTTTTTAAAGTAGGTATTTTGTTAGTTTTGAGCTCTCTCATTTGTATGATAATTGACATGATCTTTAATTCCATAAATCGTGAAATAGAAGTCAAGGAGATAACTTTAGATAGTTTTAAGTCATTGCATGTACTTCACAACAAACTGCATCTAGTCCACATTTTTAGCCTAATAGCAACCTAGGGTGTTGGGGCAGGGATATATCTGCAAACAGGGAAATGGCTCCTTAATAAGATAGTTTTGCACCCACAAAAGGAGTATAGAAGGATCCAAATTAATGATAATGCTAGCAAAGTGTGAGTAGTTTCTTTCTGAATGAGATTATTATGGACATGGTGAAGTTAGGGCTATTGACAATAGTGAACAGCATAATGCTTCAGAAATATCTGACAAGTGCAATGCTGCACTAGCACTCTCTCGGGGACTCTATACCAATACATTTGCCCTGTTATGAATTGCTTAAAACTTTTGGTACCAGTTAGCTGTATAGATTAGGAGAGTTGTTGTTCATGCATGGCAGCATTACAATTGTGATGCTCTAAAGGGAACCAGAAATTACTTTAAGTAAGAAAGAAATGGAGTCAGAAATTGCAAAATTCAGGGGCAGATCCTGGTTATGTCAGAGTGTCTAGTGAAGCACAAAATCTCCAGTTTTGTCTAAAAATTTGCTTACACAATTATTTTTAGGTCATTAATTTTCTGTATGGTAGCAAAGAATGTTTTCAAAAGAAATTACTGGGCCTTTTGGCTTTACATTATCTCATGAGAATCTGAACATATTTCTTTGGTTTGGTCAGGTTGCCTGATGAATCACTGGTTCATACAGCTATAAGGCAGGTTTGCTTTTTATACTATTGACTCTGACGCCAAAGGTAGAAATACATGTCAATGGTCTTGGCTTCATTGATAAGGACAACATACAGCTAAGTCTGTATTCGGATGGTTTTAGAAGTGAGATGCTGATACAGAGCTTGATAGCTGGTACCGTTGAAGGTGCTATATCTTTTGTATCTTGTTTTGGCGGTCAAGACTTTTCATGCAACCAATATCCAGGTGTTGAAACTTGGCAGGACTATACTCGATGTGAACAACATCCTCATGATAAATTCACAAAATTGCTTTCAAGTAGTGATGGATCTTGTTCCTTAGGTACTCCGAATGCTCATTTGCAGATATCAAGTTGTGCTACCATGACTGGAGGTTCTGTCCCTATGTGTGTTTACAAGCGAAAGAAGCAGCAAATTACATCTAGTGCTATTTGCCCTGTCCAAATATCTGTGAGCACCAAGCCTGGTGGTAGATCAAATTCTTCCATTAGCTCTCATGCCCCTTCAGGATCTACCAAAGAACATACATTATCAGTTGAGGCTGAAACAGAAGTTACTGGATCTCCTTGCAAGCCATCGGTCAAGTGCAATACAGATGGCATTGTTTCAAAGTCTGCATCTTTTAATGGATGTCTTGTTGGTGGCGAAGAGCCTTCTTCAGAAGAAGCCCTTAGAAGTGACTCGAGAAGAATTTTGGATGTCTGCCGTATTGATGATAGTTGTTCATCATCAAAGTTGAATCTGGGTGTTGCTACTGCTTCACGTCAAACTGATGTGGATGATACTGGGGAGTGTTCCTCATCTGGTGTATCTATTTTGGAGCGATCATGGGATAATATGTCAGGAAAAGATTTTTGCATTTCCATTCTTAGAAGTCAGGGGCTCCTTCAAAGAGTATCAGCTCAGCAGCACCATGCCCCTGCCGATGATTCATGTGCTAACTGCTGTTCAAGGAAATGCAAAGTGTGTAATAATTCAGAAACTACACTTAATATGTTAATTTGTGATAATTGTGAAGATGCATTCCATGCCTCTTGCTGCTATCCTCGCATAAAGAAAATACCGATTGACGAGTGGTTTTGCTACTCTTGTTTAAAAAAGAAAAGGAAATTATTGATGGAAAAATCTACTAGTAACTCTCTGAATATTGACAATGGAAGTGGCCAATGCAGAAATGCGACATCTGAAGGTGAATTAGGGCCTATAGAATCTATGTTAAAGGACATGGAGCCTTGTAAATTCCCTGTGAGAATTGGCTGTGAATTTCAAGCAGAAATCCCAGAGTGGCTGCATCCAATTATCGAGTATGTCTCTTCGTAATTGTTTCACATCGAGTGCGTTTTGGCTTCTTTTGAATTAGTCATATTTTACTTGGCATGAATTTCTATGTGGTGTATGGCGAAGGAAAACTAGGTGACTATTTTGGTACTTATTTGTACGTAAATATATAAGTGGATAATTTAGTTTCATAAGTGGTACTATTTGGTACTATTTGTACATAAGTGGATAATTTAATCAGTCTTGAGAATATATCTGTTGCATGGTCATGTCTGGGTCTGGTCATAAGTTTTACAACGACCTTGGAGTTTCTGTTTCACGATCTTGTGACTTTTCAGCAATACTGATTGTTAAATATTGTGCTTGTATTTTCACCGTATATAAAACAAGGGTAACAGAGCCAAATAGATATTCTTCATAATGTTCTTTCTTGTAGGAGACCTCCATTAAGCATTTGTTGGCAGAGAAGGAATCTCAAGTTGAACTAAACTTGTAACCATCTTCATGATTGCTTTATGACTCAACTATTCATTGGTTAGTTTGATCACAATGACTATGGGATGGTTAAAATAAACGATTGTCTATGGAGTATTTTGGTTGTTACTGAAATGACTTCAAATCAAGTACAAATCTGTCATTTTCTGGTTTACTTTGATGAGCTTGAAATTCTTAGTCTGAGAACATTTTCTTCTTGTTTTGGATTAGTTCATGTACTTTTCCATTTTCTTTTCTGTCATAGATTCTATGTGATTGTGATATGGTGCCAACCATCTTAAGGCTGAGTATTATACTCCTTTTTCTTGTATCTGCATTTTAATTCTGCTATTTTCAAATTGTTTATTTGTTGATTTGTGAACATTTCTCTGTTGATGCCACATTTTGATTTCAATCTTGGTTGTGCTTTTTCTTCTGTAGTTTTAGTGGTAAAAATTTTCATTTCTTATATGGTTTTATGTTCAGAAGTATGAGCATAAAAAAGTTGTTGCAAGGCTGTGGAATTGTGCCAGTCTCGAATTATTTATGTCCCTCTTTACCATCCTTGCAATACTTCATGAAGCTCATGGTAGCGCTTAAATGGTGTTAAAGTAATAATGACTTCAGTTTTCCATTAACTGGAAGCAACAGTTTCTTTTGGAACTGATCATCTTATGCCACCTTCTCTTGCCAGCATTGCCTTTTGCTTCTTTGGCCAGCATTGATTATCTGATGGCACATGGTGTATATATTACACAATTTAGTTTGTTATGCACACTATTGAAGGGCATTAACTTTCATCACTTAGTATTATTTAGGTCTTCTGTTCAATTCGTTTTGTTTAAGGTAGTTGATTGTTGCTATTGAGTTTATATTTTGCCTGTCCTCCATGTTGGTATTACCTTGGTCTTATATATGATTCTTTTTGGTTCAGTGAAGTTGATCCTACGAGTGAACCAGAGGAGATGATTCAATCTGAGTATCTCTATTTGCATGTAAGACTTCAATCAGTTTTTGGAACCTTGTCCTCTTGAGAACAGATTTCCCAGATTAACTCATTTTTTTTAAACTTGTATCAGAACTCCAGCAAGACACCTCAGCTTAGTTCTATTGGTAATTGGGTACAATGTCAACAGGTGATTGAAGGTATTGGAGAACATGATGATGGAACAATATGTGGAAAATGGCGAAGGTCTGCTTTCTTTTATGCACTAATATAGCTCTGATGGTTGATTTTGGATGCTTCGTGTTGATACCTTATTTGTTATAGTAGTTATATATCAGATGAGAATAAATTTGCACATCTTAGGACACATGTTCAGTCTTGATAAAACAATGTTTAGAACCTTGAACTGCAATAATAGGACCTTAAACTTGGATTCTCTCTGATGAAAACTATTCTTTCAGTTACAGGACAGTCAATTTTTATTATTTATTTATTTCTATTTTTGGGTTTAGTAACATAACTTTAAAGATTAACATTAACCTGGATTATCATTAAGTTAAAGGATATAGTATGCTTATTTCTCTGTTGTGACCTGCAAAGTTTTATTTGCATAGTTCTTTTCTTTTGGAACTCTTTCCTTATTAGCTTACATTATATTTGCATGTCTGCTGAAAATGTTTCAGACAGATTTGCATCATTTCAAGATTGACATTTCACTAAGAGATTATTCTAGAACCAAGATGCTAATACGATGATTTTAGTTGGTTTGTTCATATTAGCTGAAATAAGATGGTAGTTGTGTATAAAGACCTACCAACAGAGATAGTTAATGTTGCCCTACATCAGATGTATTGTACAAAATTTTGTGCAAGATAGATATATAGAACAGCATGTTTAGGTTTCCTTTCTTTTCCACTGGCATCTTTTCCTTTCCTTTTCTTCTTCTTCTTCTTCTTCTTCTTCTTTCTTCTTATTTTTCTTTCTTTCTTTCTTTTTTTCCAATCAGAACGGTGCTTAAAGGATAGAAGTTTCCCCCCTTTTTTTAGAACTTTTCAGGGATGAATTCTAGATCACTGCTTAAGTTAGCAACTGAATCTGTACTAGTTTATGTACTTACCACAACTAAGTTTATTTTATGTACTGGCTGTGAATATCTGTCTGTTTTCATTTGTTCATGACTGTAAATACGTGTTTTTAATTTCCTCCAACACCTATTTGTCCCAATTTCACTGACGTTTTGATTCAAATTCTTTAAGTCCAACAATGAGCTTTAATCTATTTGTGTTTCCACAAGCTATTAATACTTCTTCTTCTTCTTATTTTTGTTTTTATTTTTTCTCGGGTCTTTTAGCAGTTGCTGACTTTTTTAGCTTTCATACTTGTCCTGAATTTAACTCTTGTACCTTTCGCAGATTGTTGTGGGACTTTTTCATTATTTTCCCCCTGTGGTGCTTAATATCCTAGGTTTTTAAATTATAGGGCCCCGCTTTTTGAAGTTCAAACTGATGACTGGGAATGCTTCCGGGCTGTTCTTTGGGATCCTTCTCATGCTGATTGTGCTGTTCCACAGGTAAGTTGAACTTGCAGCATAGTCTTGTACCCTATTTGTTTCCTGTTTTTAATTCATTCACTAGTTCTGGTCCTCATAGCTGGTTTTGATACGTTAATCAATCATGGTATTTTTGGTCTTTCCTGTTTACTTTATGTATACAATGTTCGGAGTTAAGGGTTCAGTTGTCCTTATAATGAATGCCTTTCAGATGTTTCTGATTGCAAGATGCTCAGAGATTTTGAGTTTTAGTTGTAATTAGGGGCTTACAGGTTAAAATGTTATATTTGAACATAGAGTTACGTGGATTTGACGAGTTTTTAAAATTCACTTGCTTGTTGCATCCTACACTGTTTTGGTAGTTTAACATAACTAATATAAGTTTCTTTGTCACATTAAGGGGCAAGTGTAAATCTTGAATAGTCTATAAGCTATATTAGTAAAGACCTACAATCACAATTAGGATTTCTAGTTGAAATTATTCAGTTGTGTTTTTTTTGGTAAATTTCTTGTTATAAGATGACAAATTATATTGTGAAGGAGTTATATCATACTGCAATTCTGGTTCCCAGACTATAGTTGTTTATAGGTCGTCAACAGAAGTTTTGCAACCTCGCTGCTTCTATCCTATTTAGATTCGTTGCTAGTATTAGATTTTTCAGTCAAGCATCTTGCAGTGATTTATTTGTTTTTATGAGTTAGAAATTCGATCCACTTGTGTACTCGGATTTGATAATGCAGCAAATGCCTTGCGTCTTAAGAATTTGTTAGTGAGGAGTAAAGTATTTTTCTGCTTTCTGTTCGGTTTCCTCGAGAATTTGACTAAATTATATATGATCTCTTGACTAAGGTTTTATTATAATTATTTAAGTTCAAGGCGTTTCTTAAATGTATCTTTGAGATTACATACAAGACAGTGTTATCGTGAACAATTTTCTTCCTCAATTTGATCCATGTTGGAGGCTTTGGTCTAAGTTTAGTTATTGAATAACTAGGCTTTGCATTAGCTTAGGTGTGACTGTCATGGTGCCTTAGACAAAAGAGATAAAACAACCTCGAGAGAGAGAGGATGAATTTAAGGAAATCTGTCACTGTATCCACATCAGATATGGAAAAAGATGCTATTGTAGGCAAATGCAAATACATTTTGTGTGTGGGAAAAGCATTGCCGAGGGCAAAGGTTATATTTTAGTGCAAAAGGTGACATGGTCATATCTAGAATGCAAACAGGTGAAACAGCAACTGGTTAAGGAGAATTTTGTTTAAAAGATGTATAATATGATTGCTACAAGAATGTTTATTTCTTTGTTAGCACAAATGGCCTAATGTGGCCGTTGATCTTTAGCCTCCAATGTGGAGGTCTTCAATCTATTCTTTTTTTTTTTGGTAGATTTTACCAAACAAATACTGTTGGACTGCTTTGATCTACTCTATTTTGCTTACATGGTTGGTGTACCAGACATGTCTAATCCAAGCTTTACCCGATTTGGCTTTTTGATTTTTTTATGATTGTGAACTTTTTTGAACTTTCTGATACAACAACTTATAGACCAAAAGACACTGTTGATACAAAAGTGTTGTTGCTTTTGCTTACTTTTCAGGGTGATATTAGAATATAGCTTCGTACTCTAGATTACTTAACATGTTAACTATGATTAGCATGCTTACTAAGAAAACATAAGTTGGGCCATTCATGAAATATGTGCTGGTTCAAGTTCTTTAAATGACAGGCAAAGGCCTTTGTTTCTTGATGATGTTCCCTAGACAGTGCAAAGTATTTCTTCATTTTGTATTTTTTTATTGCTGTTTCTGGGGGCTTGTTGTACTCAAATGTTCTATAACTCCCTTCTCATATGGTTCATTAAGCTGTTCATTTTCTATTCTTTTCTAAATTGCCTTTTCCTTTACTTATGTTTCAGGAGATACCTAATGATCAAGTTCTAAGGCAGTTGAAGTACATAGAGAAGGTATGCCATTTTATTTTTTTCATATCGCATCTTTATCTATCTAGTCGGAACTCAGAATTGTTGTTGGTTTATAAATGTCAGCAATCACCCGAATCTTCAATAAGGCGACTTCTCTCTTTCCCTTCTTCCTGTTCTTTTCATTTTGTGAAATGTGCTTTATTTACTTCCAAGTCTTAATCTATGTCTCCCCATTTTACCATAGTCCACAGCCAGCTCTGTATGTGATTGTTGCCGACTTATTATTATTTTCTCTCTCTATTGAAGCTTTATTTTGCATATCTTGGTTGATGTTATTAGAACTTCTCAATCTAGTCCTACATGATATTATAATCTTTGCAAGTAACTGTACATTCAGAATAATTTGCATTACTTGTACTCTTGCAAATCAGTTGAGGCCGCGCCTGACTGCAAAAAGGCGGAAGTTGGATCAGTGGAAGTCCTCGTGTTCACAAATTTTAAAACAAGAATGAAGCAGACTCCCTCCTGGGGACAACACATATCTTGTATAATTTACAATTAAGCAAGTTTGGAAAACTAGCCCTCGGATAACTCTCACCATCATAGAAGCCTGTTGTTAAAACGTTTGGAAAAACGTTCAACTATTGCTAGTTGCTATATAGGTTTCGAAATTTTGAGCTTCTGCCTTGCGAGGCATTTTGTTCTGCGAAAATGTGAATTTGCGGGTTTAACTTTGGCATTGTTTTGGGTGTTTGTTCCCCCCTGTAAATACCATTTTCAAACTATAAAGATCTGCAGAGCTTTTGCAGCTTCATTTTAAACACTTCCTCTGGATGTTTATGTCATTGCTTGTGAAGTCGAAGATGGCGTACTAAATCATTTTCCTTTTGACTGTTACTTGTAAGAAAACTAGGGAGACGTAGCTACACACTGAGCATGTATATATATGATTATCTGCCAAAGTTTAGAATAGGAGTCTGGCTGCATAATTTGACGTGGTGTAGCTGTAGAAGTGGTATTTTCTCGAGTATATGGAGACCACTTGATGCAAGTGATGATGGACAAAGTGGATTAAGATGAGTATAGTTGGTTTGTCAAATATGTTTTCTGTTGTTCAAAAGATTGTATGTATGTGTGTATGTATATATGTGTGTGTGTGTGTGTGTATTTAAACTTTTAATGTCATTATTTGCTTCTTAATAAATCAATCTTAATTTCAGTTTTAGTTGTCAAAAATTTCTTAAACTTCATATAGTTTCTTTCAAGGAAAAAATAGAGATGAAAAAGGGGATTGTTCTTTGACTACTGACTTGGACGGACATTATAATCTAAACATGTATAGGGCGCATTATTGCAATTAACTTTTAGTAGCATTGGTGATATGGATAATAATGAAGTTTTACAATTAACAGATTACGACAGAACATGCATTTTAAAGTTAATTGCACTTTGCACCCTGAACTTTGAATTTCTCAATTTACTACCTTCAATTGTTATTTTTTTTTGAAATCCATTAATCAATTAAATTCTGGCAAGTTGAAGTAGATTTCATCTGGTTAATAATTGGTAAAAAGTCCCTTTCAATCCTTGGTCCTAGTTAGGAAAGGAGTAAAATTGCTAATTTCTCCCTCACATGAACAGCTAACAAAAGGTTTACACTTTTCTCTCCCCCATGCACCAAAATGAGCTATTGTATTAGCTTTAGATGGCGATAGGAAATGTACAATTTGGTGCCTTTTAGCTTTCTTGATAAAGATGGCATTTGGGCACCACATAAGAGAAAAAGAAAAGTGGTTGAAAATTCTTGTTGCAATCATTGTACTGGACTGCCAAAAAAGTTAATTGTAGTGGATTGCAAAAAAAAAAAAAAAAAGAGAAATAGAAGTTTAAGGTGGTAAATCCAGAAAGTTGAAAATTTAGGCTACAAACACAATTTGGGAATAGTTTTTGGTGCAAAGTCCAAAATCTTGAATTTTATTTTTAACGATATCATAGGTGCTATTTGTATGGAATTTGTACTAAAATCATGAAGTAATGTTCCAGACTACTTGTTTCTGAAATCTATCGATCTATACACGTATTCAGCAGTTTACATCTTCTAGAAGCTTTCCAAATAGCAAGTCAAGTGTCATTTTCTAAGTTGTTTTGGATTATTTCATTGTAAAGTAATTTTATTTTTTTTATTTTATGGGTTATTTATTACTTTATTTCAAATGTTTAAATTCCCATCTTGTAGGCACAAAAAATATTTATTACTTTATTTCAAATGTTTGAATTCCCATTTTACATGCGCAAAAAAAAAAAAAAAGGATGACCGTAGCTGAACAAACTCATCAAAAAACCTGAATAGGTTTATTCACTGTTTCCAACACTAATTATTGATAAAAAAAATTACTTTTTTTTAATTGGACGTTGTTTAAAAACTATTACAAAAATTAATAGATTTGGACTTTAGTGTTTGCTTCAGGTGTACATGATAAATAAAAAAAAAATATGTCATTTGTAAAATATTTTTGTATAAAAAAAGTGATAGGCAAAAGTAAATAACCATAAGAGATGGTTATACTCTCTTACCTCAACCGTGTTATTAAGATTTTCTTTAATATTCTTGATTTCATTGATACTTTCATCTTTGTAGTAGTGTTAATGTATAAGAGGAATTTAAGAATAATTTGTTTTGGAAAAGAGAATTTCTTCTCATTTTCAAAAATGGTATTTTTTTAGTTAATTAGTTAATTTGTTCGGCTAAATTGATTTAAAAAGTTATAATTTTTAAATGATGAGGAATTTTATCAATAATAGGATACTCTTAAAGTTAAAAAATAATTATCTCAATTTAAATGTAAATTTAATAAGTAATTATCTCACTTTAAACATAAAAAGACACATATTTTCATTTACAAACCAAAATGTAAGTTCTCAGATTTTATTTGAAAACGAAACTTAAATATTAGCTTGACATAAATAACACAACAAATCTAACAACTTATATGCAACTATGTTATTAGAATATTATTGATTCACAAAAGGAGATTCTTCCCCCTAAAGCAAATAAGGTCAATGTGATAGTTCTTTTGAGTAACATTGATCGAGGGCAGGATGAGCATGCTGATGATTCTGAGGCATTGATTTTTTCAAACTCTTTTGCTAAGTTGGGACAAGAGAATTTTTTATTGTTGGCAGAAGACATTGATATGTGTGTATTTGTCTCTATATATATATTTGTATCATGGAAATCAATTTTACTAGGTCGTGGCAAGTAGAAAAAGAGTAGTTGAGGGTCAGGCCCTTGGTATTGGATTGCAGTTTTGCATTGATTGAGGGTTTTCTCATGTTCAAGTTAAAGTAGACTCGAAAGTGCTGGTTCATTTCATATCAAATGGAGCATTGGCAACTTGACCATTGTGTAATGTCATAATAAAGATTCATCAGCTTTTCTTTGCTTTCGGTCTCAATATCTCATATATATATATACATGTATATCAGGAACTCAATTCTGTAATCAACTTTATGGCATCCTTAGATGTTCCTTGACAGCAAGTTTCCGTTTCTCCCTTCCATCTTCCAAGTTTTAAGCTTCTACCTAAACTTCATTTACTAGCACAACTAGAAAGAATTGCATTTCCATATGATATGACCTTTAATTTAAACGAGTAGCATTCCTTGTTTATGTTTCTTTACACTTCATTTAGAATTAGAGGTTAAATCCATGTCCTCTCCTCTTTGTAAATTATTTTTATTCTATTAGTAAAATTGGAACTGGCATCCCCCTAATTGTGTTTGCCAAAAAAAAATGCTATTAGAAATTTTTTTTTTCTAAAGATACAATGCTTTTATATTTAACTTAACTTTGCCATTATGAATTAGTTTTGCCAAAAATGTAATACTTCTAATTAAACAAATAATTAACCATCACTATTGCATTTGGTACCACATATGTCCTAATATTATATAAATGTTATCTTTTGCATAAAAGCGTAATCACAACATTACTAATTACGAGCAATAATACAAAAATCATTATTTTACGTTTATATTTTCAATTATATAAAATTCGACCGAGTCTCTATATCCTCCACAAGTGCAATTTATTGAGACTAATTGATGCAAAAAATGTTTACGTCTTTTAAAATATTCACAAATTTGGAGAAAAATAATAGTACAACTCATACTGCAATTCATTAAAACTACATTTGAATGCAAGTGTCTTAGATGATTCCTATTGTAATGATCTTTAATAGTTTATGGTAAGTTTTAGATTATCCTTGTAAATCTGTAAACCACTTCTCTTGTCCCACCCCCTCAAATAGTTTAAATAGTTTATTGTAAGTTTTAGATTAGAGTTAATCTTATATACACTGACAGTATATATATATATATATATATATATATATATATATATATATATATATATTATTAGATGCATGACACATATGTAAAATTTAAATTTTAAAATTTTGATTAGTTTTAAAAGGTCTTCTCCTGTCTGACTCCTTAGGTTTTTTCCATCTTCATCATTCCCTCCCTCCTTTTCAAAGCACTTCTCCTATCCCCTCTCTTAGGTTTTTTACTTCCATCATTCCCTCATTCCTTTTTAAAGCACTTCTCCTGTCCTATTCCTTAGGTTTTTTCCCACTTTCCTCGTGACAACATTTGCCACTACTTTTTAATCATGACAACGGCTGGCACCAATAAGGTAATGTTGAGGATTCATTTCAATATAGACCTTTTTGAGTGAGTTACTCAAAAGAAATATTCCCTATTCCATCGTGGATCTACCAAGTAAAGATCATTCTCACAAATTGTTTAGTAATTGCAATTTTAATGAGGGAGATTGTTTTCCATAAATTCCTGACATAGCAACTTTCACAATGGTCAAGATTGACATAGAATCATTAGAGGGAGGATCGAGTGTACCCTACAGACTTGAGTCGTTCGAGTAAAATAATCCAAATTTATGATTGATGTCCCGATGACTGACATTTTGAAAATAACTCCAAGAATTACGTACAATCAATGAACTTTTTTTTAAACATCACTTTGTATTTCGTTCAAAAACTGCCCAAGTAGGGACTCCAAGCGTCTCAAGTTCCAGCACAAATTTTTGCACATAGACAGAAACTTACTAGAGTCTACCGTTGCATCTCTTAACCTCTATATTTTTGACATAAATGTTTCATACGAACAGACACAAATTAACTAAGAGTCTACTGTTGCATATGCATCTCTTCATATTTCATTCAAAAACTGCCCAAATAGGGACTCCAAGCATCTCAAGTCTTAACATAAAGTTTTACACATAGACAAAAACTTACTAGAGTCTACTGCTGCATCTCTTAACCTCTATATTTTCGACATAAATGTTTCATACGAATAGACACAAATTAAGTAGAGTCTACTGTTGCATCTGCATCTCTTCATGTTTCTTTCAAAAATTGCCCAAATAGAGAATCCAAGCATCTCAAGTCCCAACATAAATGTTTACACATATACACAAACTTACTAGAGTCTGCTGTTGCACCTCGTCCTTGGACCAAAAAGCTTCCTTGCCATTGGACTTAACGTCAAGGGAAATATAGAATTAATGAGTTAACATTTTGTTGTTTTACATTAAATTATGTCAAAGGTTATTGTATAAATGTTACTAGAATGTGGATTAACTAAATTATACCTTTTTGAGTTCTACCAATAGTGAGTCCTGATAATTTACTATTAATATAAATAGTTATAAATGTAATTTTTTTATTTTCATATCTATTAGTATACTATTCACTAATTGATGTCTTCTAGTAGTATACTATTCACCAGTTGATATCTACTAGTATGCTTTTCAACTAGCAAGCCAAGTGTCACTCTCTAATAGCTTATCTGTTAGTTTAATTCTAAAGTCTAAATTATTATAATTTAGGTACTGAAATTCAAAAAAACAAATGAAGTTTATTCCAAGTGTTTTATTCAAAATATTACATTAACCACACTACAATACAATTCCTTGTCATTGATTTTCATGTCATGTTTTGTGTCATGTCTTGTTCACTAATGTGTCTGATTGTGTTTTTACCCAGTTGACTCATTTAACTTTTTATATGAAAAGTAGAGGTGAATATGACCAAAACTTAAAACATGATTCTCTTTCTAAGAGAATATGTGGTGTTCCCTTAATCACTTTTATTCATAACCTCTGATTGAATTTTACTTATATAAGTTTTGAATGCATTATCATCTCATTAAAGATATACAAAAAAGTCTATTTGTTTTTCTTTAACAAGAAAGACAAACGTTTAAGCAAAAAAAGAGAGGGAAAACTATGCAATAGAAGAGCAATATAAACAAGAAAATGTTCAAAAAGAAATTAGATGAAAATAATAGAAAATTTATGGAATAGCGTTAAAATTTACCTAGAAAAAATATTTAAACAGTAAGAAATGAAGAAAAATGAGCAACTTTGATCTAAAGATAAGTATTGATCAATTTGAGAAATTAAGATTGAAGATGGGAAGTGAAAAATTAAAATCATAAAGGTTGTCTATATTCGTCAATTTAAGAAAATAAGAACAATGAAGGAAGTAAGCAAAATATTAAAATAAAAAAATTTGTACATTTGAATTTGTGAAGTTTGGATTTGCATGTTTATATATTCTTGTAAGAGATTAATTATATTATTTTAAGTTTCAAACTTTAAAATTTAACACAAAACCATTTATTTTTGGTGCAATATTAAGAAGGAGCCAAGTAACATTTTTTCAAAATTCTTAATGTGTCAATGACAAGCTAATCATGTCAACCCATGGGTTGATCCACTACAACCCATTTTTTTACGTGTCGTGTTCATGTTGATCCATTTTTTTTACATAAATTATTCCATGTCATGTTTCATCTAGGTTTTTTTCGTGTCGTGTTGTGTCACGTTCACGTGTTGTGTTAGGAATTGCCAACCCTATTCCCATGCATAGCATGGGAGACAAAGTTAGTATAGGCTATTCACTAGTCTAGAACTTCTAAAAGCATTCCAATAAGCAATCCAAGTATCATTTTCTAAATTATTTTTAGTCTAAAGTAAATATGATTGATATTATCTAATATTTGTTAGTTTAACTCAAATGTCTAAATTCTTAAATTTTAGATAAAAATAATGGATTAATTTTTTGTACATTGATAGTGTATAGATTATCACCAATAGATGCATGAAAACTGATATAAGCTTGAATTTGAAATTCAATCTTTGCATGTGTATCATATATCCAGGCATGATAGTATATACATTATCGATGTATATAAGATTAGCTCAAACATAATTGCTTAGTCAAACTAACTTATCAAAAAGCTAGCCTGAGTGAATTTGCTGCTTAAGAACAAATAATTAATCTAACTGTTAAAGATCTTCAAGTGAATCGAATATTGTTTTAAAAAAAATTACAAAGCTAGTAGTTTTGGAAGATTAAGATTTGTTTTAGTTGTACATGACAAACAATGAAAACTTCATTTACAAAATGTTTTTGTACAGGATAATATGAACACGGGCTCTGTATGAATTAGGGAGTATTTCAAAAATAAGATTTTGTATTCGGAGTATATAATAGCACACCCTAAAAATATTCCAAATACACACAATCTCAAATATACCTAAGAATAAATAAGTAAATAAATAAATAAAATAACAAATCTACATCTTCTTCTACCTACCACTAGTCACCACACCTTCCTCCCCATCGTCGCCACTTCTCGTTTCCTCCCTCCTCTACCATCACCACCCTCCCTCCCTCCCCCCTTCCCCATTCCTCTTTCCTTCTATTCTCTTCCTCTTCCTTTTCCTTCCTTCCCTGAGGAGGGAGCAGAAGAAAGAAAGGGAGAAAGAGGAAGAGGGAGGAAAGTGAGGGAGGGAGAGTGAGGAGAGAGGAGGAGGGAGAGGGAAAGGGATTGTGGCAGTGGAGGGAGAAATGAAGGGGATGTTGGTGGTGAAGGAGGAACGAGTGGTAAGTGGTTGTGGTAAAAAATTTTAATAAAATTTTAAAAATACCTCAATAAAATCTTAAATTTTAAAAATATTTGAAAATACATCCCCAAATCACCTAATCCAAATGGACCATCTATAGTAGAAATTATTTTGAAACATAATATTACGGTAAAGTTTTTGAAAAACATCCCTTAAAACATCTAATCCTTATGACCCCATTTAATAAACTGGTAAGTAAAAATACATAACCACTTTTTAAAGATAAAAATTGTTATATATTTTTCTTCGACCATATTATTAAGATTTTCTTAAATGGTCTTGACTTAAGACATTCATCTTCATAGTTGTACTTATGCATAGGATAAATTTAAGTTTAAAATATTTCAAAAAGTAGAGTTCTTCTCATTCTAAAACAAATTTTTTTTAAAAAAAATTTCAATAGTACAAACAGTGGTCCTCTTTAGATTTACACAACCACTTTATAATGATCAATATATTATACTTTTTTTCCTCAACCATCTTATTAAATTTTTTTAAAATAGTCTTCACCTCCTTAAGACCTTTGTACTCATAGTGGTGGAGCATATTTTGAAAATAGTCTTCACCTCCTTAAGACCTTTGTACTCATAGTGGTGGAGCATATTTTGAAAATTAATTGATGACAAAAATGCTTCCATGTTTCAAGGAAATAAAAATTTTGAGATTATTATTTACACACACTTATATATTGGAGTCTCATACTACACCTCATTCTTCTTCTACATCTTCTTTTGAAAACCTCCTACTTATAATCCCTCCCACCTTGAATGACATTTCATTATAAGCATTTTAGATCTATCGTAATAATTTTAAATAATTTATTCCAAGTTTTAGATTGATTTTAATTAGTAAGTTACTACATCAAAGTGGCGGAAAGGTTGGAATGGGTGATAAGGGTGGGAGGGATTATAATAGGAGATCTTGGATTCAAACCCTCCCATTTAAAAATAAAATTGTTACTAGACCAGAGTTTATTTGGACATTTTCTAACCTTTTCTTTTCTCTTATAATATTTAGATTCTCCACAAAAGGACAATTTCTACTTTGCATCCCCAAACTTGTATCACTTTCCCACCTTGCATCCTAAATTTCAATTTTGGATACTCTGTACTCTAAACTCTAACCCTCAAGTTTGTCCTACTTAAGCCCAATCAATGACAACTTTTACAAAATTAACGGCAAAGAGGACCTAATAATCAATCATAATATGCCAAAAGTAATCATAACTACGAAGTTTCATAGCAAAATAAAATAATACATTATCAATTCTTAGCACCATCTTTTATCTCGTTAATTTCCTAACAATATTAGCAACTGAGACCACATAAATAAGTGATAATGTGCTAAAAATGGTCAAAAAGCTAAGGGTCTTAGTTAGAGCATAACAGTATATTGTCATTAATTTTCACCGCCCTTTATTTCATTAATTTTGCGAACGTAATTATTAATTGGACTTAAATGGGACATTTAGAATGCAAAGTGTCCAAAATTGATGTTTACGGTGCAAAGTGATAAAGTGATACAAGTTTAAGGGTGTAAGATGGAGTTTAAATCCTCCACTAAACGATAAGAAATAACATGTACCAATTGAAATTAATATCTTAACATCAATACCATGTTTACATGGAGGGACGTATTGATCTATCTAACAAATTTGAGAATTTAATAGGACATTAAAATAGTAAAAAAACTAAAAACGGTTGAAAAATATTAAAGTATAATTACTTTATTCATCAAGTAACAAAGAGTGAAGTTTCTAGCCAGCTGCTCGTTGTATAAGAAGGTAATTTTCAACCATGATTTGAGAAGCAAATTGATACAAAAGCACTTCTCTAAGAAGGCTGCAAACAGAAAGTCTAAGAGGAATGTTACAAAAAAGTGAGCAAAAGATCTTCCTTCTCTTCTTGGTACGCATACCTTAACCAATTTTCTGCCTATGGTGGTAGTTCAAGCTGGTCTTGAGGGGGAAAAAATCAAGAGAAAAATGCTGATGCAAATGGCTATATAGACTGGTGTTGCTAAGAAAAGTCCCTCTATCCTTGCTCACTATCAGGAGAATTTGGCGTTCTCACAAATCGACCCTGCATAATTAGCAACAAATTTAATTGAGACCACTACATTGTGAGTAATCATCATAAGAACTTAATATAGTAAACCACCAAATTATATGGAATTATAACTATGACCTAGAAACTAATACAATATAAATGATTTGAACACATGCAAACTCGAAGTAATAAATTCACTCAAGAATTAACACATAAGTATTCCTAAAACAGGAGATGTTCTAGCAATAATAATATGTGAGTTAAGAAGCCCGAGTCATACTTCCAAGCAGTGTTGGCCAACCAAATAAGCATTTTTCGTTCCTTAAATAGATGACACTTTTAAAATACCCTGTAAGAATAAATTTCTATTGCATTTTTATGTCAAGCCAAAGCGATCAATTGGTCTTTCTTAACATCTCTAATCCCACATGAAATAAGAAAACATTAAGCGCAATATGCACCTAAACGATCAATTGCAGCAATTAAGTACCTAATAATATCAATTTGTAGCAAATTGCTCGAATAGTATGGAAAACATTAAATTTTGGTAGCTGTCTTTGAATAAAAATTAGTTTAGTACACTATAATCACAAGGGTATTGGAATAAACTCATGCAAATTAGACATATTGAAGCCTTTTCAGAATAATAGTATAACCTACTAAAATGCACAATTGATTTAACAATACTAAAACTGATATCTAGGGGTAAAATTAACAGCGAGTGGTAGTTTAGGGTTTATATTAAAATTAAGGGTTAATTCCACTTTGTCCCCCCAAACTTTGGACGATTACCCACTCCAGTCCCTAAATTTCAAAATGGGACACTTAAGTTCTTAAACTTATAAATACCTCCCACTTAAGGAAAATTGTTAACAAATCCTGAATGCCGTTGGTGGTCGAAGTGTCCCATTTTATAAAGTTTAGGGACTTAAGTAGGAGGTATTTATAAGTTGAGGGACTTAAGTGTCCTATTTTGAAGTTTAGGGATTGAAGTGGGTAATTCGTCCAAAGTTTGGGAGGACAAAGTGTAATTACCCTTAACCCAAAATGCTAGCAAAGGCCAAAGAAAACCGTTAAATACCTTCATTCTGGGCCGTCGATCAGCATTGACTTTCCTGACTTGGTACCCTGATTTTCTTCGAGAATAGGCGCGTGCGTCGCTTCTCCTTGTAGCGCAATACGCTGGCTTCCCTAACTCCACCTGTTTCTGAGAATAAGTCTATTTTAGCCAGCCTGGCCTGCACTCAATATAGATTTGAAAAATGATTAATGCTCCCAAATGCAACAGAAAATGATTGGTAGTAATTGACAAAAATCATCCAAGCAAATTTTTGGGAAAAGGAATTTTGCAAAAACCATCCAAGAAAATGTTTATATTTTGTTCTCATTTGATAATTGAAAACTATATGTTTTAGAGTACTAGTACCATTTCTAAGTAAACATGTGAACATCACATGATTTCATGCTCCCAACTGCAAAACAAATACTAATAGTAATTGATAAAGTCATCCAAGCCAATTTTTTGGAAAAAAGAATTTTTTCATCCTCTACATTTTGGTTATCATTTGATTAAATGGATAGTTTGTTAGTTACTATGTTTTAGTGAATTTTTAAAATCATGTTTACTTAATCGATTAAATAAATGAGTTCATATGCAAACTCAATATCACGATATTTTTAAACGATAGAAATTAACATAGAATCTCTAAAATAAAGAAGGTGAGCCATTTTTAAAAAAATTTTCCTATAGTTTAAGTCATTTATCGTTTAGTACAGAATTTTTCTAAATAAAATATTGTGGTGCATAAATACATAGATTTTTGAATATTTTTTTAAAGACTTAAGAAATTCAGTGTAGACTTCAAGAGTTCTAAACAAAGTTGGATACCTACAAGATGCTAATAGGTTAATGAAGAATGACAGACAGCTTAAAAATAATATGGAACCCACAATTTTTAATTAGTTTATGCATTCCCTATAATAAGATAGTAAAGTTTTGACGTATAATAAAGTTAATTAAATTATTTTAAAAATCAAAGAAGGAAAAGGTTGTTCAATTAAGAAACAAACACATGGCGAAGAATAGTAAAAAGGACGCCATCTTGTCACACTAATGGAATGTAGAAAATTGTTAATTATTACTAGTGTAGTCATACCACTAATTAGAGTGTATAAAACCAAAAATAGACACAGAATTTATTCCCTGAGGATTAAATTTTTTAAAGGAACAACTAAAATAAATTCTAAAAATCTTTTTTTTTTTTTTTGTGTGTAAAAGGTCCTACCTAAACAGCTGTTTGATAGTGCCGTACGAAGCCAAAGACAGCCTTCATGATTAAATTTTGTGACTATGATTAAACAAATTCCAATAACCTTAAAAACAATTCTAAAAAAAGTACTAAAAAGAGTTCCAAAGAGAAAAGGCCAGTTTTTCAAAAAAGAAAAAGTTAGCACGTTGCGGACATGAGCATAGTCTAAAACAATAAGCTTAGTACTCTTAACTAAAATAACTAACTACTAGTATCAATTTCAGGCAGGAGGACTAGAGAAAACATACTTGTACATCATTTCCGGAAGCCTCAGCCACTGGAGAGTCCATCGGAAAATGGCGACGGCCCATCGGACCACGCAGTCAAAACGTTGTTCGTAGTTTCAGCTTTAGCAGCAAGCTACCAACATTTGGCTTAGGCTTCATTAGGCTCCTCCTCCTTGTCATTGTCCTTGTCCTTGTCCTTGTCCTTGACTTTGTCCTTGGCTAATTTTTGTGCAGGACCAGAATTTTGCTTCATTGCTCTAGCAGATGATGATGAAATTGGAGTCTCCTTTGCAGTTTACTGATGATGGTTCTGCTAAATTCTTCAATTCGACCGTCTTTTCGACCTTTTTCTTCTTCTTCTTCTCGGCCGGTGATTTATGGAATCTTGGTGTGATGTCACGGACATTTACACTAGGAAACCACCAATCTCCCTCGTCACTATTCCCTAAATGCTCTAATGTGATTATTTCTCATCCCAAAATTTCCATACTCAGAATTAAACTCCAAATCCTAGCCCAACCGGATAACCATAACAAGTTCCTATTTGACTAGTATTTAGTACCATAACAAAACGTATTAGACTCATCAACTGCTTCATTTTCCACACCTAAATTCCCCATTATGCTGTCAATTCCCTGTTCAATTTTCCTCATCAAGTATTGACTCTGCATCGAAATCCTCATTGAAATCATCAGACGCCTCCAAGAAATTCATCTTGGAATTGATTTCCCCTGGACTCTGGCATGGCTTTTCACAAGAACTTGCCATCTTTTGCTCAATTGGATAACTATTAGGCTTCTCTAGCACAGGTGGATGATGTATCAGAAGCTCGAATTATCGATGACTGGAAAAGGTAGTAACAAGTCTGATGGCTCATATGAAAAGGGGTACTGTTGTTTGGTGAATTTGCAAGGCTTGGTGAGTGTTTTGTGGAGAAAATTTTAGGATAGGCTGTGGAAAGCAGAGCAGCTGCTTCATTGTAAGTCTGATTAGGCCTTTTTCGAGGTGTTCGAGGCTTTCTGGTGGAGATTGCAATTGGAGAGTTGCTTGATTCTGAGAGAGTTGATGAAGGAGATGACGATTGTGACGTCCATGATGTTGTTGGCGATTTGATAATCTCGAGGTTTAATCTGTATGCTCGACCGCCTCCACTTAAACAAGAAAGACATTTGTAGATTGAATCAAGAAAGATTGAAAAAATTCGATCCAGGAGAAACTTGACAAAAAGCCTTCAATCAAGAGTAAAATCCCATCAGACAAGATGGAAAGATGAGCTACTTATGCCTTCATTCAGAAGCTGCAAATTGCAACCTTTCGACTTTCAGGACAGAATTTAATTTCAGAAAGAAGACTGGAAAACTGAATTCAAAGCCTAATAAAAGACAATTGTCATGAAAATGGGAAAGCTTTGAGGAATCCCACTTCACAAAACAATAAAACAAAAAAAGCTGGAAACTCCAGCAATTCTTGAATAGTTTCAAGCTTCAATTGCACCTTAATGATGAAGATGCGAAAAGGGACAGCTTTAAATTCAGCAAAGTTTCAGCAACAATCGGCAGAGAAGTAGCAAGAGTTGAATAGGTAGAGAGGAACTGTCCGCAAAGGAGAAGAAAGTACAAGAGCCCTGAAGGCTTAAACCCTAAAAGGTACCACTTCACTTCACTTCACTATGGACCAAAAAGAACCTAAATGACCGTCAAGAAAAAGTGAACAGGCCAAAACCTTTTAACAGTACCTCAGACTAAGAAGTCACCAGAAACCCTTTAAAAAGGAGGCCAGAAAAATACAAGAAAGCCTCCAAAAATCAGCCTTGAATTTACCGTTACATTGAAAGGAAAAGTCCACGCAAAATTGTCCTCCAGAATTTATGAAGTTCCTATCTTCAGCTATGAGGTAAAGCAAAAGGAAAAGCTACTGTCTGTCCGCTTGCAAAGTTTTGCAGGATGAAAGAAAAATTGAAACACAGTGCTTTAAAAACTCTGAAAAGCTCAAATTGTCAAAGACTGAAGGCCAAGAAAGAGGAGTAAATGCACACAAGAACCCAAAATTCTAGTGTCAAGAATAGAAATAAGATTTGGTGAAGAGGGATGCTGAGAATTCAGAGAAATATCTCAAGAGTGGAAACGTATCTGGCAAAGGAATCCAAGAATGGACAACCTTGAGGCTTATATATATATGGTTATTTCTAGAGGTGAGAGTTTTTTTTTTTTTAGGGACAAAGTGAATCACGAGAGGGCCAGATAATAAGGTCCAATTCCTCTGTTGATCAGTTCAGTGGATATAGCAGAGAGAACCCTTCAGTCTTCACCCTTCAACTATCCCTCCCCTCACTCTGTCTCTCACACACACTTCATCACACATAGACACACACTAGAGTGTGGAGTCTGGACTCCGGAGTGAGGGACTGGAAGAACTTTGGTTGGGTGATGGAAAGAGAAAAGAAAGGGACAAGGAGAGGGAAGGTTTAATCAGTTATGGGAAGGGAGTAGGACCACTTTTGCGCTAAGCAAATGGAGAAGTCTAAGCTTAGATTTTCTATCTTTGCAATTTCATCAGTAATCCTTTATTGTCTAGTGACATCATTCATTGACACAACCACCCTTATTGAGATAACTTTTATGGAACTAAATTATTATTTTTTTTTCAACTGTTTCCTGTCTAACCGAAATGGGAAAAAATTGGAATTAAAAATTCAAATATTTTCGTTGCAGATATTTTAGTTTTTTTGATGGTATGCTGATATGGTAGTAACTAGTAACAAATTTACACGCAACTCCTTCAAATACCTTGTTGGTTGAAGAAGCTAAAGAACTTAAACAAGGTACTTTGTTGTCCCAAAGCTTGCAAAGTGAAGATATTAAACAAGGGAAAATAACATTTGCAGTATTTTTTATTCATTTTTTCCCTAATCAATTTTATTATAATTGCAATCATTAGTGTTTCTAAAGTGCGTTAGGAGATGGGGATTCAGCCAAGTGATGAAGAAACTATGAACGGAAGTATAAGAATAAAATGTTTTGTAACTAACCCTAATTGTATGTGGTTGTAATCTATGTAACAATTCATCATGGTAATTGAGTTTGTTTGGATAAGAGTTTATTTGGATGATTTATTTGAGATAATTACTGTAGCACTTTTTTGTGATGTGATGTATGTGAGATAAAAAGGTGGTTGAAATTTGTAAAGTAAATTTTTTTATTTGAAATCAAGCCAATCCAAACAAACCCAGTTCTTGACATTTTAAATTACATAAAATGTTCAAAATTATCATGATTTGCAATTAAAAGTTTGACTAAAGCTTGGTCTCATTTAATATATCATACTTCCTTTATTGTTTGTCCTCTTGAATTGTCTTAAAGCAATTAACAACTAGTTCTTAGAAGAATAGGTCATTCACCTAATAGGCTATTATCAACACTCCTAAACATAAGAATTCACCAAAATTTGTTTTGAGCATTTTGGTCTACATTTCTGCCCAATTTCAAAAAGGGTATTTTGGTAATTACGGTTACCCAATCCCCCATCATGGGCACAGGGCACCAAAAGATTTCCTGATTGGTTTTTGTACTTATTTTATCTTAAACCATGGCCACCTTATTCCCCATGCCAACTACTGGAAGAATTTCATTTATGGGAAAAGTTCCTCTTATCTGCTGACATGGCAAGCAACCATTGGGTGCAAGAGATTATTTTATCTGAGGTGGAGTGCTCTTTATTGGTTGGCGGATTTTCACATGTATCTAGAAAAAAAGGGTGGTGGAGTTTTGGATCTAACACAGAAACTTGCAATGATTTGAATGCTTTTGGTGTCTTGTGCCATGTTTGTGTGGCAGATGGCAATACTACGTTTGGCTATTTGTGTTCAATGGGTTGTGATTAGAATAAACCAAATTTAACTTTGGAATTTTGCATTAGTACATTTGGCATGAATTGAAGATGTCATGTATTGTATTTCTTCAGATGTATCAACATTCCACATCCTAACACCTATTGAACTTGTAAAATTAGGGGCCATTGTTGAAAGTTTACAATAATATAATGGGCGATTTTTTTTTTTTTTGGGTTTAAATGTTTTTACGTATTTAACTTTATCTTTTTCTTCTATATAATTTAACCTAAAATGGTAGATATTTATGAGAGCCAAATCTGTTCAAGTTTCTAAGTATGTAGCTTTTGGAGTATCAATTTTTGTAAATCTAATTCAAGAAGAGTATAAGCGAGAATGGATAATAGAATGTGAGATAAGGAAAGAAAAAGAAAAGAAAGAAGAGAAAAATAGAAACTAAAAAGAAAAAGATGAGAGAAAAATAATTAATATGGAAATGATAGTTTTGTCCAAAGATATTATGAAGGGGGACAAAGTGCCTATAAAAGAAATTCGGGGGTTAAACTGCAATTTGTTGCATAGTTTTGGGGAATTAGGGAATAACAACCTGCCATCTGAGCGTTGGTTATTCTGCCATCGATGCTATCTGTAATGTCATCATTATTGAGTGACTTTCTCAGGATGATTTCTGATGATATAATGATCTGATTCAATTTCAACCAAACATGGTCTAAACAAATTAGGAACACGCATGTCCCTTTCAATGATATCAAATTACGCAATATAGAGTAGAGTTTATAAAAATTTCTTTCCAATCCTTGAGGAAGTTTACCAAGAAAAGTTGCTATGAGTTCAGGAATTTGTGTTTACTAGAACCAAAAATCGGCTTTTTGATTACACGCATCTATGTGGATTCTGAAGTTTTGAATTGATCATTTTTAAGGGCTTTTCAAGAAAGCCAGACCTGGTTAGCTTTTTGAGATGGATTTTCCAATAGGTTCAGGAGGCTTAGACAAGTGTTAAAGTCAGATAAATACTTCGAGACCATGAGTGTGGTTGATAAAACTAAACTTTAAAAACTGAAGTATGAAATATGACGTCTAAATCTGTTAAGTTATTGAACTGTTGAGTACTAAGTTTCATATATTTGAGTATATATCACATTAAATGATAATTGAATAGTTTATTACTTATTTTTTGGAACAAGTTTTTTCTACAAAAAATTAATATTATTTAATTAATTTAAATGTTTTATTTTTTATTATCAATCATGTCCGAAACTGTTAAAAGTTGAACTCATTAAATTTAAGTGATGAATTGAGTTATTAAATAGGATCTATATCTTGAAAAATGACCAAACAAGGATGAAGAAAAGGCAGCCAACTACGTATTTGAAAAGTAGCCCTCCAATGTCTATATGTATGTATCTACGCATACATATATAAATATATATATATATATATATATATAGATATACACGTGTGTGTATGTATATAAAATCATGAAAAATTGTTAATTGAGATGGCATGCCATGGAAGATTCGAACTTATAGCATATGAATTTGAATTATTCCGTCCAAATGAAACCTACATATTACTTCTTACATTTTTTATACTGGTATCCAGCTGATTCTTTAATTTGTTAATCTTTCTTTCTGTTTTTCTTGTGCTCAGGATAATTGAACTACCTTCTGCTCTAACACCCAAAGCTGGGAGAAAGTGACATATAACTGCAGGAAAGCAAGGGTACCAAGCAAAAATTCAAAACTGTGATAGTGTGGGGGAAAACCAGCAATGGAAAAATAAGTTTTTTCTTGTTCTTTTTTATGCGCTATGATAAAATAATGTCCAAGAACGTGTCACTTGCCTTTTGGACCTTCCAGTGTTTTCACTTTTCAGGGTTGAAGGTCGCTTGTAAGATATTTGTTGAAATATCTTACCAATCAACATCTTTGGCGTCTGTAGCACAGATTTTTACAAAAAGTGTCCTACTTATTGTTGATTGTTTCTTATAAAATGCAATTCTCTGCCGTTGTTTTATTTTTTATTTTATAGTTAACGTTATATTTTATTTTCATTTTCAACCAAGTGAAGGATACATATGTTTTTGAACATGGATGGAAGCTAGAAAAAGATGTTAGTGATTTAATTTCCTCCAAATAAATGATAGTAAATAAGATTGGCTGTTGTGGGACCTAAATATCGAGTCCCTAGTCTTTTTTTTTACAATTATATGACTTACTTTCATATATTCACATTATTAATTTCAAGAATAATATGTAAATCCCATCTCTAATATAGTTATTTAATCACTTTCTCATATAATTTGCTGAGTATTAAAAAGATTTTAACCGTATTGGAATTGATTAAGTTGAATATCATGAGATAAGGGACAAGGCCAAAGTATGGCTGGTTAAAAATTGCTTAAAAATATATTGTGATAAAGTGAAAGATGAGCTTTGGACAATATCTAAGCTCAGCCACAGAAGTATATATCTGAAAGTGCTTTACCGTTGAAATTAAGACCTTGTCTTGGGAAAGTATGACTTGGAAATGCTATGGCCTTTAAAGTTGGATGAGGCAAGGCACAAAAGTTTGAAAGTAGGGTTCAGTATACATGTGATTCGCAAATCCTTGTGGCTAAGTTGCTCAATCTTGCAATATATGAACCATGCACTTACAAGTTGTCTTATGCATAAGTTGGAAGGAAAGTTGGAGATCATCTCGAGATTTCTCATAAAATCCAGACATGTGTAATTGACTCTTTCAACGGTTTGTTTAACGGATGCTCATAGGTCACTTATTTAAATATATTTAAGTATTAAATTTTTAGAAATATAAGATTAATTAAGAAAAGCGAATAAATGCAAGAGAATTAATTAGAAAAATATATAAATGCAAGATAAAGTAGTAATTGTTAGTGTGTGTATACATGGTAAGTTGAATGGAGCGTAGGTGCGTTTACCAATGCCCATAGGTGCGTTTACCAATGCCCATAGGACACCAGCTAAAAAATCCTTCTTCGAAAATAATGTTTGACACAAAAAGGAAAAACACCAAAATATGACATTTTAACTAATATATTAATCATTATATTATTTACTTAAACTAAAATTGTTCATTTTATCTGGGAGAGGGTTGAAGTGGGTGGCAAGAGAGGAGGGAGTGTAAATAGGAGGTTTTGGATTCAATATCTCCCATTTACACAAAAGAACAAAATTTCAAAATCAAAAAACAAAAAAATTGGTCATTTTATCTTATGTCTTATGTATTCCATGAGGAACAAAATTACAATTCTCAACAATTATAACTTTAGCTTACATCTAGTTTTGCCCAACATAAAATAATCTTTTTCAAGCAAAAAATATTAATTGCAAAACATCGAGCACTTTACACACTGAAATGAGAAAAAAAATACCTATATGATTTCACTTTTGATTAGATTTATTCATATTAAATTATTGCCCAACATATTCTTTTTTTATTGCCCAACATATTCAGCAATATCCTTTTCCAACAGTTGCCACTTTTGAAACAATTAAATGACTCACTCACTCCCACGTGACTGGATCGTGTGTAGACACGTGCAACCTTTAAATGTTTAAATACAACATATCACTCTGCACTTACACCCTAATTGCACTTTACTCCCTTGAACCAAATAATAGACTGTTTACCACCCATTGAAAGATTTTACCAGTATAAATAAATGCAAATGGATGATGTTCCTTTTTCTTGTTTTTGGACAAAATCACTCTTTGGAGAATTCTACATATAATCAATTGTACTTTTTTTTTTTACCTTCCCACACCTTCACACGCCTATCCTACCCTCAACTATCAGGTACAAAATTCGAATATAAACTTGATAGCGGAAAGAACTCTAAAAATTCTCCCTTGGCCATACTTGTGCCTTATTTCATTCATAATGGTTATGCCTACTCTTTTATTTTCTTCTAAATTTTTGCAATACAAATGTTCTAATCATCCCATTATCCTTTATCAATTTATCTTTTATTTCTCTTTTTATGACAAATAAATAAAAGACATATATGAAACAATTCTATTTTCATTTTGATTTTTCACTAACCAAATAAATTAAACACAGAAAGTCAAAAAACAATAACCACACATAGAAACATATAATAAGTTGGTAACATGCATATTACGAATTTCAGTAGATATACTGCTTAAATATGTAAATGCTGTGAAGGTTGTAACACACATTTTTCAAACTATACGTACAAAGAGTTATTGAATAAAATAAATCAAGTTAATGCCAAAACTGCATTTTTATACCAAAAAGTTAAACCTAGTTAATATTTGATAGAAAGATATGAAACCTAATTAATGTTTACTTTCTTTGGTACAATAAATAGAACAAATGTAAATGAATTTTAAAAGGAAAACGTCTCTGGAAAAGTGCATTCTCAAAGTTCAAACAATAGCCTAAGAAATACCAAGGTGTTGGCTGGCACCACCAGGATGGATACTGCATTACGTGTTTGGATTGATGAAGATAGACATCTCTATCCTCTAAATACTGCTTGGAATGCTAAATGCCAAAAATACCAAAAAAATATATTTTTTATTACTTATGTCCACTTCCTTTTTTTTTTTTTTTTGCTTTTTCTGCATTTTTACGACATGCGACTTTAGTAGTCTAGACAATGCTAGATGTACACTTTCAACCACAGTAGCCCCCATACTGTAAAAGGATGTTACACTTACATTTTCAATGTGTGTCTATATATATATATAACTTTAGCATTTCGTATCAAAAAAAAAAGAAAATCTTTGGGACCATGTTCCTCATACTGACGCAGCATTCCAAAAGTATTTGGGCTCACAAGTCCAATTATATTTATTTTATTTTTTGTTCTTTCTTTGTGACAAACAATTATGACGTATTGGGTCAACTTAACAAGGAGGTCGGGGGGTTGGAACGAAGCTTTTCTGAATACCTAAATGACATAATAAAGAGGGTTGATCTAATTTGAAAGCCGCATCTCCAAGAAAGAGTCCATCTAAACAAAGGTTCAGCTTGAAAAGGTCACTTTGATGCTTAAATCAGTAGTTTTGATGCGTGTCTATATATATATATGGTTTGAACTCTTTACTTTAGGTCTTAAAATAAAGCACTTCCTTTTGATCTCCTTAAACTCGTTCCTTAGGCCTCCCAAGTCTAAGGATATGTTTGATAAAATTGAAATATGAAATTTGAATCTATTAAATTATTGAATTATTAAGTAATAAATCTAATACATTTGAGTGTAAATCACATTTAGTGATAAGTGAATAGTTTATCACTTAATTTTGGAAACAATTTTTGCTTAGAAATTCAGTGTCATTTAATTAATTCAGATGTTCAATTCTTAGTTATTAAACATTTCTGAAAATGTTAATATCTGAATCCATTAAATGTAAGTGCTGAATTAGATTATCAAATAGGGACTAAGTTCACTTAAGAGTGAATATGAGAGTGTTAGGAGCTAGAATTAGAAGGTTAATTTCATTTTGGTTCCAAAGTACTCGAGAATCTCATTTTGGTCTATGAAAGTACTTCAAGTCCCAATTTGGTCTGTCACACTAATAAAGTTTCATTTAGATCTTCCAAAGTAGTATCAAATATCAATTTAGTCTCTCAAACTGAGAAGATCTCCATTTGGTTCTCTAAATTGAGAAAACTGTTCCAACCTGGTCCTTTAAGCCTATTTTGTTAGTCAACGAAGTTTGACTAGCAACGGATGGATCTAATTTGTGGAAAAATAAAAATATGCCAGGCATTATAGCCCTTCCACGAAAAAATTTCCAACGTCGATATTTCAATTGATAAAAGTGCATATTTTTTTGTTACTTCTTGTGATCTAAAATGCAGAAGGATACTGGAGTGTCAATTGATAACAAGAAGAGACACCAACTTGAAATCAGTAAATAACTGAACTTTACCATTGAAGTCAATAAGGTGGGAAAATTTTTTGTATGAGAAAATGGCCTTGCTTTCTGTCAAGTTAGATAATTTGTAGCTAGTGACTTTAACCAAACAGGTTTGCAGGACAAATTTGGAACAATTGTTTAGGTTGGAAAACCAAATTGAGATTTTATCAGTTTTAGGGACCATATTAACCGCTGTTTTATTTTAGACTTTTGGAGTTGAGCAGCCAAAGTGAGACTTTGAAGGATCAGATGGAAATTAATTGAGGGACCAAACCAAAACTTCATAATGCTTTGGAGGACCAAACTAAAATTAATAGAAACTATCGCATCTATCAATATATCAATCAACAGTTTCAGAAAGCAAGGAAATTTAGATGGTTAATAAATTTGCAAAATACGTCGAAGAAGTTAAACATCACGAGAGAGAGAGAGAGAGAGAGAGAGAATTTGATTTTTAGAAGAGCATTAAATGTTTGATTTGATGGTGGGGACATGGAGTCCCACAGTAGATTTAATTTTTTTAATTAAAATAAAAAATGTTTGATTTGATGGTTTGTCAAATATGAGATTCTCCAAGTATGGGTTCACTAGTTATTTTTCATTTCTCCAAAATCTAAGAATCAGGAGTCAATTTTATATTAGTCCTCTGAACTTTAGCTTTAAGTCTCAAACCGGACCGTTAATTGAACCGGTGAAGTGAAAGAGTTGAGGTTCAACCGGTCGGACCGGTTCAATCCCGGTTCAATGAATTTTTTAAAAAATAATTTATATAAATATATATATGTACAAAATAAGACATGTAATGGACTAATTTAATACTTTATATGATGAAAAGTTTACTATTTTTTAATAACTTGGATTTTTAAAAATAAATTTTTTAAATTATAAGTTAAAACAAATAAATTTCATCTCAATTTCAATTATATCTAAATCCAACTTAAAAATATCTCAATATTTTGAAATTATACAAAATTCACGTCTATGAGAATTTAGATATTGTGAACTTAAATTTTAATTTACGTTTTGGAATTTACAGATTGCAATTTAAAAAAGAAAATTTGGAGTTTGAAGGAAGTCAAGAGAATTGAAAATAGAAATGTAAACTTGATAAGAAACAAAAAATGAGATAAATGTGAGTGGTTGTGGCATTAAATAATTTGGGTTAAAGAAAAATAATTCTTTTTTAACTTTTTTCAATTTAATGGACAAAAACAAAATTAAAAGATGGAAGAAAACATCAATAAATTAAAAATAAAGAGGTTTGATTAAAAAGGGAGTGATAAAAGAAAAGAGGAGAGAGAGAGAGAGAGTTTTTGATTGAAAAGAAAGAGCCATGAGAGAATGAGATTTTGTAAGAAAAATGGAAAAAAGAAATATGAGTATTTGTTTTATATAAATAAGTTATCAAAAAAACTAATAAGATGTGATAGTACAATAGTTAATACATTGGTCTTCTATTACAAAGGTCTTGGGTTCGAATCTTGATAGCTGCATTTTGCAAAAAGTAAAAAAACAAAAAAAGGAAAAGTTGAAAACCGAAAACCGCCGGTCCAATCCGGTTCGGCGGTTTTCGCAGTTCGACCGGTTTTTGACCGGTTTTCTGGCAAAGTCAACTTTGCCATAGAATCGGACCGGTGCCATGGCCGGTTCGCGGTTCAACCGGTCGAACCGGCCGGTCCGGTCCGATTTTCAAAACATTGCCGTTAAGTTGACAAAGTCTCTCATTTTTCAAGCCCATAACTTGATTCTCCATCTAATTTGTTGAATTAAATGACAATTATCCACTGATTTGGTCATTTTATAGTTAGTCAACAGTTATGCACTTTACCAAAATCGGTTTGAGAGTTTTCTTAATTTTCAGGATAAGATTGATACTTTGTTTTAGATTGAGAAAACAAATTGAGATTTTGATCCACTTTGAAAGAGTAAAATGAGGTTAATGTTATGAAATTAATAAAATAATAAGTGTGAATGTTCATTCATCTCTCCAAAAGATACACTAAACATTCACCCTCATTGGTATATTTATGTATCTACTTGAAATACTAAATTCATATATCAATACTAATCCTAATGTTGGAATGTACAACTTTGGCCTTGTATCACCTATAAATAGTGGATTTATATGCTTCATTTGTAACATTTGAACCTTTGGAATATTTGATAAGTCAATAATAGAAACATTCTCATTATTTCCTTGTTTCTGCTTTTCAGTCTTCATTCTGTTCTTTTAATAGTTTATTTTATTAGTTTCACAATACGTTATTAGCACGAGTCTCTATTATTGAACAAAGGTAAAGCATAAGTCTCTAACTTTGAACAATCAAGTACAAGTCTCTACTTTTGAGCTATCAAATACAGTCTCAATTTTGAATGATTGTTGAATACAAATTTCTACTTTTATAATATCATTGAGGTAAGTTTTTTCTCACAAACCTATTCCATTTTTTTTTTTTGATAATCTTTGAGTAATCGTGAAGTACAGCTGCCTACTACTAAACAATCACTAAGCACAAACATATTTTTTTTGGGGAACAAACATCCTGAAGGTGCATGATGAATGGTTTGATTCATGATGGTAATAATTTTACTTTCTTCTTGAAAAAGAAATAAAAGCTAAATATTTGGAATCCTTAACATGGTGATGATGATACTTTGATCATTGCTAGTGTAACGAATGCATACAAAGATACAAACAGGGAATATTAATACTAATATTAGAAGTGGTAATACAAGATTGTTTAAAAGCTCTAGATAAGCTATTATAATTCTCTGGGAAAGAGCAAAGGCTAACATAAATAATAGACTATTTTGTTCTCATGTTTGAAGAAATAGATATCATATTAAAAGAACAAGTGTGACAAAGATTGATTATATTACAAAACAATTCAAGAAGCAAATGGTTATTGACATGATTGCCTTTATTCTCATTTGGTTTATAATCAATTCAAAATCATCACCCATAGTAAGTCAAACGTTTTTTGATCCTAGTAAATTTATGATTTAACAAAAGTGAGAATTTTCTTGGTTTTAAGAGCCAACAAGTACTCATATTTACCCTTTTGTATTATATGTGGCTCTGATAGAAATTTGAAAATCTATATCAGGTATGAATCATCCTTTACAATTAAACATCATGAAATATTGATAGGTGATCTATTTATTGAATGATTTACTAACATTGTGATGAACTATAATTCCCAACATTGGCGGAAGGAAATGGTCAACTGAGAAAGAAAATCACTTGATAAATATTGTTAGATTTCCTTGATCCTCATACAAAATAATGTAAACTGGAAGTTCAAAACATTATTCATTTGTAGAAAGTTGCAAATCAATTGTGAGATATATTTACTGACTCTAGAAGAGTTACTAAATAATTCCAATTGGAAATACTTTGATTAAAATTGATACCTTGAAGGATACATACAAGTGTTACAAACGAGTTTAATACTAGCTCCCCTAAGTCATGTTAGACATCTTGAGTTCATATCTTAGAAAATTAAGTAAATATTAGTGGTAGAATTCGACTTCTTGAAGAGGTCGCTCTTGAAGAGTCACCTCCTGAAGAGCATACTCCTAAAGAGAATGAAATTATAGAAAATTCAAAAAGGTTGGGCCTAAACGAATAGATATAAATATTTTTACATATAATGTAGCACTTGACATCACTAAAGTTAATTAGGATCATGAAAACATATCAGTTGATACATGTCGATATAGAAACAATTGGCCAAAATGAAAAGATACATTCCAATCAGAATCAAATTCATTGGTAAAACTAAAACTTTTTGGATTTGTAATCCAAACACTAGAAGGTGTAAAGCTAGTTGAATATAAATGGGTTTTCGTACTATATGTATTGATGATTTTGAATATGATTGGAACTCCTAAAACATTACTAAAAGCTTATGAATATTTAAAGATAAAATTGAAATCAAAGATTTTGAAATGATAAAATTTTGCCTTGGTTTACAAATTGAATATTTGGAAGATGGAATTTAATCTGCTTATACCCAGAAGGTATTAAAGCAATTTTATATAGATAAAGCATATCCATTAAGTATCCAATGGTCATTCGGTTACTTGATCTTGATAAAGATCTTTTTAGAGTATGAAAGGAAAATTGAAAAATTCTTGGTCTTGAAGTACCATATCTTAGTGCAATTGGTACGCTAAAATATATTGCAAATTGTATTAGACTTGATATATCGTTTATTATGACTTTATTTAATTCCTCTCCTAAATAACGACATTGAAAAGTGAAAATCAGGTAAATTTATTTACCATGACATTGTTGACTGCAACATTTAAAAAATTAATGAAAAATTTTAGAATATGCTAACTTAGAGATCTTAAATGATGTTTACAACAGGGAAGTTATATGCAACATTGATACACAAGAATAGTATACGCTTTTCCTTCACTAGGGTTTTTTTCCTACTAGATTTTTTCCTAATAAGTTTTTAATGAGACGTATTCTTTGTGTACTGGAGAGTGTTATGAAATTAATGAAATAATAAGTGTGGATGTCCATTCATCTCCCTAAGAGATACAGTAGAATATTCGTTCCCCTACAAGGTTCATTGGTACATTTATATATCTTCTAGTAGTTCTTGAGTTCATCTATATAACTATTCAATTCATGTACTTGAAATACTAAATTTATATCTATACAGACACACACACACACACACATATCATAGTGATGGATTCAAGAATATCTTTTTTCTTGGGGAGCCAAAATTTTCGTAACAAAATTATCTTACTATATTATGTTTAAAATAATTTCCATCTATTTAAGTATATGACATCTAAAGCATCAAATATTAACTTTAATTATAAAGGAATGTCAATTTCATAAATATGTAGCATAATCATAACAAAAATTAAGACAAGAAATAACCTTTGATTAAATATCTTACAACATCACAAACCACCCAAGTTGCACATTATGAGAAGATGCTCCAATATGTAGCCTGTGCAAAAAATATATATAAATATCTACGCAATATAAATATCACTATTTTCAATTTAAAAAGATAAAAGTTATATTAATATACCTTGAAATTTCAACCTCTTTTTTTAAAAGTAAATTGAGTTTTACATTCTTTCATAGAACTAAATTCATCTATGAATGAATCATACTAAATTTTCCAACAATTTCTTTCTATGTACACAGTTAGACAATCATTTAAGAAATTATCTTCCATCTTATTTTGGAATTTTGTCTTGATTATCTTTATAATTGAAAATGCCCATTTTGTTGTTACAGTTGATATAGGAAGAGTGAGAACAAGTCTAATCAATTAGGATAAATTGTATATTTGTATATGGGCCAATAAAGTAATTTTTTTTGTTTTAATCCATTGATAATTATGAATTGGGTTTTTTTATTATAATATATCAAATTGGGTCAATTTACTATGGATCATCAAATTATATATTTACTTTTTTGAAAGTTAAATAATTAGCACAATAAAAAATAAATAATTTTTTGAAGAAAAAATTAATTCAAAAGTGGTTAATTCACACACACACACATATATATATAAACTCTCATAATATAAACTAAAGTTATAAAAAAATTTGGGGGGTTAACTTTATTTTACATATATATTTACATACTGTGAATTAAAATTTTCAAAGCTTAAGGAAGGCCATGGCCCTCTCAGCCCTCTTGGTTCCGTTATTACACACTTTTGGCCTTATATGACTTATAAGTAGAGGACTTACATGGCTCATTTATAACCTTTGAAACTTTGGAACATATGATGAGTGAATAATAGAAACATTCTCACTATTTCCTTGTTTTTGCTGTACAATCTTCATTCTTTTCTTTTAGTAGTTTATTTTATTAGTTTCACAATAATTAACCAATTAATCAAAGTTTACCCTATACCTGATATCATGGGCTTTAGAAATGGGGGTGTTAAAGTAAACTGCCTGAGTTCAATTCGATCTGGGCTATTTGATTTTACAATTTTTTGATGGCCCAGATCGCCCGATTTGAGTGGTGAATGGCACCATGTCACTGGACTGCTAACTCAAGTTCCTTGATCCATGCAGCATCTGGGGTTAGGTTGGCTTTGGTGTCACTCAAATTGGTATACTTATGACTCCGTTTGGCAAGCATGTTTTTTGGGTGTTTGTCTAAAACTTTACTATAGTTTACTATAGAAATTGTAGAAAAAAATTTTTTAAGTGTGTAAATTTTTGGATATTTTGAAGTGTATAGTTTAAAAATTTTGAGAAGTTTTTTAAAGTTACTGTAGCTAAAGTTGTTTAAAAAACTTGTAGCAGACAAAGTTGGCAAAAAACTTGCTTGCCAAACAAGGCCTATGTTTTATAATTTTCTCAAGGGATAATTTTAGAAACCTCCCCTAAGGTTTTTAATAGTTGCACTGAGTTTCCCTGAGATTTTGAAAATTACACTAACTTCCCTTGCTTTTATATTTTTAGCAACAATTCAGTCCAAGTAGCAATAAAATAGTATTTTCATGAGTGAGATGATATTTTTATTCCACAAATGGCCTTTTGCTTGTTGTATTAGTAAAAGATTGAAATCATTAAAAGGTTGAAAACAATTACTAAAGTTCCGGGGGTGTAAGTGTATTTAAAAAACCAAAAAACAACGGCAACAACATGAAGCCATGTTTTGACAGCAGCACCAATAGCTAGCTTATTGCAATAGCCAATTTTCTCATTCTTATGTAATAGCATATAAACTCCACAACTACCTCAATGACTAGATATTATCAATGTGAGGATCAATATTTTGGCTGCAAAAAAGTATTCTTTTGTGCTACATTGCAAGTTGACAGTGAAAACATGATGCAAAAATTATGGTCTCTTCCAATCATAGAGGGGAATCATGGAATTCAGCCACATCTTTTATCATTAAGAACAGATATTGCAGAAAATGAGTACTGCTTTGGTGCAGGGAGTAATACACAAATACAACGTTCAGAGTAAGTTGTAACTACCAAATCGTGAACCTGACATGTACATGTAGCGTGTTTGAGCTCCAACAAGAATTTCGATAAGTTTCTCTGCACATTAAATAGAATATTTTCAATTGGAAAATTGTTGAAAAATTCTTAGCTATATAGGTACTAACAGATAATATGACAAGAAAAATCAAAATTAATTGAATAAGGAAAATAAACCTGCAAAAAACCTGTAACAGGAACAAGTTCTAATAGCTTTTACGTATGGTCAAGTCTTTTCCTGAAATAAGGCTTTGTTTGGATTCCCATTTTTTGTTTTTCATATATAATGCTATAATAATATATAAATAAAAACAACTCTAAAAACACCACATTTATACAGTATATCAAAAACAACTTTAATTATACAAAAAAATTAAAAAAATTAATTGTACACTATTTTCTTCTTCCATCTATCACTCTCACCCATCACCGCCGCCTACCAGCCCCTCCCTCCTCCTCTCTCTTTTCCTCCTCTTCTCCTCCCCTCCTTCTCCTTGCCTCCTCACTTCCTCTTCCCCTCCCCTTTCTTGCCACAATCCCCGCCCCTATTGCCTCCCTCTCCCCGAGCTGTTCGCAACTAGATCGAGAAGGGGGATGAGGGGAGGGGTGGGGTTGTGGAGGGAAAGGGGAGGGGAAGAGGAAAGGAGGAGGAGGAAGAGGGAGGACGAAAGAGAAGGAGGGGAGGAGAAAGGGGGATGAAGAGGAAGAGATAGGAGGAGGGAGGGGGTGGTGGCGATGGTGGGTGATGGTGGTAAGTGGTAGTGTTAATTTTTAAAAAATACACTAAAAAGTTTTTAAATTTTAAAAATATCTCAAAATATATTTCAAAAACATTACCAAAAACATTTACAGTAAAAGTTTTTTACATACACTACTATAATAAAATATTTTTAAAAACAATCCAAAAACAACTAATCCAAATGGAGCCTAAGCTAATAGCATTAGTATCTTTACCTTTCACACCCCCCTAATTGCTAGTGGTTTACTCGATAATAAGAAAAAAAATACTTAATAGAAATCACTATAGCGCATATTACCGTGTGTACTTGGAAAAGAAAAGGATCTCTCATAAGGCAAAGTGCCCACAATAGCTTCCTCCTTTTTGGCTGAGTCATAACCATTGAAAACAAACAACTTGAGAAAATTCCCAAGAAAAGGGGAGAAAAAACCAAAAGAAAAGACATTCAACCATCAAATACCAATAGGATTTCTCATAGTTTCTTTTTCCCAAATAAACGTTTATAATAATCTGTTTGGATGGGACTGTTTTTCAAAAACTAGTTTTTCAAATACAATAAAAAATTTTAAAAAGTACTCTAAAAGGTAATCTAAAAATTAGTTTAAATTTTTTAAAAATTTTAAAAAATATCTCAAAATATATTCTAGAAACACTTCTATTCTTAAATATCCCAAAATATTTTCTGAAAATATCCCAAAATATAATCTAAAAAATTCTGCTACAGCAAAATTTTTTAAAAACACCCCAAAAAACAGCTAATCCAAAAATGTCTTAGGAAAATGCCAGTAATTTCAACCTTGATAATGTAAGCAATGGACCCCAACAATCAGAGGAGATTTCTGAAATTATTGCTTTTTTAATCTAGGTTAAACTTTTTTCTTCTCATAGCCTCCACGTGTCACCTAGTAAAACCATTGAATGCACCTAGTAAGTAGCAAATTACACGGCCTGAACATGCATAGTAGAATTTCGTATATGTATTTTCCCAACACATACTCAAGTACTTAACCTTCGGATAACACTTTTCAGTTTTCAAGACTTGATTCAGTTTAGTAGGGATATTAATAAAATGATTGTGTAATTTTGCACTTGGACTTTCAAGCTGATCCTTTTTTTCTTTTCCCTTGTATGTTTTGATGTATCCCTTAAACCTTTTTCTTTAAAGAAAAAACACTTTATTGAGCTTGGGGATAAGTACTTCCTTGCCATTTGCCATAAGGCCCAGAACAAGGCTTGAAGTGCATATTTATTTCTTTTTCGTCTAGTAATTGTTTGAATTTGGGGTTTGATACTTTGTAACTTAGCCATTTTAGGTTGTCCCAATAGGGTCAATAGAAACCAACAGCCCAAAGAAGCCCAAGTACATGTTCAATACACGAAAGTGCAATTTGTAGCATGTGAACTGCGCAGTCCAAGAATTGGTGACTTTCTCCATTGCAACAAGTATTTTCTGTGTACTTGTTTGAGTTACCATTTGAGAATGGAAAGTGGAAAAACCATTAGCATTTGTCGGGCTCCAATCTTTTTCCTTTTCTTTTTTTTTTCGGTTTGGAATAATCCATAAGGTAAGTCAATGTAAAGCCTTTATATTTTGACAGTTTGACTTTAATAAGTAGGATATGAATTTGATATTGTAGAAGTTGAATACCAGAATATAAAATAAGCATACTTCAAACTTCTGATCTAGCCGTTGATTGTAAAAATAAAGTTTGAGGACATCGCTGCATGCTACTTTCCATCTCTAAAAGTTATTTTTCTTTGATGACAACTTACTAGTCCAATATCTTTAGGTCCTGTTTGGTTCAGGAAATGAGTAAGGAAAGGAAACTGAGGAAATGGAAATTGAATTCCTCGAAAAATCCTAATACTTTCTCATGTTTGGCAAACAAAGGAAAGTGCTAGGGAAATGGAAAAAGATTCCAAGGAAAGTAATTCTTTTGTTTGAAATGGATTTCTACAAGGAAATGATAATAGAAAATAAAACTAAAATGGAAATGCATTTCAATTAAACAATAACTGTGAGGGTTCGAAAATTTTCATGTCTTATTTAAAATTTGATGCATGTTCCATTTTCTTTTATTCTTGATTTACATATTTAATTACTTCTATTTATTAACAAATAAACCGAAATACCTTAGGAAATTGTATCACTTATACTATTAAACATTAGTATTAATTAGAATTTATTGTTGTTAAAAAAAAAAAAAACAAACAACAAACAACAGCAAACAAGACAACATGCAATGTGGTGGACACTTGTCCTCATTAGCTGGCCGAGTAACATGCAAGTGTAGTTCTGGTCGGTCAAGAGGTAATAAGTAGAGCTGGCTGTAGTTCTTTTCCTTAGTTTAGCTACCCGAGAGACATTAAGAAGAAAAGGAGAGAAAGACCACAAAAAAAAAAAAAAAACAACCAGGAACTCATTTCTGGCCTCCTTCAACCGTGAGAACCAGCCACAAAGCAAGAAGGAATGCAGTCTATCGAGCTAAGAATTGGAGAGAGAAATCAGAATTTTATTTTCCTAGCTTAGAGCCGTAAGAACTAGAGGTAAACTACTGTCTTCCTCTTCCATTTCTTCTACGTTTAACTACTAGTCTTTTAGACTGAGTTAGAACCAAGTAAAAAGAAAACTTTCTGGAAAACAAAGGTTGTCAAAGATGGAAATGTTTGTTTGAAGCTGTTATGTGATACTTGATGAGCTAATCTGCAATTTTCCAGTTGTGTCTTCTGTTGCATGTCTTATGTACATTTTTTGGCCACATATCTTGACTTGCATGCCGTTTACACTGTCAAATAAGGCCTGTTAAGATGAGACTATGATGAACTGTTGGCTGGAGTTCTTGTTACGGGTTTGTTAAGAGGTTTTGGTTGAACCTAGTTAAGATTTATTTTTAGCAACATCCGTGGTCTTAATCTGATCATGTACATGAGATTTGGAGTGTTAAAAGCAAGAAAAGAAGAACTTTTAAAGCAACACCAAAACTAGAACTCTGATATAGCAAATCTGGAGGAAGAAACGCTGCAACTTTGGTCTTGTTCTTTGAAAACTTTGGTAGATTGTGACGACCCCACCTTCCCTAGGTCGTACCCCACCACTCCAATATAAACAATGGTGGTAATACTCGAGCATACCAATTAATCGAGAAGATAATACTCCATTTGACAAAACAGTAGACCCAGGGTTCGTTATCTAATTGACCAGGCCCATGCCGGTTTGACTCGATTAACTAGCCAACAGGGTTTTGGAATTCCAAGCAGTGTTCAAATCATATATATATATATATCAAGCCAATTGTAACCAATGCACAGTAATAAGTCACATTAGGGCAAGTGCAATAAAGTACACTCTTGTCCGATCAAACAAGTCAAGTACTATCCAATCACATTAATAAAGTATTTCATTCAAGTATCAAGTTCAGTCATGCACTTGGAAACACTCACCAATAGTTCACGGCTTGTCAAAATCAAGCGCAGGTTCGGACCCTTGTCCACTCGCAAGGTCTGTGATCAATTAAAATGGAAAAATACAAGTAAATAAGGTTTTCAAGATGCATTATCTTTGCTTGGTAATGTCAAAAGAAAATCAAGTAAATGAACTTATGCTCTTGGAAGAAGAAAACGATTAAAATGTTTAAGGTTAAAACCACGTATACAACTCAAAAATCAGTTTGAAGAGACCGTGACTTCCTCCTTGAAAACACGTAATTTGGCGAAAATTTCAGCTTGTGCGATATCCCTAGAGTGCCCTAAGTACCCTAGGCCTAGACCATCCAAAAATCACAGCCCTAATTGCACTTTCTCTCACTCAAACTACACGGAACCAAATGGACAGCACCTCCCCTGCGTTTTACCCATTTCTGCCAATTCCACGACAACAATTTCACCACAAAACAGCCCCAACTCAAACACATAATTATAGGAAAAAAAGGGCTCTTATCTTAGACCTAATAACCATCATATTTAGGTATATATCCAGCACATAATCATCGTAATATCCAAGCCAAAAAATCAAAACCCTAATCTGTCCAATTCCTAAATCAAGCTGGAAAATCACTAACAAAGCTAGAAACCACTCAAATAAGGCCAAATTCACACACATTAGCTGGCACAATCATCATGATAGGTGTACAACTCTATATGAAAGCTGGAAATACTCAATAAAAGCTGGAAATGATCACTAAAAGCTGGACATAACAGCCCACATAGTAAAACTACACAACCAGCCACAAATCCTACTAGAATCAAGCCAAAACTCCAACCGATTGCAAGATTAAAGGAATAAATAACTTTCAGCCAAGAATACCTTAAATCCTCAAGTTGACCAGCAAAAGACAGCCTGCTTTCTCCCAAAATAACTCCACTCCATCCCACCTTTCTTCCTTGTAGCAACTTCCAATGGCTTAGCTTTGGATTGGAGGTTGTTTTCCCACAATTTGTTTTGCTAGGAATCAAGGTGAAAATGAAGACAGCTTTTCTCCCTTTTTCTCTCCTCTCTCTCGGCCCTCTAGTGTAGGAAAAATCTGGTGAGTTTGGTGGAAATAAAAACTAACTAACGAAGAAAGCTTGGTCAAAGGTGGCTTGGATGGTTGACACTTCTCAAAACCAAGTGTTCCCCCTTTTCTTTTTCCTTTTCTTCCTCCTCTTGGTCAAGAATTTCAGCCAGCTTTAGGGTTAAATTAGGGAAGGATAAATGATAGGAAAATAAGAAGATTAGGGAAACAAAGTATTGGTCAAGTGGTGCCTTCAACCGGTAACAAACGGTGCGAGTCGATTCACGCCTATTTCCTTAACTCTCTTGTACTTTTGTTTTAACTTATGATTCGCTAACTTACTCTTAACACTTTTAATCACATACTTCTCCTTACTTAATACCCGCTCTTATCCATCAAATTTAGCACACACACTTCACCGATTGATCACACTACCCAAATGCGCCAAAACCCTAACTTACTCTAACGATAGAAGTAAAAGTAAAACTCTCGGCTCTATTAATTATTACAACTATTAAGGGAGTAAATTAGTAGTAAAAAAATTATAAATTAACTTATTCAAGGGAATTTTAAGAAAATATAAACAAATTTTTCAAGTCCTCACATAGATTGTAACCGGAATTCATGTTTTAGGCCCCGTATAACGTTTATAGGCTGATGCATGTGAGTTTTATGATGAAAATTTGAATTTTCAAGCTAGTTTCTTGCTAGAAGTTCCAGCTTTGGCCAAGAGGAAAGAAAGTTTGATTTAGCAACCTTTTATCTGAAATTTCCAAGAGATTAGTTAGGAAATTCTGTTCAGTATAGTCTATAGACACCAAAAATTTTATATTATTTATTTTTAGTTTTATTTCATTTATTCATTTTATTTTATTTTTATTTCTTACTTTTTTTAAAGAAAATCATTTCAATTCATTCTTAGAAAAATTAGAAGGAAATTAGAAAGAAAAGAAAAGGAAAGACAGAAGAAAAGAAAAGAAAAAAGAGATTCATCAGATTTTTGTAAAAAAAAAAAAAAAAATTTCTCCACGCGTGCGTCTTCTTCTTCATAATCTGGTACCGAAACCAGATGTAGTGCAGAGTTGTAGCTGCCATTTGGAGCAATTTTGGTTGGCATTTTTCCTTTGTTTCCCCCCAATACATTGCTAGTACAAGGAGCCACCAGCAAAATAAGGGTTTCATCCACACCATTGAGAGTAGGTTTTTGGCCACTCTATTCGATATAAAAGCAAGAGAAAGGCTTGAAAATGCTGCCATTAGGAAGAGGTGAGAGAGGGGAGAACGGGAGAGAGAAAAAGGAGAAAAAAGGAGCAGAAAATTTCCTGAAAATTTCTGGAGCCAGGGTTGAGTGTTCAGCCCTCTTTCCGATCGAATTCCGATATTGATTCTAGTCCTTTAGGCATTCCTTTCATTTCTGTGCTATCTACGTTCATCTAGAAACAACTTTTGTTTAGAAAACTTGTGGAAAAAATGACTGGAAGTCCGTCATATTCGGCCTCAAACTCGCTGCAGTCAGAATTCTTGACCTTCCTGCAACAAAGCTGGGTTTTCGTCTTCCAACATCTGGATTCGTTTGCTTGTGACTTCCCACATTATTTTGGCTCCCAAAAGTGTTAAAAGGTAAATTCATTCATCCTTTTCCTTTTCATATATGCTCAGATCCTCACTAGATACATAAAATTTTGCTGCAGTGGTTCTTGTTCTTTTCCTTCTTCTGTTGTTCCTTTTGCAAGCCATTAACTCAAGTTTTTACTATGTTATCTGGTGATTTAATGCGGTATCTGGGTGATGGGATCTGGTTGATATTGGGGTTACATAATCTTGTTGTTTTGACCCTAAATTTTGGTGTTCGTTTGGTTTTCTTTTGCTGCGTTTGATGAATGAACTGCAAAGTTGCAGATGCTTCGTTGGTTCTTGCATGAAAGTTTTGAAAATTGTGACTTGACCCCTCAATTTTCACATAATTATATTATGGCCCAAAATTGGAAGAAATAAATCAAATCTACCCTCTTCAAGTTTTGATCATCTTTTGTATAGTTTATACATGTTTTTGAGTGAATTATTTCTGGATTATAGGACATAATTAAGGCTAAATAATTTTGGTAGACTTAATGTTTTGTTGGGTTTAGTAAAAAGAAGTTAAGATTTGGGTTAAGGGTTATTTTGATTGGGTTTTGGTAAAAGGTTTGGTTAATTTCTTTGGGTTATGATATGGGTTTTGGGGTTAAAGCCCAATCATTTTTAGTTGGATTTTCCTTGGTCAAAAGAAAGGGCTAGCCCATTTTATTTGTTCGGGTCTTTCACTGGGCCGAAATAATTAAGGCCCAGAAGATAAATAAAGATGGCCCGTTGGCCTTTTATATTGTAATCCAGATACGCAAATTCCAATCTGATCCCATTCTTTTAATTAATTTTATTGTGGCCTTAAAAATTTTGGATTTCTTTCAATTAGGTTCATAATTTAATTGCAATTTGGTCTCTAAACTTTATTTTTCTTTATTTTGACCCCTAATCTTTATAGCAATTATAATTTAGCCTAAAAACTTTCTTATTTTTGCAATTGGGTCCCTAATAGCTTTGATTTCTTAAGTATAATTGATTTATCTCTTTTAATTATTAATCATGCTTCTTTTAAATGCATTTAATTAGTAAATTTTAGGGGTTGTATGTTTATTTATATTTCTTTATAATAATAAAGTGAATTTGCTATATGTTTACATTTTTCTTTTTAATTGTCAATTAAATTAGTGCCTTGACTATTTTGTTGATTTTGAAGTAAAAATAGGACAAATTCCACCTCATTTAACCACTACTTCAAGAGAGGTACCTTCTATTATCATTTTAAATCCTATTATGTTCTCCTATGTGTTTTTTATGTGTGATTGCATATTTTGAGTGCTTTTTCTTGTATTTACTCATTTTATTCATTTAAAAATTTTCATTTATTATATTTGATTTTGATGATTATTTGGATAGCATTTAAATACTAAATTGTAATAGATAGATGCCAAGAAATGTATTTAGTTAGGTTATGTAATAGATAGGTTTTATTTTTGCCAAAAAATATAATTAATTAGATAAATGTAATAGTTAGATTATTGTTTTTAAAAACCCCCCCTTGATTGTAGTTAGGGTCTCAAATGTAATAGTTAGGTCTTTATGTGTGTTTATTTACTTGTGTGCATGCATGCTTGTGTGCTAATTCGCTTTCTTTAGAATCTTTGCATCTAGATATTATGCTTATGTGTTACGTGTTCTATGTGTTTTATGTGTTTATTTGCTTTAATTATATTTTATATGATTTATTTATTTATAATAAATGCATGACGTCATCACACTAGTCCAACGCTAGTTGTGATTTTTCTCCCCATTTTCTCACTAGTCCAACATTAGTGAGAACTTATAAAAATGGGTTAGTCCGATGCTAGACCCTTAAAGCTGCCTATGCGTTAGAATCATATATTTGTATGACATTTATTGCATTTCATGCATATTTTTATTTTAGAGTCTTTTTCCCACCTTGCATGATGTTTCTTCTAGATATTATCTCCCTCATCCCTATGTGCGCGAAACATAACATTTAGACTTGCATTCCATTTAAGAAATTAGAAAGTAGGCTAGTTCATTTGCTTAACTAGGTTACGAGAGTCACCCTTCAAATATAAGAAATAAATGAGTATGGCTTATTAACTTTAACACAATCGTATTCCTTTTATAAAAAGGAAAATTGAATTACGAATCTTAGTCTTCCATACCCGTTATGTTGCATCCCCCTCTTAGGTCATGTTTATTTATATATTATAATTTTTTCTTTTCTTCGAGTTTCATCTTTTGTATATTCGTGACCTTTTCTAAAAATCATTTTTGGGCATCACAATTAATATGATTTGCATCAATTAACTTTGAAAGGACATTCCGACCCTCCTGATATCTTCCTAGGTCTAGATTCGCATCTATATAGAAGCATTCTAATGTGATAAGTTTTATAAATTAGATTAGGAAAATTTTCGACTAAATCTCGCAACTGGCATTGGTTAGGTTGAAAGGTGTCTTAGGTTTGATTCTATCAAACATTTGCCTTACCTTTTTTCAACCGTGACTCCCGAACCCTCTTCTCTTATTTTTCAAAGACTTGGAGCCGGCTAAAAGGGGTTTTATTTTATTTACTTATTTAAAAACATATTTTAGGTGACTTGGTACATTTAAACCCAATACCAAGTGGTGACTCCTATTTTTCTTTAAAAAACCCTTTTTAGACTAAAATTGGGCCCAAATCGTCGTATTTTCTAAGTCCCATTTTAGGCCTTTCTTTTTTCTTTATTCTCTTTCTCTAAAATAAAAAACTCACTCTTTCAACACTAAATTTTATTTTTAAAAAAAAAGGGGATGCGACATAGTCTTTGTTTAATATTGCATGCTAGTTTTCCTAGGTGAAAATTCATTAATAGGGCTGGAATGATTATATAAGAATTGCGTGGTTGTGAAACTATTGTCAATTACTCGATTGAAAATCTAGTTGCAATTCTTGTTTTAAAGTAGAGGTTTTAGAAAGTTTGCTAGATTCTTGAAGCTGCATATTTTCATTTCAGAGTTTAGGTGATTGCATGTTGGATTTGGTTAATAGCTTGGTAAATTGAATGAAGATCTTGGAAGATATATGGCTGGAATTTCAGTTTTAAGAATTGAATGCCGGTGTGTTTCCTCAAGCTTAGTTTCTATCTTGTGAAACAAAGTTTTTACGAATATTTGTGAAGATTATCCTATAGTGCCCTATCTTGCTCTATAAAATACACCTACTTTGATTTGAGAGGAAATGTCCAGCTTTGCAAAAGAAATTTGGGGCTGGTTGAGCCTATAAACCTATTTTGAACAAGTTTAGGATAGTTTGGGAGTTTAAACTATATTTCTAGAAGTTTTAGGAGATTTTAATTTAAACTTTGAATTACACCTATAATTTGGTGAAAATGCCTAAGGGAAAAAGAGTACTAAAAAACAAATCGGTTGATAGGTTGAAAACTCAAGAGCACAATTCACAACCAAAGTACAAGGCAAGATTGGTTGTAAAGGGATTTAGTCAGAAGAAAGGTGTAGACTTTGATGAAATTTTCTCTGCTGTGGTAAAGAAGTCATCAATTCGGATCATTCTTGGTATTGCAACCAGTTTGAATTTGGAGATTGAGTAGCTTGATATAAAGATAGCCTTCCTACATGGTGATTTAGAAGCAGAAATTTATATGGAACAATCGGAGAGGTTCAAAGAAGGTGGCAAAGAGAACTTTGTCTGCCGTCTAAGAAAGACTTTGTACGGATTGAAATAGGTGTCAAGACAGTGGCACAAGAAGTTTGACTCCTTTATGATAGACCACGAGTACTATATGACGATATCTGATCATTATGTCTATGTGAAGAATTTTTTTGATGGTGATTTCATTATTCTCTTGCTGTATGTTGATGACATGTTGATTGTTGGCCATGATACTGTGAAAATTGACAGGTTGAAAAAGGATATAAGTAAATCATTTGCAATGAAAGATTTGGATCCAACTATTTAGATTCTTGGGATAAAACCTCTCGGGACAAGCAATATGGAAAACTTTGATTGTCTCAAAAAGTACACTGACAAGGTGCTTGATATGTTTAATATAAGCAAAACTAATAAAATCTCTACTCCACTTGCAAGTCACTTCAAGTTAAGCATTAAGTAGTATCCTACAAGTGATAAAGATAAAGAAGACATGAAAAGATTCCTTATGTGTTGGCTATTGGTAGTTTAATATATGTTATGGTTTGCACCAGACCAGATATAGCTCATGCAGTTAGGGTAGTCAGTCAGTATCTCTCCAATCCTGGTAAGGAGCATTGGAATGCTGTCAAGTGGATCCTCAAGTATCTCGACGGAACTTTCAAATTGTGTTTGTGTTTCGGCAATGGCAAGACCATGTTAGATGGGTACATCGATACAGATATGGCAGGTGATCTCGATAACAGGAAGTCCACATCTAAATACTTGATGATTTTTGCAGGGGGAGCAGTATCATGGCAAAACAAGTTGAAGAATTGTATCGCCCTTTCAACTATGGAGGCAGAGTATATTGCAGCCACTGAAGCATGCAAGGAAATTCTTTGGTTGTAGAAATTCTTCAAGAGTTGGGTATAAAGCAAGAGAAGTATAGTTTTCACTGTGACAATTAGAGTGCCATTCGTTTGTGTAAAAATTCTACATTTTACTCTCTATCCAAACACATTGATGTGAGGTATCATTGGCTTCGGGATGTGTTAGATTCCAAGTTGTTGACACTTGAGAAGATTTACACTAATAATAATGGTACTGATATACTGGCTAAGGTACTGTCTAAGTAGAAACTCTTGTTTTGTAGTCAAAAAACAAGTTTGGTGGAACCCCCTAAATGAGTTGGAGAGGGAAATTGTTGGGTTTGTGTGGTCCATCCCATTTGGTGGGTCAAACCACAAAACAAAGTCCATTAGGTTGAATAATGCTTTTCTTTCTTGGAAACAAAAGAAAAGCTTCAGTTGCATAATTCAATCAATCAAAGAAGAAGAAAAAGTACCAGACGCCACCTCTTTTCTTTGTTTGGTGAGCAATGAAGAGAGAGAAGTTTGGGGAGAGAAACTAGAGAGAGAAACAACTTTAAAGTCTTGATTGGAGGGTGATTTGAAACCTAATTGAGACGAAATTTTGCTCACATGATCCTTTCGTCAAACTTTACCCATCTACTAGTTCAGATTTTGGATTTCCTCTTTGTTTGATAATGTCCTTCTAAACCTACTTCTTTGACAGTTGTAATTTTTGGGGGTGATTTTGTAGCGATTTAATTTGGTTGATATTGGTAATATTGTTGTTATCCAAATATTTCTGGTAGATCTGTGTATTTTCATTATTGTGATAATGGAGATTTTTTTATTGGACTAGGTCCCGTAGTTTTCCCAATTTGGGTTTTCCTAAAATGTCCTATACCTTTTTATTTTTCCTGTATTTTATTTGATTTATTTCTATTGTAACTGGTACTTGAGGAAAGAATAATTTGTCTATGATTAACTCTGATATTGTGTGCTTGTACCGGTAACGCTTTTCCAATACTAATATAATAAGAGTTATGTTACAATATTGACACTGTATTACACTATATACTTCACTACTAATGGCTTTCACACACATAAAGAAAATGAAAATGCAAACGTACTGCAAAGGTAGTGTAAAGAAAATGTAAAAGTATTGTAAAGTCACAATCCTGCATAAATGAAACTTAACATTCTTTTGAAACAAACCAATAACTGACTAGTACCAATAGATGGATTCAAGGATTTGCATATAAAAGACAACCAACGTAGAGGCAATAAAATAGTATATTGTTATATTATTACAGTGACACCCAGAGATGGTATATCATGGTAATCATTTAAGGTACTTCATTATCTTACCCACCAATATCTCCACAACTAGACTGATACCAAGAGTCTAATTAGAGATTGATGCTATTTTGACTATCACAATCAAAATCCTATAAAAGAACATATCAGTAGTTGGATAGCTAGAAAATGAAGCATGCAAAGCATTGATCTCTTGCATAAAAATCTAAAACGGGAATGTATAACATTTTACAAAGGCTGGTGAATTCATCAGAACTGAACCACCTGATCATAGTTGGATCAATTAAAAGTACTACATATCAGCCTCAACAACTTTCAGGCTCATGATTTTGCATTCATCTCAATTAATATTTATCAAGAAGGGAGATATTGTCAAGAAGAATGAGCAAAACAAGCAAGTACCCCTATCATCAGTACCAACCCAAAAACACATGCAAGTGATGCAAATAAATAAAGAAACCAAATCCTCTTTCTGTTCTACAGTTTTAGGGCTTCAAAATAGTATTAAAAAGAATTACACCTCAATCCAAAATCCTACTTGACTGCAAAATGACTGCTCAAAGCCATCAAAGTTTTTTCGGCCCTTGTATTTTTCTTTTGGGTTTTAATTATTGTATAGGAATGCAATATGATCATGCTAGCAACTTATGAAGTCAATGCAAGCTTACCCAATAACCAAGGACCACAATTGCCCACATTTTCTGTCTATCAAGATGTACAAATTATCTTACAAGTTGGACATCCAAATCTGACGTTCAAATCTGATCTCATAAGTTGGTACAAATTATCTTATAACTTGGTTGGACACTTATTTTACAGGACAATACCAACCAAGTATTTAAGCATACAAAGTTATCTTATTTAAAAAAAAATGGGCACCCATGTTTCATTATTCTAAACCAAAAGAAGGGAAGCACATTTTCTTGTATTCAGGACTGCCACTGCTAAACAAGAAAGATAATCGCAGAAAAACACGGCAAAGATGGCACTACTAACCTGAGAAAAATGAGGATTTTTCCTTTGTAGAAGTAGCACAATTGCAACGACAAAAGCCTCAGTCACCACAAAACATCCTTTTTGCAGTATGCCACAGAAACAAATAATGCTCAAAAAGTTTCAAAGAAAAAGAAACACAAACCAAATTCCCTGATTTTTGTCATGCATCATATGAATACATTAGCTAATGATAACAAAAGGCATGACATTAATGGTCATAAAACAACAACATTAAAATTAAACGAGGATTATGTATGCCACTGAAACTTTACTTACATGATGAGCTCTATACAATACTATTGGATGTTTGTAAACTAGCAACGATTGAATTGATTCAAAAACTTTTCTAACTAGAAACCGCGAGTAACTTGTACTACAATAGGTGGTTGATTATGGGTGATCTTCTGATTTGGAGGAATATGAAATCCAATCTTAACAGGCAAGCAAATTCAAAACCAACAACCCGTCCACTAATTTTAAAGAATGGGTTAGGTCAGTTGGGTTATGGGTTTTGTTAGGTTGGATTAGAAATACCCAACTTATTTATAGAGTGGGTTGGATTTTTATTTGGGCACTTAATACCCTGTATGTTTAAAAAAAATTCAAAACAATAAATACAAGATTCAAAACACATATGCGTAACCACTTACATTTGAACATTTGTTAATAATTTATAAACCTACTTGTATTCAAAATCCTCATATATACATTTTCAATCAATTATTTATAATTTATATTTAAAAGAAAAAAGAAACTTGAAATGAAAGCTTATGCTTATTTTACTTTTGCAATAGTAGTTAAACTTCCTCAATTTCGATAATCATTTATTATGCTTTTTAAGAGTATGTTGTTTTCCTCTCCTTTTTTTCTTTTTCTTTTTTTTTTGGTCATTGTTCTTCGGTTTGCTAGACTGTTGAAGATGAAGTGATATATAATCTCTATTTTGGATTGAAGATGCAATTATAACTTATGAACACAACCAGTGATCAAAGGTTTTATTTTTTCACCAAGAAATTGATTCAACGCTTGGTGTCAAATTTTCTTTATACTCTTTTTTTTTAACAATGAAAGAAAAGTGATTTTGTCTGTAAATATTAAAGGATGGGTTGCTACTTGTTTCCATTTGTTAATATTTCGCATACCTAGAATAGAATTTTAAATTTGTTCTAATTGCATTCTTTTAATTTTCTCTAATTTGTTCTATTTCATTGTTAATAGTTCCTCACCAATATTACAATACACAAATTATAAGTCTCTTAATTGCATTTTCAAGCATATTATAATCTAGCATTCAATAATTTAAATATATAGAATATTACAACTTATAATAAAGCATATATGAATAGTAAAAGTGTTAAATTAGTTATGACAAAAATAAACTTTAATCAATTAGCAGTATTAAAAAGTATAAAATAAACAATTTTTAGCTATTCTATCTAAATGTACAATTTATGATCTTAGATTCACAATACAAGTAATATAAAATATTATTCTATTTATGATATGTTTCCAAAGAGTTTAAGAAATGAGTGTGTGTTTGTGTGTGAAAAATGTATTAGTGTATGAAAATATGTTTATATATGTGAAAATGAGTTTATGTATCTGACAAAAATCTTTTTGTGTGTTAAATGTATGTGAAAGTGTTTATATCATAGTTATTAAACCCGACCCGACCCGACGGCCGAACCGGTCAATCTGGTGAACTGGCCATTGGGTTGGACTGGGTTTCTAATTGGACTGTTTAAGCATGAAACCCGTTAACTGGTCAATGACTCGGCAGTTCAATCGGATTAATTGTGGAAAAAAATTTTGGTAAGCTTTTGCTAAGATTCAAACTTGGGACCTTAGGTATGTACCTATAATATGTTCACCATTAGACCACTTGCCGAACATTACTTGAGTAGCTTTCTTATATTATATGAATGTTTTGTCAATTCTATCCATAGTTATTAAACTCGGCCCGGTTCGGTGGTCGAATCGGTCAACCCAATGAACCGGCCATTGGGCCGGGCTGGGTTTTAGATTGGATCGTTTCAGCATGCAGACCGTTGACTAGTCAACGGCCTGGCGATTGGACCAGATTAAACTAGAAATCCGACCGATTTTGTCCACGAACCGGGTTTTGTGGAAAAAATTTTGTTGGCTTTGCTAGGATTTGAACCTCAGACCTTTGGTTAAAGCTATGGCATGCTCACCACCAAGCTACTTCTCCATATGTTATGGCTTTCTTATAATATATAAATGTTTTGTCAATTCTATCTTTTTTTTAAAAAAATTGCTCTAAAACAAATTTATTTGGAATCTTTTAATAAAAATTTATGACCCCCAAACTCTATAAGTTATAAAATGGATTTCAAAAATAACATATTACATAATTCATTTTAAAGATAAATATTATTTTTAATAATTTTGTGCACTTAAAATTCGTAAATAAGCTAGATAATTACACTAAATATAGATAAAATTTTACACCTGAAATTTGGTGGATTACTAAATAAATTTATGTTTTATTGATCCTTATATGAATTAATTATTCTATAACAAATTAAATTAGATGAACATTTGCTATGACTAGTGGGTTTGTTTGGATAGAGTATTATTTGAAATATTATTTAGAATAATTACTGTAACACTTTTTGTGATATGATGTATGTGAGATAAAAAGGTAATTGGGAATATAAAAAGGTGGGTTGGAAAATGTGTTTGTGATGCAAACGAAATATTATTTGAGATATTTGTGCTATCCAAACACTCCCATTGTTTATTACAATTTATATCATATATTTTATATCAAAAATTATAAAACATAATATTTAAATGTATTTAGTGACCCACTGGTTCAACCACTTACCCACTGGTTGAACCAATGACCCGTTGACTCACCTCCTTCGTCGCGTTCCCTCCCGGACCGGGTTTAATAACTATGATTCTATCTTTATTCTTTTTGTTTATTTCTCTAAAATAAATTTGTTTGGAATCTTTTAATAAAAACTTATGACCCCCAAACTCTATAAGTTATAAAATGGATTTGAAAAATAACATATAACATAATTCATTTTAAAGATAAATATTATTTTAAATAATTTTTTGCACTTAAAATTCGTAAATAAGCTGGATAATTACACTAAACGCAGATAAAATTTTACACTTGAAATTTGGTGGATTACTAAATAAATTTATGTTTTGCTGATTCTTATACAAATTAAATTAAATGAGCATTTGTTATGACATTGTTTATTACAGTTTATATCATATAACTTATATAAAAATTATGAAACATAATATTTAAATATATTTAGTAACCCAGTGGTTCAACCACTCACCCATTGGTTGAACCAGTGATCCGTTGACCCATCTCTTTCGTTGGGTTCCTTTCTGAGTCAAGTTTAATAACTATGATTTATATATCAAAATGTATTAATTACTATGTTTGGTCATATTTGGATCATGAGTTTGAATGACCTATTATGATCTCACCCAAAATCAACCCAATTTAAAGTTAGACGGGTTGAGTATAACCTATTTAAGTGAAAATCCATCACCAACCTGTCCAAAATTTGCTCAATTGCCAGGTATAAATCTCAGTAAGAAGTAGATTAACATTCTTTGATATTAGAACATGGTTGCACAATTTTTTCTATTCATTCTACAAATATTAAGTATATTAACAAATCTTACATTGTAAATAAAGGCATGAAAGCACCAATGATAGAGCAAACTTTGTAATCCTATTGGCAGTTCCATGGCTTTGAACCAGCTCAAATTTGACCTAGGTTTTCCATTAGCACTTCTTAGTACCTCTTGCTTGACAACAGTGAAGATTCAACCCAGCACAAGACGACCAAAATCGCCCTTCAATCAAAGTTGCAGTTGAGAGATTCGATGGGAGACAGTAGTCAGAGAAATGGGCGAGAAGTGGTAGACGAAAGAGAAAGAGGTGCTCTTTGTTTCTATTTTTTTCCCCCAATTTATTTGACCTGAAAACTAATTTCACCTAGATTGAAATCCGTGTATTTATCTGTTTGCATTTCCTTTCCTTCGTTTTCCAAACCCACTTTCCCTACCATTTCCTGAGATTTCTTTTCCGTAGTACGCACATTTTCTTTCATTGCTAAATGGAGGAAATTGGTTTTTAGGGAATTACTTTTCGTTTCCTCAACCCTTTCCTTGAACCAAATAGGGCCTTAGTCATTACACTCAACTAGTTTCATTTTTTGTTGTCCCGTGACCACTATTGAATTCTACTACTCCCTCCGTCCCAATTATTTTGTCATGTTTCAGGAATCCAATTTTTTCAAAATAGTGGTATGATTGTGATGTTTGTATTTCTTTTTCCAATTTAAAGGGGAGCAACTAAGGGTCCAAATCCATCAAAGTTCATTTGATTTGAGGTAACTAATGTGTTAGAGTTGAATTTTATGCGCTGAACTTGATAGAATTGGGTAATCTTTATGAACCAAAGTTGAGTTGATAACTACTAGTTGGGAAAATTGAAGTTGGACAGCTATAAAGCAGTTTATGCATATGATTTCTTGTATATGTTGTTATTAGCTTGTAATCAAGCATTTGATGTGGGTATATGCATGAAACTGAAGAGATTTTAGATGTTAATGGCTAGGAAACCTTGAGTTCTAACTAATCTTTCGTAGTTTTAGTAAATTGGCCATAGCTTGGTATGGAAAAGTCAAAATTGAGTGTTGTTAGTTGCATTTGAAACTAGATCCAGTGACCTTCCAGCGATATAAAATCCAAGCTCTAATTCATTGTCTATTAATACCAGAATATTCACAAAATTGGCTACAAATCAGAACTGGAACAGCTATAGACCGGAATTGCACTGAATTGTAGTCCAACTTAGGGCCCTCTATTGATTGACTTGCTGAATGATTCGTTCTGGATATATTTAATTTTTCAAGGGTGGGTTCTAATGCCACCAATTTTGCAGTGATTTGACATATTTAACCTAATTTATGTGTGTTTGCTAAAATTTCCACATAGGAACTTGAAAGTGCACCGAATTGTACTGAATTTGGATAAGTTTATGATCTGAATTTCTTAGTAGTTCCTTCCAAAGATAGTTAGAGCCTTGATTCTATTTTCTAACGGCATGAAATTTAGAATTTTCTGAGATATACAGCCCATGTTATGCATGTTTAATGGAACTTTGTCCATGCTGAAAATGATAGATAGCAGTGCAGCTCTATGGTCGACTTAAGTATATTCGCATAATTGTTGAGATGATTTACGTTCTTGATTGCTACTAGAAGTTTCAAATAGATAGTTAATATTCTGATTTTACTGTTTTAGGGGAAGGATAAAGAAGGATTTGGGTTACCCTATAGACAAATTCTGATTTATCTTGACTAATGAATAAGTGGCTCTTTCATATCTCCATGATTTTTAAAATGTATTCATGAAAGGCTTTACTTGCTTCTTTTTATGCAAAAATGTATTTTGTTATATTAAATTGGATTGAGCATATGTAATTGTTCGATGACTATGTGCATATGGATAATTGTACTATGTTTCAAATGAAATTGTTATACAATGTTTTAGACATATTGGACATGTTAAAACCATTAAAGGACAAGAATAGGCATTAGAACTGCTATAAAAATGTTGGTACGACCCTACTACCGGATATAATAGTAGGTAATAGCCCTATCATGGGTATAAAGCAATACATAATATGATATCCGAAGTTACGTTTTAACTGGCATATGGCCCTACCACGAGTAAGAATAGTTGGTAATGGCCCTGTCACGGGTATAAAGCATTCATAACATATTCTTTAGCTGAAGGCAAAATCGAAAGAGAAAAGATCGATAGATTGTAATTAAAGAATAATAAAATATGAATTCATGCATAGTTATGCATTGTATATATAATATGCATGTAATTTGCTTATTGCTAATTGAATTTTGTGAAATGAATTTATGAAATCTTCTATGTAATATTAATATGCTCGATCCAGTGATGATACGACTGGTCTACTTATTAAGCAAGTTGATGCTCATCCCACTTAATTTCCTTTTCCAGATAAGAACTAGGTCTAGGATGGTCGGAAGATTAGTTTCAATCAGACTATGTCTCTACAGTCGATTTTTGCAAAATTGTAGCCTATATAGCTTTTGTACCCTAATAATGTATATATATTGAAAGTTTAGTGTGAAGTATTGTATGAGTGATATTTCTATGTTTGAAACTTTTGTAAGCTTATTCAAAGGTTTACGTAATGGTTGGGTTGTACTTATAAGTTCGATAGACGGTTTTGTATCCTCTCGAGAGGGTATGCTGGTGCCGCACTTCAAGTTATAAATTAAATGTTTTTAAGTATGGTTATCGGATTTGGGGAGTGATAGATGCACACTGACGGGTGCGGGGTATACATATACAATTAGCGTATCCACAATCAAGTTTTACATTTATAAATCCTAAATACCCCACACGCGATTTTTCGCAAGTATACAAGTTGAGAGCGAGTATAGGGTATTAAGGATCGAACTCACAGGGAAGATTTTCAATTATCGGTGTTTTTCAAACTTCTTTATTATCTAAACTACGATAAACACAAAAGTAATGAAAATAACACTAGAAAACTCCTAGAGATATGGAATTCCTTACTACTCTTGTAAATGAGATTACCGGTTAAGTGAATGCTATTATCTTGGCTAGTTAATTTCCTAATGTATGTGAAACCTACTCTCGTAGTGAATCAAGTATACTTGTAACTAAACTATACCTACTCTCATGGTTATGAAATTAACTACAAGTTCATTTCTTCTATGAAATTACATGAAACAAGTCACTAAAATTACAAAGGTGCTCCCTTACTCTCGTGAATAAACTCCTTAGGTTTATCACTTCCTTGAACTAGTGTTAAACTCCGATTCTAATTGCAAACTTAACACCTTTAGATAATCACAACTAATGACCGGTTAATCATGATTAGAAAAGAAAAAGTGATAAATAACTTGTTCAGAATAACATAATCAAATAACTAAGTAAATATCACAAACAAGATATAAAAAGTTCATCCAAAACTCTAGGCATAAACTTTAACTAAATATGAAAATAAGATCAAAACTTGTATTATAGTTAAACATGAACTCAAATACAAAAGAGAAAATGAAAGGAGAGAAGTTACCCTAGTCACATGAGTTTCAACTCTCCATCTTTACTTTTCAAATCTTCATCCAAATCTAACTACAAATACAAGAAGAAAAAACTATACTAACTACTCTATACTACCCTAACTAATTAACGAAGGAAATTCTAGTGAAAGCTACATTTTTAGTGAGTTTATCTAGCCTTCCAAAGTTGTTCAAATGGTCTTCAAAGGCTGCTATTTATAGAGAAATTCTATGCAAAAGGCAAAGTGTTAAATCATGTTAAGATTCTTCTTGAGCCCATAAACATGCTAGATTTGAATTGTAAAACTTCTTTTATAGCTGTCTTGGGTTGTTTCCACCGATATTCTTGCAGGAAAATAGGTCAAAAAGCTTGTGTGAACAAAACAAAAGTTGCAGAGCAAGTAGCAGCCAAAGTTGAGGAATATACGACTTTGGAATACGCGATTTCAAGCCACGTATTCAAGAGTCGCGTTTTCACTTCTGTGAATTTGGCACTGTTTCAACTGCTATTTTCTCAATGATGTAGGCTGAATTAACTCTTGTGCAAAACATGAAAGTTGTAGTCCTTTGAGTTACTTTCCAATGCCTCAAGAATCATCCAATTTGAAACTCTGTGGACCAAGAAATGACCGAAATACCCTCGACTGGTCAGAGCTCTATTTTAACTTTCGATAACAGAGTTGCACTTCTGTATTTCGATATTTTGACTATGAAAAAGACTAAACTGGACTTTGATTCTTCATATCAAATGTAGATATATCTCTTAACTTCAAAATGGTTCAAGAATCACATCAATCCGATCATTGTAGCTCAAAATATTGCCAAAATACCACAAGGTATCAAAACTGTGAAACTTGCTTCCTTTTGTTCTTGATTGCATTTCCTCTTTTGCACTTCATATTCTCTTTTTATCAGTTCAAACTATCATCAATCATCCAATTATCTTCTCAAGTAACTCCATTTGATGATTGAATTATCAAACCTACAAAAACATGAAGTTTTAACCATTAAAATCCATAGAAATGCAATATTTACACTTTAAACCACAAAATGCATATTTTTCACTAAATTCCTAATTAATTAGCTATAAAAGTAGCTAAAACACTCTAAAACTAACTAATAAAACACACTAAAAACACATAAAATATACACTTATCATACACAAATGGGGATTTTTGGCTGGGTGTAGGCTTGCCATAGGCTTGGATGGATGTTACTTAATGGGGCCATTTGAAGGGCAATTGATTGCTGCAATGAGTAGAGATGGAAACAACCAAATGCATCCACTTGCTATGGCTGTAGTAGAAGTTGAATGCTAAGATTTTTGGATATGGTTTCTTAGGTTGATTATTAATATACTTGGACGACCAGAAGATATGAGGTATGTAGTTATATCAGATAGGCAGAAGGTACTATCACTCATTCAATTTTTTTTTTTAGTATTTTGTTCTTTTACATGCTATAACTAGTTCAAGAAGCAATGACAATGTCTTGCCCAAAGAGGTTTTATTTGGTTTCTATTAGACTTAGTTTACTTTAATCTCGATTTATACTCGTACCAATTGAATCCATTTGATCAAGCAATAACAATGGAAATGATGCAACACAGCTGTGTATGCTGCATCATTTCCATCATCCTCAGCAGGCATTTCTTCTAGAGATTGAAATGGCTTAGGAGGCATTTCTAAGAGTTCACCGTCTCCTTCAAGCATTTCTATGACTTTGTTCATGGAAGGTTGACTGGTTGGCTTTATTTGTATGCATGACAATCCTACCAAGTACCAAGATCATCTTCTCTACCATCTTCCGCTCATCTTCGTAGGTTTCTCCTATATCAATCATGTTTCCTTTATTGAGTTGGTTATAAACCCACAATGGGACGTATATTTGGCTGGTTTGATCCACAAATGGATTCAAAATTTTCCTTTTTCCAGCATTTCCAATAGCAGCATTCCAAAGTTGTATATGTCTGCTTTATTTGAGATGACCCCAATCTTTTTGTAATATATCTTTGGAGTCATATAACTCAATGTGCCTTTAGCAATTGTTAGGGACATATTATTATTCTCTATTGGGCACAATTTGGCAAGGCAGAAGTCTGAAATTTTTGGAGTAAAATGTTTGTCTAGAACAATATTTGTGAGGCTTGATGTCAAAATGCAAGATCCCCTTTCCGAACCACAATGTAAATAATCAATTCCATGAGTTACTCCAAGAGCAATCTTGAACAATTCTTCACAACTCAAGGACATTCTCTATTTCTTTAAGGAAGATGTGTTTCTCAAGGTATCCATTGGGCATGAATTCATAAGCAAGAGCCCCTATTGAGCCTTGAAAGCAATAACCAATGAGTTTCATCATTAACATGTGTGAATCTCACCAATGGTTGCAAGAACCTTCACTGACGAATTCTTGTGCATTGGCTTGGATTTTCCTACCAATTTTACAGCTATGAATGGACTGCTTCGAAGCTTTCCTTGAAATACAGTTCCATAGCCTTCTTCGCCCGATTTTCTGATGAAATTGTGATGCGATGTGAAAGTGTAGGAAAGAGAATTGTTACACAAACTAATCTAGATAATCGAACCAAGGGTAATTCACGATTAATGCTATAAGAAAATTGGTATTTAATAAGAACCCACACAAAATTCAACCAGAATCTAACACTTGAGCGCACTCAAGAAAAGAAATTAATCTAACACAACTATGTTAAAATTTGATAATATATGTCAAAGCCTATAAAACAAAACCGTTGGTGTGCCTATTTATAGATTACAAGTGTTCTAAACCGAAAAGGAAAGAAAATACACTTAAAATCAGAAGAATGATGAAATTGTGCATAGTCTATCAGCCAGGATCCACAGATAGATCCGAGTAACCAAGACGGATTCGAAATTCAGCTTTCAAAAGTTGATCCACAAGCCAGAAAACTATTCTAATTAAGAACCCTAAAATCGCTTCTTAGGCAACCTTATTGATACGGACGATGGGTTCCTGAATTCGGGGTTCCTTGCTCCATATCAAATTCTTAGTCATCTTCTTTAGGTCAGAGTATGCAAATTGGACTGGCATGAGATTGTTTCAGCCTTGTAAGAAGTCTTCAATTTTTCTTTTATAAATTAACAAATGCCACCATTTTACTTTGTAATAGGTTATGAATGCTAGTAGGCACAAGATACCTAATGTTGGCGTAATAAACCAAGTCTAGAAATTTTTATTTTTTTTATTTACTAGTTTTATTGGAGTTATATTTTTACTAATTGTGTTATTTAGGAGCATGTGTTTTATTTGGTAAATGTTGATGTAAGTAGTTTTTTATCCAACAAGTCTTGTAGGTTATAAATCGGACATTAGTTAAAGTATTTTCTTAAGAGAGTTCAGAAGAGTCTGTAAGGTTATATTATGGTGTGACTTTCTTCCATTGTTTGATATTTTAATAATATTGTGAGTTGCATTTGTTATTTTCTTCTCTCCCACATATATTTTGAGTGATTATTTTATCCCTTAAATTTTGTAAAACTACACACACTAATTATTATTAGAATCCTAAATTTAGATTCTAAAATTGGTATCATGAGCCAGACTACGATATTAGTTCAGGACATTTTCGCTATCAGAGTTAGGGCATAAGTTTTGCCAGAAAATATTCAGTTCATTGAATTAGGCTATAAGACTGGTCCTGAAGTGTGTAGTTGGTGAAGAATTCGACCATAAGATTGGTCCAAAAATTGTCAAATTGTTGAAAGTGTTATGACAAAAATCATAGAAGAATCTTTTCAGATTTGTTGATTGTTATGAGTTGTCAGATTGAAAGATTTAACTGATTAATTAGCCAAGGAGGCTAGGAAAACTTGACAGAAGGGAGAGAAAAATTTAATTCGAGTACTTAAATTATTTAGAAATGTTTTGGAGTGAGAATTTGTCAACGATAAAAAGTTTAAAATTTTGCACATATTGAGTATGTATAATGAATGATTGGAATAGGTGGAATAATGGAGAAATATCTCAAAAGGTGTAATTAGGGTGATATTCTTGAACTAAATTCTTTTTATGGTTTGTTGAAAGAAGATAAGAAAAAGAAGGCAAAGTTATTTTTCAAGATTATGCAGAAATCCATAATTCAAGAATATTATGAGACTTTTTATTGACTCTCAATCACCTCAGCAGTTTTGGTCAAGTCTCTATTATATTTTGATGGAGCTTGATTTTGAATCTGATCATAAGTCAAAACTTGGTTTGACAAGGAAAGTTAATTTGTTGACGATGGAGATATTTCTAAAATTTTTTATGAAGTTGAAAGTTTTGATTTTCATACATTGTTTGAAGAAATTAGAGGTGATAAATTTGTGAAAGAAAAAGAATTTGTTGATTTGATGAAGGAAGAAGAAAATTCTAATTTGGTATGTGAAGAAAAAAACAATTGTTGTTGAAAATTTATCAGCTCGAGCTTTCTTCAAAGTGATAGAAAAATATTTGATATGATTGATGTGGGTTTCATTGGAGTTGGAAATCTTTTGTCGGAAGAAACTTAATTCATGGTATGAAATTTTTGAAACTTAATGGCTGTTTCACAGTAAAGAATACTTATCATGCAATTATGGACTCTGATCTTTTCCAATTCAGTAGTGATCTTCACAGTGGTTCTAGTAGGGGTCAGGACAAAGTTCGGAAAAAATTTTGGGGCCCAACATTATGGGTAAAGTGAAGTATTTTGTATCGAGATTTTGCTACAACTCTTTGTCCGCAGCTGATAATCTCCAACGGCGAGACCTAGAAGTTGACAACACCTATCCCAAATGTTCCACAACTTAGGAGAATCTTCTCCACGTACTCTTTCAATGTCCTTTATCTATTCAAGTTCGGTTACTGTCTTTTTTGCATAGCAGTATATTTAGATACCAGACTCCTAGTGCTTCTCTTTAGGTCAAAGAATTGATTCGATCTCTACCTACTAAGGAATGTGAGCTGTTTGCAGTTCTGAACTATGAATTTTGGAGCTCATGAAACTCTGCAGTGTTCGAAGGTCAGAATCGTGATCTAATCACCCAAGTAAATGTGGCTATGGTTTTCCTGAATTCATTTAAGAATGCAAATGCTAGTCCAGCTTCTACTGCCTTGTCTATGAAACCTTTGTATTGGTCTGCTTCTCCCTTGAATGTCTTCAAAATAGATTTTGATAGGTCCGTCTCAAAGTTAAAGAATATTTCTGGTGCGGAGTGGTTTTACGCAACCATACAGGAGAATTTATCGTAGGTCTGGCGAAACAATTTTTGAGAGCTTTAGATGCAGAGTTGATTGAGGCTATTGCAGCCAGAAGCTATTTTACTCGTTGAGTTACTAAAGATTCCGTCTTTCATTGTTGAAGGTGATTCAAGGATAGTCATTCACCTTCTGCTCAATAAGGAAGAATATTTTAGTAGTATTGGTCCAATTATTGATGATAATAGAATTGCTTGGTAGATTCAAATGTTACTAATATCAATTGGTGCTCCGGGGAATTGAGTAAAGTGGTTCCTGAATTAGCATCTTTTACTAAAACAGGAGATTCCACTTATTCTCTTTGGCACTATCCCCAAATTTTGTAAAACAATTGGTGACTTTGGCGCTTATGTTGGTAATTTTGGTGACTTTGATGATAAATGAGTTTGTATGATTGAGTACTTTGATCGAAATGAAGGCCCTGTTTGGAATCCAAGTTTTTTGACAAGTTTGTTTGCTACTAGTTTTTTAACAACTTTAACTACAGGAACCCAAAAAAATTTATCAAATTTTTTAACCTACACATTTCAAAATATCTAATACAAAAAAAACTTCCACTTTTTTTCTTCTTTCTCCCCCACCCCGATCCACCACACCTTCATCGCCAGCCACTACCTCCGCCGCCAGCCACCTATTTCGGCCACAGCCTTCCTTTTTTTTTCCTTCCTTTCTCCCTCTCCCTCTCCCCTTCTTCTCCCCTTCCCCTTCTTGGCCACCCTTCCCTTTCCCCCAGACTGCATCTGCGATCTGGTCACGCGATTAGATTGGGCAAAGGGGGAAGGGGAGGAGAGGGGGAGAGAAAAAGCAAAAAAAAAAAATTTGTGCACGCTATGGTTGCTGGTTCTCTGGCTTCGGGAGGGAGAGGGGGAGGGTGGAGTAGAGGGGGAGAGGGGAGCAGAAAGGGAGAAGAGGGGAAGAGAGGTGGCGGGGGACCATGGCTGCTGGTTCTTCAACGAGGTAGAGGTGGCAGGAGAAGGAAGAGAGAGGGGGAAGGAAGAAGAAGAAGAAGAGAGGAAACAGAAGAAGAAGAAGAAGAAGAGAGGAAAAAAAAGAAAAAAGAAAGAAAGCAAAGAAAAAGAAAGAGAAAAAAAAAGAAAAAAAATGGTAGGACCATGGCTGCTGGGAAGGCAGAGGGAACGGGAGAGGGAAGGGGGAGGGAGAAGGAAGAAGAAGAAGAAGAAGAGAGGAAAGAAAAGAAAAAGGAAAGAAAGAAAAAAAGAAAAGGAAAAAATGTTTTTCATCTTAAAAAATTTTTCCAAAAACTTCTACAGTGCACTACAGTAAAGTTTTAGACAAAGTTCCAAAAACTCAGGTTCCAAACGGGGCCGAAATTGTTGAGAAATTCTTTGCAAAACACAAAGTGCATTCACTGCCACGAGTAAAAATGAAAATTAATTTCAAGAGTTGCATATCGTCTCTATGGTTATAGAGTTTTCAATAATGTTGGTTGCTCAAGAAGGAGTTGGACCTGTTTCAATGAAGAGTTTGATTTAAGAGAAACAATGTTGATATAATAAACTAACTCTAGAAATTTCTATTTATTTATTTACTAGTTTTATTGGAATCAAGTTTTTAGTTGTTGCGTTATTTAGAAGGATGGGTTTTATTTGGTAATCTTTGATGTAAGTGGTTTCTTACTTAGCAAGTTTGGTAGGGTATAAATCGGATATTAGTTAAAGTATTTTCTTAAGAAAATCCAGAAGAGTCTATAAGGTATATTGTGGTATAACCTTCTTCCGATGGCTGAGATTTCAATAATATTATAAGTTACAATTATTATTTTCTTCTCTTCCACATATATTTTGAATGATTATTTTATCCCTTTAATTCTGTAACCCTATATGCACTAATTATTATTAGAACCCTAAATTTGGGTTCTACACGTAATAAGAAGCTTCCTACAAGGCATGATCTTGGAAGCAGTGTTGTTAGACTCGGATCAGATTGGCCAGTTCGATTGGTCCAACTGTGAACCAGCTTTCTTTTTCCGAGCTACTTTGTAACACAAAATCACTTTGGTCAAAAACTAGTCAAAACCATAAAAAATTAGTTAAATCAGTGACTCGATTCGACTGGTTGACCCGATTCTCAAACTTTTCTTTTTCCTTTTCTCTAAACATAATTTGAATTACCTAAATTGTAACACATTCATTTATTAATAGGAATAAGAAAATGCCATCCATTTAGTGTAAGTACCAAAATTACTCGTTTTTTTGAATGATCTCTAAACTAAGATGTTTTCATCCCTATAATCTTATCAATTTAGCATTAGTGATTCTAACTTGCATTAATTTGTTTTAATTTAGTTTTTGAAGTAGTTTTGGTGAATGGACATATTTTAGTCATACACTTACATTTTTATATATTATTATTAGTTATATATTTGATTACAAGTATAATATTTTTGGAACATTTTTTATGATTGGCTGAATATAATCAAGAACTTAATTTCAATATTTTTGAAACTTATAAGAATATAAAATAATTATGACATCATACTGACGTCAGCGGATTTTTTAAAACAGTCTGACCGATTCGATTAGTTGACCCCTGATCCAGTAGTTCAGTTGAGTCGCTATCCGATTCGAGTTTAATAGCATTGCCTGGATGAGAGAGCAAAATAGAATGACAACTTACGACAATTAAGATCCTCATCCTCCATCTCCGCGACTGCAAGCACTAAAAATTGGTATTGAGCAAAAGAGGATTCCCTTAGTATCATAGATAGCTATGGAGATATGTCAGTCTAGGAGAGCATGTATCACAAAAGAAATTGGTGTCATTCATGATGGAGAATATTGTTGTACACTACTTCAATATTTGAATGAAACAAAAAGTAGTAAATTCAATGGAGGCAAGTTATTATGAACAATGTACAAAATTAAAATATAGTCAAGTGGTCATAAAAAGAAAAAATTGTGTGGCCTTACCAATGAGAATTCCAAATTTTCTATACCGATCTACAATTGATTATGCAAGGAAAACAAATAAGTTGTAAGTGGGAAAGATTACAAAGCTAAAAGTCTCTTTCAAGCAAAGAACGAAAAAGAATGAGGACTTTTAAAAAAAGAATAGAAAGAACATTCAGCATATATATAACTAAAAAAAAAACTGTACAGAATTGACTTGCTGTAAACCTACAAGTTTGTTCAAGCAAAATCAAAACAAGAAAGTAGTGTTCGAGATCTTAAGGAGATTGAGGTACTTTCTTAAAATTTAATGAAGTAATATATCACTTCATGATAGAGTGCGAGTAGAAAGAAGGAAAACTAATAACGAAGCATGCAAAAATTATTTTATCCATAGAAGAGAAGCAGATCAGGAAAGAGACATGTGTCAGGGGATTACAAGTGCTGATTAATTGCACTCTTCAAAACTTTAATTAGCATTGTAGGGACCCGCATATAGATCAAGAAAGATAAATTCAAGAGAAAATGAATTCATATGCAATGTTTTAAAAGGCGAGAATACTGTTAAGTGAGTGTTTTGTCTCCACTTAGGCTGGACAAAAGTTACGACATGTAAGGTGTGAATCTCATGGATTTTAAAATTTTGTATAAATAACATTAAAAATACTTATAATAGTATAAAGAAATATTGTAAAGTCATAACATCTATATCATAAGGCCAATTATTTAGTTAAATTAATGGTTACTTGAGAACACAATGTGAAACTTTTTAAATAGTCTAGGGCTCATTCATAATTTTAGAAAGATAAAACAATAATAAGACAAAAAATGGGGAAATTTTATAAAATGAAACAAAATGATGGGTTATCAACCATATAGACTAAGTGTGGAAGCCCCCTTGCCACGTAGTATCGTCGTCCTCCACATGGCGATACAGGATTGGCTCGATGGTGACGTGTCGCGAATTGATTGGTTGTCAACTGTGCTTGTTGCACCTGATTCTTCCTCCCCTTCATTCGTCGTCCCATCTTTCCTTCCTACTAATTAGTTCTATTGTGGTTTTCTGCCGGTGTTCGATTGAGGTCGTCAACTACCTCTCTACCCGCTCATCAGGCTCCTCTCTACCGGGTCCAACCTGCTTCTTTCTTCTTTTTTTTCTCCGCCACATATTGTTGTTATTTCCACTCCAAATTTTATCTTGCTCACACCTGATTTTCTCTCTCCATTCTCCTTCCTACGTCTTTCCTTCCACTTGTTTTTGCTACTGTGTTGTTTTCTCGCCGCTTTTTTTCCCCTTTTCGTCCACATCCTGAGACTTCTCCCACTCAAAAATTACTGTCTTTTCACAGCCCTTGCACGTCTTCCCCACCTTCTCTTTGTTCTTTCCTTCTGGAGAATTAGGTGTGTAAGGACCTAAATTTTTATTTTATTTTACTGATTTATTTAATTATTTATTTATTCGTTTACTCCAAATAATTCATTTCATCCATTTTAATTTCATTTGCTTGGAACACTGTCTCATTTTATATTTTAAAACGTTTTGCTAGTAAATTTAATTTTTCTGCAGCTCGTTTAGTGAGAAATAGCGAATACACATTTTTCGAGATAAAAGTCAGTCCAAGAGTGCAATGGCCTTGAAAAATTAAGAATGATCAATAGTAAACTAACAAAAGTTAATTGAGAGATTAGAGGTGAGTGAGTTGAATTAAACTCAATTAAGAGCACTAATGGATCACTATTCATTAGTTGACTTTTGCATATAAGATAACTTTATGTCATATCATCTTTCCATCAAGTCATTTCACTCCAAAAACTACCAAAACCTTTTCTTTTTCTCCTCTTTGACCGGCTCTTCCTTCACCCATTCCTCACCAAAATTTCAGCTAGCATTCCTTCCATTTTACTCCAAAAACTTACACCAATTTTGTTTGTTGTCTTGGAACATCACTCAAGCTTGAAAGGGGATTTAGAGGAGGAAGATACTTGGAATCTTAGAGTTTGATTTCCTTGTAGTCTTGTACCCTATTTTTGAAAAAAAGGTAAAACTCCTAAAGCTCTCATTTTTCCTCCTAACTTATGGTTAGTTTAGTTAGTTTTATCTAGTTAGTTTTTGGATTGTTGATGGGTTCACAAGAACCTTGACACTAGGTAGAGGATTTGAAGTGGCTTCATAGGTAGAGGCCTTGAGAATTATTGTGTGTTTACTTGTTTGTTTGGTACTTGTTTTGAGAAGATATGGCTTTGTTTTGGTTGGAAAGTTGAAAAGAAAACTAGAGGAAAGAAAGAGGGTTGCTGTCCGAATTTTGGCTGGATGAATCTCTCATGTTAATTTCGAATTTTGATGTTATTTTGGTGCTATAATGCTTGATATATGTTGGTATTTATGTGTGTTAAATATCTCCCAAAAATCTTTACAATTGGTTGAGTTAAAGTAGGGGAAAGTAAGGTTGCAAATCTGGAAAATTTTCTGATCAGGAAACCCGACAAGTGTTCACGTTTTGGCCCATAACTTTTCGTCTAGTTATTGACATCAAGTGCCGTTTGTGACATCTGAAACTAGATTCTGAGGGCTTTCCAACGGTATAAAATGCCCCTCCTAATTCATTTTCTATGAGCCGTAGTGAACTGGAAAGGATAACTGAATTTCTTCACTGTTTTCATCCGAGAAACAAGCATAGCTACAGTTTGTAGCTCAATTCCACCTATCTTGAAAAAGGAATTTTAAGACAGTTCCTTCTAATGATTTTTAACATTTTGAATCTAATTTTCAACGCCATAAACCACGCTAAATTTTGAGTTGTGTAGCTTTAGTTATGACTAGATTTTGAAACTCTGTCAAGTACTTCAGAACTGGAAATTCCGTGAAACAAGTTCCAAAAATCAGTTTTCTTAAAATTGTTGTTTCTTGGTGTAGAAAGGTCCAAACTGAGTTCTATTTGTTGCATTTGAAACTAGATTTGGATTTCTATTAGTGGTATAAATTTCAAGAGTTGATTATATTTCTATGAATTTTGCCGAATTTCCAAATTTACTGAAATTGCAAGTCTGTTTTGCTCTGTCCTGTCTAGAATAGTGACTTTGACCTAAAATTTGAATGATTTCAGATTTGATTATGGGAAAATCATCTTCTAGAGAGTTTTACATTGAATCTAGTTTCCAACGGTATAAATTTTATAATTTTTGGACTTACAAAACTTGAGATATGATTTTTCCAAATAGTGTCATACCAAGCTAGAAATTTTCTGGTTTCAAACAAAGTACTCTTTTAAGAACTTTCAACCTTCCTTTGAGATTGTTAGTTCGCTTCAAGTTTGATTTCATGGTTGGATACAGGTCTCTTTGAACATTAGACCTTCATTTTGAATCTTGGTTTCCAAAGAATTAAATCTCTCTTAATGCGTTTTCTTGATTGCCTAACTTTCTTGATTAATGGCATCTCTTTTCATACTTGAGAAATGGATTTTAAATCCTAGTCTTATGCCATCGATTTCCATGAGTTTGAACTTTAAAAATGGAGCGTTTTAAATAGGGTAATTCTTGAAAAATTTCATTAGTTTTATACTCGAAACTTGAAACCTTTAGTTTTGACATTTACTATGAAAATAAGTGGAGTTTTGATGAGTTTTAACTCCATTAGTTTGGAAAATGTGAATGTTCTTTATATTCTAAAATTTGGACATGAGATTAGAAGTTTTGAAAGATGAAAACTATCTACTCTTTTCTTGATTTTCATGCGAAAAGTAAATATGGTACTTTCTTTTGGAACTGAGGGTTCTTGCCAAGACTTAACTTGAAAATGACTTTTGAGTTTCATTTAAGTATTATTTCAATGATTTAGTGAGAGAAACCCCTTTAACTTTACTCGAACTTATAACCTTGAGAGCGGGTAGTAAGAAAATATTTTTCTTATTAGCTTTGGTCGAGTACCTAGGTAATCGTGATTGTGCATGTCTCAGGTGGTTACGAGAACGCCGAAGAACTCGTTTGACTTCTCGTTTTGCTCTTGTTTTGCCCTTGATTTGTGGTGAGTGTCAATTGCATGTTCAATGTTCCTATGATTGAAATGATATTTGTACAAGTGCTATATGATACGTGAACTTGTCGAGACGAAAGTGTACTTTACCATTCTCGTCCTCTTTCTCTCTCTCTCTCTCTCTTAATTGAATGATACTTGTTAAATGAATGTATATGACTTGCACTTGTATTCGAACATGTTTTAACTCGTGAGCACTGAACGGCAGTATGTACCATACCCTATTCGGGTGAGAGATGCCTCTCATACCGATTCAGTGTTATAAACAATCATGTTTTAACTCGTGAGTATTGAGCGGCAACATGTACCACACTCTATTCAGGTGGGAGGTGTTTCTCCTATCGACTCAGTGCTATGATCGATTCTCTGAGTAGAAACATGTACCACACCCTAATCAGGTGGGAGGTGCCTCTCATACCGATTCAGAGTCATGAACAATTCTAAATCGATTGGAACGTTGTCTTATCAACCAATTATACTTGTGGGGACGCCCCAATCCATTGACTAACCTCGTAACTCGAGGTGGCAAGGGTTTGGTAGAGATGTTTGGTGAATCATAAGAAATTTTGTAACTTGATCTTTTAAAATCTTGTTTGGCATACTCGATTAGTATTGCCACCTCATGGGTGTTTGGTTCCGGATCCGAGAGAGTGTTATGTTGGATAGAGGAAGTAAGTAGAGCACTATGGTCATGTTACTACTTGAGTTGACGAAGAGTCAACCTCAGATGGTTTGAAATGGTCGAGATATGGAAATAGCTCTTAAGAGCTCCTGTATCCTTCCATGTGTGTTTATTTCATACTTGTGTACTTAAATGAAAATTCATATTAAAATTGCTTTCAAGTACGTTATTTGATTGATTTGTGCTACTTGCTTGCTTGCTTGATTTTTTTGGTCTCACTGAGCGTTAGTTTATCCCTTTAAGTTTGTTTTTCTTAACAGGTTTTGGAGGTGAAAGTTGGAAGTTCTAGACTAGCGATTTTTGATGAAAATTAGTATACTTTTGTATATTATTAGAGACCATTAAAGTGTAAATTTTGTTATACTTGGGTTTTGTGGTTTGTAATCATAATGGTTTACTTGGGAATTTTGAGTTTGTATATTTGAAATACTTTTTAATTAAGTTGATGCTTAATTGTGATCCTTTATTAAGTTTGAACGAGTGAGTGAATCCTGACGAGAGTTGGGCAGGCGTCCCGCTGATACCCTAGTGGGGGCGTCACAAGGTGGCTGTCATCATGAAGCATGTTGATTCTCTTCGTTATTTCTCCCCACAATCAAGTATTTGGTATGTTGGTTCCTGTTTCACTGTTGCTGCTGCTCCTCATCCTTGCCTATTCCACGGTGTCCGGTGACCTCTCCTGCTCTTTTATTGATCTATTTTATTCTTTCTTGCACATTCCTCCTTTTTCCCCTGTTCACCGATCTCTGTCCACCGATCTCTGGTTTAGGTTTTCTTTTTTTGCCGATAGTTGGGCATTACTGCTCTAATCAATCAAATTTTCTTGGTTAGAAATAGTTGAGAATTTTGTTTGCAAATGAGAATCGTATATCTTGATTTTCTTTGCACATTTCTCCCTTGAATTGTTGCTGGGTCAGTGTGTATTTCCCTTTTATTTCTCTTTTTTTATTAGCTTTTATATGCTACTCTTACTCTGCTGCTTCTATACCCTTATAGTCTTTTTGCTTTTTTTCCCATGATTTATTTATTGTTGCATGTGCCTTTGAAGAGCTATTTCTCATTCTATCATAAGTTTTTCTTTGGTTAGCTTTTTTACTTTCGATTCTTTTTACTTATGCAGGTCCATTTCATCTTGTTCCCCTAGCTTGTTCTTTTGTTTTCCTGAGCTAATCACTTAAGGTATTTGCTCTTGTACTTTCTTTCATAGCAAGGTGGTATCTGTTTTTCTATTCAAGTTGTTATCACTTGTTTCTCCGCTTTTTCCCTCCCTTAATGATTCAGTGCTACCATTGGATTATATGCTTTATTTTCTTCCTGTTTTATACTCTTAATTTGAAGCATGTATTCTTACGATTCCTTCTGTGCACCTTTTTACTGTCTTTTGCGTGTGTTCTTGAAAACATATCTCTTCCTGCTTTCTGTTTTGATATCTTTTCGATGCGCATTATCCAAGGATGGATAAGAATGTTAAGAGACGTAAAAGGTATGCGAAATTGCCGCATAATCAGAAAGCATGTTGATTCTCTTCGTTATTTCTCCCCACAATCAAGTATTTGGTATGTTGGTTCCTGTTTCACTGTTGCTGCTGCTCCTCATCCTTGCCTATTCCACGGTGTCCGGTGACCTCTCCTGCTCTTTTATTGATCTATTTTATTCTTTCTTGCACATTCCTCCTTTTTCCCCTGTTCACCGATCTCTGTCCACCGATCTCTGGTTTAGGTTTTCTTTTTTTGCCGATAGTTGGGCATTACTGCTCTAATCAATCAAATTTTCTTGGTTAGAAATAGTTGAGAATTTTGTTTGCAAATGAGAATCGTATATCTTGATTTTCTTTGCACATTTCTCCCTTGAATTGTTGCTGGGTCAGTGTGTATTTCCCTTTTATTTCTCTTTTTTTATTAGCTTTTATATGCTACTCTTACTCTGCTGCTTCTATACCCTTATAGTCTTTTTGCTTTTTTTCCCATGATTTATTTATTGTTGCATGTGCCTTTGAAGAGCTATTTCTCATTCTATCATAAGTTTTTCTTTGGTTAGCTTTTTTACTTTCGATTCTTTTTACTTATGCAGGTCCATTTCATCTTGCTCCCCTAGCTTGTTCTTTTGTTTTCCTGAGCTAATCACTTAAGGTATTTGCTCTTGTACTTTCTTTCATAGCAAGGTGGTATCTGTTTTTCTATTCAAGTTGTTATCACTTGTTTCTCCGCTTTTTCCCTCCCTTGATGATTCAGTGCTACCATTGGATTATATGCTTTATTTTTTTCCTGTTTTATACTCTTAATTTGAAGCATGTATTCTTACGATTCCTTCTGTGCACCTTTTTACTGTCTTTTGCGTGTGTTCTTGAAAACATATCTCTTCCTGCTTTCTGTTTTGATATCTTTTCGATGCGCATTATCCAAGGATGGATAAGAATGTTAAGAGACGTAAAAGGTATGCGAAATTGCCGCATAATCAGAAAGCTGATCTCCTTCATCGCCGGCGAGAGCGCCACGCTGCAAAAAGAAGGAGTACCATTGTGCCTTCTTCTGCTAAAACAATTCAGTTTTAGAGGCCTAGAGAAAATAGTCGAGACTATTTTTCTAGAACTCCATTAGGTTATATTCAAACTGGTGTTTTTTTGGTTGATGATGCAGATTGTTGCCTGCCGAGTTCCGCCTCTTTAAATGATAATAGAAATAATTTACTGAATAGTCAGTCAGAGTATGTTGTTTCGGATTCTGCTATTTTGCACTCGTCATCTTTCCCTTCTGGAGGAACTTCCGATGTAGAACCAGTCCTCCAGATATTAAATACTGTTAGTGGTAATTTAGAATTGAATAATCGCTCGTGTCCTTCTGTTACATCAACCTGCGTTCCGTCGCTTTTTTCTGAAGGTATAATTCTAATTTGTTATTTTTCAGATGCCTGCATCTTATTTTTGTATGACAACAGCTTTTTTCTTCCCTCCTTCTATCTCTTCTATTCATATTTCTCTTCTGTTAATAGCCTATCGAGAACTCGTTCCTTTTATCTCCTGTTTTGGCCTATCTGACTCTATGTTTACTATGAATATCTCTTTTGCATGTGCATTTGTACTCCATACTAGATATTTCATTCGGGTTTCTTAGTAATGCCCAATTTGACTGTTTTCTGTTTGTCCTCTGACCATTTATTTATTATTTGTTCTCAATAGAAGCCTTTTGTATTCTGAGCTATCAAAAGACTGAGTTTGGTACTTGTATGCTTGTTCGTCGTGTTTTAGTCTATGTCACATGAAATCCTTCAAGTTTGTTATTTTTTTTAAAAATATCTAACTGCTCGCTATTTTAAAAACTAGCTAGCTGCTCCTGTTTATAGTCATACCCATTAAGCACATCTACATACTTCTATCGTAATTTTAAGATGTTTCCAGGAACCAATCTTTAGCATCAGCCTTCCAGATTATTTCGCCTAGAAAGTATTCCAACTTAGTCTATTATTCTTCCTGTTGCTCCCAATTGTGATCATTGTGGTGCTAAGTGCTTCCTTTCAGAATCTCTTTCTTTTTGTTGCTCTGGGGATGAAATCTTTGTTGTTGCTCCTGCTATGTCTTATGTTCTAAAACGCCTATTCATTGGTAATGATAAAGAATGTAAGCACTTTAGGAAGAACACTCGCACATATAATAATAATGTGGCATTCACGTCTTATGGTGCTAAATATGATCGCGAATTGACAAAGAATACAAAATGGGTTTATACATTTCGAGTCCAAGGCCAGGTCTATCACTTTTTGGATGGTTTAATCTCTCTATCTGATAAATCATCAGGAGTTCAGTTATATTTTTTTGACACTGTTGAAGAGCTTGCAAAAAGAGCTCAAAATTCTGATAGGTATTGATTGACCACTCACAAGCTGTTGATGACAATCCTGCAAGAAATTCTTATACCAGATTTTTCAAAGATCTTAGAGATGTTCCAACCCTTGAGAGCCATACTATAGTTCTTAAGTGTTATCTTGGGCTAAATCAGCATGTCTTTAATTTTCCTGCTGCCTCTCAAGTGACCGCTATATGGACCGAGACAAATGATGAGTCAGTTGAGAAGAGCCCTCACATTCAGGTTTATAGTCATCGGAACGCAAGTTATAGGGTCCAATCATATTATACGTATTACGATCCGCTTCAATATCCTCTTTTGTTCTCTAGAGGTGAATCTAGTTGATATCGTGGCATCAAGAGAGTATATTCAAAAAGGAAAAGAACAGATGCTCGTGACATTGATGTTCATGTTGACTTTTCTTCTGCCTAGAATCCTTCTGACTTATTCAGCATGAAAAATATAGGCATGTGTATTTCTTATATTTATACATTAATTCTGCTGTAGTATTCTATATATTCGCTCATAATATGCCCTTTTTTTCTTTTAGCCACTCAACAGAAAAAGGATCAGAATTATACTGTATCTGTTAGGGAGTACTATTGTTATCGGTTGCAAATGAGAAACAATGGTGATTCTATGTTGTTTCATAGTCTGAGATTATTACAGCAGTTAGTTATTGGTGCATATATAAAGATTGAGACATTTAGATTTGATTTTCATTGGAAGCAGCAAGCTAAAATTAGAACAGAGATCCTTCAGAGTGTTATCAACAGTGTTGGAATAGGCAAAACTCAAGACTCTAGAGTCGGTCACCGAATAGTATTACTAGCTTCATTTATCGGCGGCCCAAGGAACATGAGGAGAAGATATCTTGATGCAATGACCTTAGTTCAAATGTATGAAAAACCTGACATATTTCTTACCATGACTTGCAATCCAATGTGGAAGAAAATTCAGGATAATCTTCAATATCAAGAAAAGCCACAAGATAGGCCTGATTTGCTGGCTAGAATATTTAGAACTAGGTTTGAAATGTTAAAGGTCGAGCTTCTTAAGAAACAGATTTTCGGAGAGGTTGCAGCTTGTGTCTATGTTATTGAATTCCAAAAGCGAGGTTTTTCGCATGCTTATTTACTGCTTATTTTTAAATCAGGGTCCAAACTATTGAATTTGGAATCATACGACAGAATTGTTTCTGCCAAAATACCTGACCCTGACAAGAATAGGCATTTATATTCCCTTGTCATTAAGCATATGATTCATGGACCGTGCGGTGACAAGAATAAGCAAAGCCCTTACATGAGAAGCGGTGCATGCAGAAATCATTATTCTAAGAATTTTGCACCTTATGCAGTTCATGGTGAGGATAGCTATCTATGTTATAAAAAAAGAGATGATGGTCGAAAAATAAAGATATACAAACATGAGTTAGACAACAAATGGGTGATACCTTACAGCCCGTACTTATTGGCTTTGTTTGATTGCCACATGAATGTTGAAATCTGTTCCACTATTAAGCTTGTTAAGTACCTTTATAAATATATTTTTAAAGGTCATGATCTTATCAGTTTTAATCTTCTTGATCAAGATTTTGTTGGTAACATTAATGAAATTAATCACTTCCAGCAAGGACTTTAGGTTTCACCTCCAGAAGTTTTGTGACGCATATATGAATTTCAACTGACAGAAATGAATCCAGCAGTTTATACCCTGTAGGTTCATCTTCCTGACCAACAATTTGTTCCTTTTGATAAAGGTTCAAATTTGTGGTATCTTTGAGGAAAATTGATTTTTTAAAGACTATGCTGACTGAGTTTTTCAAAATGAACAAAACAAATGCTACAGCTCGGAATTTTAAGTGCTTATATAAAGATTTTTCTCAACATTTTGTATAGACGCCGAAAACAAAGACATGGTCAGAGAAGAGTCGTAGAAAGATCATAGGGAGAATGGTAACTATCGAGCCTAGGGAAGGAGAAAGATACTACTTAAAACTTTTACTCATACATGTTCAGGGACCAGTGTCGTTTGATGACTTACTTATGGTTAGAGGTCATAAAATAGGCTCTTTTAGAGAAGCCTATTTGCAGTTAGGATTATTGGAATCTGATTCCTATATAGAAGAAGCATTACAGGAAGCTGCTCATTTCCAGATGCCTTATTTGTTAAGGTCTTTATTTGCAATGCTTCTATTTTATTGTTCTCCGAAAAATCCCAAACATCTTTGGCAAGCATTTGAAGAGCAGCTATCTTCTGATTCTAAACGAAGTTGTGCACATCGGCATTGCACATCAATAGAGATTAAAAGAAAAGTTCTTCAAGATATTAATGCAACATTGGAACACATGGGAAAAAATCTTGATGACTATCATTTTTTCGAAGATTCCTTTACGTCCTGTTATGGTGAGCGCCTGACGAAAGAAATTCAAAGTGAAACAGTGATACCAATTGATTGATCCAGAAGATCTGTTTCTTCCTCAAAAATTGAATGCCGGACAAAGACATGCATTTGATTTGATTCTGGATTCAATATCCAACTCAAAAGGTCAAGTTTTTTTTATTGATGGTCTAGGTGGAACGGGCAAAACTTTCTTATATTGAGCACTTCTCACTTTTCTTCGTTCACAAGGATATGTGGCAATTGCAGTTGCCACATCTGGTGTTGCAGCATCTATCCTCCCTGGTGGTAGAACTGCACACTCAAGATTTAAGATTCCTTCGGATTTTTCAAAACAAAAAACTTGTTAATTAAGTAAGTCGAGCAGTGTTGCCAGGATGATTGTTAATGCTAAATTAATCTTGTGGAATGAGGCTTCAATGGCAAAAAGCGAAACAATAGAGACGTTTCATTGTCTTCTTATAGATATAATGGAATTTGATGTACCATTTGGAGGAAAAACTATTGTTTTTGGACAGTTAGGTGAGGCAGATTTGATCAAATCAACTGTTCTATATTCACATTTATGGTCTATTATGCATAAGCTGCGATTGGCAACTAATATGAGAGCTGCTTTAGATCGAACATTTTCAACTTTTTTGTTTAGAGTGGAAGAAGGTGTTGAACCTGTTGATCAACATGGTCAGATATCCCTTCCACCTCATATGCTTATTCCTTATCATAATAAAGAAGAATCGCTTGACAAGTTATAATCATATAGTGCATTATAAGTAGTTCATTCTGTTCGTGTACTTTGACTACTTGACCTAATTACATGTAAATTCTTCCAGTTTACTTGGGACTGTCTTTCCTGATTTAAATCTGTGCTCATGTGATCCTTATCAAATGATAAACAGATGTGTACTTTGTCTAAAAAATAGTTCAGTGGATGAAATTAATGGGTTGATGATTGCAAAATTTCCTGGAAATCTTCACAGATATATAAGCTGTGATAGAACTGTTAATAAGAGATATCAGACAGATTATGAGAACTTTCTAAATTCTTTGAATCCAAAAGGTCTGCCTCCTCATGAACTTTTACTCAAAGAAAACTGTCCTATAATGCTTCTGAGAAATGTGAATCCAACGGGTGGTCTTTGCAATGGCACACGGTTAATCTGTAGAGAATTAGATGAACACACAATTTTCTGCGAAAATTGTCTCTGGTCCTCATAAAGGGAAAAAGGTTTTCATTCCAAAAATTCTTTTGCGGATTTCTAATAGCGAAAAGAATGGTATTCCATTTATACGGACACAGTTTACCATCCGTTTATGCTTCGCAATGACAATCAATAAATCTCAGGGTTAGACTCTTAACTATGTTGGAATTTATCTCCGTGAACCTTTCTTTTCTCACTGCCAGCTTTATGTTGCTCTCTCTAGAGTTAGGAATTCTTCCGCAGTTAAGACAAGTTGTAATCATATAGTGCATTATAAGTAGTTCATTCTGTCCGTGTACTTTGACTACTTGACCTAATTACATGTAAATTCTTCCAGGTTACTTGGGACTGTCTTTCCTGATTTAAATCTGTACTCATGTGATCCTTATCAAATGATAAATAGATGTTTATTTTGTCCAAAAAATAGTTCAATGGATGAAATTAATGGGTTGATGATTGCAAAATTTCTTGGAAATCTTCACAGATATATAAGCTGTGATAGAACTGTTAATAAGAGATATCAGGCAGATTATGAGAACTTTCTAAATTCTTTGAACCCAAAAGGTCTGCCTCCTCATGAACTTTTACTCAAAGAAAACTGTCCTATAATGCTTCTGAGAAATGTGAATCCAACGGGTGGTCTTTGCAATGGCACATGGTTAATCTGTAGAGAATTAGATGAACACATAATTTCTGCGAAAATTGTCTCTGGTCCTCATAAAGGGAAAAAGGTTTTCATTCCAAAAATTCTTTTGCGGACTTCTGATAGCGAAAAGAATGGTATTCCATTTATACGGACACAGTTTCCCATCCGTTTATGCTTCGCAATGACAATCAATAAATCTCAGGGTTAGACTCTTAACTATGTTGGAATTTATCTCCGTGAACCTGTCTTTTCTCACTGCCAGCTTTATGTTGCTCTCTCTAGAGTTAGGAATTCTTCTGCAGTTAAAGTTTTAATTGCTTTGGGTACTTCTGATGACATCAAAGTTGATTGTAAAACAAGAAATGTTGTCTTTCATGATATATTTCGCTTGACTAACATATGATATATGAGGTCTGACTACCTATACCATTGAATACTTATTAGTTTATGATTTGAAGAATCAAATGCTATCGCTAATTTTCCATTCTATTTTTATTTTTTTTAAAAATTACAACATGGAACTTGTTATCCCAATCAAAGACGTCCTGCCTGGCTCTGAAGGTTGGACCTGCAAAGTCACAATGCAAGAAAAGCAGCAGATAACTGGATCAGTAACAACGCTAACAAAAAAATAAAAGTTTATTTTGCTGGATTCAGAGGTCTTCTTTCTGCTGCCATGATATATACTTCTTCATATTGCATGATTAACCATTTCATCGCTAAAAGAACGCATTAATATGGTTCTTATATTGTTATTATCATTAAGGCATCTTCTGTTTTTATCTATAGGTCAATGCATGCATAATTGATTGCTTTGTGAATATTTTCCTTGTGGATAGGGATCGCAGCTAGACGGGATTATGTTCAATAATGACATTCCAAAGATCAGCCCTGGCCTTCAAGTTTATGAAAAGTATCTGATTTCAAATGCCATAATAAGGCTTATTCCAGAAAAATATTGAACTGCTGAGCTGAAGATCCAGTGGGTTATCACCAGCCGAACAGTCATCGAACCAGTCAATGATGATGACAATATTCTGCCTGTGAAGTTTGACAGTACAAAATTCAGTGATCTTGTGAACTTCATGGATGATAGAGAAAAATCAGTTGGTGAGCTTTAGCAATGTAATTTTTCCATTTATTCATCGGTTGTGTTCTTTTTCTTGATTGATATTGTATTATTCTGCAACAGATGTACTTGCTATAGTTATTGAAGCACTAGATGTCAAACATATCAATAGAAATGGAAAAGATTCAGTTGTTCAGAAATTTGTCATTGTTAACAAAGAGTAAGTTTTTTCCTTAGAGATGTCATGTTGATTATATCATAATGTTTATTTTTCTAATTATTTCATAATTGGTTATTTCCCTGTATTAGTGCGCAGACTGTTATGTTGTCACTATGGGATGATTTTATAACTAACGAAGGTCACCAGATGACACGTAACATGCAGTATCACCCTGTTGTTGTTTGTCGCAGGTTGAAAGTTAGCTTTTACAATGGTATGCAATTTAACATTTGTATAATATGTCTCTTACATTTTAATGCTCAATGTTCTCCTTTTTTCCTTAGTGCCCATATCTCTTCTTCTTTGTCATTTTTTTCTGACAACTGACCATTTTGTTTCCCAAACGTCGCACTATCTACCTGGTTTGATTCTACAATTCTTATAGATCCCCCTATAGAAGAAACTGGACACCTAAAGAAATGGTTACTAATTACTCCTTTTACTTTATCCCTATCTTAAATATGCTGATCGTATGCACTTGTAATTATTAATAAATATCTCTGCTTTTACACAGGATTAGGAAAAATGTTCAGCTCTTTAATGACCTTGTTACTGATGGAGCTTACATGAAGTACAATCCTGATATGTCTCTTAAACTAGATCAGAAGATAACTAAAATTATGCTTTTAAAACCTACACAAAAGGTAGGATCTTTCTGCATTATACTATTCATTGCCATTTTCGGATATATTTGCCAAAATTACCTCTTTTATCTCCTCCATTGCTAATTTTATGTCAGAGTTCTTGGGTCAAAGTGTATTTCTCATTTGAGCACGTTTTCCAAAAATTTTGGTATATGAGCTGCAAAAAATGCTTCCGCTCTCTAGCAGCTCCACATGGAGTGGTTTTTACATGCAATTCCTACAAAGAAAGGCATCCAGCTGAACCAAGGTCTCTGGTTATACAATTCATCAGTTTTTTTTTTTTGAAAATTTCCCCCTCTTTTCATTCTTTCTTCTTACTCGTTCTTCCTCTTGTTCTTTCATTTCTTCTACTTAGCTTTTGTTTATATATACAGATGTCGATTCGACATTGATTTGATTGATACAACAGGCACGGTCACTGCTTCCATTTTTTTGCAAGTTAGCTGAAAATTTGCTTACTTTCACCGGATTGGAAGCAATGGAGCACTTCACTCAGGTTAACATGTGCATATATTATAGTGTGTATATATTTACATATTTTTTTCACATACTTTTCTATACTTCTAATTCTGATACTGTATTTCATCTGTGTTATAACTACCTGAACATTGAACATCCCTTAGAAAAGATTCATGTTGAACTAAAAGAGAAGATTTTTCTGACTCATATTAGACCCGTTCAATCTCAGCTGGCTGATGCAAAGCAACGTTACACAGTTATATATTATTGTGAAAGTACTGATGAATTGGAAACTCAGTCGCTAGATACCCAAGAAAGGCCTAATTATCTGTTAACCTACAATGAAGTTGCAAATACTGATTCAACGGCTTCAGGTATTTTTATTAAATTTGTACATTACAGCTTTCATATTACACATCACAGTTCATTATAACCTAATTAATCCGTGCTGCCCTTTTTTGTATGTAGTAGTCACCAATGCTTCTTCTTCAAGAGTTAAATCGTGCCTTGCTAAACAGATCAAAGAGTCAGAAGGTGACTGTTCATCTGCATCACCGCTTGAGGATGCCAATTCAGCTAAAGGAACCAAATTATCTTAGAGCAGATTTTTACTGCCCCGTTAATCCTACTGGCCTATTTTTTTGTTCACCATTCTAGATGAATGATGCTGCTTGTTTTGTCTTAGACTGGAGATGATCCGTTACATGTTGAACCTCTCTTGGCACTCTGCTTTTGTTAGAATTGTATTTAATTGCCTTTGATTAGATGTTAACTTGTTATATTTTAAGCATTGATGCTTAGCTGATACTTTCAGGCTACTTCTATGCATTATCACACCTTTTGCTATGCCCTATTATATTGCTTTCAAAAGACATCATATGTTTCTCAACTCCCAGATAGCATTAATTTTCTCATTCAATAATTACTGCGATTTCACTTGCCTTGGAATATATCATCTTTATTTAATTAAATACTCATATATATAAATGAAACATTCTCACGTTAAATGTGACAAAACATTCTTTATTTAATGTGCAGTATACATTATATAAAAATTTCATTTTTTTTCCTGTTTAGCTTTAACATACAGGTCTTTTTTTCTGCCTCCACACTCAAATTTTTTCTTTTACAATAACATAGGCCAGCTAAAAAAATACAATTATTTGTTTCCACAGACCTTTATCGACAACTAAATTGATTATAACGTACAGTAACTATTCCTTTTCTCTCTTTTTGTCGCTTTGCTTATGAAAACTCATAGGTAATTCAATAGAGCTATTATCACTGTCCTCATGCACATACTTCAATTCAATCTTCTTTCAAGAAAGTTGTGTTTCACACAATATTCAATGTTCCTCTTTCATAACTTTCTTACACTGCATGTTGACCACATACATTTCTTTAGCTCTCTAATGTATATTACCAACAAGTTCGTTCACTTTCAAGCGCATTCCAATCAACACACCCCATATAAGTGATAAGTTTCCTCTTTGATATATTCATCAACTCATAAAATCATCTTAAGCGGTTCTTCCTTTTTCTACATTCTGTCAATAGAACTCTTTGCTATTCATAAAACTAATGCTGCAATATTTGTGTTTAGACTGGATCAAAATTGATGGCAATAAACATTGACAATGCCAATTCCTCCAATGACTCGCCTAATGTTTGCAATGTTACTGAAGGTTGTTTTTTGTTCAAATGCAACCAGGATAAAAAGGTAATAAATTTTTATTCATATATAAATATATGAAGCAGCAAAAAAACTTCTATTCCTTAACTTCATCGTCTGCGCTTTCAACTTCCAGATTCTGGCATCGAGCTTTCACTATATGCTGAAACTGCATAACAAAAGTAGCATAACTATCATTCAAGGAAATGAGAGTTGGACTGTTCAAATTACAGGACAAAAATTTGGAGTTGGATGGACCGAATTTCAAAAAAATAATTTACTTAACAAAGATAGTTATATACTGCTGCGTCATATCGGAAACTTAAAATTTGATGTTATTCAGTTTATAGAACTTAAAATGCACACTTATCTTAGCTGGACAGTTCCTCTTGCTAATGTTCTTCAATTGCAGTATTCTGCAAATGTTCATGGTCAGTAAAAATAGTATGTTTTTTTCTACCCAATCTGCCTAGAAATTTGTTCTCGCTTTTTTACTCGTTGGTTTTCATCTCAGGTGATATCAAGCCTACATATATTCTATATCAGCATATATGCTCTTCCATCAAATCAGATATAACTCATGATATTATGAATGCCATCTCTTTTTACCAAATTTACAATGAAAAGAACAGAGACAAATTTGTGAGTATCATTCTTCTATATTTTTTTGTTTGTATATTTTTATTACGCATTATTAATATTACCATTTTTCTTCCATATTAGAAAATATCAAAGTTTTAGCGTATTCCTAAATGAAACAACAACTCTGGTGATCACTCTCAGAGTCGGATATAGAGTTTTTCAAATAAAGAAAAACGGACGGACATTCACCGGCAATTGGCAAACATTTGTTCAACAACATGATTTGCAGCTCAAGGAAAAGTTAGTCTTCATACCAGAGACAATTAATTCATTTACCGTGCAGATCTACAAGAAAGACAGAGTCAACAAAATTTTCCATGGTACCATAACTACTATGTACATTCTTGTCTTCGATATACATTTTGTAAAATATATTCAGATATCGATCCAAATGTTATTGATAATCTCTTCTTCCTACTTTAATAACAACTTATATCAGATATAATTCTAGCTCAAATATAAAATGAAAAAAAGTTTAAACTTATATAGACTATAGACTAATTTAAACAATGCTGCAGTTAACAGACATTTTAATTTTATTTATTATACATTTCTAAATAGTAATTATACATTATTTATTCTTCGGTAAATTCCAAAACAAATTGTAACTCTCACCAAAATAGCCATCATGTCAATCCTATCAGGCACGTTCAGCTCTTGTTGCTACTACCTGCCTCTATCACTTCCAATTGTTATTGCACGCGCTACACTGTTTTCTTTGCCGCTTTTAAACAGCCACATGTAACCAGTCAAAGGTGCATCTATGCAGCATACCACATTTCTTTGATGTACAAATCCTTTCACCTGCTATAACTTTTAAACATATTATAATGCTAAATAGTAAATAATTTTATTATTCTTTATACATAATCCAAACTGTTAAATTTTTTTCAGATTCAAACTTCTAAGTAATATATACCACTGCATCATAAAATTACCTCTATTCATAAAATAGAACATATCGTACTTTGTTAAAATCTATAATAATTTATGGGCCCTACATGCTTTAATATTGCTATATCATCGATAAAAAAACATATATATATTGTATTAAACATTGATCATCATACAAAGAAATCGAAAATTTTCTTTTTTATTTATACAACTCATGTTTAATAGAATTTATTAATATTTATATTCAGTAATCGTTTGCAGTACTAAACAAAACGTAAACAATTTTTCTCCTAAATTATATTATATACGCCTAAAATATGCTCCCTATAACATTTACAGATTACCATATAATAATAATCATGCAATTATAAATTTCCCTTGACAATGAAACGTGGATAATATTTAACAATGGCCCAAACTAGAGACTGCTCCACTGAATGCTCAGACAGTCCACTTTGTCTCGTTCACTGTTCAAAATAAATACTCATTAAAGCCCTCCACCAACCCCCACTTATGGGAACATATATCGCCTTCCCCCGCTTGAACATTTACTCTCATCTTCCTTTTCAATCTTTGACCAGTGACAAGCTTCCTAGCGGTGAAAACGCAGCAAAGTTTCTTCCATCGCATGAACATCAGGTAATCTTCCATAAATCTCTAATATTTTTTTCACTAATTGCTGAACACTTAACTTGCAAAATATCCAATCCTTTGATTGTTTCCACAGCCATTTTTTCGCATCATGCACAGCTTTTTGCTTTTCAACATATTGAATGTTCAGATTTAATCCTTCCAGAAAATTCACATCGCTATTTTTTGCAACCATATATCAAACCCAACTTAAATCCCTTAATAGCTCATCCTTCTAAATATATAGCGTATGTAATCAAATATCACATATATCATTACATAATCAATTACACTTAAACCAATATTATACTTAATTACATACCACCACTTTACCACTTTATACTAACAACTTAAATTCTCTACAGTTACATGGACAATGATACGTTTCTTTTATGGACACTAACCGCCCAGATTACACCACAAAGATAACATTATACAAATACTACTTAGTTAACTAACTCTCACTGGCCATAAAATGTTTGTTGCTATAGCTTTACAGCGAGATCCCAAACACTATACCTATAAATACGATGATGCGTTCATTGAACAACATTTGGCCCTGATTGAAGACGTTGGAATTCGTGAACTTAAGAATACCATTTCCATTCCAAAGTGGTTAGAACGTGTCCTAATGTTTGTTTCTCCATATCCACCAGATAATTGTATATTCACATCATTTGATCCTTGTTTTACAAAAATGCTATTTTTCTGACTAGCTGCTATTTCAATCACTCTTATTCCAGATGCTGCTCTTCCTGAGATTATACCTAATGTCTATGACCCACAACCATGCTGTTTTACGATTCATTTTACAAAAAATAAACGACTGGTACTTCTCTGATGCATGCTAATCGCTTTTTTTCTACATAAAATTGTAACAATCATAGTTAAAGATATTGTTAATTGGACAACATATTCCACATGGCGTTATTCCAGTGATACAACAACGTAGACAGCCATTCCTAACGGTCAAAGCAAGAGATGCACATTGGGTGATCACCTTAACTTCAATTTGGTCAAGGCTGGAATGACTTTGCAGCAGACCATAAACTTAGCACAGGTGACATCATTCTGTTTAAACATTTAGGAAACATGGAGTTCAACATAGCCATCTTTACAAAAAACTGTCAACAGTAAACGTTTCCCTGGACTACACAACTAACACAAAAATCACAGTCAGATCCATTCTTACCATTGCACTTTGATAAGGCTAACTGTGTTTATCAACAAGTTATCACAGCTTATCAGATAGCTTCACACAGGATTTAACTTTTTCAGCATATTTCCACCGTGTGACTCTTAAAGATGCTCTTCAGTTGGTATCTTTTATCTTTATATTATTGCTATCATAAATTATTATCCAAAGAGCCTACCCTATATTATATTTTCACAGAAACTGCCCTTTAAAATTCGCATGCTTGATCGGCAAAAGAACCTCATTTTAATCATTCATCTATATCGGCAAAAAATCCATGCTCACCTACAATGCACTAAGAACTGTCTTACGGAAGGTTGGGTGGAATTTCTGGACCAAATTCATGCAAAACCAAATGAAGTCTTATTCTTCCTCCCAACAGAAATGCTTAGCTATCAAGTCATCATCTGTGCTGAAAACGGAAGCAAGAAATACACTGCCAAAGACACAAGGACGGTGCTTCAATCATATGAATTTGAGACAACACTCCTAGTTTGATGCGTTCGCTTGCAAAAACTCTTTTATCCTTCTTTTGTATCCGCCTATATATGTTCTATATTTGTTTTTGCCTAAAGAACTCCGGAGTCATTTACTTGTAGGAGTGCCCAACGTCCTAAGTTAAATCTAAAACTTTTTCCGCTGTACAAGACATGACCGACAGACAATATTTTTGCTTAAAGTCAAGAGAAGCTGTCTAATTTTCTATGTTTAGTTTCTGAACACACAATCAACTATTTGTTTGTATAGCATTCTGTTGTTTCCACTTCCTCTTCAAAATCATTTCCGCTTGTCTTCCTTTATTCCGAAACAACCACTGCATACCAAATCTAATATATTATACAATACTTATCTTCATCCAGGATAGATTATATTAACAATAATTTACGGTTCCATAAAATATATGATTACCGAAAGAATATATGCATAAAAAATTTAGCACACAAACTGCCTATTTAAAGAAATCACATGAGCAAATCCTATACAAAACACAACACCTGTGGTCTATTATTTATCCTCTCCCAATGTATGACTCCCTTACTGTAAAGCCTGACACCGCACACCCTATCTTAGCTGTCTCCCATACCACGCTACATCTCTGTCAATCACTTTGGAACCCAATTCATAAATTTCTTCTCTTTCCAACTATTTTAGACACTCATTTCACATACAACATTTTCCGGCCCAACTTTCTTCCTACCACCGCACCGCCCTTGCTCTTTAGGTCATCTTCATTCTCCTCTTCTTTCTTCTTTTTCATTTTCCTATCCTCCTGCACTTTTTGATACCATATTTGTTAATTTTTTCCCTTCAAATTATTCTTCATCTACTTTTCCTATCTCTTTTTTTACCTTTCTCCATGTACTTGCCGAAAGAATTTGTATGCTTATTAAATTGTCTGATATTTGCTTTCTTTGTAATGTTTTAATATATACATCTTAATGATAACTCTCCAGTGAATTCACTAATCAAAATTCAACAAAAAATTCCTATACATCTGTTTCCCTTATATTTTCTCTACTATTAGCTATATTGAATCCTATATGTGCTTTTTTCGCTTTCCTATATAGTGAATTAATAAATTGCTTTTATTTAATATTTTCTATTCCATTAATATATTCTATACACTGTTTCACTTTCATATACACTAATTACTTATAACTTAATGCTAATTATTCATAGCTTCAGATAATTCAAAATTTACCAGCTGCTCAGATTAATGACATCATTTTACTGCAGTTTTTGCCCTCATGAAAAATACTATCGTTCCGCTATCAACCATTGATCCAAATCTACTAAATTGGACAACAATTGTCCAAGTTATTGAAATAACACATGTCATACGTTTTGGTGGACCTCAAACTCATTATCAACAATATGCACTTGAGACCCACAGGTTTGACAATTTTGCTTTTTCAAATTATTCTTTTGTTCTTCATTTACCTTTTAAGAACAACTAACAATGCTAAAATACAGGGAGTTACGGTCAATATGCATGTACCTGCAGACTATCTTCAACAATTTGCCAGCTTGCTTTTACCTTTTAAGACATACTACATATCTAATGCAATTGTGCGTCCATCCCTTGCTGATATCCCTATCGGAGAACACCCGTATTATTGGGTTCCCACAAAAAAGACACACATTCAGCGAATACAAGAACTACAGCGACCTTCTCTTCCACTTTCTTTCCAGTTGCACCCCTTTGCCATGTTGGACACAATTGCTAATACAAATCATTTGATAAATATACATACCAGTGCCCTTTTATTTAATTAATTTTTTCACGCACAAAATAAAACTTGTTTTATCAAATATTTTTAATTGTTTCTTATATATAACTGCATTAGATATCATGGGAAAAGTGCTGCATGTCCTACCTATAAAAGAAACAAGTGTTCGAGGAAAACTGACCATCAGTAGAGATTATGTAATTGTTGATCAGAGGTTACGATCCATTTTTTACTATTGACACTTTTGTAATACCTTTGAACAATACTATAGAATAACAATTATCATTCTCTTTCTTGATACTTCTACAGTCTACGGCCATTACTTCTCACTCTCTCTGATCAAATTGAAGAGGCCTATAGACCTATTATTGTTTCCCAGCATGAACCCTGTCCAGTTCTTATTGCTATTAGGATGAAAGTCACAACGAAAAAATGTAAGCATACATATTTCTCTTTTTCGCAAATATTTTTATAAGTTTTCATTTCACACAACAATTTTTTTGCATAACACCAGATCTTTGCTTCTCAACTCAGCCATCATCTGTGATCCTCATAAATCCAGACGTTCAAGAAACAGTGGACTTACATAACTGGTACCAATTCCAATTTTCTATCATCTAATTTTATTAGTGAAATTCCTAGCTAATTTTTCTATATATGAATCAAGTTTTATGCTAATTCTAACCAATCAACACAACTGCTAACCAACACAAGTTATACTGATCCCAATGTCCTTCTTCCGCCTCCCAATAATAATCAAATCATGGATATTATTGCTGCAAAACAAATTGTAAGACTCCAGACTCCTATTTTATTCAATGCTATTGTGTCTAGATTTAATTCAAGAATAGTTATATTTTTCGCCATTCCTATGTTTGCTTGATAGGAAGATGGCACATCATGGATTAGAGGTTCTGCTGAGATAAACTATAGAGATAATAGAATGTACCGTATGACATGCCCTAATTGTGAAGAGCCTCATTACTCTACACATACAACGCGAACATTTTGTCAGCATTGTGAACACGGTGTTCAACTATTGTCCAGGTTCTTTACAACCTCTTGCATTATTCATAAATCATGCAATTCATTCTCCAAGCAATTTCATCTTTCTCTAAATATTATCACTTTTCCCTTTGCAGAGCATGTATTTCGATTTCACTTTCTAATCGAACTGGTTCACTATATGCAACCGCCATGGATATTGAAGCTGAAAAATTGGTTGGATATTCAACAAGTGAACTTTATCATGCAAGCCAACAAGTAATTATTTATTCCCTTTATTTACACACAAAATTTTTACCCCTCCTTTTTCGTTCTAAGGATTAACATTATTCATTTGTCTTTGACTGTCAAACAGAATCTTAATATTGTCAGCGTCATTGCACCAAAATTGCACGGAAAAACGCTTATTTGCTGCATTCAACCTTCTCCTTCAACATTCAGGCTGTCTCGAGCAACTGCGTTCAACATTATAACTTCATACTTTTTGGATGATCTTCTAGGCGTTCATCAGCTCAACTTCCACAACCTAAACATTCAAGATTAAAATTAAACTTGTTTGATTTTCATATTTAGAATGCTTGTATAATTAAAACTTCTTTCCAACATTACTAATTTTCGCTAATATGCCTGTATAATATAGTTCCATTTTATGGTTCCATTTGATTGTACTCCATTTCACTAATTTTCATTCTCACCAACATTACTAACTAAACACTAATTGGGCATATATACCACCGCGCACTGCGCGGTGGCCACCACCTAGTAATTAAAAAAACTATCATTGTGCATCACTAACGTGCTATGCCGTCGTCTTGTTAAGTTCTTGCCCCGTTTCTTTCTTCAATAATTCTTCACTTTCTCATTTCCTTCTCTAGCCCAAGCCAACTCAGTTCCTTTTCACTTATTCTTTTCTTGTGCTATCCTTCCCAATTAGTCCACAGCTCCTCCATTTTTCTGCTTCTATCTTCTAATTTGTAGTCACTTTCTACATTTAAAAAAAAAATTCCAATAGGGAGGAATTACGGGTATTCAAATTTCGGAAAAAACCAAAAACTCATCAATTCAATCGAGATTGGATTTTGAATTTCAGTAAAATCAAAATATATCCAATTTAAATATTTGATAAAATGGTTTAGAAACGAATATTAAAAATAAATTACCCAATCACCGATTACCAGCCGAATTCCTAAAATTTTTACTATAAATATTAGTTAGACTACTGATGTTAGTATTGGTTTACAGATTTAGTTCCTCTCTAGTGGATTCTCTTCCGATTTCTCACAATATACATCTGGTTGCATGAAATGTGTCTTCATTTACTAGGAAGGTACAAGATCATTTTAAGTTTGATTAATCCTAACCCTTTGAAAATAGAGAAGATTATTTTAAGTTTGAGTAATCCAAACCCTCGGAAAATGGAGAGAAAATTACTGAAGAGGAGTCAAGTTCAATTTACCAAACTAAAGTTTGAACGGTGATCAAGAATTTTCAAAAAATTTTTTTATTGAATTCTCGATTACCGGCCAATGAACATCTCTAGAAGTAGTGAAATTTAAGAAACAAGAAGAGGATAGAGAGATTTAAACTTAGAACCTCTACTTTCTTTATATCATAAATACTTTTTCTTGGTTTTCAAATTTTTGTTCTTTCAATGACATAGCATCCCTCAGGGCGCGTGCCTTTCAGGCACTGGGAGACACCCGAGAGTCATTGGCTGTCATCGGGCGTTCGCCCATCAGGAGTTGCGCCTCACTTGAAAGCCTGAAGCGCTTTGGCTTCGCCCTGTCTTGGGCCGCATGGCGCGCCTCAAACACCCCTACTACACCTTTGAAAGCAATTAATGCATGTATATTCACACTTCAAGATTGGACACATTGTACTCAATTTCCAAGTGTCATAATAATCATTGCAAGTGACAACATTACTATGGGCAACAAAACAAATGAAACCCTGAAACCCTCTATTTCTTTAAACTTCTTCCAGTAGGCACGATCCCAAGAGGGTACAAATCAATTGTTTAGCATATTAAAAATGTCTAGCAGAGAAATGAAAAAGGTGATTGGGTATTCACCTGAGACCCAGGAAAACATAATAAATACTGCAAGAGTCTTCTAGATCAATTGATCAACTAACCTAACAATATCCCCAAATAAAACATCGGAACAGCCTTGCATAGAATTCTCTAAATTGGAAGGAATGCTAAAATTTGTGAATGTTTTTATACCAACAAAACAAGGATATGTAGCAGCGGCAGTATAACAAACAAAAGCTACGAGAATTTAGTTAGGCCAGAAGTGTTAATCTGTAGAACCATCATGAAATGGATTTGTACGTATATCAAATGCTTTTGGAGTGTCATCTCTAATGTTCCGGATAACGCTGCAAGATGGAGGAGTGCGAGAACTATTTCTTTTCTTTGATGTGTAGCTGCTTGTTGCCAAGAAGATTAAAACCAAAGCAAGAGGTACAAGGGATAAGTTTGCCTTTGGTGCTTGACTACAGTAAGTTTGACCTCTGATCTTGAGATCTATTTACAGTCCTCAATTGTTTGTGGGTTAATAGTGTAGTAAAATTGGCCCAAACAATGCTAACACTTGAACACTTGAGTCGTGCTTGAAAGCACTGTCCTAAGAAACTATTTCAGAGTATTGAAATGTTTCCCCAGGATTAAACAAGTCTTCCTCTATTTTTGTGAGAGGGACGTAGAACCAGCAAAATTTTATTCCAAAACCAGCAGGTAAAATAAGTAAGTTGAAGAGAGCAAATAGAGGAGAAGGAGGAGAGAGTTTACGAAGTGTAGACTTCGTTTATCAGTGTGGGAGTGAACCTGACAAATGGTTCTATTTATAGGCTTCATGATGGAAGAGGATAGAATTTTGAAAAGCTAATTTCCCCTGAGAATGGGCATGCTTCCCGTACCAGACTTGTCATTTGAAGTAGTCAAACCTCTATTGGGAATAGTTGAAAAGGTCAGAGCATCATGAAAGCCATCTGACCGAACTTACTTATCAAGACGTCTAACAATCTAACTTCTTGAATTTTGCTTTTAGTCCTTTATCAAAATCTCATCTTTGAAGATTTCTCCCTCAAAATAGGAACAAGCATTTCGGATGAAATTTTATCAGATAAGACTCTTATCCGAATAGTAACAACGTAATAAAATCTTTTGAAATATCTATTTTTTTTATTTCATAACAATCTCCCACCTATTTCAAAAGATTTTGGACAAAAGAGTATGAACATCTGCTGGATTTGTCTGAGCTCAATGTAATCAGTTTGGTGTCTTTTAGACTATGAACCAAACTTAAATTGATAAAATATGTCTTACAGAATCATTGGTGAAAAAATAAATTTTCTATGAACCAATAATTCTTGTTGTATGACAGAGATCTTATCAATCACATTATAACCCATAATTTTGCTGTTCAATGCAGTTTCGCGCATTTAGGCCGTGCGCCTGTCTGGTTGTTCATGAGAGCTCTAAAGATTCGGCCAAAAATCTTATAGGAGCGGCCCACTCCACTCACATATAGGTGAATTTATCAAGTGTATACTGCCCTAAATACACCTCCCTAAAGAGATATAAATTCATTAAGAGTATTAAACTCAACCTCACAATTACTGGCAGTCAAAGCACTTATTTTTTCGAAGGGACTTAAATTTCAAGTGCTTTACAGTCAATATCGACTTGTTATTACCCATATGAACCTATTTCATGGGATCACCAATCACATAGGTTGGGTTACCATCTCTATTGACAACCGTTGGCCTAAGTCCCATCTCCCTTGTAGTTTGAAGAATTAATTTTCTTCCTACAGGTTTAGTCAACGGATCGGCCAAATTCAACTCTGACTTCACAAAATCAATGGAAATAATTCCATCTCTAAGCAGCTGCTTTATGACATTATGTCTCAATCTCATGTGTCGACTTTTACAATTATAAGATTTATTTTTTGCAATAGCAATAGCCGCTTGACAATCACAGTGTATAGACATAGGAGGCAACAGATCCTTAATAGGAGGAATATTGGCTAAGAAATTTCTTAACCAATCTGCCTCAGAACCAGTCAACTCCAGAGCTATGAACTCCGATTCCATAGTTGATCGAGCAATGATTGTCTGTCTGGCTGACTTCCATGCTACTGCACCACCTCCAAGGGTGAACACATAACCACTAGTGGATTTTGTATCATTTGAATCAGAGATCCAATTAGCATCACTGTAACCCTCTAATACAGTGGGAAATCCACTATACAAGATACCAAAATTCATGGTACCTCTCAAATATTTCATTAGTCTGACTAATGCAAACCAATGCTCACGATTGGGATTATGAGTGTATCTGCTCAATCTACATACAGCATAAGCTATATCCGGTCTAGTGAAATTCATCAGATGCATCAGACTCCCGATAATCTGAGCATATTTAGATTGAGCAATTGGGTCATCATTATTTTTCTTTAACTGAGTGTTAGCGTCATAAGGAGTACTTACAGGTGTCACATCATAATTTTCAAACTTCCTAAGAAGTCTCTCTGTATAATGTTCTTGTGACAACATTATACCATCACCTCTCCTTATGATTTTAACACCCAATATCATTTTGGCTTCACCCATATCTTTCATATCAAAATTAGAAGATAAAAAATATTTAGTACTATTTACAATGTCTAGACTAGTACCAAATATAAGCATGTCATCCACATACAAACTGATTATCACATATTGATCATTTATAATTTTGACATATACACATTTATCCACTTCTACTGACGAGAATCCATCTTTTATCAACACTTGATCAAATTTCTCATGCCACTGTTTAGGAGCTTGTTTTAGGCCATAAAGAGATTTAGTTAATTTACAAACCTTATTTTCTTGTCCAGAAATGATACATCCCTCAGGTTGGATCATATAAATTTCTTCTTCTAAATCACCATTTAAAAAGGCTGTTTTAACATCCATTTGATGAATAAAAAGTTTATGAATAGAAGCCAGAGCAAATAAAACCCGAATAGAGGTAATTCTTGTTACTGGTGCAAATGTGTCAAAATAATCAATATTTCGTTTTTGAGAAAATCCCTTAGCTACTAACCGAGCTTTGTATTTATCAATAGAGCCATCAGGATTATATTTTCTTTTGAAAATCCATTTGCAGCCAATAGGTTTTGCACCAGGCGGTAAATCTACTAAAATCCAAGTTTTATTTTTCATAATAGAGTCAATTTCAGTTTTTATTGCTTCTTCCCAAAATTTGCTATCAGAAGAAGAAATAGCATCAAAATAAGTTACAGGATCATTATCAACAAGAAATGTTTGAAAATCATTCCCATAGGAAAATTCTTTTCTTGGCCTTTTACTCCTTCTCAACTCCTCATTAGAGGTTGTTTCTTTATTTATTTCAACAGGTGTATGAGAAATTTTATTAGACAGTGGAAAAATATGTTCAAAAAATTCAGCATTTTTTGTCTCAATGATTGTATTACAATCAAGTACATCACTTCTTAAAACAAGAAATCTATATGCAGCACTATGTTCAGCATACCCAATAAAAATACAATCAGAAGTTTTAGAACCTAATTTTCTTTTCTTAGGTTCAGGCAACAATACTTTAGCAAGACACCCCCATACTTTTAAATATTTTAAATTAGGTTTATAATTTTTCCATAACTCATAAGGGGTTTTGCCAGTTTTCTTATGAGGTATCCTATTTTGTAAGTGACATGCAGATAAGATAGCTTCTCCCCATAAATTATCAGGAGCATGAGAACTAACTAACATAGAATTCATCATTTCTTTTAGTGTTCTATTTTTTCTTTCAGCTACTCCATTAGATTCGGGTGAATAAGGAGGTGTTATTTCATGTATTATGCCTTCATGTTCACAAAATTTATCTAAGGCTAAATATTCACCTCCTCTATCAGACCTAATTCTTTTTATCTTCTTATTAAGTTGATTTTCTACCTCAGACTTATAAGATAAAAAGGCATTATGAGTATCGTCTTTATTTCTAAGTAAATAAAGTTTAGTATATCTAGAGTAGTCATCTATAAAAGTAACATAATATCTTTTTCCTCCTCTAGTCATAGTTTGTTTTAAATCACCTAAATCTGTGTGGATTAAATTTAATAAGTCAGTTTCTCTTTGAACAGTTATACAAGTCTTTTTTGTCATTTTAGTTTCTGCACATATCTCACATTTGTCCATTTTTTCATTAATACCATGAATTAGACCACAAGATTGCATTTTCTTTATATAACTCAAATTAACATGTCCTAATCTTGCATGCCATAAAGAAATTGAATCAACAATATAAGCAGAAGAAGAAGCATTCTCATTGATCACATTGGAAATGTTAAGTACAAAAAGTCCTTGGTTACAATAGCCTTTCCCTACAAACACATTATTTCTTGTCATTACAATCTTATCAGATTCGAATGACACTTTCACCCCAACTTTTCCAAGCAAAGCCACAGAAACCAGATTTGCCCGAATATTTGGAACATGCAGCACATCATTAAGGGCCAAAGTTTTTCCTGAAGTGAGTTTCAAGAACACTTTGCCCTTACCAAGAACTTTAGCAGTTCGTGAGTCTCCAAGGTAGACTACCTCTTCATCTTCCTCTATTAGAGTATAGGAGGAAAACGCTTCTCGATTTGCACATATGTGCCGAGTAGCTCCAGAGTCTACCACCACTCTTTCACATTGGCTGCAATGTTTACTTGTGAGATAACTGCAGCAATTATTTCATCTCCTTCGACTAAATTAGCCTTAGGAGGATTACCAATTGCTTTGTCACCTTTATTATATCTGCACTGAGCAGCATGGTGACCTGGTTTTCCACAACTGTAGCAATTGCCTTTCTTTTTCTTAAAGTTGGGATTCTTTGGTTTGTAGTTGGGATTCCAAGACTTGTTACTTTGGGACTTATTGGCGTACCTTTTGTTGTTGCTTTGTACCAGATTAGCTTTAAACGCCATCTCCTTTGCTTTGGCAGCTCTCAACTCCTTCCTATGTGAATCTTCAATCAGGATGTGTTTCACGAGCTCATCAATTGTGTAATTTTCTTCCTTGTGTTTCAGGTTATTTTTGTAGTCGGCCCATGACTCGGGTAGCTTTTCAATTAGCATGCCTGCAGCAAATTTCTCGGGCAGCTTGATCTCTTCATTTTTCAGCTCCTCGAGTAACATTTGGTATTCTGTGACCTGAGCTTTCATTTCTTTGTCGTCGGTCATCTGCCATTGATTGTACTTTCCCACAACAAATTTTTGTTTGGTTGCGTCTTCAGCGGTAAACTTCGTTACCAACGCTTCCCAAATTTGCTTGGCTTCTTTGCAGCTACAGAATACGTCAAATAATTCATTAGAAAGTGTTTGTAAAATTGTATGTCGACATACCTTATTGGCATATTGCCACGACTCTTGTATCTTGACATCTGCGGTTGCAGCAGGTTGAGATTCTGTCAGTGCATGGGCTACTCCATGAATGTCGAGTAGAGAGTAAACACGTTCTTGCCACCTTTTGAAGTTTTCATCAGCAAAAACCTCGATTCTAGAGACATCAGGAAATGGTTTCGCAAAAGGTAGTGCGACTGCGACTGCTGCAGAGGATGGTTGTGAGGTGTTAACACTGTCGGCTGCCATAGTTTCTTAGATTGTAGTAAAATTGGCCCAAACAATGCTAACACTTGAACACTTGAGTCGTGCTTGAAAGCACTGTCCTAAGAAACTATTCAGAGTATTGAAATGTTTCCCCAGGATTAAACAAGTCTTCCTCTATTTTTGTGAGAGGGACGTAGAACCAGCAAAATTTTATTCCAAAACCAGCAGGTAAAATAAGTAAGTTGAAGAGAGCAAATAGAGGAGAAGGAGGAGAGAGTTTACGAAGTGTAGACTTCGTTCATCAGTGTGGAGTGAACCTGACAAATGGTTCTATTTATAGGCTTCATGATGGAAGAGGATAGAATTTTGAAAAGCTAATTTCCCCTGAGAATGGGCATGCTTCCCGTACCAGACTTGTCATTTGAAGTAGTCAAACTTCTATTGGGAATAGTTGAAAAGGTCAGAGCATCATGAAAGCCATCTGACCGAACTTTATCAAGACGTCTAACAATCTAACTTCTTGAATTTTGCTTTTAGTCCTTTATCAAAATCTCATCTTTGAATATTTCTCCCTCAAAATAGGAACAAACATTTCGGATGAAATTTTATCAGATAAGACTCTTATCGAATAGTAACTAACGTAATAAAATCTTTTGAAATATCTATTTTTTTTTATTTCATAACAAATAGATCATTACATTTTTCATAGTCCCTTTTTTTTTAATTTCTTTTTTCAATAGGGGAAGAGTGAAATTTTAAAAATAGGGAAAGGGAAAAGGGTTTTGAACTCAGGACTTCTATGTTCTAAGACCTCAATCTTAGTCCCACTGTTTTCTTCTTTTTGAAAAGAATGGAACCATGGATATGTCCAGATTCTAAATCTTCACTCAACTAGTTTATTCTCGCTGTAATTCTCATGAGGACAACGGAAGAAAAAGGCACATCATTTTCTTGTACTAGTCTGGATCATGCATTCAACAAATTGTCTTCATCCTTCACTCTCAAATCTCAACCAAGCTTCTAATAAAAGATGGAAATGGAAGAATTCACAATGACATGGCTATGCCCATATTCCACAAGAAACACGGTTCATGAACCTTCCAATGGAAAGATTAACAAAACCAAAAAGGAAATGGAATAGTTTTCTCAACTCATACGCAAAATTCAAACCACAAATAATTAAAAACCAACTTGTCATCGTTTTTGTCCACAGCGAAAAGTTCAAAATGCTGCCATTAATTGGTTGGAGGATTTAGGCAGGGGGGATGCACAGAGACTAAAAAGAGCCGACAGAAAACTCTTTATTTTTTTGGGTTTTGGGCATCAAATGTTAAAATTAATAACTGATGTATATGTGCTGCGTGATTCTTTTTGTTACTGAAGCAGAGAGAGATGATGGTTGAGAAAGTATGAATCTTGGGGGAAGGGTCTTTTTTTTTTTTTTTTTTGTTTCTAGTAAAACGTTCTCTAAAAATTTTCACTGAAAACTTTTTTTATAAATCCAATATAGGGCAAACCATTATTGATCTAATGGTGTTAGATTAGAGCATTTATTGGAACCATACTCCAACTATGGAGGTCTTAATTGAGACTTTTCACTTTTGGAGACTTAATTAAGGCTTTTGACCATGGAGAGGGGTGTTGAATTGCAGGTTAATTTAAAATGAAAATTGATAACTGGGTTGTTTTTAAAAGGGAAATTAAATTTGTAAGGAACGTAAAGTTAATATTTTGAAAGTAAATTACGAAAAAAATTTATTTCACAAAATGTTATGGATATTTTGAACGATTTTCCTTTTTTAAAGATTGCAGGTAATATACCCCTTGTACAGTCACTTTGAGTACTTCCTTTACAGATTTGGAAACATCCATATAAAGATTGATCGATTGTAACCAAGAGTACAAACGTCATTATTCACGTTCTATTCATTTTTCAGTAGAAGATAAGAAATGGGGTCTGTTAAGCCATTTTCGGATTCTTTCAACCCAGTATTTTGTACTTTATATTTGTTTTTCCAGATCCAGGAACACGAAGAATCAATCGGAAGTGTTCAAAACTAGTAGTCCAGTACACATGGAATATTGTATCATTATTTAACTTCGCAATTCACATAAACATGGTGAATGTTTAGATGTATAATGTATTTTTTCCTCTACACTTTATAGGCTTACCAATGTACATATCAATTATACCTGAAATTTAATTTTCATTGCAAAATAAAATTGGGTAAGCCCAAATTCGAAATGCAATGATGATTTAGGTCTCAAATTATAATTCAGCTACCGTATCTCAAAAAGGGAAAAAAAAAAGAAACTAATTTAGCCACCTACTTTGACAACAGGCAACTTGATTGCCAGATCGATATCCTTGTATTATAATCAACCAAATTTATTGTATCCTAACCACTCAAGAACGTGGAAAGCTAGTAAAATTGTGCTAGAATGACGTTAAACATTATTAGAAGGTTTGAATTACTTGTATACTTAACAACCGTCCCAATATTTTTTATTTTAGTTTATGATTATTTCATGGTGGATTCAAGATTTTAGTCCAGTTAAATAAAATTTAATTAGATGGTTGAAAGTTATTATAAAATAAAAAGGAAAGGACAAAATAGTAAAAAAAAATGAAAAATTTTATGGCACCTTCAGGGAATTACTCCTTTAATTTGTATTTCTCAAAAGGGTAAAAAATACTTATTACACTGCTGAACAGTAAATTTAACTCAAAGATATGACACCTAAAGGGACTGCAAAATCCTATAAACACTGAAATCATTACTTCTCTTGGGTTTAGGGTATCCAAGGTTGTGTTGTGATTGAGAGATTTGATAAAAAAAAATTTGAAATTCTCTCAAATCTTTCTAATTGTTTAAATTATGTAAGAGATATTTGAAATTGCAAAATTACAAATTATTATAGTGTTCAAAATGTATTTTGATAATTAGTGAATTATAAACTCAAATTTTCTTAAATAATTTAAACAACTAGATCGATTTTAATGAATTTCAAATCTTTCATCAAACTTTTCAATCTAAATCAAGCCTGAAAGAATTAACATATAGAGATAAAGATTTGCCTCAGCAAATAACGGGTAATACTTTGAATGAAGAAATTGAAAAATTGTAGGCAAAAGGAGCATCTCCAAAGATCAAAAGTAAACACAAAAGGAAAAACCAGACATTAAGGCTTTGACTGATGAATAAGACGGCAATAACCACAATTAGAAAGGATAGCAATCACATGCATACAGACGAAACTGATGAGTTTATTGTCGACTGGCTCGGTTTGCTCCAAAAAAGCTACAACGATAATGATTTCCATGAAAATATCAGACTGATTGGGACCGTGGCTTGCACGATTGACAGTATTTGGATAGGTGAACAGCTCGGATAGGTAAACTTTTTCTCAAAAAAAGAAAAAAAATTGTGCAGATATGATTGAGTTGAAGTACAGATTTTGTTTCTCATGTGATGCTTGGAATTTCAGGCTTCTTTGTACAATAACCATTCTCTTTTTAAATTATGAGGATAGATAGTAGTTTCCATTTACTCCCTTAATGATTGGAACGTGTGATCTCTCGATAACAGATGAAACGTCTTCTTAATTACAATGTGTTTAGTTGTCAAATGAGCATGTTTTTTTGGTACAATAAGCTTGTTTCCTTGTATATTGTCTCGAACAATCAAACAATTTCCATTGGCAAGTAACCTATCCCCGTTGATTGATATGTTATGCTTGGAGCCATTGAATCAATAGTCCATGCCTTAAGAGCAAGGAAACAAGAAAGGAAAAATTAGAAGCCTACTAAATTTCCTTGATTTCTGTCTAACTTCCTATGCAATATATACATATGTACATACGTATATACATATATACTTATGTATATGTATCTACACACAAATTGGACATGTATATGTATGTGCATGTGTGCGGGTGTATAGATATACACTATTGAATCAAAACAATTTCGATCATTGAAATAAAAGAATGAATATTCGATTACAAAAAGTGAAAGAATATGAAGAACCACAAGTCAAATTTTTGTGCATTTATATTGATTCATTTGAACCAACGTTTTATCAAATTACATTGTATATCCCAGAAAAGAAGAAACAAAAAAGAAAAAGAAGAAAATCAATCACGCGATTCATGCTTGTTATGTCATTACTTGTTTGTCCTCGCTACTTATATAACCAAATAGAGTCACAAGGCCAAATCAATCTGTTTTTATTTATAATAACAAAAAGGGGAAAAAGCTAGTAGTATATTTTTTCCCTGCTAATGTTTTGATACCCCAAAAAAAAGAACGAAAATAATTTGTTACTAACATACCATAATTAATTAATGAGGGGTTAATTGCACTATATCCCCTTGAATTTTTAGGTGAGTTGCACTTTACTCTTTTTTTTTCGAAACGATAAGAGAATTTCATTACTTTAAGGAAAAGATTACATGTACGAGCAACGGCTCTAGATAAGCTATACAAGAAGTGTTCAAAAACACTGAGGAAACAGTCTTTCCTCATCAACAATAACGCCTAAGGCATCATCACTCAGTTTTTTGCTAACTATCATATTTTCTTCCCTACACAAGCCAAAGGAGCACATGCAGAACAATCTCTGTAGCTTAGAGATGTCTTCCAGCACTGTTGCCATTTTGCTGTCCGCAGGACTCTGCTGTATGATTTGTCTCCACAGCTCCTTGTTACAAAAGTTCAGCTTGACCTTGCTCCAATTGTGTTGCACAGCTTTGCACAAGACCAACTTTAGTGCTAGTGCTTCATCTAGGAGTTTGTTTCCCAGACTTGTCTCTTTCAGCACCCACCCTACCATTCTATTACTTACATGTTCCGTGACTGTGACTCCAATTCCAAAAGTTTGCACTTTACTCCCCTTAACTTTTTGAATAGACTCTTTAACTCTTTACCCGTCATTTAATGTTTCTTAACTGTAATGCCTCAAAATCTATGTTATTTTGTACAACTTACAAATACAAATTTATTTTAGCAAAATATTATTAAACTTTATCTTAAATTATATTATCACTCGTGAAGCATGCTGCTCAAAAAGTCAATTACGTGCTCTCTACTTTATAAAAAATACGAAAGCATTTGAAAAACGTAAGAATATGCAGGAGTTTTGGGAATGGTAATTGAAAACATATAATATACAGGTACACTGTGCTGTTTTACTAGCTGTGGCTTGTAGAACTCTTAAGTCGACGATAAGAATGGTATGAAATAATGGAAAATCAATCGCAAAACAAGGACAGGTTAATTGGTTTTGTGTTTAATGCTTAATCGCGTGTAAATTTCAAGTCCATTCGCTATGATGATGAATGATTAGAGCGAGCAGGTCAAATATCATGTCACTAGACAATATTATAAGGGTTTGTCTAACTAGTGCGCTAAGATATATTTCAAGTGTCATATCTTTGGAAATATAAGATTAATTAGAAAAAGTAAATAAATACAATGGTGGGTAGGTAAAATTAGATAGAAAAAATATACAAATAAAAGAGAGGACAATAATTGTTAATATGCATATATACATGATAATTTAGATGAATGTTATGTGTGTTAAATGCTCTGTATGCACTGGTTAGAAAAGCCCATATTATAACGATTAAGTTGAAGAAAGTCCCTTAACCACGAGTTGCACCTTGAAATTAAGATTAAGAAGAACCGCCAGGAGCAATTATTAGGGTTTATTTTATCAATTCAACGTAGGGACCAATTGAAAATGGCAAGTTCTTGCAAATTTCACGAGATCGAGTTTTAGACTGGTCGCAAAAAGATCCGCATATCCTTTTGGCACGTTGATTTCCGAATCCATATCTTCTGATCACACCTACCCACGGTTGTCCTTTTCAATTGTGTGTTGTCCTTTTCAATTGTGTCTACTAATCACCAGGCAATAAGAAAAGGAAGATATACAAGTAGGAAAATAGTTTTTCACAGCCTTGAAAATGACGGAAGATTATTGTTCACTCAATTCTACACGTATTACTTTCTAATTAAAGCTATACCAAATCCCTTAATAAGTAATAGTACAAATGAGTCGAGTCGAACTTTAGCAATGTATTACTCGAGTTAAAATATTTGAGATCGAACTCATCAAACTTTTAAAAATTGAATTTGAGCTCAAACTCGATTATAATTTACCTTGCTAGGGTTCGAACTCGAGTTTGATCAAATTTAATTCAATTGAATTCAATTGATCGTAATCATGCTCAATTCAGCTTAAGTAATATATATTAGTATTTTATATATTTTAAACAAGGGACACAATAAAATTTCATACTAAAATAATTTTTTTTTCAAATATATACAAATACATACCCACACATGTGTGTATGTATGTATGTATAGCTCAGAAGCTCCTCACATAATAGGCTCGGTTTAGCTGATTAAAGTATTCAAGCTGCTTGAGCTCGGACAATGCGAACAAGAGTTTTCACTGAACAGGCTAATGAGTAGTCCAATTGAGTTCAACAAGTTGCCTCCCTATTAACCATTTAATTCCCCTTTGTACCCTTTGCACCTAAGGTAGTACCAAATTTTATTGAATTGTTTGGTACTTTTTGTATCGATGATGATACATTTCTCATGGATGTGAAGCAAGCTAAGTCAGGGGCATTTTGGTATTTCAATATTGAATTTGTTGCCTACTAAATCACCATTCTCAAAAATATGCAAAACTTGTGTCTTGATGGTTCACTCCTTCTTCTCCTCTTCTTATAATATACATAACTTTTATCTAATAAATCTCACGCTCCTAGTTTGTCATAAAAAAAAAAAGACAATTTTCACTCGCATTGTTTAGTAATATTATTTGCATAATTATATAAAAAAAAAGAGTGAAAATTAATGTGCACTCTATTCTAGGAGCAGTACGTTCTATTTAAAATTGTCACGAGTCATTCCAAGTAGGAACCCTCTGCTACCCGTATGGTCATGGACATCTTTGTATTTCAATGTTCAATTATTTGCCTATTAATTCAAGAAAAGATTCCCCAACTATTCCAAACTTTTGTCCTTTGCTCTTTACCCAAACTATTCCATTTCTTAACAAAAACAACAGAACGCAAGCAATGAGTTCGGTATTTTAAATAGTATACGTAAGAAGTCTTACTTCTTGAAAGCATTATAAATACGAGTAGGAGCTAGACAATAAACATCCAGCTCCTAGACAATAAACATCCATATCAGGATGGGGAAGCCTTATCTAGGGTTAGTGGCACTCTTTTGGGTTGTATCTTCTTTGTTGTGCTTCATCACTTCTCCATCAGCTTCAGCTGCTGATATCCATGGTGGAGAACAGCCTTTAGCTAAAATAGCTATTCACAAGACTGTTCTCGCATTACGTGACTCTGCCTCCATCTTTGCCAGTCCTTCTCTTCTTGGCAAAAATGTAATGTCTCCTATTCATTATCTTCTTCTTCCTTTTAATGTAATGACTCCTCTTCATTATATTTTCCTTCCTTTTTGTTTGTCAAAGATTATATACTAAATTCGGACGGCATATGATTTCTAAATAGATGGTGTTAGTGCCACAGTTGGAATATTTTTTTTTTCACAACTATTTTTGAATAAAATCCCAAAATTGCCCTTCCAGATATGTATGCAATTTAGATTTTGAAAGGGGTAGTTTTGTAATTTTAACAATAAATTCTTTAGAAATAAGAATTTAGCTATGACAATATCATTTTACTTTTCTGAATAAGTAATAGATCGGGTCTATCTAAATATTTTTCCTTCCACTGTCAGCTACTACATGCATATCCTTTAAGACATAACTAAGGGACTGTTGCTACTACTTCCGCAGCTCAAATTTACCAACTCAAGCTTCATAGAGTTGCCTTGAGTTTTGATCTTCTGTTTATTCTCTCTCATATGTTAGTGTTTTCTTTCTATAATCAAAAGTATTGAAGTTTGCTAATTATATTACACTAGATGCATGACATCTTCAGAAAAATGTTTGCTCATTATTTTATAATCAATACATGCTACCAAAGTTCTCCCTGCTTGGTGGCACAAATTATTGAAGGGCATATTTTAAAATATTCATATTTTACATTTTGCGTCACATCCAGTTTGGGGCGGCTAACATTAAAATACTGATTTTTCTGATAACTATTATTGGATGGATGTTGGTTTCGAATTATCTCAACTCGATAGCCGAATTAGAATGCTACTAACAAATAAATTGTTCAGATATTACGATCGACCAGAATTGATGTAATAGTTTGCCAAAGTATTTTGGAAATATTATCTGGCTTTAAAGTCTACAAGAAACTGTTTTAGTAATTTATAAATATTTAAATGTTCAATTAAAAGTATAGAAGACAAGAAAGATGATTGAGTGCAATTAATAAGGTAGTAAGGGTGTAATATTTTAGGGAACAATCATGAGACTAGTTCAAAGAATAAGGGGTCAAATTTTTGCGACTGTCCTTAATCTTTAGGGACAATTATTTTAACTTTAGTGACAACTCTGCCTAAACACTTTGCCCTTATTTTAACTTGGTCAATTACTCTCACAAGAACAGGATGAGGATACTGAATGGATCACAGTGGAGCTTGTGAACAAAGATCCAGCTGAGGATGACTGGGTTGGAGTTTTTTCTCCAGCAAAATTTAAGTAAGATCCCTTAACTTTATACAGTTAAGCCCTTTTGACTTCAAAATATTTGTTAGGCTGAGTTATTTTTTGCAACATCAGTAGTTGAGAAAATTAGGTAATCCCATTTAATATTGTGAAATTGATTTTTTTGACTTCTCTAGCTAGCACGAAAAGATTATAAAAAGAATAACAAAAAGGTCAAATTCGAACAATAGATTCGAATGAAAATATAATTTCTACTTAAAAATACAAATATAACAAGCAAATTCCATACTTCCAATTCTCCTAGAATAAAGATTTATAAGAGATTAAGGCAATTATTCTTCCAAACAATGTGGTAGGGCTTACTACTGTCATGTGACACCCCTTTTGGCCTTCCCTTAAAATAGACAAGTAATCTACTTCCAAAAAATAATAATAAAAAAAGAACTCACAACTCTTAGGCTAAGTTTACAAAGGCTATATTCTACTTAATTCATCTAAAATGAGGTAATGTGTCAGAGAATTTGTCAACAACGCTTTTCTTTTTTAAACATCCCGTCACTTCGTGCCTTCAAGTATTGGTTTTGTTTAACATATGTCCCTGAAACTTCAATTTTATTTCAGTATGACCCCTCTAACTTATTAGATTATTTCAATGGCATCCCTTAAATGTTTGAACTCGGAGAGTCTTATTGATACAGTTAGATGGCTTTCTTGGAAACAACCGAATTAATTATTACTAATCCAAATGTTGTATATATCAACCACATAAGTTTACCTACCAACAACACAAATAGTAAACTATGTGATTATGAGGATATATATATATGTGTGTGTATGTGTGGGACCCGCGCGCACTAAATTCAAATTTTCAAAAGTAACTTTATACACTAGTGTATTTTTTATCCTTCTTCTTTTTCTTTTCTCGTTTCAGCTTTTCCCCTTAAAATTGTTCACTCATGGAATTTTCATTTGTACAGTGACTCGCTTTGCTATCCGACGCTGGAGGACTCTTATGAGGAATCTCCATACATTTGCACTGCCCCCATAAAGGTGTGCTCCAGTCAAATAAAGATTCAATTACACCATTTTTTTCTCTTATTGTTTATATAATTATACTGACTTTTATTTTGGTAATTTAATAACCAAAATTTAATTTTACTTTTGTTGAGAAAAAGAAAACCCAACAAAATCAAAACTACGAGGAAGTCACTGCAATTTTACCTTTATGTTTTGGGGTACAATTTACCCCTAACCAATATATGGAAATAGTTGAAACTTTTTCTAACCAATTCAAAATGTTTTTCTTGACAGTACAAATATGCGAATGACTCCAACCCGTACTACACCTCAACAGGCAAAACTTCACTCAGATTCCAGTTGATCAATCAGCGATCTGATTTCTCCTTTGCATTGTTCTCCGGAGGATTGTCAAATGTCAGTAACGTCATCTTTTCTACCATTTGTACCTTTTTTTATTTCCTTTCACTGTATATAATTCTGTCCAGCTGTCGTAAATCATATTTAAAGTCTTTGCCTTTTTTAAGTAGGACAATGGATTTATAGTTAATTACTATTTTACTAAATGTAGGGTCATTTTTTTGGTGTATAATATGTTGCTAATGTTGACTAATTTAAGCCCTAACTCTTTTGGTTTATCCTTTTCTCTTTTTTTTCCCTGCTATGTAATTGATTCGTTGGTTATTCTTGTCAACATGGAGCCATCATTTTGTACACATTTTAGTGTGTTACATCACTAATGGTCTTGCCTTTGAAATAACCATTTATGAATGGACGGGGGCAGGCTGGATTGGACTAATGTAAATTTTTAGTTTCGTATCCCAACCAAGTTAAGCATTAGTGTACCGTATAACTGTGAATATAGAATGAAGAAACTCATTATTGGAGAAGTGGAGTAGGGATAATTTCATAAACCTCCCCTAAGATTTTTAACAATTTTACTGGCCTCCCTTGAGGTTTATCAAATTACACTTACCTCCCTTGACAGAATTGTAGGTCCAATTACTTACATCACATGGGGAGAAATTACTCATATACCCTATGACATAATGTCTTATTAGAAACTAATATCTAATGGTTGAGTAATTAGAGCACTAATTAACTATTAGTAATTAATTAACGAAAATAATTTTTGAAAATTTCTTTAATGATGAGTGGTGACTTACAATTATAAAGTAATGCCAATTGATATACCAAAGATGCTATTTTGTGGTCGATAGAATTTGACAATGATTAGAAATCAGTTGTATATAATATGAGAAGAATGGTTTAAGTAGAAGAAAAAACATTGGGCAAAAGAAAGTTGTTCATGAGGATATTTTCTTTAAAAACTCTTAAAGTTATGATGGTTATAAAATAATGTCATGGAAGTAAAAGCGAAAGAAGGGAAAAGAAAAGCTAAATTCAAAACCTTTTTTTGTTCAAAATTACAAGAATCATAGCAAATCTCAAGTTGAAGAAAGATGATTGGTCTGTTTTGCTGAACTTGTGATAATTAATGTAGTTTTGTTACTTATTTGTGTTATTTAATGTATTGAATGTGAACATTTTGAGTAGTGAAATGTGTGTGTTAATTGTTTCTAACTTTTAATTATTTTCATTCTTTTACTAATACAACTTATGTACATCTACAAGAGGTATTTATGGAATAAAAGTTTCATCTATCTCTTTAAAGTACTTTTTTAATGTTACTTTTTCTTACTTGGACTTATTTTATTATCAAAACCTTAACCTCAAGGGAGTTTTGTGTAATTTTGCAAATCTCAAGGAAGGCTAGTAAAATTGTCAGAAACCTCAAGGGAAGTTTTTGAAATTATCCCTTAAAAATATGACAAACAAAATCGCTATTTTATTTTAAATTGTCATCTAGAATGAACATTTGCTTCTCAATCCATTTTTTTTTTCTATCTTGCACCTTTTTATGTGTTATTTAGTTTCTATAATTTCATGTGTCTGTTTTTGCAGCCAAAACTGGTAGCAGTTTCAAATACCATAGTATTTGCAAATCCAAAAGCGCCTGTGTTCCCACGACTTGCTCAGGGAAAGGCTTGGGATGAAGTAAGTTTATCAGGATGGTTGGTTCTAAATAATTTGAATAGACATTATTGCTTTTTTTTTTTGGTGGGAGGACAAAGAAGGTAGTCAATGGCTGCACTAGAATCAAACTCTCTATCTTAAACTTCAATTAATTTGGATCCCTAATTTTTAAAAACTTAATTTAGCCCTCTAATAATGCCACTACTCTTATCTACACTAGAGCTTGCTCTATTAACAACTATAGTTGATCATGAGTCTGTCAATTTTTCAAATCACTACAATCTATGATTTTCATTTCGATATGCTTATTTTGTCTTAAATCATAGAAAATATAATTCAACTATCTAATTTACTTTCCTTCAATTATTGTTTCAGATGACAGTAACATGGACAAGCGGCTATAACATAGATGAAGCCTATCCTTTTGTTGAGTGGGGATGGAAGGGACATGCTGCAATGCGTTCACCAGCAGGAACATTAACTTTTAACCGAGGCAGCTTGTGTGGTATGATTTTATTCTACTCTTTTACTGCCAAGTCGTGATGTTGTTGTGCACCTAATGATCAATTCCTTAAATAAATTAGTCAATTCCACATTGCATTTCGACTTTTCTTTACATAAATCTCTTAAATTTCACCTTGCATTTAGCAACCCAATCAGACAATTTCTACCAATCCGAACAGCTATTGGGTTTAGGTTGCTTCTGCTAGATTTAGATGTACGATAACCTAACTAACATCCCAACCAAACAGAACTAAGTATCAGGTAAAAATTCTTTAAGAGATGACCTTCCTAGCATATATGTGGCATCTGAAAATCGATGCTAGATAGTGTATATATTTTTAGAGTAAATCTCGTATACATTGATAATGTATACATTATCACGATTGAATGCACGACACATATGCAAGATTTAGATTTTAAATTCAAATTCGAATTATATGTCATGCAACCAATGGTGAAAGTGTATATACTGTCAATGTATAGAAGATTAATTCATATTTTTATGCACATACATACATATATACATACATGTCCAATGACAATATTCAATTTGCACCTATTTATCAGAATTAGATGTACAAATCATAAGGTTCAGGTTATCCCTACTAGATTTAGATGTACAGTCACTAAATTAAAGTCTCTACCAATAGAGTTGGGTATTATTAGGTCACAATTACTTGAGCTATGATTTTACAAGCATTTATGTGGCATCTGAAAATCGATGGTAAATAGTGTGTACTAAATCCAGCCACTAATGCTGCTCACTTTTACTTGCAGGTCCTCCTGCAAGGACAGTTGGTTGGCGTCATCCTGGTTATATTCACACTAGTTTCTTAAAAAATTTATGGCCAAACACCTTGTGAGTTTCCTAACTTAAAAATTGATGCACCATATTGGCCTTGATTTTTTTTTTTTATCATGTCAGATATCTTGATTTTGTTTCACGAATAATGGACTTTTACAGGTACCAATACAGGGTCGGTCACCTTTTAGAGGATGGTTCATATGTTTGGAGTAAGACTTATCACTTCCGAGCTTCCCCATATCCAGGGCAAGAGTCATTGCAGCGAGTTATAATATTTGGTGACATGGGAAAGGTAATGCCCATAATTGTCAAATAGAAATAAATCAATTAATCTTAGTGTTTATATCACGTTGATTAAATATTCTACTGTCTAAAAGGGAGCAATTATTTAACTACGAGAACTAAGTAAAAGCAACATAAATTATTAGATAAATTTAATCAAACAGTTTTGAGAAATGTTAATGATACTTCCTTATTTGTTAATGGAACTGTTCTTGACTTTTTTACTCAATATTTTGACAAGATAAAGTGCTCATGAGATATTTGTTACTCAAAATACTTGTGGATTTGTGCCATTCTTGGTATTAAGTATGCATTCATATATACATGCTAATGTTACTTGCAGGCAGAGCGTGATGGATCAAATGAGTATGCAAATTATCAGCCAGGATCACTCAATACTACTGACCAACTCATCAGAGATCTCCCCAACATTGACATAGTTTTCTTGATAGGAGATCTCCCATATGCAAATGGATACATCTCTCAATGGGACCAGTTCACTGCTCAGGTTGCAGCTATTACATCGACTAAAGCCTTTATGATTGCAAGGTTTGTTAATTGTTCTATAACACACTAACTTTACACGAATTTTATTAGCTTGGTTTTGTAACATTTTTCTAATACACTTTCTGACATATCAAGTCTTCGTACAGTAATTCTTGGTGAAAATATTAAGGCCATTTAACTATAGTTTTTGAACAGTTGAAAAGAATTATTATCAACTGTTGTTTACCAAAGGATTTTGTGTGAGTAAACGAAGCTAATGGTGATAATTTTCGTGACATGGAGACGCACCACAAGTGATTAATTTAACGTGTACTTCATGCAGTGGCAACCATGAACGAGATTGGCTCAATTCAGGATCATTCTTTAACGTTCAGGATTCTGGGGGAGAATGTGGTGTACCAGCTGAGACCTATTACTATGTTCCTGCTGAGAACAGAGCTAAATTCTGGTAACCAAAGTTATGATTGTTTTTTCTGTAGAAAGTAATTGTGAATTAATAGTCATTTCTTGTTCCAAAAAAAAAAAACAGCATTTTCATGATAGGTTTTAGCTTTTAGGAATAGACCATCTTTCAGCAATTACGTGATGAAGAGTCCAAGGAGAAATGTCTGACCAGCTATACATGATCTTCTTAAAGGTATCAAACAGATTATGGGATGTTTCGCTTTTGCATAATTGATTCCGAGCATGACTGGAGAGAGGGATCTGAACAATATCAGTTCATCGAAAAGTGCCTTGCATCAGTAGATAGAAAGCACCAACCTTGGTTGATTTTCGCAGCTCATCGTGTCCTTGGATACTCTTCCAATGATTGGTATGCTAAAGAAGGATCTTTTGAAGAGCCTGAGGGAAGGGCACACTTGCAGAAGCTTTGGCAGAAGTACAAAGTAGACATTGCATTCTTTGGCCATGTTCATAACTATGAAAGGACTTGCCCTATTTATCAGGTACACAACTATATAATCCCGGAAATCCTTTGATTAATTATTTTGATTTTTAGGAGTAGGGAAAGTTCAAATTGCGGGTCAATAAAGCTAAGTAGTCTAAGTTAGCATAATAAAATTTTAAGTGACGTTTCGAGTCCTAGAATTAATACATGAACAATTCACACACATTGGATTTGTTCTCAATTGCATTTACTTTATTGCCTCTAGAAAGTTAGAAGCAGGCTTTGAAAAGTAATTGAGAAGAGAACAAATAACTCTTTTATAATAAAAAATTAAAATCAGGTGTTGATAATCATTTTACAATAAGCTCATAAAAAGATTAGATATAGGCAACCAATCCTTCCAAGATTTGAAAGTTCGGATTTTGATATTTGAGATATATTTTATGTTTATTCTTACAAATTTTGATATTTGAGAACTTTTTAATTGCACTCTAGACAATTCACTCTTGATCCTTGCTATACACTATTCATTTTAGTAAGATAAAGATCTAAGGCAGCTAAAATCTGAAAGAGAAGAAGTTCAAAATCTAAGCTTAGCCTCTATGCTTTAACTGCACTGTGAAGCCCTACTCTGATTCTTCTCTGATATGTAATTTCTGTATGCTTTAGAACCAATGCGTTAAAGATGGAAAATCACATTACTCCGGGGTGGTGAATGGAACTATTCATGTAATCGTGGGAGGAGGAGGAAGTCACTTGTCCCAATTCACTCCAACCAATACTTTTTGGAGTCTTTACAAAGATTATGACTGGGGATTTGTGAAACTGACGGCTTTCAATCGCTCCTCACTACTTTTTGAGTACAAGAAGAGTAGAGATGGAGAGGTCTACGACTCCTTCACCATCTCTAGGGATTACAGAGATGTCTTAGCTTGTGTGCATGATGGTTGTGAATTTACAACTTTAGCATCATGAGTCCACTTTTACTCATTAGGTGGATATCCTTCATGTTGATTAGAGGAATAATGAGTTTGTATGTAGCATCTTTGTTTTAAAATGGACTTGTCCAAGTAATGCCAAACTATGTTTCAATCTTTGCTGTAGAATTCGAAAATTATAAGAGTGCAGTAGATTTTACACTAAGGATATTTTACACTATAAGAATGCCAAACTATGTTTCAATATTATACACTGTAAGGAGATTTTACAAATATAAAAGTACGTGCAGTAGAAGACGAGTAAAATTTATAATATACTATTAATTAAGTATAAGAACAAAACTTACAACCCTTCACTCTTTCCAACCACAAATGCAAAGATCTTCTATCCCATATCTTCTATCGTTTCTTGTCCCAATATCTATTAAATGACTATATATCCCTTTTTTGAACGTCTTATTCTAATTTTTTCTCGAACTATTCAAAGAGATCATAAAAGTCGCATATGCGTCTGTCACTACAACAAAAATGGCCTTTTCTGACATATCTATAAGGACACTTATTGGTTTATATCATTATAGCATTTCTATCATGACACTTGTTATCAACTTATTAATATATGCTCTAATTTTTTTTATTTTATCTGATATAAAAATAATAATGTATCTTTAGACTCTCTATCATAACACTTGTGAAAATGTGAGATACATCAAAAAAAAATAAAACACAAAACGACGTGGTTTAATTTTGGCGGAAGATTCTTTGCCAAAACACTTAGTGAAATCTCAAAACTTCATTTTGCCTCCTCATGAAATTTTGCTTCTTCTTTTATCTCTCTCACAAACTCTCTCTCTCTCGCCAAACTATCTCTCAAAACTCTTTGCCAAAATTTTGCTTTCCCCGCAGAATTTTCTTACCAATTTATGCCCTCCGCCTCTCTCGGCCACTCTCCTCTCCTCTCCTCTGCCCCCTACCTCCGTCGTCCCGTCACCCCTACTCCTTCCCTCTCATCATCAGGTTTAGGTTCGTCAAAACCAGAAAATGGAACAACATGACATCGAAGAGGACGAGTTCGGATTCTCCAAAAATTATTTCTTAGCAAAAGAATAAGGCAATTCCGGTAAGAAATCTGGCCACAAGCTCGCAGATATCGATGTCGTCGATGAAAAGGTTATACTCTGAAATTTTTCTATATGTAAATTTTGGTTGGTGGTTTCCTGCAAAAAGAGTTACCTTTTTGGGCCTTTTCCTTACTGAATAATGCAGAAGCTAAGGGAAGCCCTGGCCGATCTCCCCAACATTTCTAATTTCCAAACTGGTGTCCGACGAAAATTAGGGCTCTGAGTCTGAGAGAGACCTTAGATTTAGGGACAAACGCCCGCCGTTACAGTAATGATTTGCGGTACCTTCGTGTTTGGTTGCAATTGGTAACTTTTTCAGAATCATTACTATTGAGTTTCTATTTTCTAATTTTCCTTTTATCATTCTTATTCTGGGTTGCTCTTCCTCATTTTTCCTTTTTGATTCTTCTTGTGGCTGTTGATTTACGTGTGTATATATATATGAATACTTAGACTATTATGTTTGATTAGTTCTGCTCTTTGATTCGTTTAATCAGGGTAACTTGAAGTATTAAAATGTCCACTTCAATATAGTAGTAGTGTTTAAGACAAGGAACAAAAGATGATTTACCGCTGGACTTTGTTCAAATTTCAAGTAGTGTATTGAAGGTTCAAGATGCCTATCCAAATGTTATGAGAAGGGATTCCATTTTGCATCAAAGAAGTACATTATTTTCGACTCCTCTTGAAATTTTGGCAATATTTGAGCTGTCATTGGTGGTATTGTAAATGGGAAAAACTGCTTCACCTCGAGAAGCTATCTATAAAAGAATTGGCTTGGATATATTGTGTCTATCAGATTTTTATTCAAATTTAAAGAGATTCCTTTACTGATATTGATTATCTGATTCACGTTAGTGTATAGCTAAATTGGGCATTTTTCACGTGTTTTATGTAGATGGACTTTGTTGACGATCCAAAAAGTGTTTTGAGAACAATGGAGGAAAATCGCATTGGGATGGAAAAGTCACTGTTTTACCAGGCTTATGCACTCTACTTTGAGAAGATGAAAAAGTTTGAGGCAGCTGAGAAGATGTATCATTTAGGAGTGCAGAAGTAAGCTCTTTAGATCTTTCATTGGACTTGCTCTGATAGTGAGGTCATGATTCTGTTGTATCATCAGTTGAGCTGCATTCCTTTGGTGATTCAATAGGATTTTACATTTTGATGCTTTTCATGAGATGTATACTAAATTTTCCTTTTTCGCTTCATACAAAATGTAGGCTTTGGCAGCATAGGGGTGTATTAATAATGAGTCTTACATGGATATTTGAGAGGCTTGAGTCATGGGGGTTGTAGCTTCTGATGCATCTGTAATGTTGAATTGGTGATACAATCAGCACTAGTTTATCATGCTGTTTGGATAGCAGTTAAAAGTTATCTTTTTGTGTGAGAGAGTATATAGACAAAATGTTGAAACTTTAATTTGTCTCCTTGTCGTGGTTGCCTTTGGTGAGGTTCTGACCTGATTTTGCATGATCCCTTAATCTGATTTTGAAGAAGTGCTTTGATCTGATGTACGAGTTTATAACTTTGAACTTGGACAATGTGACAGCCCCACCTTACCCTAAGGCGAACCAAAGGGTTCGGCGGACTGCCTGCCCAGCTCTCGCCAGGACTCGTTCACTCACATCAAAGAAAGTAAGATAAAGCCTCGAGAATAAGCGGAAACGAAACCCAGCCTTGAACCATAAAATTACATTCACCTCAAGCTCAACCAAATATACAGTCCCAAATGTATACATAAGCTTTAAATTCTTAGTACATTCCAACCCTAATCAAGCACTAGAACGAGATCAAAAGCCAAAACAATACAAAAGGCTAAACTATACTATACAGGTCTCTCGCCCTTGCTCGCAACCCCTGTTAAGGAAAACAAACGGCGTGGAATGAGCTAAAAGCCCAGCGAGGTTCTATATACTCAACTAAGCAATTAAACAAGGACATAAGCAGGTAACAACAAGTATCCAGATAACATTTACAATATAGAACAAGAGTAACACATTCATTCAAAGGATACAGAGTCATTCGTTCATTCGTTCGTTCATCGACCATCCATTCCTTCAATCATTTGGAAAATTTCATTTGACTTTGAAAATCCCTCCGTCATTCTTGCCATTCATTCGTTCATTTGATTCTCCCCATTCTGGCCAGCGCACTGTCCAGTCCACACCAAACCACGTGGTAATACTCGAGTATACCAAACATTCATTCACCCAGGGTCACTAATCGCCCGACCGAGTCCGCTTCTGGCTCGAGTCGACCAATAACCAAGGGCAAGGGCCCAGTTCAGCCCGAAGGCTTACATTCATGCACAAGTAACATTTAATCATTCAATCATTAAAATTTCACGTTCATTTAGGTCGAGTGCGATAAAGTACACACTCGCCTAGAAAAGTCGTTTTGAGTATTCATTGAAACATTTAAGAGTTCAAACAACTATAACAAGCCACGTAGTCAATGGAAATATAGCGTACCTCAATCACATAACAAAGCAACAATCCAAATAATCACAACGATTCACATAGTCATTAGAAACAAATCGTATATAGAACACTCACCTAAACAAGCAAAACGTCCAAAGTATCCTTCCGGATATCAACTTTGGTCACCAAGAAACCCTAATAACAATCATGAGAAAATATTATGGCTCAACCATCAAAATGTCCAGTGAATCAAAGAAAATTCGAATAAAACGTGTACAAAGTAGAAGTATGATTTTAAAAGTAAAAATGTACATTTTGATCAAAGGAATTGAGTAACTAAAAGTTTTCCCAAACCACACATAGAATTACCCTCAAAAGAGTTTTAGAAAATTTCATTGGAAAATTTGGAACAGTTGCCACGTCAGAATCTGGCCAGAACTTGGCCGGCTACACGGCCGGATAATGAACAGTAGTTTTCCTCATTTTTCGTAAAACGTGTTTTTGGCTCAAAACTAGCACATTTGCAAAGAATTAATGTATAACAAGTATCTTGGTTAAAAATCATATGAGAAAGGTAATTAAATACCTTGAATTCACACTTTAAAACCTTGCGCGTTAAAATTAGGTTTTGTGGCCGAGAAACCCTAGGCCACTCCTTTTGTTTCGGAACGAAATGAACACGTATTTGAAGTTCGAAACTCGACAATTGGAACCAAACATTATGGTACAAATGGAAACGTACAATTGCAAGTAAAATGGCTCACATAACACTACTCAAGTGAAACTAAGCTACTCTAAGCAAAGCAAATCCAATGCATCACAAAATCACATTCCAATCTCATTTCCATTCACTCAAGTTCAAGAAAATAAACGGACAGCATTTCCCCTTGTTTTTCCTTACTTTCCATGCTACAACCCAACCACCAAATCATACCATTCAATCACAATTTCATATACAAACCATAAGCAATCAAACACCCTTAAAATGCAACCAATTGAAGCTTTACAGTCATCCAAAACCAGGCCCAAATATTCCAACATAACTTAGCACACAAAACTCCGATTCAGTTGATTCCAAAGCCATATGAAAGCTAAGATACAAGGCTACAATTCTTAAGAAGGCATCAAAAGCTAATTCATTCATCTTCCCAGCCAAAAGAGCCAATTACAGAGGCTGATTATCATTCTCGGACAGAAACAGGGCAGCAGGGGTAAAATAGTCATTTCACAGGCTACCGTACTCCGATTGAGCTGAAATTTTTCAGGCATGATCTACACTAAATTCTCTACAACTTTCATGTTTTGAGCTAAGTCCAATTCAGCCTCCATCAGGGCCGAACAACACTGGTCAGATTAGGGCAGAAAATTCCCAATAAATCAGAAATTTAACCAACTCTCCATTAATCCACAAAATCATCCATTAATCATGTTAGCAAGCCACCATAGGCCACTAATTTGCAACTATTGGAAACAAAAAGGATGTTCTTAGCAATCTTACCTTGAAACCTCAAAGAAAGTTGGTAGTTTAGACTTCCTCCTCCCAAAACAACTCCACCAAAACCCTTAGCCTTCCTTAGCAAGCACTTGTATGGTGTAGTTTTCAATTTGGTTGGTTAAAACTCAAGATTTGAGCAAGGATTGAAGCTAGAAATGGAAGAGGTTTTCCTTGTTTTTCTCTCCATGAAATTCGGCCAAGGCAAGGGAAAATGAGAGGAAAATTGGTCAAAAATTTGGTTTGAAGAAAGTTAATCCTCTTGGTCAAAGTCCAACCTCCAATCCAAACATGACACATGGCCTCTTGAAGTTTCTAAGCTTATCTATTCTCCTCCAATAATTCAAGTAGCTAACTAACCTCTAATTATCTTCTAACACCATGTAGAATATTATCACTTAGTATTTCATCACCTAATCGGCAAAATTATATCGCACTAGCGGGCCCCACATCGAACAAATGCACTTCAAGTTACGTACACTAACTTGTACTAGCAAAATGATTTAAAAATTGTACTTACTTGTAAAATGTACAAAACATTTAACATTTTCAAAGGACAGTATAAAATATGGCCACGGAAATAAAATAATACTTGGAAAATGTGAAAATTTTCGGGTTTTCACAGACAACTTCTATTATGGAATTGCTTCCATTGGGTTGCCCCATTATGCATGTTGAGATTGCTTGAAATTTCTGATAGGGAACATTTTGTAATGTGTGATGTTTTCTGCATCAGGTGAGGAAGGTGTATATGCTTGAAGAAGTCACTATTATCCCGTCTGAGAAGATTAAGGACGAATTGGTGTTGGATGGCAATGACATTGAGCTTGATTCCCGATCTGCTGCCCTGATAAACCAAGTAAGAGTCACTCTGTGCCATATTTATGACATTTGAATCTACAAGTTTTGTTCCTTGTCACCTGTCTTTAAAATGTAATTCATCTGGCTGAATAGCTAATATACAACCTTTTCTTATTGTGGACAGAAATGCCATGTGAAGAACAAAGATATCCGGAAGTTCCTTGATGGTATCTATGTCAGTGAGAAGGGGCAAATAGCCGAGGAGGAGTGAGAGTTAGTGGCCTACATTTCTTGATCGTTTTCTTGGATTGATTCCCTTTTATCATATCAAGATGCTTGTGGGGATTTCTCAGAGATGACTTCTATTTTGAACTTAAAATAGAAGTCATGTTTTTTGGAGTATATATGCTTGCTTTTAGTGGTCAACTTTAGTGTTTTCTGATCTGTATTTAGAATGTATCACTGCTTGCAGTGTTTTCAACCACTTGCTTGACGATAGCCCATTGCCTGCTAACGAGGCTTCTTCATCAGTGCTTGTTGTAACCTTTTCCAGTACACACTCACTAAATGGAAAAGATCTACATGAGGTGGAAAGCTGAGTGGAAATGGTGAAGTAGAGAAGGGGCTGTTGACGCTAATTTCCTCAGATGCTCCTGGACTTCAGGTGTTGTAACCTATATTTGGACTTTTTTTTTTATGATCAGTAGGTAGGTTGCAACAATATGTACTAATTTCCTGGATTCCTTTTTAACTGCATATACATTTTTTCTACATTTCAACTAGATCATTTTTGGAATTGTAATGCTTCAACACTTTGTTTTCCTTGATTAATTATCCACCAGTTCTTTCCTATTATTTCCAGGTTTGTGACCCCAATGGCCGCTGGTACCTGACTGATAGTGGCTTTGTTCCTGGGGACCTTTTATTTCTCACAGGCAAGGCTCTCATCCATGCTACAACTAGTCTGAGGCCTGCGGCTTCACATCGCTCTGCATTGGATATCCCTCCAGGAACTTCTAGTGGCGGAAGGTAGATATTGGTGCTTAAGTGTAATTTGATAGTTGCCCAAGAATGTCATAGGTTGAAGAAATTTCTCAACTGATCAGTACACTTTGCCCTGCAGGACATCTCTCGTCTTTAGGCTCATGCCACAAGGCAATGCAATACTTGATTGTTCACCAATTGCAGCAGCTGGTCATGTCATTCCTCAGAGTTATGTGCCAATCTCTGTAACCCAGTTTATGGATGCTATAATAGTACTTGTTATGTGCCAATCTCTGTAACCCAGTTTCGATTAGCTATGTTAGTACTTGTTGCTGACTTTTAGTTCAATAAATGATATTTGAGCATTAGCTTTTGCTTTTAAATTACTACATGCATTCTGTTCTTTGGGATAATTTTACAAGTCCTTTGGGTATTTGATTGACGGAATGTATAGCAGGAAACACAATCAGGTTGCTTCTTTATTTAAAAACAAAAAAAAAACTCCGACCAGTTAAAAGTGTCAGCATAGCTCAACAACTTCAACAATATTCTGATACTTTCGATTGTTAAGAAAATGGATTTTTGTTGGCAGATGAGATGCTATAATAGCATAGTTTTCCTGACACCTTTGAATAGTACGAACCTATCCTCACATTGGAAGGGACAACACTTGTCCGAGGTGTGAGGAAAAGTAAAGTGTCAGTTTAGATTATCTATACTGATACTTTTAAATACCGTTAAAGGTCATTTTTGTTGTAGTATGTCCTCTATGGGATATCCACACATGGTAATCATGGAACTTGAAGATCTCCTAACCTGTGCTCTGACTCTTTAGAGAGATTTAGGACAAAAACAAGATGCTAGAGAGAATTAAGGTAGTGCTGGATGCCTTAGAATCTCTATTTATAATAGAGTTATTTCTTATTCTAAATAGGAAAAAATTATTAATAAAAATTAAGTCCTCCTTATTCTTCAAATTACACATTAACCTCATTTGTGCATGAATCCTTAGGTTCAAACTAATCTGGTTATGAAATTAAAGTAGAATTCTTCTAATTGGAATAATCAATTAACAGCATAACTAATTATTTCTTAATTATCATTCGTCAAAAGTGACACCCAATAGTATATTGTGACAACCAATTAAACAGAATCAATTATTTGTGAATCTTTCAGTTATTAGTTACTCTACAATTCAATCCCTCCATCATACAATATCCCTATTAGTCTATTAGAGTTTGGAATAACTATCAAATACCTAGACTTAGTCATACGTGCTTAATCTATAAAATAAACTCTATAAAATTAGAAATTCTTTTCTAATTTCTCATCAGCCTTGACCAAGGACTTCTGAGTTATAGTTTGAAAAATTCTTTCCTTTACCAAGAGTGATAGATTCCTTAATAACCATTTACATGTCTCCGTACATAATTTGATATTCCAAATAACACGTACTTAATTTATGTTTTTTTATTAGAAATAAGTATACTATATAATTAAAACATAGCAATTATATACAAGACAGACAACCATGGCATTTCAGGTCTAAGAATCACATGTACAACTGTAATTAAGAACAACCAATTGACAGACAGTAATAATTTCTATTTGGCTTTCTTTCTTTGGCTCATGTTAAGTGAATTTATACTCTAATAAGAACTCATATATTTATCTTAATGTCTCTACACAAATGATTGAGATTCATCATCCTCTCAATTGAACATGCTAGTCTTACCAGATTACTAATGTCCAATTAATTATCCTATAACTAGGAACATTTTAGAATAAAGCAACAAGAATATAGATCTCATATTTTCAATTCTTGAGAGCATATACTCTTACTTTTATTACTATGGACTTACCATGGAAATAATTACACATATATATGATATGATAAATATTGTCGAAGTGTATTTAAGAGTCAAAGGAGAAATTGCTAACCGCCTACATATGATCTTCTTATAGGTATCAAAGGGATTACAGGATGTTTCGCTTCTGCATAATTGATTCTGAACATGACTGAAGAGAGGGATCTGAACAATACCAGTTCATTGAAAAATGTCTGGCATCGATAGATAGAAAACACTAGCCTTGGTTGATTTTTGCTGCTCATCAGGACCTTGGATACTCTTCCAGTGATTGGAATGCTAAAGAAGGAGCTTTTTTGGAGAGCCATTGCATTCTTTGGCCATGTCCATAACTATGAAAGTACTTGTCCTATTTATCAGGTTTTCAGTTATATGCTCCTAGTAAATCTTTTATGTCTACCATTATCAAGAAAAGGGGAGAAGGTTAAAATGTGAGTCGACAAAGCTAAATAGTTTGGGTTAGTATAAGCATTTACAAAATTCTAGTTGACTTTTTAAGTCCTAGAATCAGTATAACAATTCACATATGTAGGGTTTTTTCTCAGTTGCATTTTACTTTTGAAAAGTATATTCAGAATCCAAAGGCACCTATTTTCCTATTTCTGATTTTCAATTTTTTTTTTCTTTTGCTTCCAACAAGCTAGAAGCAGGTTTTGAGAAGATGATGAGAACATCACAAATAACTTTTTCAGAATCAAAAATTAAAATCAGGTGTTGAGAATCATTTTGGGACAGGCACCTAAAAGGAACAGAAATATGTAGCCGTCCTTACAAGATATGAAATTTTCAATTTTGATATTTGAGATATACTTTATAGTTATTCTTAGGAATTTAGATATTTGAAAACTTTTTATTGCTCCCTAGACAATTCATTCTGGGTCTTTCTAATTTAGTAGGATTAAGATCTAAGCTAGCTAAAAAATGAAGTAGAAGAAGAAGAAGAAGATCTAAGGTTACCCATAGTGCTTTAATTTCAACATCAAGTCCTACTCCAATTCTATTCTGATACCTAATTTCTGTATGCTTTAGAATCAATGTGTTAAAGATGGAAAATCACACTACTCTGGTCAATACTTTTTGGAGTCTTTGGAAAGATTATGATAGGCGATTTGTTAAGCTGACAGCATTCAATCATTCATCTTATTTTTTGAGTCCAATAGAAGCAGAGATGGAGATCACCATGTCTAGGGGTTATAATGATGTCCTAGCTTGTGTGCATGATGGTTGTGTGTTTGCAACTTTAACAGCATGATTGAACTTTGGTTGATAATTTACAAGTATGTTGATTAGAGGAATCATGGGCTTCTATGTGACATCTTTGTCCGAAAATGGAGTGGCCCAAGTGATGTTAGTTTGTGCCTCAATCTTTCGGCCTTGGTTGCTTAAAACAAGCCAGTTTAATTTTTTTGGGGCATACACCAAGGGTTGTTTTTAGATATGATCTCATTGGCGATAACTCATTTTAAGCTAAACGAAGAAAATTAGTAAGTTAGTTTTTTTGTTTTAAATTAGTAAGTTAGCTTCAATAACGTACTGGAATCTATAAACTTACAGTCACCTATTATAACAAATTTTTTGCAATACTACAAAAAGGCTCCTTCTAACACTACTAATTTATACTTGGCCCCAATTTTAGTTCCTCTATCCCCCATCCTTTTGTATTCTCTCTATCCTCCCACACCTCCCAACATGGCTTTTAAAGTTCTAATACAGGATGGAAAGGGGAGATATTTCATAACGACATTGGCTAGGCCGATATCGTACTAGAAGCATAGGTAACGGGCTTTCTAGTGGGAAAATTAACAAAAGAAAATGGAAAGAAATGAAATAGTTAGATTCATAAAGAAGAGTTCGTAAATTTGGATTCAATACGATGGATTACTTATGACGGAGGAGATTGTTAGATTCATGAATAGGAGTTATATCTCATGTTGGTGTGAGAAAAAAAAAAAAAGAGTACTTAATATATAGGTTAGGATTTGAGACTCAATAATTTAAACTTTCGGATCAAAATTAGGTTCTTGAACTATATATTGAGTTCGTTTTCAGATTTATTTTCCTAACATCTTCTAATAGTTAGATCTAATAAAAACCATTTCAGATCCTGTGCACAAGGTTTTTGATCACTTATAGCTGGGTAATTTGCAAAGGAGGTAGTTATACATTTGTTCCCTTTATACAATCAATTTCAGTGCTTCCTTTCCACATCTGGAATCATCCATATACAGAATGAAAGATTAATTGATTGTATGCAAAAGAACAAATGGCATTATTTATCTTGTATTCAGTTTTTCAGTGGAAGAGATAAGAAATGGGGAATGCGGTCTGTTAAGCTATTAGATCCTCTCAAGACTGTCATTTTGTACTTCATTTTTTTTTTGTCACATTCAGGATCACACAGTAATCAATCGACAGTGTTCAAAAAAAGTAATCAGGTCACATGGGTTGTACATCATTCGGTTAACTTGCCAATTCACATAAACATGGCAAATATTCGGATATATAATTTAGGGCAAATTTTAGAAACCTCCCCAAAGGTTTCTGACTATTTCACTTAGTTCCCTCAAAGTTTTAAAAATTACACTTACCTCTCTTAATTTGGCACTGTGGTAGCCAAAACTTAAATAGGGTCAAAATTTTAATAAATAAACTAAAATGCCCTTTTCTTATAAAATTTAATTTATTCTTCTAAACAATTTTAAAGTTATTTGGCACAATTATAATTTTTGAAACCATAGGAAAGCTAAGTGAAATTATTAAAAACTTCAAGGGAGGTTTCTGAAATTATCTCTATAATTTAGTTTGTCGTGATACTTTGTATTCGATCAACACACAAATCTACTAGACCTAAATTTTTATGTTCAATTCAAAGTAAAACAACGTTAGCCCAAATTCAAAGTTCAACCATGATGTAGGTCTCAAATTTTAAATCAACTACTCTAAACTCTATCTCAGAATAAAGAAAAACTAAGAGCTTATTTGGATTACATTTTTTGGGTAGTTTTTGGTAAAAATTTACTATAGTACTTTTTTAAGAATGTGATGAATGTGAATTAAAAAAATGATTAAAACTTGTGTCAAAATTATACCTGACAATTGGGCGGGTTGGACAAGTTTTGGGCGGGTTAATATTGGGTTTTCATTTAAATGGGTTACACCCAACCCGCCCAACTTTAGATTGGGTTAATTTTGGGTTGGGTCATCTCAAACTCATGACCCAAATATGACCCAATATATTAACTAATAGATTTTGAGACATAAACTCTATCAAATATATTTTCACATATAAAAAAAAACTTGTTCACAAACATAAACACATTTTCACATAGATAGACATATTTTCACACACTAAAACACTCACAGATACAAACGCACACTCACTTTTTAAGCTCTTTTGAAATACTTTATTTTTACGCATACAAACACACTAAAATACACATGTATGATATGGAAGGCGATGGGGGGTTTTGGCGTGGGTTAGTGGTGTCAAAAATGGATTTAGCGTAATGTGTATTTTGCAGTAAAATGAAGAAGGAATCGTGTTATGAAAGCAAGGGTAGTTGCCTTGATCAATTAAGATCTTTTTAATGTCCAACTCTGCGCTGGTCTACCAGAACTGAGAATGGGAATGGCGTATTAGTACAACAAGAAGTGGGAAAGGCACACATATGATATGGTGTCTGCAAACTTTCTCGGATTGTTATTTTTTTCCCAAAAAATTTTTTATGTTTTATTGAACTCATTTTTTTATTATTTTGTTATTATATATATTAAATTGTTACAATATATTTTTTTATAAAATTTTCAAAAAATAACAATCCAAATAGGTTTATATTTGATTGCATGACAAAAGAAGAAGTGGCGAAAAATATTATGGAAGTAAAAGGAGTGGAATGCTCTGAATATAGGAAAATAATAAAACGTCGACGCATGCAAATAAGTATTATAGCTAAGTAGCTCATATAATTTTGTTAAGTATCCATACATGGAGGCCGTGCTTTGGCTCATGTCTCATGTTGTTTCATGAACAATGAAATGTTTCTGTATCCCATATCTCATCCCTTGTAATTTGTTTATTTGTTTTTTGAACTTAAATTGGATAATGGATGCCCAACATAAATACCCAAACCGTCCAAAATATATGTGAATTTTTATTACTCAACCCAAAATTGACCCAATACCCAACTTATCCAACCCAACCTCTCAAATTAGTGGGTGGATTGGGTGGGTTGTTGGGTTTTCGGCATAATTGCAAAGTCTAGTCAAAATGTTAGAAAATTAAACGATGCTTGTAGTTGTTTATTCATTTAATGTTGCTGCCATGTGTCTTTAGTACATTGGTTAGTTTGGTAAGTTGTAGTATTTGGTTTGTGAGAATGGTTACACGGGATCCAATCCAGAAAGTAATTAGCAGCTTCCGTCATTAGTTTCGTTCTTTGTATATTTCGTAACAGCTGCTGACTCGTTTGAATAGTAGAGAAAAATTCCTTTGCCTCTTTGATCATTTTCTTGAATATTTTCCTGTTCTTGTGGGTTTGTGTTATTGTTGATTTGGATCCATTAGAGTGGTACCAGAGTTAAGGTAGAAATATGGCAAACCCTAATCACAACTCAAATATTGTTTGTTTTGTTGAAAAATTCAAAACAAAAGTGGAGTTCAATTTTTGCAGAGATAGATAACAACTCACCTAAAGGCATGTGAGTTACATCAATATACAAAGACAGCACTTGATTAGGATGCTAGTGAAGGTAGAAAGATGAAGGATAGTTTGGCATTGTTGCAAATTCATAAGGCAGTTGATATGTCAATTTTTTAAAAAAATGTTGTGGCTAATAGGGTAAAGGAGGTTTGGAATATATTGGAGAAGACATACAAAAGAATCGATAGGATCCAACAAAATAATTTGATGATCTTGAAAAGGAAGTTTGACCTTTGTGACGATGGAGAAGTTGAAATCTATTCAATCTTATTTTTCTCACTTGTTAGGTATTAAATACGAGATGGCACTTAATCAGTATGATCTCCCTGTAAAAAAATTTGTTGAGAATGTTCTCAACACCCTACCTATGAAGTTTGATTATGTGGTAGCTGTGATCTAGGGGACAAAAGATTTGAAATTTTTGAGTATTGAAGATTTGCAGGGATCATTAATTCTACGTGATCAAAGAATTAATGGAAACTTGGATGATACCTTGGAGAAAGATATGGTGGAGAAGGTGTTACAAACGCAATTGAATTTGAGAGGTAATAATAAAGCCAAGGAATAAGGTGAATCTAGTTAGAGGAACCCAAACTACAATAATAGAAGTGGCTACAACAATAGATGATTGTGGGAATAAGAATAGCAGTACATGAAGTACATCAAATCCCGAACGTAGTAGAGATAATAATTTTAATTTTAGAAGTGGTTCTCGTAGAGGTAGAGGTAATTTTTGCAGAGGAAATAATTTTAAATAGAATAAATTTTAGAATAAGTTTGGACGGAGGATTCAATGTTATAATTGTGAAAATTTTGACCATAAACAATTTGAATGTAGATCTGGAGAAATTGTAAGCAGCAAATTTCAGGCTAATGCAATCTTAAGTTCTCGAATGTTATAGGTCAATCTTAAGATCTGAAGGCTATTTAAATAAAGCAATTTGAGATTTCATTTTTTGAATTTCATATTCTTCTAGTTAATTTGTTTACGGAATACAATCAGATTTTAGAGAATAAACTCTAGTAATGACATCTAGAAATTAAACAAGAATCAAAAGAAAATTTCTTGCCATAGTTTTGAGAAGTTCAACAAGAGCTAGAAAGGAAATAGTGTGAAATTGTGCCTATATTCTCCCAGTTAATGTTTCTACACATATAAGTGAATATTAAAGTTTGCAAATATATGCAAATTGTGTTATCAAATAAGATAAACACCCCATTAATAGATGTTTGACCACTTTCGATTACTGAAATGGCATTCACCCAAAATTGCAAAATGGAAAGGGGTATTCAATTGCAGGTTTAGAGATACGAATTGATAACTGGTAATTTTTAAAGGAGGTCGTAAAATTAACCCCCTGTACCATCACTTTCAGTTCTTTGCAGATTTGGAATTGTGCATATAAAGAATGAAAGATTGATTGATTGTACATGTAAGCAAAATTACAAACAACATTTCTCTTCTTGTGTTCATTTTCGGGTACATGATAAGATGTGTGGGGTCTTTAAATCCATTATTAGATCCTTTCAACACCGTCATGTCTACAGATATTTTCAGATGCAGAAGCAGACAACAACTACAAGGATAATAGGGTACACACAGATCAATAAAAAATGTCCAAAATAGGCATCAGGTACCCATGGATTGTACACTGTTCTTGAACTTCTTTTTTTTTTTTTTTTATTCTGACCGTTCTTGAACTTCTTAATTGACATACAATTAAACATATCAAAATGTCAAATACTCCCTTCATTTTATTAAAATTCTCATACTTTTTATTTTAAAATATTTTAAAATGCTTGTCATTTTACTAAAATTGAAGTTGCTTTTTATCTCTTTTTTTAATGTCGTCCCTCCTTTAGTTATATGTCATGTTATATTCAAATTCGAGCTTTAAATTTTGAAGGCAAGTTTGAAAACAAAAGCACTAATATCACAATGGACACCAAATGCCAAATGCAATGATCATTGAAGCCTCATATTTTAAATCATCCAATCTAACCTAAAAAGAAAAAAAAAATCAGCCACCGACAGCCAAGATGATTGCCAGATCTGACCCACCTTACTCTTACCTGACCACCCAAGAACCTGGAAAACGAGCAAAATTGTGCTAATATGACAGTAAATACCATTAAAAGGTTTGGAGTTTGGACTATTATTATGCTTAATTAATCGTTCTACTTTTTCCATCTTAAATTGAATGTTTTAGTTCATATAGTGTCAGTATAGACAGAAGCTTTAATTTGTCTAGTTGATTAAAGCTAAAACGGATGTTTAGCAGATTCTCAAAAAAAAAAAAAAAAAAAAGCCAAAGAGAGGGTAGAGAGCATGCGAAGTTATTACTTTCCCTGACATTATGAATATCTAGACTTAATTTTGCCTTAAGAAAGAGTAGAAATTACTTTGGAATTGAATTAAAAATGTTGATCAATTTCAGGAATGATGAAAATCACCAGGACACAAAATTATTTTCTTTTTCTTTCACCTTTTATTGTTTTCCTCTTTAATATAATACATGCAAGCATATTGAATAAAACTTCGTCTTCTTTTTGGAACAAACCCCATACACTGAGAAAGGATGTTAGTTCAGATTTTATTAATCATTAGAAGGTAACATAAACCTTACCTCCGAACAAAAGCACAACTTAATTAAGAAAAATTGTAAAAGAGGAGTACTATCCTTTACTGAATGGATATAAGGAACAGAATTCTATCCAACTTAAGAAGACCCTTAACTCGAAAAGGAATGTCTGAAGAGGCCAAACGCATCGATGTATGTGTGACCGCTGCTTGTTTTTGCAAAATGATCCACAACAGAATTTTTCTCTCGAAAGCCATGTGTGAAGATGAATTCTCCTTGAGTCTATAAAGCCTTGATTTGAGTTAGATACTGGAGAATTTTTCAAGGAGCTTTCTGCGAAGTAATAGAAGTAGTAGAGGATAAAAGTACTTGTGAGTCCATCTCCACCTTTCCAAATGAATAAAGGAAAAATAATTTGGCGAGTATATCTTTATATATATATATATATATATATATATATATAACTAATTTGGGAGAGGTTGAATCCATACCTTTTCATCCTAAATGCAAACCTTTAATTAATGCATTGATGACTTATATAGTTATACCATGACCATCCACAAGCATTGATCACTTAGTAGAAAATCTCTGGTCTTTTAAGCATTCCCCAGTCATTTAATTAATTAACTAGACTTGATTAATGAGATGATAACAGCCCCAACACAAAAGATAGAATTTGCATGCATATAGACGGGGACGGGACAATGCAGTTGTTCGATCGATTGTTGTACTTTTTATATTATTTGATATATAATTATATTATATTATTATATTCGAAATAAAAGTGATGCACATAAATAAAATATTTAACATATCTTCAATGAAATATTATGATATATTTATACACAAAACAATCAATGTGTACAACAATTGGACGAAAGCATATAAAATATAATTGTATCCAATCTTGTTCGCATGTAGACTATAGAGTGATTACACCCTCCAGTGGTCACGAATGTGCTTTATCGGCTAAAACAACAATAAACACAATACCCAGATATGCGAAAATATCACTGTGGTTGCGACCAGGGCTGGGACCATCGAGATTTAACAGCTCGGATGATTCAATTATGCACATATGATTCGGTTGACATAAAGATTTTTTGAATGTGTTGATTGGAAATTAGATAAGTATAGCCTTTTTTTTCCTTTATTGCCTCCCACTTATTCCTATACCTTTTCAACCTTCAATTGTCAGTGACTTGAATTATGAACTTGGCAGCAGACAGAACCTCATAAGTATAGCTTCTCACTAGATTGTGAACTTGGCAGCAGACAGAACCTCATAATTATATCTCTTGCTTTGGCATTTAACTTTTAAATATTTTAATAAGTAAAAGACTACATTGTAGATTTTACCAAGTAGTAATTTTTTATGATTTTAATTAATTTTCTTTTTACTATAGCTAATTGAGAAGAACCTCTATTTTTTTCTTTGAAATTGTACACTAGTACGTTGTATATTGTCTCGAACATATGGTGCATTCCTTTTCTTTTCATCATTTTGTTTCTTTTTTCCTTTGTTCACCTTATTTCATTTATCCTTTTTTGGCTAAAAACAATTAAACAAACCCTCATATACACTGCAGGTTTCTTATTTAGTTTCCATTCTGCACTCCTTTTCTTTTTTTCCCCCTCATTCTAATCATTTATTCTGTTTTTTTCTCTATTAGATTAGTTTATGCATTTTCTTTCATTTTTTTTCCATAATTAACTAAATGAATGGTTTCATTATCGGAGATCAAGAATGGGTTTGATATTTCCTTTCTTCCATGGTCCAATAATCATGATTCATGATCTTCTACTTTTATTGTCTCTCTTTGATATGTACTATTTAATATTTTTTTGTCATTTTTGTGTTATAATCAGAAACCTTTGCTTATTGCTTTTCTCGCTGCTTTCTTCTTCATCTAACTTTCTTTGCTACCTAAAAGAGATATGTGATGTTGTGAATATTTTTCCCCCAAATCTAAAGAAACCTTTTTCCAGTTTCTTTTATTTATTTATTCTGAAACTACTTTTTGGCCTTTTTTATTTTTGGAAAAAAAATTCCCTAAGGCTAACAAGAAGACGGGTGGTGATTACATGAAGAATTTTTAGGCTAACAAAGAAAGAATTGTAACTACTTTCCCCCCATAAAATAAATAACACCATTATACATATTCATTCTAATTTTAATTTATTATTTATTAAAATTGTTATTTGATAATAGGGTGACAGTGCTAGAGTAGAGGAGAAAGAATCTGACAAATGAAGGTCCAAGGTAAACAATGATCAGGAAGAAAATAATGAGACCTATTGAATTAAAAATTAATCAGAGTCTCTCAATTTATGGATACGTAATTATATTTTGATATTTTGATTTATATAAAGTTTACTAATGGTGAAAAGTGCTTATTTACTGGATAAGGTGGATGACGCGTAAAATAATTGTTGGGGCCAGCAATTTAGAATATGAAGATAATATTTTGTATCTCTTAATTCAACATTTTGAATTACTAGCTTATATCCATGATAGGTAGTTTATTTTCATGGTTTTAAGTTTAGTAAATGATAGCTTGAGAATAAAAGAAGTGTAAAATTAGATTTCAGAATCTTTACTTAAATTGGTTCTATATGACTTTGTACTCTTATCCTTTTTTTATTGTCCATAATGAAAGATAATGTAATTAGAGTTTGAGGTGATTGTTAAGCGAGGAACTGGACATATCATTACTATTTGGCTAAAGAAATTGGTAATATTTTGTTGATTTGACTAGCTAAAATGATTTCAGTTGTCAAAGGAATGCATTTGGTGGTGGAAGTTAGCATTGAGGCTTTTAGCTTAGAGTGTCACTCGACAAAATATAGAAAATTCTATTTTGATTAAGAAGACATTTTTGCAATCAAACAAATTGTTGGATTCAAATTTGCATATGTAGATCTAGAGACATGACAATTCATGTTTTTATTTAAAGTTGCTATTTGTATGAAATTCTATTTGTAATGCTATTAGGCATGGTTTAAATGGATGGATTAGCTCGCTCTTTCTCTCAAAAAAGAAAGAAAAATATGCATGTTTGCATGGTTTTATTGATGTTAAAGATTGTGACAAGTTTTGGTGGCTTTCTAAACTTTTTATAGTTATGAAAGTGTTAGAAACATTATGATCACTTTTTGTTTTGTTACAACTAAAACTATGCTGCTATTAAACCAACAATGCACTCATAATGGATTTACTTTCTTTGCTTTTTTGGTATCATTATGTACACATAATATTGGTTAAAAAATCTTTTGTCCAAATCACAATAAATTGGAGCTAACTTGATAGATGGAATTTCTTTTCACAGCAAATTTTAATTATTTTTATACTCAAATTTTCTCCCATATTTCTATTCATTGTGTACCAAAAACATTTGTTACTACGTATTCAACTAGTGTTCTAGGGCCCTGGCTGTGCCTTGTGCAGCCGAAGTACCTCTAGTGATTCATATTTTGTAACACCACTTCCCTCCACCATGCCAAATGCCAATCATCCGCCCTTCTCAATCCCTTGGTCCCCCTTTCGACGACAACCCACAAGCTGTAACAACCCAGGCCAAATACTTCATCCTTCACCTTCCTCCTCTTGTTTTCCTATAAAAGCTCATTATTTATTTATTTAATTTGTCCTCACAAAAAATCTAGATTTTGAGCACTCTGTTTTTTGATAAAAAAATAAATTTTATTAACAAATTGCTGAAAATCACCTGGGATGATTTGATTTGTATCACTATCCAGAAGACAAGTTAAACATGCACTATAAATTGCAGATCTGTAATTTAATAGACATAATAGATTCAAAAAATCATGAACAGATTTGAACATTACAAGATATTTTAAAGTTATTTTTTAACAGAAAAATCGATGTAACTCCCATTCTATACATGTTACAATCGCCAAATCTATTAATCAACGATTTTAAGTTCCAACAGATTTTGAACACCCTTATTAATTTGAATTACAATTTCGAATCTAAGAAATTCAAATCAAATCAGCGATATGACATGATTGGTTTTTCAAAGCAATTATTATCAATTTGACTTGGGGGGCGATGATTTGCGGCCTCTCCCCATTATTTGGCACGTTATGGTGGTCCTTGAATAGCAGATGTTTTTATTACCAAAGAAACAAGAAAGCAAAAACACACATCCTACTAAAGTCAATTTCTTAGATTTGTGTCTAATTTCTTATGCAAGAAACAAAACTAGTAGTGGATATTTGTGCCAAGGCCTTTAAATCAAAACCTCTACCAAAAACGAAAAATACTAATTCAATCATACAATTCACACTTTTTATGTCCTAAATTACTTGTGTGCACTACCCAACTATGTACCAACAAGGCCAGTTTAATCTGGTCTGCATCATATTTATTTACAAGAACAAGAAAGGGAAAAAAAAGCCTAGCATATTTATTTTCTTACTAATGTACCATATGTTATTGAGTGGATTTATTGCTAAACGCCCTTGAACTTTGGTGAGTTGCAATTTGTCTCCTCAACTCTTTAAGTAGTCACTTTACCTCTTAGTTAATTTTTCTCGACTATAATATCCTCAAATCTACACTACTTTTTGTTCAACTCACAAAATACATAATTATCTTAGGATGAAATTCAAAAAACATTCGTACGTTAAAGTATTATTCTTGAAGTATAATGCATGAAAAGTTTATTACATATTTTATATTTTCCATAAAAAGTACAACAGTAATTAAAAGATCTACATACGATTAGAGTTTTTCTCAATGACATTCACTAGAGTTTTTCTCAATGATATTCATGAACGTGAACTACATTGATATAACACGAGTTTCTACTAACTATAAAAGAGAAAAATGGTAGACGTATCAAATATGTGGAAAATGATCCAAAAAAGAGAGATAATTCAATTGGTTCATACCTTAAGGCTTAAGCGCATGTAAATCTGAAGTTTAATCGCTATTATCAGTGGATGACATGAGCCAGCCACATATTGCAGCCTCGCAAGTCAAATTTCATGTGTTTGAAAAATATTACTCCTTTTGTCCCGCTTTGATAGGTTTGGTTTTTTTTCCATACAATTCAAGAAAGGTTAGTTAACTTTATGAAGGAAATTAAACCAAGCTATTTTAGTATTTAGTTTCCTAATTCCTTTTGGTACCTTATTTGTTTAGTTTCCATATTAGATTAGGAAATCTCAAGTCAATTTCCAAATAAGTTTTGGTTTACAATTATATTTATTTTAGGAAGTTTTAGAACCTATAAATACTACTAGTCTAGTAGGTTATTAGGTGAAGAGAAGTGAAGTGGAGAGTTGAGTTAAGTCTAGAGATTAAACTTGAGAGAAAATCTCATAGTTGAGATTTGTGAGTTGTCATGAGCAAAAGGCTACGACTTAATATTTGTTTTGAGTTAAATAAATTATTGAGAGTTTGTTTTCCTCCTCTTCCCACATATTTTTTATATGTGTCAGAATTGCTTCCGCTATGTGCACGGGGATTCTTCGTGCCTACAAGTGGTATTAGAGCTCTAGGCTTTGATCCTAGGGCTTGTTTGTGAAATTAAAATATGGATCCGCATTATTTACCACATTGTGGTGTATTTATCTTTGATGGTTAAAACGATTTTGAGATTTTAAGGTCGATGATGAAGAATTTTTTCAAAAATATTAAAGTTTTGAATATTATCCAAAAGGAGTTCATGGAACCCATAGAAGGCACAGAATTATCAAGGGATGTAGTTGAACAATTAGAGAGGAATAGACAATTGAACTATAAGGCATTATACTAACTCCATACCCAAGTCCAGTTACATGTAGCCAAAAAATTCATACATGTAAAGACAATGAAGGAGGCTTGGAAATTTTTAACAAATTCCTATGGTCATGGTGAAGAAGAAATTTGTGACGAGGAAGAAGAAAATGAAGTTTTTGATGAGGCGAAGAAAGAAGAAATTGTAACAATTGTGGATACACATGAAAATGAAGAAATTGTGATTGAAGAAGAAATTCACAAGTGGTTGAGAAAGAAAGTGAAATCATTGATCAAATTAAAGATGTGATTGAAGACCTTGATGATAGAGAAATTGTTGACTTTATTGAGGTTGATGAATCTTTTGAAGAGAAAAATTAAATGATGAGATTGGTTGAAATCAATTGTGAGGTGGACAAATTAATTGAAGGTTGTAATACTGCAAAAGTTGATGTAGTTGTTAGTGCTAAAAAACTAAAGGAAAAATATGGTGATGTTGAAAACCTTGTTGGTAAAAATTATGATTTTCTGAACTTTGGAGACTTTATTGGTGATATGGATGAATTGAATTGTGGAGTATCTAATAAAGAATTGGTGGATATATTTGAATTTTTTTACAAGAGCGATCAAGAGAAGAAATTGTTTAAGAAGTACAAGTTTCGTCCACCATCGCGCGTAAAGATGAAATTAGAGATCAATTACAAGTTGGAATTCCATATCATCTATACAGCAACTGAATTTTTCATGGACATTCAAGCTAGGGATGGCATTGGAGATAACAACATCAAGAGCTTGGTTTAAGGGAGGCAATGAAGGAAATTAAACCAAGCTATTTTAGTATTTAGTTTCCTAATTCCTTTTGGTATCTTATTTGTTTAGTTTCCATATTAGATTAGGAAATCTCAAGTCAATTTCCAAATAAGTTTTGGTTTACAATTATATTTATTTTAGGAATTTTTAGAACCTATAAATACTACTAGTCTAGTAGGTTATTAGGTGAAGAGAAGTGAAGTGGGGAGTTGAGTTGAGTCTAGATATTAGACTTGAGAGAAAATCTCATAGTTGAGATTTGAGAGTTGTCGTGAGCAAAAGGCTACAACTTAATATTTGTTTTGAGTTAAATAAATTATTGAGTGTTTGTTCTCCTCCTTCTCCCACATATTTTTTTATATGTGTTAGAATTGCTTCCGCTGTGTGCACCGGGATTCTTCGTGCCAACACTTTATTTGAAGAATAAATCTAGTTTACTATCTTTCAAAATTGCCCTTACATTAAATGGAGTAGGACTAATTAGCTTTATATTAAATAAGTTAGGTCATACTCAATAACAACCTGCATTAAATAAGGGCATTTTAGAAAAGTTACAATTCAATTATATTTTTTAATTAAAAAGTGGACTATAATTTGGAATAGATGAAAAGGAAAGAGTATACCGATGAAGTCGATGAAAGACCACCTTACTCTACATGAGTTGCTCGAGAAACAAGTAAAGAAGTATAAATGCGATAAGCGTTTAAGTTATGCAACTATAGTAATTTAAAAAATTGTCAGACTTTAAATTACACAATCAGTTTTGTGATTCAACTCTCATAATCTTATTCAATAGGCTAGGGCATTTAAAAAAAAAAATTTTTGGCGTACCACCAATGCATTTAATTGGCATGCTTTTCTAGCCATTAACGAGACTAAAATTGACACCAAGGAGTTGCTTGATTAAGAATTAATAGATTTCCTAAGCAGAAATTAATAAATTTAAAGAACCAATTAGTTTCATTTACAGATTTCAAATTACGAAATTGTGTAAAACAATTAAGAGGGTCGAGTCTAACTATTTGACATAAGGACAACTTGAAAATGCCAAGGAATTCTACATGATTGATCTTTTGTATGGTTAAAAAAAAGTCTGCCTGCTGTCCTTTCGGCTTCTCATCAACTTGCCAATACAGTAACTTTATCTTCTAATGACAGTTGTCTCCCTGTCGTATACGTAGGCTGCCAGTTGATTGTGACTTATGTAAGTGTTGCAGGCAATTTTTTTTAACGGAAAATTGGTACAAGAAGGTAGAAAAGAGATATATTTATAAGAGGATAGACATGACATTAACTAAGAGGTGGGTTGAATTCGTTTTATCTAAATCCAGACTCAGTGAATTTATTTATATCTAAATTTAGACTTACACTCTCATGGTTTGAGAAAGAAAATCCAATCCCGAACTCTCATGGATTGGATATCCAATAGGCATTCATGAACATTTCTAAAAGTACAGTTAAAAATTAAATTTTTAATAAGAGTTAAAAATGCAAATTTAATATAAGAATAAGTGTGGAATTCATGGATGACTCAAATAAGATGCAATTACCATTTTCAAGTAACAAAATTAACATTCAAGAATGTATGCAATAATTGCTAGCTAAAACCATGAAATATTATTAACTAATTTTATTTCTTGAAAAATTATTATACACCAGTGTCCAAGTTTGCGTGCGTTTGAAGCTCCTCCATCTTTCCTCCTTTTCCCGTGAAAAGTTGTACAAATTACTCTGACAATTAGGTTTAGCTTTGAGAGAAAAAATTCATAGCATATACAAACAGACGTGATCTTCTGTCTATTATATCTGTTCATTTTTGCTGTTCAATACAAAACTACGTAGTTCCACTTATTAATACTGCTGATGTGGCACATAACATTGAATGCATATTTAGAGAGTGTTTGGTAAATGGGTTTTAAATTCAATTTTAGCATGGATGGCCTACTTTCTGAATCAACATGACTGCACGTAATTGTAACTTTGACAAACTTAACGATCTCATCGTCAAATGCTTGTCTAATCTCATCTAAATCATGTGGTGTGAAATTCCAAAGTAGAAGACTATGGGTACAATTAGGCATAAACAAACATTATTTATGGATATTATTGAATTTGAAACCCATTCAATATCCATAAACAAATTCAATAATATCCATAAATAATGTTTGTTTATGCCTAATTGTACCCATAGTCTTCTACTTTGGAATTTCACACCACATGATTTAGATGAGATTAGACAAGCATTTGACGATGAGATCGTTAAGTTTGTCAAAGTTACAATTACTTGCAGTCATGTTGATTCAGAAAGTAGGCCATCCATGCTAAAATTGAATTTAAAACTCATTTACCAAACACCCCCTAAATATGCATTCAATGTTATGTGCCACATCAGCAGTATTAATAAGTGGAACTAATAGCTTTGCATTGGACAGAAAAAATGAACAGATATAATAGACAGCTAATCCTGTCTGATATACAAATGCTCTAAGATGTTATGTCGTCATTATGTATTCCAATTTTTCTTAGAGAAATAAATTTTTGAAAGTCATTTACACAAAATAAGAAATTTCAGTAATTTCAAACTACTTTAGGAGACTTTTTTTTTAATAATAAAACAGTACAAGGTATTTATACCAATCTATTAATTAATCTTGTATCTTGGATGTGGTTTGGATATTAGTCTGGATTATATGAACCAAAACCCATGATTTTCTTACGGGGTCTAGATAGAATTTGAGTTTGAAAATGTGAATATATATATATATCTATCTATAAAAAAAAAAGAGTCTAAATTGAACCTTACCCGTTGGCATGCCAATATTTTTGAAAACAAAAAAGATGGAACCTAAGACATTCTAAACCAAATTATCACAAATTGCTTTCCGAGTCAGTTCCACTTCAACCCTTCGCCTCTAAGTAGTATCTTTCATTCAATTGTCGGTGCTTTTATCACAGATGCTAGTACTTTTCTCATGGATGGGGACCCTGCTAGATCAGGGGCATTTTGGTACTTCAATATACTGCCTATTAAATAAAGCAAACATTTTCGAGCTTTGGTTCGTTTGGATAATGGCTTATTTGCAAAATTTTATTTACTCACATCGTTAATACATTTCTTAATTACTTTTTTATCTCATATATATCATAATAAAAAAGTATTACAATATTTTTTTCAAAAAAAATTATCTCAAATAATCTCCTGTCCAAACACAGTTGCAGCATCGATGTTCCTACTAGGAGAGAGAGAGAGAGAGAATGAATGTAAAGTCATTACTTTTTCTGGCATTTAGAGTATCGAAATGAATGAATATCCGGACTTAGAATTCATTTGGATGGCATTTTTGGAGGGTTGTGGAAAAAAAAAATTACTGAACATTTTATGTAAAATATGATATATGTAAAATAAAAATATGATTGAAAAATATGAGAAGGAATATTCTCATGGAAACCTAAAAAATTTTTATGCAAAAAGTGCAATCCAAATAAGTAACGATAAGATGTCGCCTGAATTTTGGCTTAAAATCACCTTGCACCCCCTCTAATTTCAAATTTTCCTTTACATTATTTGATAGGACAAGATGTCCCCATCAAAAGTAGTGAATTGACAATATTAACCCTGCTTAAAAGATCTAATTGATGGACCAAAGCACAGTAAAATAAAATTTTTTTTAAGGAGGAAAAAATATGAACAATGAATTACCCTATTGGAAAAAATTGCATTTTGAGGCTAAAATGAAACCTATCTGTATTATCCTTTGGCTATTCAAAACCTATATCATCAATTTCCTATTATCCTTGCTTTCCTATTGCATCCACAATAAATGATTTTTTATGGTAAATGATTTTAGTGAATTATAATAGTACCCTCCAATGTTAGAACTAGGCATTTTTTACTAGAATACCTTCTCACAATTTCCTCTTAATTTGACTCTTTTGCTATTAAATTTGTGTTTTTCATATTGTTGTCTTGCTGCTTTTATGTTGTTCAGAGTTGGAGTATTAGTCGTAACAGCAACGACTATGGAACTTCTTTTTTTTTTTTTTGCTGCAATTTTGCATTTTGGCTGCACTTATAACCCCTCTTGTTTTAGCCTTTGCCTTTGGTTTTGTTAATATTCACATAAAGGACAACATAAAGAGTATAACTGGAACCAATATATTATCCCTCCTCTCCATTGCATTTTTTTATTGCTAATTTAACCTAAAGGGAATGGCATTGTTATCCTACATGTCAATTAAAGGAAGATAAGAGGGATTTTTAAAATTATAAAGAGGTTCGGTGATATTAAGCCAAACCTTAGGGAATGTTTATGAAATTATCCCAATTAATAAATTTAGAGAACCAGTTAGTTTCATTCACGAATTTCAGATTAGAAAAGTCGTAGCAAAGAGGAATTAGTTAAATGATTTAAAGGACGGAGTGTGCTGTAAATGAGATGCACCGATTTGAATTCTCTTACTTACTGCTATAAAAAAATTAAAAAAATCACGGGCACAATTATTGGGGCACAATTATTGGGGTCTATTCATTGGGACCACTTGAAAATGGAAAGTAATTGCAAATTTCACGTGGTCGAATTTTGGTATGGTCACAGAAAGATCTGCGCTTGATTGCAGCTCAATTATGTATTTTGAGTTCTGATCATTGACCCCACAATACAATGGCACTTATGCAGGAATCCAACGTTGCCTCGATTTCAATTTTGTCCAGTACTCATGACTTTTGAAGTTTTGCATGGGATATTTTGGGGAAAATTTTGGTACAAGAGACAAGCAAAAAGGAGCCCACACAGGCTCTGTTTGGATTGCGATTTTCTGTCGGAAAATTGCGTCGTTTTCCGTGATCACATTTTCCTATTACCTTCTTCCCTCACATACATCAAATCGCTACAGTAAATTTTCCATGAAAAATGACGGAAAATGCAATCCAAACGGGGCCTGAGTCCACGCATGTCAAATAAGTAAGGTTTGAGGTTGGGGTTGAATTCACTTGATCTAAATTCAAACCACTAAATTCATATCATCTAGACTCAGATCTAAACCTTTTTAGGTTTGAAAAAGAAAATCCAAATCTGAACTCTAATGCGTTGGATATAAAATAAGTATTCATGAGTACTTCTAAATGTATAGGAACATTAAATTCAAATATAAGAAAAACTGTTTAATTCGTACATACCTCAAATTCAATAAAAGAAAACCATTTTCAAGTAATAAAATTAACATTCAAGAATGTTGCATGCAGTAATTGCAAATTGAAGATATGAAATACTATCAACTAGTTTTATTCTCTTGGGAAAAATTAATATACATCCAACATCTAAGTTTGCATGAGTTTAAAACTCCTGCACTTTTTCTCATTTTCCTGTGAAAGGTTGTACATATTACTCAGACATGTAGGATTAGTTTTGGGGAAAAGAATTCACATTATATAAATGTTCTTATTTTACGCCTGTGGATATCTACGTCATTACGTTATTCTGTTTAGAGAAATAAATCACTAAAAGTCATTCAGATAAAAAAGAAAAAGAAATTTACCAATTTCAAACAATTTCAAGAAAAACCACTATATTAATGAATCATTGAAGTGTGTGTATCTTACAGTTTGTTTGGATGATAGGAAAGTAAGAAAAATGAACTGATTTGGATTGAATGTTGAGCATTTCCTTCATTTGGGAGTTCTAGTTGGTAGGAAAACAAAAGAAATACAATGATTTGACCAACATAAAATGCCTTGTATTTCTTTCCTTCCTTTTCTTCCCATAAGTGGTCGGCAATGGAAGGCAAGTTACTTTTGTTCATTAAACTTTTGTGCAATGTTATTTTTACCCATTAAACAAAAATCTAGCTAGTTATTTGAATGGAAGGATAAAGTTGTAAATTCCACATGTTACTCAGTTTTCTCTTCTTTTCTCTTCTAGGACTTCCATACAAGACAAAATACAATTCTAGCATTTTCTCTTCCTTTCTTTTTTTTTTTTTTCTAACTTACACTTTCTTTTCTTCTCTTTTCTCACTTAATTCCCAAACTAGGCATTATGTCCTGGACCTGGATATGAGTATACAAACTATGTTCTATTATAGGGTCTGGGTAGGGTTTAGATTTGAAAATTTAATTCTAAACTCATAAGAAACATGATGAGTTCACTAAAAATCAGAACTGTTGACATGTATATAATTTTGAAAATGGTTGAAACCTATTACATTCTAATTCAAATATTCACAAATCTCTTAATGAGTCAATTACACTTGACACCTTTTCCCTTTTTCTTGATAAAAAAAGACAATATTATTACAATAGATGTACTAATAACAGAAAGTGCATCAAACATGACAAAAATACATATAAATCTGAAAATCAATCAATATACCAAATCTTAAAAACAATAAACATGATGATAACATTGAAACTTCAAGAGGTGTATCTTCATTCAAATGAAAAATTATAATGCAATAGATCTGTGCACATCTTTCAATAGTTAGATCTCTAATAAATCCAAGAAAAATTTAGATTTGACAAATTAAGTTTATGAAATCTCTCAAATCTCACAAAAGATGACAAAAATTTAAAAAAAAAACTCACAAGAAAAATTTTAAAAGAGAATAAAACTTCTACTAAATTAATTTAAAAAAGAAGAAACTTTCATGAGGAAATTTTAAGAGAGAAGAATCTCTCACTAAAAAATCTCCGAAGAGAATTTATCTAAACAAAGGAAATAAAATTGAAGAGATGGCTCCCTCTCTTCGAAAACACTAGATTATCTAGTCTCCTCCCTGTGGGAGAGCTGAAGGAGGATTTGAATGGAGGAGTTTTAGAGGGAAGATGAGAGAAATGAGTTTCATTGTGTATGGTAAGTTCATACCAGGGGCACCCTTTGCTTCTAAGTTGTATCTTTCATTCAATTATTGGCACTTTTTGTACGTATGCTATAGTTATCTCATGCAACCCAGCTCAGGGGCATTTCGGTACTTCAATATTCAATCTGTCGCATATTAAATCAAGCAAAGATTCTCAAACACTGCAAGGATGTGATTTCTGCCCTTTTAAAAAAATTTTCAGCTCTTTTATGAAACAAATACTACCCCAGAAGGCAAGAAATGTATGCAATATTTTGACAGTATAAGCACGAGATCTTACTTCTTGAAAGCACTATAAATACTGTGAAGTGACTAGGTCAAGTTTCAACTGATCGAATCGGTTTAACCCCAATTCGATGATTATATATATATATATATAGACACACACACGTGTGCACAGAATAAGATTATCCTATGGACCAATTTAAAAAATCACTTGATAAAAAGTTAAATATTTTTAAACACAAATAAATTTTTAAAATTATAAATTTAAATAAAAAATTCATTTTAATTGTACCTATTAGGAAAAAAATCCTAAATCCTATACAAATCATAACAATATTCTAAAATTAAACAAAATGCATTCGAACTTCTGAAATTAAACAAAATTTAATAGAACAACAAAAGAAAATGGCGATCTTTGAGTTTGAGGGTGAGAAATAGAGAGAGTTTGATTACTCTTTCAGAAATTACGGTTGAGAACAAATGATTCGATAGATAAGTTTTATGTTTAAAACTTTAGGTTCATTAAAAAAAAGATGGGAAAAATGAAAAAAGTGACCGTTCACATGTCAATTCAAGTTGAACAATCTGACCGATTTTTTTGGATTTTGATTAATTTTTATAATAAGTCAAGGTTATAGTGAATCAGACCAGAGACTTGGCCGATTCGCCATTCGGATGTCGAATCGGCCAGTCCATTTCGGTTTTCAAAACATTAATAAATCGAATCGGCCAGTCCATTTCGGTTTTCAAAACATTAATAAATATCAGTTGGGGCTTAACAATAAGCATGCACGTGAGAAGTATGGGGAAGCCTTATCTGTGGTTGGTGGCAATCTTTTGTGGTGTTCTTTCTTCGTTGTGCTTCGTCTCTGCTCCATTTGCTTCAGCTGATATCCATGGCGGAGAACAGCCTTTGGCTAAAATAGCTATCCACAAGACTGTTCTTGCTTTACGTGAATCTGCTTCCATCTTTGCCAGACCTTTTATTCTTGGCCAAAATGTAATGTATTCTATTCTCTTCATTCTTTTTATCTTTCCCTTTTGTTTATCAAAGGTCGCTTCATTTTTTCACTATATGCTAGTATATGCATATAGTTTGAACCCTAAAATTTTTCCCTTATGGCTATGCAGAGTTCCCCTAAGGTTTAAGTTTTTTTTTTAAAATTTTTTTGGGTATGTATTGCTTTAGTGCTTTGTAACCAGAAAGCATTGCAGTTTGCAAATTTTAATCAAAGTATTGGCTTGACATTATGAGAAAGTGATTGTTTACTTATTACCAATATACAAAATACCAAAATTATCTTCATGTTTACTTGCACAAACTATTGAAGGGAATATCTCAAACCACTGTATTTTATATTCATTTTGGGGTGGCCAAAAATGTTAAAAATCGATTTTTCTGACAATGTTGACTGCACAAATGCTGTTGCAGTTTGTTAATCCGGCCGTCCATTTAGGACCAAAATAACAACTAAATTGTTCAGATAATTTAGCTTTGATTTCCAATTTTTTTTTTAATGGCTCAGTCAAGTTTGGAAGTGGTACATTGCATTTTGTCTCTGTCCCTTTGATACTTTTGAATATAACTGCTAATGTAGAATTTGTGTCCTTATATCCGTATCAAAGATGTACGTTGAAATCTACTAGGAGTAATTTAGTTCCGCAACTATCACACTCAGCTTGGGATGGCCAATATTAAACAATTGCCTTCTCACATTGTACGACTGTAGTTGGAAGAAACACCTGTGCTTCCTTTTGTTACACACTTTAAGGCTGAAAGGATTGAATAGATCATTTTACCATCCCCACCAGTCCAACCCCCGAACCTCCCAGCCAAAAAAAAGGAGCAAATTTTTGCGCACGAATCTTTTATCTCATTTTTTATTATATTACTATTTCTTCTTCATAAACATTATATTTTAATTTTTTTTTGTTTTCTTAAAATCCAATAACTATTAACTAAATAATATACAAAATTTAACAAACTCACAAAACTAAAATGCATAAAAATGAGATTTTTTAATGATTTTTCTGCTGTATTTTCATTTTCTATTATATATTACTTTTTTGAGACATTTGTATTTATTTTTACTCAATTAATAATTATTCGATCTTAAGGAAATAAAAAAGAACTAAAATATGATGTTTATGAAGGAGAAATACCAATACAATAAAAAGTGGAATAGAGAGTGGCACCGAAAGTGGAATAGAAGATCCATTGCGAAATTTTTGTACTATCATAAACTTTTTTAAGTAGTCATGTTTCTTTTAGTCTGTTGGCTCCTCAAGTTTTGGACTGAAGTAAAATCCACTTAACCAAGAAACTAGATTTGATGTAAAAGCATGGAAGAGCAAAAAGGTTAGATGGAGTAAAGTGATTAGGGTTGTTAAGATGTTATAATTTGAATAAAATAGAGGGAAAATACGAGATTTGTCCGAAGAGTATGGGGACAAATATTTACAATTTTCCCTATTGTAAGTTGGTTGTTGTTCTCGCATACAACAGGATGAGGATACAGAATGGGTCACAGTGGAGCTTGTGAATCCGGATCCAGCTGAGGATGATTGGGTTGGAGTTTTTTCTCCAGCAAAATTCAAGTAATATCCTTAACTTTATATATTTGAGTCCTTTGTCCTTCAAAAGTTTTCGATGAGTACTTTTTCCAATCGCAACATCATTGGCGGAGATAGTTGGATCATCCAATCAATTATTATTAAATTGACTTTTCGACTTCTCTAGCACAAAAAGATCATAAAATAGTAATATAAAAGGTTACATTTGAACTATAAACTCCAACAATTTAATATTGGGATAAATTTCCCTTTAACCCCTTATAGTTTGATGTTTTACCACATAATCCTCCTATAGTTTAAAAACCTAAATATAACCTCATCATAATTTGGGTTAAATTGTCGCCATTAGTTTATTTTGTTAAAACTAACGATCAATAGTAAAAAATCAAAATCAAACTAATAAATTGACAAATTTTGATTTTGGAGGTTACATTTGAGTTACATATTCGAACAAAAACATAAAAATACAACAATTGAATTATCTACAATCATTTTCTCTAGAGTAAAACCAGCTCAAATAGGTATTTGAAAAAAAAAACTCACAGTCTCTCTAAGGCCAATATTTTAAAGATAGAAGCTTACGTTGTTCATTTAAAATATGTACATGTGTCAGAAAATTGTCAAAAATTAGCTTTTTTCTTTCAATTTGGCCCTCAAATGTAATATTGCGTGAATTTGGCCCTTCAAGTGGTAATTTTGTTTAACGGGCGTCCCTGAAACTCCAATGTCAGTATGACCCTCAAACTTATCAAATAATTTGAATGGCACCTCTCAAACGTTTTTAGATTTGGAGAGTTCGATTGACAAATTTAAATGGCCTTCCTAGAAACAAACTAGTAATTAATTATTACGAATCCAAGTGTTCTGTACATTACTGTAGCTTTCCACTATACAAACAGTAAAACTTGTCCAAGTAAATAATTTTCTTCTCCTTTTTCTTTCTTTTATGGCTTTTCTTTCTTCAAATTGGTGACTCAAAAAAAAATTATTTTGATAGCGACACGCTTTGCTATCCAATCCTGGAAGGCTCTAAAGAAGAAATTCCGTACATTTGCACTGCCCCCATAAAGGTATGCACCAGTCAAATAATGATTACATTACATTACTAAAGAAAAATATTACGTTACACTAATTATTTTCTTATGCTTTATATAATTATATTTAGTCCTTTTTGGATTTATTTTATCTTACTGTATTAAACTCCAAATTAACATTTTAGTTCCAAAATTTCTGTGTAATCAGACATTAAAAAATTTTGTAATACATTTACACAAAAGAAAAGGGGGAAGTCAGCGTGATTCATAAATAAACAAAATGAGGAAATATTTGAAACTTTTTCTGACCAATTCGAAATGTATTTGTTACAGTACAAATATGCAAATGATTCCAATCCCTATTACACCTCAACGGGCAAAACTTCACTCAGATTCCAGTTGATCAATCAGCGATCTGATTTCTCCTTTGCATTGTTCTCCGGAGGAGTGTCCAATGTCAGTAAAATGATCATTTCTACCATTTGTGGACTTCCCATTTTATGTTTATTTTTAGCTGTCTTATAGCATAATTCATGTCCTTGACTTTTCTATCGAAGCATGAATTTTTAGTTGATTCAACTCAATACAGATTTAGGGCAAGTACGAATATGTTATGGTGTAATTATGCCCTGTTGATATATTTATCAATATTTAGTGTATACATACAACACGGTCGTTGAAATATACACTAAATGATATAAAAAATATAACAATCGTACGCAATTGCACACACCAAAACCGTAACTTGCTCTCTTTTGCTGTGTTAATGTTGCAGGGGCAATTTTAATTGTTTGGTCAATTTTTACTTGTTCTACCGAAGGACCTGGCTACTATGGATTTTTTTCTGAGATAATTATTTCGTGTTAATTACTATTGTCAACATATAGCCGTTGTTTTGTGCACATCTGTTTGTGCTGCATCACTTTGCTCCAATAATTAAAGGGCTTGATTTTTAAAGTAATATTGCAATTAGCCATTATTTTCTACCAGTGTTAGTATTTTGTTATTTAGCTCCAATTATGAATGGACTAGGCAAGATTTTACGAATGTAAATTTTGAGTTTTGTGCCTTAACCAAGAAAAAAAAACTCGTTTTTTGGAGCATGGAGTCTGTAAAGATGACATATATATAGAACCTCTATATTATTTTACGTTGTCATCAAGAATGAACAACTGTATTAGTGGATTGCGTAGTTAATACTTCAAAATATGTTTAGATTAATTGCCAATCCATTTTTTTCATATCTTTCACCATTCGTGTGTTATTTAGTTGACTTCCAATTTATGTGTCTTTGTTTGCAGCCAAAGTTGGTAGCAATTTCAAATACCATAGTATTTGCAAATCCAAAAGCACCTGTTTTCCCACGGCTTGCTCAGGGAAAAGCTTGGGATGAAGTAAGTTTATTAGGATTTTTGTCTCTAAATACTTCCAATGGGCATCATTGATTTCTTTGGGAAAAAAAAAGGGCAAAAAAAGGAAAACTAGAAGACGAGAAATTCGTCCTTTGACACTAAACTCTATTTGATTCTCTAGACGGACATTAATTTCTACCTTCATTTTGGATCCCTAATTTCTTTTTTTATTCACCACTCTAATAATCCCTAATTTTGCAAGGAACAAATCTTTTAATCTATTATACAATGGAACTTGCTCAAAGGTTAATTGCTAATTGCTACTACTCAAAGGTTAATTGCTAATTGCTTCATTAACAGTCTTACAAGTTTTTCAAATCAGTACCATATATCTATGATCTACATTTTGCCATGAACATTTTGTCGTGAATCACACAGAATCATGCAATTTCATAAGATTTGAACCTTTTAGCTACTTTCTTTAACCCTTCCAACCCATTGTTTCAGATGACAGTAACATGGACAAGTGGTTATAACATGGATGAAGCCTATCCTCTCGTTGAGTGGGGTTGGGAGGGACATTTTCATATGCGTTCACCAGCGGGAACATTAACTTTTAACCGAGGCAGCTTGTGTGGTATGATTTTATTCTACTCTTTTACTGCCAAGTCGTGATGTTGTTGTGCACCTAATGATCAATTCCTTAAATAAATTAGTCAATTCCACATTGCATTTCGACTTTTCTTTACATAAATCTCTTAAATTTCACCTTGCATTTAGCAACCCAATCAGACAATTTCTACCAATCCGAACAGCTATTGGGTTTAGGTTGCTTCTGCTAGATTTAGATGCACGATAACCTAACTAACATCCCAACCAAACAGAACTAAGTATCAGGTAAAAATTCTTTAAGAGATGACCTTCCTAGCATATATGTGGCATCTGAAAATCGATGCTAGATAGTGTATATATTTTTAGAGTAAATCTCGTATACATTGATAATGTATACATTATCACGATTGAATGCACGACATACATGCAAGATTTAGATTTTAAATTCAAATTCGAATTATATGTCATGCAACCAATGGTGAAAGTGTATATACTGTCAATGTATAGAAGATTAATTCATATTTTTATGCACATACATACATATATACATACATGTCCAATGACAATATTCAATTTGCACCTATTTATCAGAATTAGATGTACAAATCATAAGGTTCAGGTTATCCCTACTAGATTTAGATGTACAGTCACTAAATTAAAGTCTCTACCAATAGAGTTGGGTATTATTAGGTCACAATTACTTGAGCTATGATTTTACAAGCATTTATGTGGCATCTGAAAATCGATGGTAAATAGTGTGTACTAAATCCAGCCACTAATGCTGCTCACTTTTACTTGCAGGTCCTCCTGCAAGGACAGTTGGTTGGCGTCATCCTGGTTATATTCACACTAGTTTCTTAAAAAATTTATGGCCAAACACCTTGTGAGTTTCCTAACTTAAAAATTCATGCACCATATTGGCTTGATTTTTTTTTTTATCATGTCAGATATCTTGATTTTGTTTCACGAATAATGGACTTTTACAGGTACCAATACAGGGTCGGTCACCTTTTAGAGGATGGTTCATATGTTTGGAGTAAGACTTATCACTTCCGAGCTTCCCCATATCCAGGGCAAGAGTCATTGCAGCGAGTTATAATATTTGGTGACATGGGAAAGGTAATGCCCATAATTGTCAAATAGAAATAAATCAATTAATCTTAGTGTTTATATCACGTTGATTAAATATTCTACTGTCTAAAAGGGAGCAATTATTTAACTACGAGAACTAAGTAAAAGCAACATAAATTATTAGATAAATTTAATCAAACAGTTTTGAGAAATGTTAATGATACTTCCTTATTTGTTAATGGAACTGTTCTTGACTTTTTTACTCAATATTTTGACAAGATAAAGTGCTCATGAGATATTTGTTACTCAAAATACTTGTCGATTTGTGCCATTCTTGGTATTAAGTATGCATTCATATATACATGCTAATGTTACTTGCAGGCAGAGCGTGATGGATCAAATGAGTATGCAAATTATCAGCCAGGATCACTCAATACTACTGACCAACTCATCAGAGATCTCCCCAACATTGACATAGTTTTCTTGATAGGAGATCTCCCATATGCAAATGGATACATCTCTCAATGGGACCAGTTCACTGCTCAGGTTGCAGCTATTACATCGACTAAAGCCTTTATGATTGCAAGGTTTGTTAATTGTTCTATAACACACTAACTTTTCACGAATTTTATTAGCTTGGTTTTGTAACATTTTTCTAATACACTTTCTGACATATCAAGTCTTCGTACAGTAATTCTTGGTGAAAATATTAAGGCCATTTAACTATAGTTTTTGAACAGTTGAAAAGAATTATTATCAACTGTTGTTTACCAAAGGATTTTGTGTGAGTAAACGAAGCTAATGGTGATAATTTTCGTGACATGGAGACGCACCACAAGTGATTAATTTAACGTGTGCTTCATGCAGTGGCAACCATGAACGAGATTGGCTCAATTCAGGATCATTCTTTAACGTTCAGGATTCTGGGGGAGAATGTGGTGTACCAGCTGAGACCTATTACTATGTTCCTGCTGAGAACAGAGCTAAATTCTGGTAACCAAAGTTATGATTGTTTTTTCTATAGAAAGTAATTGTGAATTAATAGTCATTTCTTGTTCCAAAAAAAAAAAACAGCATTTTCATGATAGGTTTTAGCTTTTAGGAATAGACCATCTTTCAGCAATTACGTGATGAAGAGTCCAAGGAGAAATGTCTGACCAGCTATACATGATCTTCTTATAGGTATCAAACAGATTATGGGATGTTTCGCTTTTGCATAATTGATTCCGAGCATGACTGGAGAGAGGGATCTGAACAATATCAGTTCATCGAAAAGTGCCTTGCATCAGTAGATAGAAAGCACCAACCTTGGTTGATTTTCGCAGCTCATCGTGTCCTTGGATACTCTTCCAATGATTGGTATGCTAAAGAAGGATCTTTTGAAGAGCCTGAGGGAAGGGCACACTTGCAGAAGCTTTGGCAGAAGTACAAAGTAGACATTGCATTCTTTGGCCATGTTCATAACTATGAAAGGACTTGCCCTATTTATCAGGTACACAACTATATAATCCCGGAAATCCTTTGATTAATTATTTTGATTTTTAGGAATAGGGAAAGTTCAAATTGCGGGTCAATAAAGCTAAGTAGTCTAAGTTAGCATAATAAAATTTTAAGTGACGTTTCGAGTCCTGGAATTAATACATGAACAATTCACACACATTGGATTTGTTCTCAATTGCATTTACTTTATTGCCTCTAGAAAGTTAGAAGCAGGCTTTGAAAAGTAATTGAGAAGAGAACAAATAACTCTTTTATAATAAAAAATTAAAATCAGGTGTTGAGAATCATTTTACAATAAGCTCATAAAAAGATTAGATATAGGCAACCAATCCTTCCAAGATTTGAAAGTTCGGATTTTGATATTTGAGATATATTTTATGTTTATTCTTACAAATTTTGATATTTGAGAACTTTTTAATTGCACTCTAGACAATTCACTCTTGATCCTTGCTATACTCTATTCATTTTAGTAAGATAAAGATCTAAGGCAGCTAAAATCTGAAAGAGAAGAAGTTCGAAATCTAAGCTTAGCCACTATGCTTTAACTGCACTGTGAAGTCCTACTCTGATTCTTCTCTGATATGTAATTTCTGTATGCTTTAGAACCAATGCGTTAAAGATGGAAAATCACATTACTCCGGGGTGGTGAATGGAACTATTCATGTAATCGTGGGAGGAGGAGGAAGTCACTTGTCCCAATTCACTCCAACCAATACTTTTTGGAGTCTTTACAAAGATTATGACTGGGGATTTGTGAAACTGACGGCTTTCAATCGCTCCTCACTACTTTTTGAGTACAAGAAGAGCAGAGATGGAGAGGTCTACGACTCCTTCACCATCTCTAGGGATTACAGAGATGTCTTAGCTTGTGTGCATGATGGTTGTGAATTTACAACTTTAGCATCATGAGTCCACTTTTATTCATTAGGTGGATATCCTTCATGTTGATTAGAGGAATAATGAGTTTGTATGCAGCATCTTTGTTTTAAAATGGACTTGTCCAAGTAATGCCAAACTATGTTTCAATCTTTGCTGTAGAATTCGAAATTTATAAGAGTGCAGTAGATTTTACACTAAGGATATTTTACACTATAAGAATGCCAAACTATGTTTCAATATTATACACTGTAAGGAGATTTTACAAATATAAAAGTACGTGCAGTAGAAGACGAGTAAAATTTATAATATACTATTAATTAAGTATAAGAACAAAACTTATAATTCTTCACTCTTTTCAATCACAAATGCAAAGATCTTCTATCCCATATCTTCTATCGTTTCTTGTCCCAACATCTATTAAATGACTATATATCCCTTTTTTTGAACGTCTTATTCTAATTTTTTCTGGAACTATTCATAGAGTTCACGAAAGTTGCATATGCATCTGACCTCTACGGCATATCCATACTTGGTAATCATGGAACTTGAAGATCTCCTAACCTGTGTTCTGACTCTTTAGAGAGATTTAGGACAAAAAAGGGTGCTAGAGAGAATTAAGGTAGTGTTGGATGCCTTAGAATCTCTATTTATAATAGAGTTATTTCTTATTCTAAGTAGGAAAATTTTATTAATAAAAATTAAGTCCTCCTTATTCTTCAAATTACACATTAACCTCATTTGTGCATGAATCCTTAGGTTCAAACTAATCTGGTTATGAAATTAAATTAGAATTCTTCTAATTGGAATAATCAATTAACAGCATAACTAATTATTTCTTAATTATCATTCGTCAAAAGTGACACCCAATAGTATATTGTGACAACCAAGTGGTGGGCGGTTAGGCACAGAAACCAACCTATTTATTAAGACATCTGCAAAAAGCACACGAAAAAGACGGATATAGCTCTTATTTTGACCGATGCACATTTGACAAACTCTCATAGTAAATAATCTCTCAAGACTCTAGTTGTCACAAAACTGTGTTGGTTCTATGTTTGTAACAACCAGACTTTTTGTTTAAAAGAGGAGAGGGGGGGGGGGGGGGGGTGTTCTCTTGTTAATGAAAGTATTCACACACAACTATAAGGTTTAATTTGCATCTATATATGTGCAAATCACATTTAGCTGTAGAAATGGTTAGATTTAATTTGCCCCCACTAGATTTAGATGTGCAGCGACCTGACTATCATCTCTACCAACTGAGCTGAATATTAGGTCACCAGTCGTTTAAGAGATGATTTTACTAGCAAATTGATGGTTGATAAGAGTATGTCACTCCAGCTAATAGTCTTGATACGGTTTGAGGAATCCTTGGTTCTTCGATCTATCAATTCGTATCAATAAGGCTACCTGAAAAGTTAATTAGGTAATTGGATAGTTGTAATATGGTTAGTAGTACTTATATTAGTCTTCTTATTAATTTTATGAATAAGGGTTGTAATTGTGTGGAGAAAGAAGAAAGGTTGTGATTGGAGTTGATCGAGCACTCGATGTAAGATTTGTCATTTGGCCCATTATATTCTGGTTCCTATTTAACTTGCAGAACTAGTAAGATTGGTGGTGATCATTAAACCCGACATAGAGCCAAACATTGTCAGATATCCTTCTAACCAAATAACACACTTTTGTTTATTAGGGATTTAGTGGTGTTTGTCTTCTTTTTAGAGTAGGACTTATTGTAACTTATAAATAGGTATAGTTAGGGCATTTGTAATCATCAGACTTTTCTGCAAAATAAATCTATTATTAGTTGGTGTTTATCAATTGTGAGAGTTTCTCTCGTTTTCATGAATCCATGATTCATGGTTGGGTTTCGTTCGAGTAACGATTCTCGTTGGAGGGTGTTCATGAAACTCCTTCATTTCCTACGCTTCCGAAAACGAAGAGGTTTCATAAACACCCACCCAACGAGAATCGTTACCCGAATGAAACCTAGCCATGAATCATGGATTCATAAAAACAAGAGAAACTCTCACAATTGGTAAACATCAACCAACAATATATTTATTTTGGAGAAAAGTCTAATGATTACAAATGCCCTAACCATGCCTATTTATAGGCTACAATGAGTCATACTTTAAAAAGAAAACAAAAATCACTAAAACCCTAATAAACAAAAATGCATTATTTGGCTGGAATGATATTTGGCAATGTTTGGTTCTATGTCAGGCTCAATGATCATCACCCACCTTTGTAGCTCTGCAAGCTAAATAAGAACCAGAATATGATGGAACATATAACGAGTCTTACATTGGGTGCCCGATTCAACTTGAATTAGCTCCAATCACAACCTTTTTTCTTTCTCCACACAATTACAACCCTCATTCATAAAATTAATAAAAAAACTAATAAAATACTACTAAAACTACTACTAAACATACTGCGACTACCCAATTATTTAACCTAATTAACTTTTAAGATAGTTCTATTGATACGGATTGATAGATTGAAGAACCAAGGTTACTCAAACCATATCAATTCTAAAGCCGCTCAAATTTGCCTGCAGGTCCTCCTGCAAGGACGGTTGGTTGGCGTCATCCTGGATACATTCATACAAGTTTCTTAAAGAATCTATGGCCAAATACCTTGTAAGTTTCCTAATCGAGAAATGCATAAAACAGATATATTGACCTTAATTGATTGATCATGTCGAGTATCTTGTTTCTTATGTTCCAAATGATGTACTTTTTTAGGTACTATTATAAGGTAGGTCACTACTTATTAGTCAATGGTTCATATGTTTGGAGTAAGACCTATCACTTCCGAGCTTCCCCATATCCAGGGCAGGAGTCCTTGCAGCGAGTTATAATATTTGGAGACATGGGAAAGGTAATTTCAATCTTCAATTTGGAATAAAAATTTTCAATATTCTCCTTTGCCAAATGAATGGAAAAGGAAGGCATAGAGTAGGTGACATCTTAAAATAAGTCAATCAATTGCTAGTGTCATTGTCGATTACAACATGCAAAATCACGACAAATTTTATATCTTGATTGAAAATTGCTACTTAAGTTTAATCCTACACATCCAATTTCAAAATAAGTATCCTCAACCTTACTTTGCAATCATGCTTACAATTCAAGGGCCATCTAACTCGCGAAGTCTATAATGCAGTCAATTTAAGATGTGTTAGGTTTAGACTAGAAGGGATTAATTGTGATTTGAACGAGTTGTAATTTGTTGCATTAATCCATAAATTGAACGAGATGTGTTATTAGGTTTAGACTTTTGATATAAAGGTTCATATGTTCAGAAATTAAGGGTCTATATGATTGTAAAATTTCGTGCATAAACCCTTTCAATGTGAGACATAGGACACCATGTGCACTGAATTTTTGTACCTTCTGATGGGTGGTAATATTGAAGTCTATGATCTAAATAAAGGGAGATTCCACACGATAGATTGGATATTCACATAAACGACCATTAGATAAGTATATACATATTGAACCGTTTTACATTAGAATTTTCAATAGTTGATTGCAAAGTGAAACCATGAACTGAAGGGAATTTGTGTTCAAAACGTTAAATGTTTTGTGCCACACTTGATTAAAAAAAAAAAAGCCATTTACTTGCAGGCAGAACGTGATGGTTCAAATGAGTATGCAAACTATCAGCCGGGATCACTTAATACGACTGACCAACTCATCAGAGATCGCGACAATATTGACATAGTTTTCTTGATTGGAGATCTTACATATTCAAATGGATACATCTCCCAATGGGACCAATTCACTGCTCAGGTTGCACCTATTACATCAACTAAGGCCTTTATGATTGCAAGGTCTGTTTCACAACATTAACTTTTACACATTTTAGTAGCTTAATGCTGTAGGCTATAGCCTTTTTATTATTTTGCTGGGATAGATCAAGAGTTTGCATAGTTTATCTTCATGAAATTTTTAACGTTATTATCAGATTTTTTCCGAAAGGATTTCATATGACTGAACAAATATAACGCTGATAATGTTTGTTAAATGCCTGACATATATGTTCTAAGATGTTAGTGTATTTCTCTTCCAGCGGCAATCATGAACGAGATTGGCTCGATTCAGGATCATTCTTTAACGTTCAGGATTCTGGTGGAGAATGTGGTGTGCCTGCTGAGACCTATTACTATTATCCTGCCGAGAACAGAGCTAAATTCTGGTACCCGAATTATGATCATCTCTGAAAGAATTATCATGCATTGTTCAACACAATAATTTAATGAAATGGCTGACCACTATATCTTCTTATAGGTATCAAACAGATTATGGGATGTTTCGCTTCTGCATCATTGATTCTGAGCATGACTGGAGAGAGGGATCTGAACAATACCAGTTTATTGAAAAGTGTCTTGCGTCAGTAGATAGAAAACACCAGCCTTGGTTGATTTTCGTGGCTCATCGTGTCCTTGGATACTCTTCCAATGATTGGTATGCTAAAGAAGGATCTTTTGAAGAGCCTGAGGGAAGGGCACACTTGCAGAAGCTTTGGCAGAAGTACAAAGTAGACATTGCATTCTTTGGCCATGTCCATAACTATGAAAGGACTTGTCCCATTTATCAGGTACACAATTATATACTGCTGGTAAATATTCTATTTTTAGCATTGTCAGGAATAGGGGGAGGTTAAAATGTAGGAATATAAAGGCTAACATTGTCAGTTGCTGTAACACTAAAAATATTCTAGGTGACTTTTCAAGTCCTAAAATGGACACAAAAAAAAAATTAAATACGGGCTTGTTTTTATTTGGAAAATGAAAAGCATAACCAGAATGCAAAAACTCCTTTTCTTGATTCTGAATTTCAACTTTTTTGCATCAAGAAAAGGTAGAAGATGGTCTTGAAAAGTAACTGAGAGCAAAACAAAATAGCTTTTGTAGAACAAAAAACTAAAGTAAGATGCACTATCATCCTACTCCTATTCTTGTCTAACACCTAATTTTGTGTATGCTTTAGAATCAATGCGTTAAAGATGGAAAATCACATTACTCCGGTGTGGTGAATGGAACTATTCATGTAGTCGTGGGCGGAGGAGGAAGTCACTTGAGCAAATTCACTCCCATCAATACTTTTTGGAGTCTTTACAAAGATTACGATTGGGGATTTGTGAAACTGACATCATTCAATCGTTCCTCCCTACTATTTGAATACAAGAAAAGCAGAGATGGAGAGGTCTATGACTCCTTCACCATCTCCAGAGATTACAAAGATGTTTTAGCTTGTGTGCACGATAGTTGTGAATTTACAACTTTGGCAGCATGAGTGCACCTTTCTTGATTATCCCGTAGGTGGATATCCCTCGTGTTGATTGGAGGAATAATGAATATGTATGTGGCATCTTTGTAATAAAATGGAGCTGTCTGAGCAAACATCAGTCTTTGCTTTAACCTTTTAGCCTTGGCTGAATACAATAAGCCATTTATAAGCTTTTGGTGGGACACACAAGAGCTTTTTTGATATATTTTCATTGGCTTTAACTCAATTGAAGGTACTTTAAGAAAATTGTAAGTTAATTTAAAAAACTAGCCTGTAGTTGTTTTGTTTAACAACTTCTAGTTCTTACAACATTTAAGATGAAATAATCTACCAACTTTTTCAGTAGTCTTCTCAGAAATCATTGTCTTAAACAACTTTTGCAAGAAAAGAATACAATAAGGATGTAAACTTTGAGGTTGAAGTCAAATCTTTATTCATAACTATCTATTTGTCTATTTATGCTATAATAAAAGAATATGTCTTTCAAGTGCTTGAATATTCCTTCCCAGTTTGCCCTCACTGCAACATTTAATTATAGTGTTATGTCTTCAAATTTATTTTTCAATCTTAAGATTCTGGGGGATATTTATGTAAAACTAAATTGACATGAATTTTATGAATATAATACTATTAATCATAGTGAATTTTATTGTAGGATTTAAATAATCTTTAATTTAAGACAATAAAAGATTAGGAGCAATACAATTTGGAATTTGTCTGACAAACAAATTCTGATGCTACGTTCCAACGCGTTCCACAGTTATTGATATATACACCATATCACCACAAAGATATGCATATCTTTTTATTTTATTTTATTTTATTTTGGATGAGAAAAAGTTTGAATGAGTTTAACACTAGTCACTACCAAAATCAAAATTTACTTCCAAAACTATAGGTCCATTACAAGAATTCTTATAGATTCCTATTAATGTAATTTTCACATCGATGATGACACCTGAACAAACGATTTTTATTGAGAAAGTAGTCCAATCTTACCAATTTAGCCATCTTACATTGGTGCATGTCTTTTTAGGTACTCAATCATGCTAGGCAAATATTTAGGTAGACCTTATTTATAATCCACTTTTGACTCTTAAATATACCAATGAGACTGTAAATTTGAACTAACACACTTTTCAGAAAAAATTGTTCAAAACATTTCTTACATTTCATTAAATGAATTTTTTTGTCATCACTTTTAAAATATTAACTTTACATCTCCTACAAATTCAAATTAGTAAAATTTGGTCCAAACCTTAGTTTCTAATAACTTTTTAGCCTAAAATCACTATGTGACCCACATGCAGCCATTTTTTATGTACAACAAGATCAGATCCCACTTTTTTAATGATAAAAATGAATATAGATCATGTTAGATCTCACTTTTTTGGCAAAAAAATGAATATAGTTTAAGTCAAATCTTACTTTTTAAGGGCAAAAATAAATATAGATCAAATAATTTGTTTAACTGCAGATGAGATAAATCTTTTTACCCCCAAAAATGACCATATATCAGTCATGTAATGGATTCAGGATGATAAAAAGTGGTCAAAACCTAGGTTGAAATCAAATTTTACTGACTAGATTTTATAACGAACGTAAAGTTATTGGTTCAAAAGTAAAGGATGAAAATTCATCTAACCAAATGTGTGGGATATTTTGAACGATTTTCCTTGCTTTTCATCAAACTTTTTTTTAAAGTGAAAAATTTAAACTTAGAATATTCTATTTACAGCTCCTTTCCTCTTGTGGCCCAACCCAAACCTCCCCCTACTTTTCATCAAACTTACTTATAGGGACCCCACAATATGGAAGCCATTTATCCAGAACACCTAAATTCTTCGTTGCTGCCGTATTGTGTCAACATTTGTCTCTATCGCTAACTTCTGACTTCGCAATCGGGCCGGCACTTAAACTTATTACAACTCGTAGTCTGAGGAAAAGTCTCACTCTTGAGGGCACAATGTATAAATATCATTAATTGGTGAGTTTGTTCTGCTAGACTTGAATCTGTGCACGGGGAAATGTTACGTAGGGGAGTGGTTTCTCCTACTGGTTTGGGTCAAATATTTCATGGAGGAGAACAATCCTTAGCCAAAATAGATATCCATAAGGCAGCTCTTGCTTTACGTGAATCTGCTTCAATCAAAGCCTGCCCTTATATCCTTGGCCAAAATGTAATGTATTCTCATCATCTCTTTCTGAGTATTACTTTATTTGTTTTTGGAAATTTAGAGTAGTTTACGTTAGATGTCTTGATGATAGGACATTTTTTCCCCTTCTTCTTGTTACTGATTTTTTAGACGATTGCTCATTGTTTACCTTTTTCATTTGGGCAAATTACATTTTACACCCCTGTGATTTAACGTTGTTTTACATAACTCCCCTATGGTTTCAAAAGCTATACATAACCCCCTAATGGTTTGAATTAAAATGTCAAAGTAACGGAAATAATCATTCGTAACGGAACTTCTAAAAATGTCGAAATTATCCTTATAAATACATGACACACTAACCCCTTATGGTTTAATATTATATCATATAACCCTCTTATAATTTAATACTTTACCATATAACTCCCTTATAGTTTTCAAAATATACACATAAGCCCCCTTAGTTAATAAATAATTTTCAACTTTACATAAGGGTATTTTTGACATTTTAGATTACTTCGTTACGAATGATCATTCCCGTCACTTTGACACTTTAATTCAAACCATGAGGGGATTATATATAGATTTTGAAACCATGGGGGGGTTATGTAAAAAAATGCTAAATCACAGGGAGGTAAAGTGGAATTTGCCCTTTTCATTTCTTTCTTGTAATTATTTGTTATTAAGATAACACTGAATTTAGAGTTGCTGTTCTTTGTCTGAAGTTTCAAAATTTACACACTTTCAGCAAATAATGCTACCTCGTTACTTCAATTTCCATGCGTCTACTTACCACCAAATGAATTGGCCTGCACCATCATTGTAAGGAATATTCTAAAATCTGTATATCAAGGCTTTTTTTTTCTTTGGTTATAATCTATGTTTTAAACTTTTTTACTTTTTGAAATATTGGATATTGAACTTTGCTAATGTCATACTCGTTTTGGACGGCCAACATCACACAAATGGCAACAAGACTATGGAATATGTATAAAGGAGATTTGATGGAATTGTTTCCAAGTGTCTTAACTTTAGTAAATGCGGTTTAAAGTTTAAAACAAATAAGGGCAATGATGAATATTAGTGCTTTAGTTTTTGAATACTTTCCCAGTTTAAGTATTTAACATAATTCACTTTCCTATAAAACCAACACATTAACTCCTTTTATCCGATCGATGCTTATTGGTTAGACAAACCCTCTAAAAGATTAGCTGCGACTGCGATTTATGGGGTTTAGGTAGAATCTTATAACCATTCCTTTTCTTGTTAAGCATATCATAATTTCATTAAATAATTATTTCTCTCCTTACGAATTTCTTGCACAATGATTGCCAATTAATCAAGACATATATTGCCATTTTAAAAATATTGTACCATTATACTGATCCAATTTGCAAATCATCGTTCTTCCTTTTGCTAGAAAATGAAGGTTTTGTTAGGATGGTTGTTTATATTTAATCTTTGGTGAATACTATTACCTATTAAATCCAAAATCTATATAGCGATTATTAAGAAATAAATTAACAGTAAAATTACAGAAACGTGCCTGACTTCATGTTGACAAACTAGTATTTGAATCCTTAGAAATTTTGGGGTGGCCTTCAAAGTCAACACGTATTTGCCAATCCTTGAGAGAGTCCTTTAATTTCTTTCTAATATCTTTCTTGACGATAGGATATTAGGAAAGAGTTATTTTGTGGTATTAAAAAATACGACAATAAGAATACGTGTGACTTGGGGACCATAACCCTATTTATAGATAACATTCATATTATCTTTGGGATTCCTATTTCAACGCATCATAGAAATAGAAAATACCCTTAAATCTCTACACATTAAAGGCACATATCTTATTAGATACATTAAAATTCAAACCATATTTGATTTTTAATTGGAATTAACCTTATTTGACAGTTTGCAACACATAATTATTCACATAAAATCCAACGTTGGATTAAGGATTCAATAATCTCCCACTTGGACTATATATGTAACTTTATAATTATATTTTGTAATTAACCGTATGAGTTCAACTTTCCTGTCATTACCAAAATGTATCTGTAGTTAATTCGGTCTGTAGTCAATTCGGTTCATCAATCACACCAACATAAGATCAAAACGACCTTTGTTACAATTTCGTAACTCGACCCATCAATGGTCACATATATTGATATGATTGAATGACATGAATCATGATGTGGATGTATAACATAAAAATTTTATGTAATTTAATCATAACATGCCTATTTCCAACTGGTCCATCTTAAAATTTTATGAGATTAAACCATACCAAAATCACAATATAAATAAATTCAAATTTTATTTATGCATAAAATATCTTGAAAGTATTAGTAACCGAAAAATATCGTAAGAGCATTTAAAATAATAAATTTTTACTAAAATTGTACATCATTTAATAATATGACACACATACGAACAATATACTCATGAAATATTTTGAGTAGCAATCCCTTAATAAGCGGATCCGTAACCATGGAGTTTATCCCGATATTCTCTATCGATAACTGTCCACTCTGTATTCTTTCTTTAACAGTCAAGAATTTGATATCTATATGTTTAAATTTTGTCGAGTTCCTATTGTTATTGAAATATAGAACTGCTAATTTATTGTCACAAAATAATTTGAATGGTCTTTCAATACTATCCACTATACGTAATTCTGTGACAAAATTTCGCAGCCAAATTTCATGGTTGGATGTTTCATAACAAGCTATAAATTCTGTATCCATAGTAGAAGATGTTATAGGAGGCTATTTAGCACTCTTTCAGGATATGACACCCCTAGCTAGCAAGTAGATATAACCTGACATCGACTTCATACTATCTTAACATCTCGCATAATCTAAATCAGTATACCCAATAATCTCGTACTTATCTGACCTCCGATACGTGAGCATGTAATCTTTTGTTTTCTATAAATACCGCAAGATCTAATTCAAGATTCTTAAATATTTACCAAACATTTCAGTAATGTACGCAATATCCGAACGCGTATAAAGTTGAGTATACATTAGACTCCCTACTGCTGATGCATAAGGAATTCTTTGCATTTTCTTTTCTTTAAAAGCATTCTTAGGACACTGATCGAGTTAAACTTGTCTCCTTTAGCTACTGGGGTATCTCCTGATTTACAATTTTACATGTTATATCTTTTAAGAATCTTTTCAATATATCTCTTTTACAATTGTTCCAAAATAACCCAAGAGCGATCCCGGTGTATCTATATGCCTAATACAAAAGATGCACTATTAAGATCTTTCATCTGAAAATTTTTAATTAGAAATCTCTTGGTTTCATGCAATAAACCCATATCGTTGGTGGCAAATAAAATTTCATCAACATAAAATATCAAGAAAATATACTTACTCCCACATAACTTATAGTATAAACAATCATCTACTAAATTCATCTCAAAACCAAATGAAATAATCACTTGATGAAATTTGAAATATTATTGTCGAGACTCTTGTTTGAACCCATAAATGAATTTTTTAAGTTTGCAGGCCATATTTTTGGATCTCCGCATACAAAATTTTCTGACTGCACCATATAGATCATCTCATCAATATTACTATTGAGAAACGCTATCTTTACATCCATCTAGTGTAACTTAAGATTGAAATGCGCCACGAATGCTATGACAATTTTAAAAAAGTCATTCGAAGAAATCGGAGAGAAGGTTTCTTTATAGTCGATACCTTCTTTTTATGTAAATCTCTTAGCGACAAGACAAGTTTTGTATCTTTTCGCATTGCCTTTCGAATCTCTTTGGATTTTAAATGTCCATTTTCAATCAATAGAATTCACATCTCCTAGCAATGGGACAAGATCCCAGACATCATTGTCTTTCATGGATTTAATCTCTTCATTCATGGTATCGATCCACTTTTGAGAATTTAAACTTTTCATGACTTGACGAAAGTTGATTAATCATCTTCCATCAATCCAGTATCATTCTCATGTTTTTAGAGAAAAATAATGTAATCATCTGACACTACACTTCTCCTTTCTCTAATAGATCTTCTTAATGGCACTTCTTCCTAATCATTTATGCCCTGAGCAGCAACACCTGCACCTTGAAAATATGTGATGGATAAGCACCAAATGGACCATAACAAGTATGCTAACTTAGGAGTTACTCTTATATTGAAGTAAAACTCGTATTGATTATTTTAAACAAGTAAAATATTTGAGATGGACCACTATTTTAGCAAGTCTTAAAATGATCCAAACCATTTCATAACACAACGAAAGTGTTCAAATTTGTCCCAACAAATAAAACAAACAACTTGCAATCACTAATGAAAATCTATTACATTAACACATGTAATCAAAGCCATACAAAAGGGGTATTATTCCCCTAGGTAGAAATGGTCTCAGTCATCTAGTTGCCCTTCCTCTCCAATCTTCAGTGCATATAACCGTTTCCTAACCTCACTCTTCTATCTCAAAAACATCCTCCAATGGACAGGTGAATCATCAAAGATCATAGCTGCTATAACTGCTATTTTATCGGGCAAGTCAACTATTTTTTCTAAGGCTTCGTTTGCCTTATCCACCGAATATAGGTCATCCTCCAAGTTAATCGAGGGAGGAGAAGCAGCAGCGAGTGGTGGAGGTGGGGCATCTACGCTCTGGGACGTACTCCGATTGGAAGCAAATTGGGCATTCATTCAGGATATTGCATTGTTGTAGGAAGTGCAACTTAGATCAAGCGGGAGCTCGCCATCTTGATCTCTCTAGTAGATGAAGATTCCAGCGTCTTCCTTTTCCCTTTGCCTTTTGAATGTTTGGCATCTGATTTCCCAATTGACTGCATAGGCAGGTTCACATCGTCAGTCAAGTCCACGTGCTCCAGACCCTCTCCACCCCTATTGTTTGGTGATTGACTTTGCCTCGCTTTTATCTCTGCATTGATGCCAACTGATGGTTGGTTTGAATCCCTTGCATATCGCCCTTGGACATCCATTTTGTCAAACACCTCCGACAAAATGTAGAATACGTGGCAGTCCTTGTTGTGGTAAGTCTCAAATCATGGATTTTCCTACACATTTAACACCACAAAGGACATAAGATGTCGGCCCAAAAAATCAATCGGACTAAAAGTATGTGTAATACAACAGAAAAAATTAATTTTCAACCTTAATCACAGCTTGTCATTTACTTTCATCCATGGTTATAGTCTGTAGGATGAGGTCCCATCCGGCCCCAATGACCCTCAATTGCATGCTATTGTATTCTTGTGTGAGACTACATAATGCATAATATTTTGCCTTGATTTGAGATGGGTCAAAGTGACATTCTTTTTTGGCAAATTTATCAGCAATTGCAGGGAAGATCTCACTCTTTAGGTTGCCCTTATTCATTCTATTAGCTCGTTTAAATTCGACCAAGTACTCCGCAAACTCAAGTTCTCTCTCCACTGGAAATTAGGTTTGACCTTGCCTTAATGAAACAGCTTGACTTGCCATAGGTTTTTTTTCTTTATTATGACATATGTATTTGCGAAAGTTGGCCATAAAGCATGCAAAAGGAAGATATGCATCTATTTTCACTCCATATATAGCAATTTTGGAACAAAAGGTGAAGCACATGTGTAATGAATACCAATAAACAGCACATAGGGTTGGGAAAAGAGTAACACAGAATGCATACCTTGAAGTAATTAATAATACAAAGTTGTAAGTCGTTCTCTCCACACTAGGACCAGCTAGCGCTCACAGGATCAGGAAGTACGAGTTTTCCGACTGTGAGCGAAAGTAAGGTAATAAGCCCTTACTAGTTTAATAGACCGATTTGCAAAACCAAAAAAAGAAATCTCCAAAATTAACCTCTAGTAGTACACGGCAACATAAACCTGTAAATAAAGAATGTATGCATGTATCTCAAATTGTAGGGAATTGCTTATATACAATTCTATAGTCATATGAAACTCACTAGGGAATAACCGTTCAGACAAGCCATGGCTACCCCACATTCATAGAACCTTAAACATAACACGAGCCTTAAGCCAGTTTACACCCCTATTCAAAATCACTTTCTCTAAGTTCGACACGTTTGTGATTTTTATTCATTTAAGTGTAGACAAACAATAGGGCAAGTCGTAGAGTGTTATCATTCAGCAATTTTTTCGCCATCATTACTCTACATGACTCCATCATTACTAAAATTAGAAGAGTGTTCCCTTAAGTTAAACATAAGGTATGATTGAACATTGCATCTATGTTGAAGAATTTTATGCCAAATTAAACATTCATTTTTCCTTTGGCTCTTCTTTTTTCCTCTCTTTTAACACCTTTTTCTTTTCTACTTTCAAGTTAATGGAAATTTGTAACAATCACTGGTATATTTTACATTATTGTCTACATGCTTTCTTCTCATGAAAGTACAAGCCAGTATAACAATCCATTTTCACATGATTGAACATTGAAAAAAACTTATCAACAAAGCTATTTATCAATCCATGATGCATTCTTCGTCGAATATCAAGTATTCCACATGGCAGTGTAGAAATGCAACCAATTTCTACTCGTGTTTAATTTCCAACCACACAAGAAGCAATTCAATACCCACAATTGATATTTGTGTCCAAAAAAAGATCAATAACGCTTGAATCTAGATCACAAAATCTACATGTAATTGAAAAACAAACATGGGAAATTAATCATTACAGGGCAAATCAAATACTGAAACAATTTGAGTCAAGACAAAGCAAAACAAAAAATATAAAAATAGGTGAAATGTTAATTAAAGGTTTAAGTTCGTTGGGGTAATACTCTGGCGGGTTTATAAAATGGGCAATAGAAAATCTAACTAGAAAAAAATAGCGTATTTAATTAAAAAACCATTAATAATCTTTCTAATACAAATAGGTAAATGAAACAGCTAACGAAGGTCATTGAAGGTTTGATGACGTTGATACCGACTGACAGCAATTGTTGGCCCGGATTTTGAGCTTCTCTTTCAACCCGATAGAATTTCAGATCTTTCTGCTGCGTCTAAAAAAAAAAAAAGAGAAGCGAGCTCAATTGATAGTTGTGGGGGAGGTTTCGCACCTAAAATTAGGGGGGGTTTTGTAGCAACAATGACGAGAGCCAGCTATTCCCAAGCGGAGCGTGGTGGAGGGCAAGAATTAGCTGCCGCTTGTTTGCCAGACGGGATTGCTCTTCTTCCAAAAACTTCTCCTTCGGTAGACAAACGACTGTCGCTGCAACGCCAGCAGCTTCTGGGTTTCACCGACTTCACACTGCCACCTCTCTTTTGTTCGATCAGCTTCCGACGAGCTCAATTGCTTGGTCGCCGTCAAAGTCATAGCAACTAGGGCAAAGAGTGCAATGATTGCAAATACAATGACTCTCTTTTGTTTTGCCGTTTATGCTGAGAAAAAAAAAATGAGGCCAAAACGATGTTGTTTCATTAAAGGTTCAACAATGAACCGAAAGTTTTTTTCAAGATTTTGGGGTTCCTATAGTATAAGTTGTTAAAAAACTAGTAGCAGACAAATTTGGCAAAAAAATTCAAGTACCAAAAAGGGCCCATGTTTCAACACAAATTAAATTCATGCATCTATCCACAACCGAATTCATGAGGCACATATGTTTTTTTTTTTTTAAAAAAAACAATCAGTCTGAAAATCATACACAATTGGCCGATTCTTCACAAATATAACTCACGGTTTTTTTATCGTAAATTACTAAATCCAAATTATTTCCTAATAATCAACCATATCTAGTTCTGATACCACTTGTTAGGATGGTTGTTTATATTTAACCTTTAGTGAAAATCATCACCTATTAAATCCAAAATTTATATGGCGATTATTAAGAAATAAATTAACGGTAAAATTGTGAAAGCGTACCTGAATTCATGTTGACAAACTGGTATTTGAATCCCTAGAAATTTTAAGGTGGCCTTCCAAGTCAACACGTATCTGCCAATCCTTGAAAGAGCTCTTTAATTTCTCTCTGGTATCTTTCCTGAAGATGGGATATCAAGAAAGAGCTATTTTGTGGTACTAGAAAATACGACAATAAGGATACGTGTGACCTGAGGATTATAACCCTATTTATAGATAACATTCATAATACCTTTTGAATTCCTATTTCAACCCGTCATAGAAATAGGAAATACCCTTAAATCTCTACTTATTAAAGGCTCACATCCTATTAGATACATTAAAGCCCAAACCATATTTAATCATTTTAATTGGACTTAATCTTATTTGACAGTTTGTAACACATAATTATTCACATATAAGTCTAATGTTGGATTAAAGATCCAACAAGTTTAGCACAAAAAAATGAGGATTTAGTTTATTCGACTAATTTCTATACTTATCATTCAAATTATTTCATTCCATACATTGATGACTATAATTTGTTGATATAAAAAGAGAAGTTCGGTATTTCCTTAGCTTAAATTTTATATTATACCTAGGGTGTGTTTGATAAAGCTAAAATCTGAAATCTAAAATCTGAAGTCTGAATTTATTAAGTTATTGAATTATAGAGTACTAAATTTAATACATTTAAGTGTATATTACATTGATTGATAAATGAATAACTTATCACTTATTTTTTAAAACTTATTTTTTAAAACAAGTTTTGACTAGAAAATTCAATATTACTTAATTAATTTAGATGTTTAATTTTTTTTGTTATCAAATGCGTCTACACATATTAAGATCTGGATCTATTAACTTGAAGTGCTAAATTGAGTTATCAAACAGGGTCCTAATCCAGTTTCTCATGTGCGCAATTTTCTTTTTAAATTCCTAAGATATCTTGACTTTCTACATCTATATCTAATTTTCTAATTTCATTTTACACACTCAATCACATTCTTCGAAGGAATATATTGTATACTAATGTGAAAATCACTTTAGCATTGGAGATTAGATGAACTTATAAAGAAACATGGAGAACTAAGATTAAACATAGAAAAAGGGATCAAATATGGCTTTTAGTATTATTCCAAAACAGACTAAAATGGCAATTTCCGTAGACTTTAAGGAAGATTACAGCAAATAACTACCAATTTATCTAACTTAGTATTATTTCTTGTGAGACACAAAACAGGGTAAGGATACTGTGTGAGACCCCAAAATTTCACTTGTCCTTATAACCCTTATGTGAACTCAGTTACCTTTGATTCTTGGTTGCTTTAATGGTTGAATTTGAGCCATGAGAGTGAATTTGTTAAGAAAAGTTTCATATTCTCAAGTTGTTAGAAAATTTAGAAATTTTCGCAGGAGGCTCTGCGCAACTTTGGGAAATTGGCTATAACTTCGTATAGAAAAGTCGAAATTGAGTTCCGTTTATTGCTTTTGACACTAGACTCATAGGGCTTCCTACGGTGCAAAATTCAGAATTTGATTCAATCTCTATAAATTCTAGGAAATTGGCAAAGTTGACTGAAAATTCTGCCCTGCACAAGTAAACATAGGAATGTTGTACTAGCTTATGACTCAATTTGGACTACCTTATGAGTTGAATTTCTTTGAGGTGTCTTTTAAAGATTATTAGTATTTGAAGTTTAGTTTTTAACAAGTCAAGTTGTATGAATTTTTTATACTTATAACTCAAGTTATGATTTTCTAAAGGAATGGCATAAGTTAGGATTGTTTTTGTGCACACTAGGGTTTTTGGTGTGTTTTTGGTGTATTTTGGCCGTGTGATCACTTGGTGAGGTGTGTGTCCTAAATTTGGTGGTTAAGAGTGAGTTTTAGATAAGAAACAAATGTGTAATTAGAAGTGATAATAATAAGTTAGTGAACCATAAGTAAAAACACAAGTACGTGCGAGTTAAGGAAAATAGACTTGAACCGACGTGCACCGTTTGCTACCGAGTGAATACACCACTTGAACATTACTTTATTACCTTAATCTTCTTGTTTTTAATTGAGCTAATTAGCCCTTAATTAACCCATAAGTCAGCCATCATTATTGACTAAGGAAAAGGAAGAAAAGAAAACAAAAAAAACAAAGAAAGATCTTGAGCGACAAGTATCGGCAATCCAACGGTTGTTTGACTAAGACAAGTTTCTTTCTTCTTATCTTTCTTCTTGGCCAATTTTGTTTCATTTCTTACTAGGATGGCGGAAATTTTGGAGAGGGAAAGAGAGAAAACAAACTTCAACTCCAACCTTAGATTTTGTCTTGTTTGAGTGAAATCAACCGAACTAAACCGATTAAACTTGCAACAAGGTGACAAGGAAGCTTTGGGTGGAGTGATTTTTGCATGGGCAGCCTTGATTTTGTGTATTTCCTTGAGGTTTGAAGGTATTAAGCTAAGAAATTTTTCTTCTCTCTCTTATCTTGCATTTTATTGGATAAAAGTTCTTAATATTGGATTTTGATGGTTGAATTCCTAGTTTTGGATGATATGATGGAATGTTAGCTAGGGTTTACATTTTCAGCCTTGATTATGGTTATCTATCTATCAATTGATGTTATTGAGCTAGTACTTGAGGGTTTTGTTGATAGAGTACTTGTTATATATGAATTTCTAAAGTAAAAGTCCAAATTCCAGAAATTTGAAACCACTCTGTTCTGTTCTGACCTGTTTAATTCGTCCATGTTAGAGGCTGAATCAAACCTAGGTCAAAACATGAAAGTTGTAGGAAATGGTGTTATATAGTTTTCTGTAAAATTTCAACTCAATCGGAGCACCGTAGCATGTAAAATGACCAAAATACCTTTAACTGCCAAAAGTACTATTTTGCGGACAGTTTTCTATTTTCCTCCGAGATGTCACATTTTGATATTGAAAATGCATGAATTGGCTGTTGATGTCTTCATAAGACTTGTAGTTCTCTGTCTTAGTTTCGAAACAGTATAAAGTTTACCCCAAACCGATAGGCGTAGCTTTAGTTGGGACCGAAACACCAAGAGACGTCAAACCTGTTATTGTGTTATTTGTCTTGGACATTAGTTCCGGTCGCATTGCAAGCATAGTTTTGTAATTGACTGACATAGAGCCTAGTGAAAGGCTATTGTGGTAAGATTATTTGTGTGTGACTTTGGGGCTAAATTGAGAAAAATAATGAAGCCATAAATGGCTAGAAAATAGTTGAATACAAAGGGCATGCTGCCCAAATTTTTACTCGAGAGTTAGGAATGTGTACTTGCAACTTGAGTAAAGATTTGAAGACGAATTGAACTTGATTGTCTAGGTTATTCGAGTCCTCTTTCGTAGAGATATATAAGTTGGAATTTGGCCGAAACTCATACCCTTGGAAAAATGAAAGTAGCGATTAATAGAAATACATTTTCTTCGTCTTTTCGACTCAAATGGGAATTCCAAAATTTTAATCGTTTCATTGCCAATACCAAAAGAGCGAGTATGAATCTTCTAAAGTTTGATACATAACATGAATCCTATCTAAATGAGTTTCATTTACTTGATCTTTTTGAAGCGAAACTCTTAAGTTTCGAACCCTAGTTGATTTCAAGTTTTTAAATGATATTGTATCGCAGATTTGGACTCCAACCAAGGAGTTACACCTGAACGTGATTTTTGACAAGTACTAAATCTTTGGTGAGTGCTTCCATATACCTGATTGAACTTGACACTTGTTTTCAATACTTGACCAATGTGATTGAATGAAATGTGATTGGTATGGTCGGGCAAGGGTGTACTTTATCGCACTTGCCCTAATGTGACATGTACTCGTTTATTGTTACAATTAATTTGATATACTTGTACTTGACTTGTCTGTGTTGGGCGGCAGCATGTACCACACTCAATCCGAGTGGGAGGTGCCTCTCATTCCCGTCTCCGTACTTTTATCTTGATTCAGTCAATTGGAGATGTTATCTCATCGAATTCTTGGGAACCCAAACCCTACTGGCTAGTTAATCGAGTTGAGTCGGCAAGGACTTGGTCTATTAGATAATGAACCATGGGTATCTAGTGTTGTCGAGTGAAGTGTTATCTTCTCGACTAATCGGTATACTCGAATATTACCACCAGTGTTTAGTTGGTGTTCGGGCTCGGCAAGGGGGTTGAATGGTGGACGGATTGGTGTAAAGCGAAGTACTACTGGTCTGGTTATGTTCCTTGAAAGTTGACGGAGTGTCAACTAATATTTGATCAAACTCTGGTGAAGCAATGGGAATTTTGCTCCTGAGAGCCATCTGTATCCTTATACTTTGATTGTTATTCGTAGTGTTCTTGTTTCTTTTAAGAAAAAGAATTTTACACTCGCTCATTTTGAGATTTGCTACTTGAAGTGTTATTGCTCACTTTTATGGACTGGTTATGTTTGCTACTTTACTACTTTGATACGTGAACTTTTTAATCATGGTCAACTTGCTATTTGGAGCCTCACTGGACTTTTAGCTCATTCCATGCCATTTGTTTTCCTTACAGGAGGCACGAGCGAGGCGCAAGACTGGTACAGGCTAGCATAGTCTAGTTTTTGAAAATTTTGTGATTGTACTTGCACTAGTCACTCAATTAGGGTTGAATGTATTAAGAACTTAAATCTTGTAATATATTTGGGATTGTACGAATGCTTTGAATAGAAATGAATGTACATGTACGTTCCAAGTTGGGAACTGTTATTTCCTTTACTCTCGAGGTTGCAATCTATTTTCTTGAAGTGAGTTAGTGAGTGAGTTCTGGCGAGAGTTGGGCAGGCGGTTCACTAAATCCTGGGATACGCCCTAGGGGGAGGTGGGGTCGTCACATACTGAATGGATTACTGTCGAGCTTTCAAACTCAGAACCTGGTGAAGATGATTGGGTTGGAGTGTTTTCTCTAGCAAAATTCAAGTAATATCTTCAAATATATGGTTTGAAATCCATTGAACTTCAATTATATTCTTGTTGATTGGTCATTTTACGTAATTACTTTGTGAAACAATTAGTAGATATAAATTTTCTGGAATAATACTTGAGATCATGAAAATGACTTTTTAACCTACCTGGCAAAAAGTAGGGAAAAAATCAAAACAAAACGAACTTTCCAACTATACCTAACAAAGAAGTGAATTTTAAATAAACAAATATCAGATAAGAGCTTTGTATGTGTCAATTGTAATGAAGCCATCTAAATTACGTTAATTTTTTTTAAGTGGAAGATTTTGAACCCAGAACCTCTTACTTACAATTTCTCTCATCTTACTACTCAATCCAACTCCACCTTACATTAATGTGTTAATCAACCTCTAAGTGACATTTTGTCCCTTTTCTTGAATTTGGCAACTCAAGTCTAATGTTTGTCACTTTGGCCACTTTAAACTATAAACAACCGAACAAAAAAGGCCCCCTTAAACTATCAAAATATTTCAATTTTCCCTCTCAATGTTGGTGTATATAATTAATTTTCTCCTGGAAAGCTGGGGAAATATAGGTAAGAGAGGACACCTCAGAACATATTTCAATTTGGAGGCGCAATAATCGAATGAATCACTACTTGAGAGGCCAAAAAAGTACACAAATTACTTAAATTTTGTTAGACAAATAATTTGATGCTTCAATTTTATTGTAGCTCGATTCACACTCAGTCAACGGAGGAAAATTACAAGGGAAAAGACAAAGAGAGCTTGATTCGATCACGTGTATTTTGACAAAATTTGTTGAAAAATACAAAATTTTCACTTCAACAAGTGATGGGAACATTGAATCATGTATTCCAAAGCATTGTTAAATTTCCGAATGATATATAAACTTTCATATAAAAGTTCCAGCTGAACCTTCCCATCCTTTTTTTTGGGTACTTTCTTTTCTAGTCATTATTGCTTTTTCCTTTTTTTTTTTGGATAAATTACCTTTTACCCTCTATAGTTTGATATTGTACCACATAATCCCTATAGTTTAAAACCTATATATAACTCCTGCAGGGGGCTGTCAAGTTAAACACGGATGCCAGCGTGTCAAGAGGAAAGGCATCAAGGGGAGGCTTGCTGCGCGACCATGAAGGCAGATTGATCTTTGCATTCTACAAGGAATTTGGGGACGTTGACGTCCTGACGGCCGAGAGTTTGGCATTGCGGCAGGGATTGCTCTTCTGCAATAGGGTTCCGGTTCAGAGGTTGTTGGTTGAGGTGGACTCGGTAGGGTTAGTTCATTTGCTAGACTCAGGGCATTGGCGAAATGGCCATTATGTAATACATTACGACAGATTCGGGGCATGCTTTAGCGCTTCAATACCACAGCTAGTCACATATTCAGAGAAGCGAACGCCGCAGCAGATAAGTTAGCAGCAATGGACTCTCAGGGTGATCAGTTCAGCACGACACTCCAGCTCCTTCCAAGGGCAGTTAGGGCCACTATACTTCTAGATAGTAGGGAATTTCCTTCTGTTCGAACACAAATTGTGAGAGAGTAGAGCCCCAGGTGCTTCATTGCACTACAACAGTGTAACTTGTTTTATTAATAAAATGGTTCTTTAAAAAAAAAACTCTCTCACGATTTAAGTTAAAGTGTCATTATTAGTTTTTCTATTAAAACTAATTGTCAATAGTAAAAAGTCAAAATCAAACTAATAATTTGACAAATTTACCCTTTCATTACTTCTTTCTTTCCTCCAAACATAAAAAGAAGAAACTGAAATAAAAAATAGATAAATAAGAAACAGAAAATACCATTAAAGATTTAGTCAAAAAACCTATAATGATATTTGTCATAAAAAAAAGACAAGGTATTTTTTTTCTTATTTATTTTTTTAATATTTCCTTCCATCTTTTTTGTTTCTTAATTTTTTTTATTTCCTTTCCATCTCTTTTGTATTTGGAGAAAATTAAGATTTTGCAGGCTAAAATATAGGTTTTCAAAATCATCTCTTCTCTTCCAAGAGAGAGAGAGAGAGAGAGAGAGAGAGAAAAGGAAAAAAAGAAAAAAAAGTAGTGGAAGGATGAATTTATTAATTTAATAGTTTAATTTTGACTCTTTACTATTGACTGTTAATTTTAACAAAAAAAAAAAAACTAACAGTTATATTTTAAACCAAATCATAAGAGGGTTATATATAGATTTTTAAACTATAGGGAGTTTATGTAATAAAATATCAAATCACAAGAGAGTAAAAGATAATTTACCCTTTTTCCCTATGGGTTGGTACATAATATTTATTTTGCTTTAATTTCTGTTTATGTTAGTGAATCACTTTGCTATCCGACTCTCGATCAGTCAAGGGAAAGAGTCTCCGTACACATACACGGCACCCATAAAGGTATCTATTAGTCAATTCTCAATTGTGATCCCGGCATTGGAAGGATCCTATGGCTAAGCAATTTTTATACACAATTAGTCAAACAAATAATTAAAGACATAAGTTTTAAAATTTTTTCTAGCAAGAAAAGAGTAGGACTTGAGAAGTGGAGATTAAAGACATTTATATATTTATGCATGCAGATAACATGTAGAAAGTACACAATCAATCGCAAAAGTGTGCACCTGAATAAAACTAAAACATGTACTTTTCATTTTGTTATGTGCACTCGTGCTTTTCCTTGATTTTCCACGTATCAAATTTCGATTATTATTTCCTTACACCAATGTTGGTTTTAGCCCTAATCCATATTAATTGGCAAACAAGAAAATTTTTCTCTTAACTTTTCTCAAATTTTTAAAATTGGTTTGTCTAACGAGTGCCCTATCGTTAACATATATTTCAAGTGCTATATTTTTTAAAATATAAGATTAATTAGAAAAACCAAATAAATACAAGAGACGGTAGGCAAAATTAGATAGGAAAAATATATAAATGCAAGGAATGATAATAATTGTTAGTATGTGTATATATATAGTAGATTAAGTGAATGTTATATGTGTTAATGGGTGCCCTAAAGCACCAGTTAGAAAAACCCTTTTAAAATTGCATTGACTTCTTGTTCAAATATTACTTCCAAAATTAACCTTGCTAAATAGAAACTAATGACGCATCTTTTCCTGCTCTAGGTTTCACATATAAGAGTAATGATTGATTTTAAAAACCTAAGGGAAAAGTATCCTATAATCATTTTAAAGGTTATTCGAGATGAACAACAAAGAGTATTTGTTAATGCATTTTGACGTACTTGTCTTGTCAATTTTTTGCCGCCCTGGCTTAGTCACAAGTCACAAGAACAAAATAAACTAGAACAAACCATAACAAAATAAATAATGGGAAAATGAAAAACATGGAGACTTGGTCAATTCTACATGTTATGCAAATGTGTCAACTACTTTTTTCTGGAACCAAATTATTAGTTTGGAGAAGGAAGCAGATACTATCATATAATTGCTTCCAGTTATATTTGCGTTAATATTTATTTGAAGGGACATATATGGCTTTCATTTTCTAGTTAAAAATAAATGTTTTTTTGATCAACCACTTCATAATCAAGGATCTTTAATTTTCTTTGCTAGTATCAACTAGCATATTAATTATCCAGATCATTATTACCAGTACACTAATAATCAGCATAATAATAAACAACAGCAGAAATATTTTTCGTGTTTTCCTGATTATTATGAGGATCATACGATCAAATATGTTTGTTGCAGTACAAGTATGCAAACTACTCCAATCAGAATTACACAAAAAGAGGCAAAACTTCACTCAGGTTCCAGTTAATCAATCAGCGATCAGATTTTTCCTTTGCATTGTTCGCTGGAGGATTGTTAAATGTCTGTAAAGTGATACTTTCCAATCCACACTTTAATTTCTTCAGGCTAGTTGAGCTCTTGTGTGTGTGTGTGTATATATATATATGCGTGGACAAATTTGTTATCTTTCACATTAATAAGTATATTATCTTTCACATAGGTTGCCATTAGAAAACTCTAAAAAAATAAAGAATGGCGATTATCCATTGGAAACATTTTTTTGATAATAATGCCATAGCAGTGCTTATGATGCAGTGTATGTGAAATAAAAGGTACGTGAGAATATAAAAAAGTCATTAAAAAATGTTCAGCAAATAATATAGATAATTTTTTCATAATATCCCTAATACAAATGCACCATTAGTATTATCCCGTTTTACTGATATTTCTATGTTTGACTGTTTGCTAAATTTTTTTTAACCCTCATTTATCAAACACTAAAATAATATGATTTGGAGATAAACACCATAAATGTAAAAAGAATCTCTATATTCCTAAAATCTGGCCAAGGCGGACTATGGTTGTAGATAATATTTGTTTGAATCGACATTTTTAAACTAGCTAATATTTTTTTTTTCTTTTTTTTTTCTGCGATACAACTGATGTTGAGAAAATTGAGATTAGTGAGGGACAACTTGCACAAATATTAGGAGAAAACTTGACAAAGGGGTTTTTTTTTTTTTTTTTGGTAACAAGCATAATTTGAATTGACATGATTTACTTTCCCTGAAAGGAATCCAGAGTTATTAGCGGGGATTGGAAGTTTATACAAACAAACCCAAATTAGTGAGAATAGCCAAGAATCTGAAACTAAAATTCACTCAAAAAAATAGGTCTAAATTCATTAGACGTTGACCTAGAATTTAATTCCACATTTTTGCTGGGGTATGTTACTGGCTTATTGTATATTCTCTGTTGATATAGAAAACTTGCATTACTATGTCCTGGACTAAATTGGATGAGCATGTTTTTGCAGCCCAAGGTGACAGCAGTTTCCAACACTATAGCATTTGCGAATCCAAAAGCACCAGTTTTCCCGCGGCTAGCTCACGGAAAGGCTTGGGATGAACTAAGTTTATCTAATTGAAGTTTAGATGCTACCGGTTTTGAAGGATTCTTCTGGTTTTATTTTTCTTTTTTCTCTGGACGTTTGAAAAATAGAAATGGAAGAGGAAGGATGAGAATGGTGAAGACTTCTTTTGTTGAGATTCTTGCGAATACATTGATGAGGAAAGTGTTAGGTTGGTTGGGTGGTAAGGTGGGAGAGATTATAAATAGAAGATTTTAAATTTAAATTCTTCTACTTAAAAAAAAAGGAACAAAAAACATTGACCATGATTGTGGTAGGACCTAATGTATAAAATTTGTGTATTACAAGCCTCACAAGTTTCAATTCAACCGGTTGAGGGATAGAATGGTCATCTTCAATATTTTTATACCACAATCCTATCTATTTACACCTTGTCTAGATTCATTTACACCACGACTTTACTTATTTACGTCTCAAGGGTAAATTGATTTTAACTGAAACTTGTGGGGGCCTTGATCCAAAGTATCATTTACACCATGACTTCACTTATTTACGCCTCAAGACAAATTGGTTTGAACTAAAACTTGTAAGGTTCTTGATCACTTGCCTCACAAGTTCCAGTTGAAGGTAGAATGGTGATATTCTATTTTTTTTACACCACAATCCTACTTAGTTACGCCGTGTCTAATATCTCTTGCTTGAGTTTATGCATCCATTGTTTGAATTCGTACATGGACTAACTGTCCATGCATAGGTTTCGAAATGATGGCTGACAACTATTTCAGCCCTGCAGGTGATAGAGGTAAATGATATTGCCATAATTCAGATTTCAATTTCAAAACAATTTTTACGAATATAACAACATTATCGTTTTCAAGTCCAACTAAAATCTTGACTGTAAAAGGGTAGGTTTGGCAACTTATTCAAAAATTGCTGTGGTATTAAAGTTTGAATTGTAGTATTAACATTAGCAAATCCAAAACTCCAACTGGGACAAAGAATGGAGGCATGGAGAATTGCTGTCTGGAATAAAAATAGGCCATGGATCACTAGACGATATTCGATTCTGAAATGGATGTCCTTGCCGTAACTCTTATTTTCTTTTTCTTTTTTTTTTGCCCTTTTTGAGTTAAAGCATCATTCTACTAATATCATCCTGTGCCGCAAACCAACTCGTGTTAAATTTTGTTAGTCACATTGACAATACAACTAATTCTTGGAAGCCAAGGCAGATAACCAGTAGAACAATGATGCACATTTTTGTTGTACTATCATAACAGGCTGCTATTGCTAACAAAGCTTTAGTTTGTTTTGGGGATAATTTCAGAAACCTCCCTTAAGGTTCTGATAATTTCACTAAGCTCCCCTGAGATTTATAAAATTACACCTACCTTCTTTGATTTGATAGTTTTAGTAACCAAATCTTAAAATAGCATTGAATTGGTCAAATTTTTAAATGAATACCCTAAAAAACCCTCATTTAGTGAATTTTAATTTCCTTCCCTATCCAATTGTAAGATTATCCAGTGCAATTATAAGGAACAGGTGCCAAATGTTTCATGTCCATATCTATTGTTTGATAAATAATTATAATAATAATTTTATCACTATGAAAGGATACTTTTGATGATGTTTTACTAGGGATTTAGATTTATAAGATAAAGAAGAAAATGTTGAAAAAATTCTTTTAGATTTATGAATTTTTTGAGAGGTGAGATTACCATAATTTGGTAGTAGTTTTAGGCCTTTTCTTTTAGATTTATTATTGTTTTTGATACCAAAGAAAATAGAAAACAAAGATCAGCAAAAATGTTAGATCACATTTAAAGTTAACTCATAAAAAAATATCACTAGTTCAACATTTGGTTACAATAGAAACTAGAGACAATAGTGATAGTTTTGCGGTGTTGTTGGCAAAAATAAAAAAGTGGAATAAGAAGGAAAAAGAAGGAAAAAATAATTTTTAAATGCAATCTTAGTATATGCATACCAAATAAGGGAATTTCATTATAATGTTTTAGGGTAGTATTGTCATTTTAAATAGCAAGGGAGGTATGTCCAATTTTCAAACCCTCAAGGGAGCTCAGTGCAATTATCAAAAATCTCAAGGGAGGTTTCTGAAATTATCCCTTTCTTTTGTTTGACCATTCCCTACAAACTTTTGCAGTTGACCGTAACATGGACAAGCGGTTACAACACAGATGAAGCCTATCCATTTGTTGAGTGGGGCTGGAAGGGACATTCTCCTACTCGTTCACCAGCAGGAACATTAACATTTAACTGAGGCAGCTCATGTGGTAATGGTACAATTAAAACTTGCCTCCATGCTAATCTAGTTTCAGCCCAGTTTGTTAGGAACTTGGTTAGTTCTGATAGATTTTAAACAGATGTTTTAGTTAGTTCTAATGATTGCCAATCTTGTTTGTGGTGAAAACAGTGGTTTAAACTTGTGAAAGATTAAAGAAAGGCCTAACTAAGACTAGACAGAGGAACTGGAACAGTTGTCGTTATAATCGTGCCTAAATGATGTAACACTTTTTGAACAGTTTGTAATTCTACGCGAACTACTTGTAAAACTTTGTAATAGATACTCAATTATTATACACAGACTCATATGAATAAAATATCACACTTCTGTTGTAAGGTTGTACAAACAATTAAAAAGGAATTGCAACTTGTTTATACAGTGAATTAACAACCATTCCTGCCCTTAGTCTAACTAAGTTAGTAATGGAGCCTTCAAGAATTGCACTTTTACTTGAGACTGAGGTTAGGTGTTCAGTGAAAGAAGTAAAGCCATTTGATGTAATGAATGGAACTTAGATCTTTTTGATTCACAGTTTAAGTGTGTGACTTCATCATCTGGAACAATGTGAAGTAATAAATGAAAGCTTATAATGTAGAAAATGGCAAAAAACACCAAATTAAAACTATACAGATTCAGGTCTTCCTGCATTTTATTATCCTAAGATTTAGTTCCACATTGTAAGGTTTAATACCCCTATACAAATTTAGGCGTGCAAGAAAATGTCAGTAGCAACTCTCTGTAAGATGATTAGTGCCTGTGCATAAATGGCATCTGAAATTCGTGTTTATTGTAGTGTTACTCTTTTTTTCCGTCTAGGCCGACGAGCATGTGTTGCTGGATTCAAAGTAGAGATTGAATGTATGCAAAATGGATTTATATCTTAGAACATTCTTTAGTTTTTCCTCTATGGAGAATGACAAAGAAAAAATACAGTTATCCATATATTCCATTGCTGCTAAAACCTTGCCTTCAGGTCCTCCTGCAAGGACGGTTGGTTTGCGGCATCCTGGCTAACATTCACACAAGTTTCTTGAAAAATTTGTGGCCGAACACCATGTAAGGTTTCCCATTTTGCATTTTACTCTATTACAGGTGTTGATTCTGTTGAATCTCATGCTTTTGTGTCTCCAACTCACAAATGATCAACTTTCAGCTACTACTACAAGTTGGGCCATTTGTTAACTGACGGATCTTATGTTTAAAGTAAGACTTATTCCTTCCGAGCTTCACCATATCCTGGACAAGAATCATTGCAACGTGTTATTATGTTTGGAGACATGGGCAAGGTAACTTTTGTCATCAAAATCAAAAAAGAGATCTTTCATTTCCTTCAGTTTCCCGCCCTTATGTAGATTTTCATCATAGCAGAGCTAACATTTGACATGAGATAACTGTTTCTGGTAATTTGAGTTCTACAACAAGCTCTCATCAACATTGTCCAATGCCTCGAGTTCCTTCATTCATGTAACTCTTCCTAGAATTATGGCATGGTTCTGTAGATAAATGTTCTTAAGCCAAGATCTTGACCTGTTATGTGTTCTTCGCCTTAACCATAACAGCAAAACTGAATATATCGGTCTACTAGCAGGCGTTTTGGTTTCAAATCAAATAAATTAGACGCTAAGTTCATATGTTCAAAGCTCAAATACTGATTTTCTCTCAGTTCTCTGGGTAGTTTTCGTGGATCTAGCCATAAACTGCAACATTTTTTTGTCAAGAAGTTCAGATTTTATATGCAGAGTAGAAAAGATGGTCACATATATATGCATGCTGTTACTTTTCAGGCAGAGCGTGACGGTTCAAATGAGTATGCAAACCACCAGCCAGGGTCACTTAATACTACTGACCAACTCATTAAAGACCTCGACAATATTGACGTAGTTTTTCTGATAGGAGATCTCCCATATTCAAATGGCTACCTCTCCCAGTGGGACCAGTTCACTGCTCAAGTTGCACCAATAACATCAACTAAGCCCTTTATGATTGCAAGGTTTGTTTTACAATTTTATATCAAAAGATTCCATCAACTAAGCCCTTTATGAATTTTGGAAGTATAATTTGAATTAAAGTTATTTAGTATACTGTTTTAATAGAATTTGATCTGATTCACTACAACAGCGGCAACCATGAACGTGATTGGCCCGACTCAGGGTCCTTCTTCAACGTTCAGGATTCTGGTGGAGAATGTGGTATATCAGCTGAGACCATGTCTTATTTTCCAGCTGAGAACAGAGCTAAATTCTGGTACATGAACGGGAATTAGAATTATCTGTCTAGAATTTGACTTTCATGATCTCCATTTTTGTTTCCCTTCCTTGTCATTTTTCTTTTAGCGGAGATTGGTCAAATTCACCTAAACTTTTCTCGGACTTGGATGTTTTAGCATTCCTGAGTCTATATCAAATTTTGAAACGAAGAAACATTTTCGTAGAGGACCATGATATTTCATGCCTTCTATGTATATTTGCAGGCGATCGATTGTATGCTTGTACAGAAAACTAACAACTCATAAAGTCTTTTCATAGGTATCAAACGGATTACGGGATGTTTCGTTTCTGCATAATTGACTCTGAGCATGACTGGAGGGAGGGATCTGAGCAATACCACTTCATCGAAAAGTGTCTCGCATCAGTAGACAGAAAACATCAGCCTTGTTTGATTTTCGCTGCTCATCGGGTGCTTGGATACTCTTCCAATGATTGGTACGCTAGAGAAGGATCGTTTGAAGAGCCTGAGGGAAGGGCACACTTGCAGAAGCTTTGGCAGAAATACAAAGTAGACATTGCATTCTATGGCCATGTCCATAACTATGAAAGAAGCTGTCCTATTTATCAGGTGTACAATTCAATGGTCACCCATTTTTACCATTATTACTAGCTAGTAGTTAACTAGATTAGTGACACTAATAGTCTTGATATTGATCTACAGACTGAATTTTTTGTATTGTTTAGAACCAATGTGTTAAAACAGGAACATCACATTACTCTGGTGTGGTGAATGGAACAATACATGCAATAGTTGGCGGAGGAGGAAGTCACATGTCAAGTTTTACTACCATTAATACTACTTGGAGTATCTACAAAGATCAAGACTGGGGATTTGTGAAGCTGACAGCATTCAATCGTTCATTCCTACTTTTTGAGTACAAGAAAAGCAGAGATGGAGAGGTTTACGACTCCTTCACTATCGCCAGAGATTACAGAGATGTCCTAGCATGTGTCCATGATGGTTGTGAATTTACAACTTAGGCAACCTAAGATTCCCTATGTCAATTCTTGAAGAAGCATCCATCATGTTGATTTATGGAATAATGAGCTTGTACCTGGCATTGGTGCCATTTAAAATCGGTTGCCCAATTAATGGCAAAGGCCAAATTTATGCTTTATTTATCACACCAGCTCTTGTTATCCACTCTGATCTTAGTAAAATACTTGGTTAGCAAGTGTAAAGTTCTGTTCTTGCTACTTAAAATTGACAAATGAGATAAGGGGAGAATTTCTAAAACGGGCAGGCTTAGCGAGGCCTCCATGTGGCGTTTTAGGGCTTTTTTTGTTTGATAATTATTTTTTGGGAGATGTTTGAAAAAGGCTGCATTAGGCCTTTTTTAGGCTTTTTTCTTTTTTGGGTTCCAAAAAAAAAAAGACTAAACCAGAATGTTAAATGAAAACTGTTTAACCATTGCTTGGGCAATAACCAAATTATTTGTTTAGTTTAGCTTCTTAGTTATTTATATTCTATTGGCTTTGTATTGATATAGTCTGCGTGTTGTCTTTCAATTTTGTGCTTTTATGGTGTGTTTTGACCAAAAAGGGCAAAATTGCTCTACTGATTGGATGTTTTCTTCAAAATTGATTTCAGGAGAACGCAGGCATTGGGACAAATTAAAAAGCACCTTATCATGTTTAAGCAACATGTAGAAATGCAATGATTACAAGGGTATCACATAATTGTAGCATAATTATGGTATTAAATCTTCCCTTTCGGGCTTCTTCTAATTGATTAAACTATAGTAGTAGCAAATTTTGTGCAATTTTTTTTTTGTGAGTAAGAGATCTTGAACTCAAAATCTTTTATTTACAACCCAACTCCTTCCGTCTTATCACCTAACTGAACCCTCCTCCAATAAATTCTATGCTTGAATAATTATAGCCTCCTATTTGTGCCTAATTTTCAATTTTTTTAAATTATTTTTGTCTAAACATCTACAATTACATCCTCTGTTTTAGGCTACGTTTCTATTTACAAAAGAAAAGAAAGCTTGAATAGATATTTGCGAATGTTTACAACAGATTATGTTCTTTCTTCTTAACAATTCCTAAACTCTAGTAATCGTATGATTTTCAATCTTTCCATGTCCACCTTGTGTAGCTTTTTGCTCTTTACACATAAGACATCGTCTATTTGTTGTTTTCATTTTCCATGCCATCAATTCGACACTGAGTTTTATTCTAGATATTATTTTAGTTAGCTCATTCCCTCAATTTAAAATAATCAAGCTCAATACTTGGTAGTTATTTCAATCAAATCTCACTATTTATTAATCACTCAGTTACAATCATATTAAAGCTCAAACTCCTATTAAAATTTTCTAAGGAAAACGAGCATGTTTGTGTCATATAATCAAGTAACAAATACACATCATTCATCATACTGATTTATTCCTAAAAATTTTTATTATGTTCTTTGCATATATTTTTTGAAATAAGAAATATATGCAAAGAATGGCGAATATAGTAAGAGTATTTTGAAAAATTCTCATTCTCATTAAAATATTCTCAAGAAAATAAGCATCTTCATGTTGTAACCAAGTATACATATAGTATTCATCCAATTGATTTATTACTGAAAATTCTCATTTTCTTCTTTGCATGTGTTTCTTAAAGAAGGGTGATTATAATATCAGTTACTTTGAAAAATTCGCTTCTCATTAAAATCTTCTAAAGGAAATGAACATGTCTATATTGTTGATACTGTATTCATCTACTTCATCGGTCTCAGCCAATCATATTCGGGCTGTTATCCCATGTTTGATTTTATGGAGCCTCTGGCAAGCAAGGAACAAATCACGCTGGCAAGCAAGGAACAAATCACGGTTTGAGGGAGCTCGCCTGGAGCCGCAGGGGGTAATTTGGGCGGTGGGTAGTGTGGTGGAGCAGTTGGGGAGGGCAAAAATGTTTTCCTTAGCGCATTTCAAGGGCGACTTGGATGACCCATGGGCACTGTTTGCTACTTGGCGACCACGGGCAACGATGCGGGTGGTGATATCTTGGCAGCTGCCACCGCACGGCGCTGTCAAGTTGAATACGGACACCAATGTTTCAAGAGGAAAGGTATCGGGAGGAGGCTTGCTACGAGACCATCAGGGTAGATTGATCTTTGTGTTTTACAAGGAGTTCGGGGAGGTCGATGTGCTGACTGCCGAAGGTTTGGCACTGCTGCATGGTTTACTCTTCTGCAAAAGATTTCGGGCCCAGCAGTTACTGGTAGAGGTGGATTCAGCAGGATTAGTTCGGTTGCTGGAATCAGGTGATCTGGCAAAATGGCCGCAATGTACTGCTCCTCGGCAGATTCGGAGCATACTTCGGACCTTCAATAGTACGGCTACTCACATCTTCAGAGAAGCGAATGCCGCAGCGGATAAGTTAGCGACGTTGGACACTCAGGGGACTTCTTCGGCACGACGGTCCACCAACTCCCGAAGGATGTTAGGGCTATTATACTTTTAGACAGTAGGGAATTCCCTTTTGTTCAAACACAAGTTGTGAAAGAGTAAGCTTTTCCAATGTACCTTGGTTTTATTAATAAATAGGGGGAGGATTCCGCCCCCTCCCCATCCTGGGATTTAAAAAAAAAAATCCTACTAATTTCTTCCTAAAAATTGTCATTCCCTTCTTTGTAAATATTTCTTTGAGATAAGATCATTCTGGCCATAGTTTTTCTCCTAATCTAAACTCCTTTGTTTATATATAAATGCGATTGCAAATAACGCATTCTTTTTTTTTTTAAATCTAATTCAACTCTTAGTGTTTGTAGAATCCTAGAATCATTCTTCACTCTCTAGTATACCAATATGGCCCTTAATCTTATGTAAATTTCAATCATTTCCCTCTATTAGTTTCAAATTTATTTCTTTTTGTTTCAGTATTACAGTACTCGAGTTCTTTATTTTGTCGAATTCATATACATATTTTTTAAATTTTTGGTATTTCTTAGCAGTATGCTCTTAAGATCTTGAATATTTTTTATTGTAAGAATTCTAAAATTTTCAACAATTATTTTTGTCTGCATATTGGAACACTATTCTTTTACTTTTCATTTTATGATGTTATATGATAGTTTGATTCCAATAGGGATGCATTTAATGTACATTCTTATAAGTTCCTCCTATCAACACCATTTAGTTTTATCTTCTCCGTCCATTTTATGGACGGAGAAGGTATAGCAACTAAACCTGATGATGGCATCATTCAAGAAAGTGGCAAGGATTCAAGAAAATTAAGAAATTGTGATTTTTTAAAACCTACATGAATACATTGTTGGTAAACATTTAGGAAGAAAAAAATGAAAGATATTAATATTAGTCTATGCATATGAGTATTCAATGTGAGTGAGCTTGTACGAGAATGTTTTGTGCCTTTGGTACTTGTATGTTATTAATAAGAGAAAATGCAATGTAGGAATTATTGAATTGGATTCAATGTTGAATATTTTGGAACAAAATAGACATAAGTATTAAATCTAAAAATTTTAGCCAAATGATGTGTCTTGTAAATCATTTTGAGATATATACTTTAGTATAAGTTTTAAACGTATTTAAATTGGTACAGACATATTTTACAATTATGTTTGGTAGTTAGATTACTAAAGAAAAGAAAAATGTATGTTTACTATCACAACAAGAACCTCTAAAAGATTAAAACTTTATCATAGTACTAGATAATTAGGATGTACATCTTCCATAACTTTATGAATAGGATAATAAATGATTAAAATATTATGAATCAAGTTCTTTCTTTGTATCTCCAATAAAATTGTACTTAAGTTTCATTATCTCTTCACTTACTGAGATTTTCTTTAAGGCTATCATTTGATGAAGTACTAATTAATTCTCAGTGTGTGATTTAGCATAATTATTTGAAATTCATATTTGCTACAATAGTATATGTTGATTGTTTTTTGAGTAGAGTATCAAATTTATATGCCATTCAACTCAATCCTGCGTAGAATCCCTTTCAATTTACCATCCAACCCACCCCTCCCCCAACTTGAGTTTGTTTTAGGTTAGTTTTATTTAACATTTATCTCTTTAAATTTCAAAACATTCCAATATTAAAAGTCCTTGATCAAGAGTCAAAATACAATCAGTAAATGTTTCAAGTACATTCCAAAACATTCCAATATTAAAAGCCCTAATCAAGAGCAAAAGCCAAATCATTATTTTCGCTACAATAACAACTCCTAATGTTTAGGAAGGGTCAAAACAATTCTCCAAAAATTCGGGCTATGATCTTTAGGCAGGTTCATCTTCAATTTTGGCTCTCTTACAACCACCCCACTTTGTCTTAGGAGCAACTTTCACCAATTCCAATAATATATAACTCCTCCCCACCATTCAAGAAAATTTGAGTAAAATTGGGCATCACAACATCTTTCAACTGCAAATCAAGCTTGATAATTTTGTTGAGAAATTTCCAAGTTTGTGATGGATTTCAAAAAAATTCTGCAAAACGGGCGATTTTTGTGTAGGATTCCGACCAGGGTTCTTCGTATTTAGGAAATGCGATGTTAGTTAACCTTGCATTCCATGGGGTTTAAAAAATTCATGAATGCGAGCTCACCTGGAAATGGGTTTTAAAAAATTGGTTTTATTATTGAGCTCGCATTGCTCACAAAAATTTTATTTAAAAGTTTTTTTTTTATTTTAGAGCTTGCATTTAGTAAATGAGAGCTCCTAGAAAATTAAATTTAAAAATTTTTGTCTTGCAGAGCTCGCATTTGCTAAATGTGATCTCTAGTCAAATCTTATTTTAAAAAAATAGGTGTTTATTAAATGCAAGATCATATAAAGTACGAGTAAAATAATTTTTATTTTGGAGCTCGCATTTCCTAGAAAATTTTATTCAAAAATTTCTTTTTTTATTTAGGAACTCACAATCATTTTTGTTTTCAAATTGACATTTAGCAAAAGCGAGCTGCAAGAGAAATCTTATTTAAAAATCTTTCATTAGTAGAGAAATAAATCCTTTTTATTTTTAAAACTAGCATGAGCTTAAAGTTAGCAAATGTGAGCTCCCAAAAAAATTATATTCAAAATAATCCTTTGTATAGAAATAACTACACATGTATACCTCTTCTATATTAAAAGAGTTGATAATTATATGGTTGGAAACACCTAATTTTATTATAATACATTTTTGTAAAGAAATAACTACACATGTATACTTCTTTATTTTCATAGGTCAATATAAAATAAAATAAAATTGTTAATATGTTAGGTCTTAACTTTTCATGAATAAAATTCTCTTCTTTTCTTTTTTACTTTCTCATAGGAGAGTATTTAAATTTTTTGCTTTGTTTAATAGGAAAAATATGAATAAGAAAGGTAAAGGATAACTGTTGGGGTTGGATTTTATCTCACCAACCGTTATTTTGTTGGGATTGAGTTTTATCCCACCAATCGTTTATTTGTTGGGTTTGAGTTTTGTCCCACCAATTCGTTAGGTTTTGCTAGTTGTTAAAGGTTGGGTTGTATCCCACCAATCAAATTTGGTGTCAGAATAATTTTGTAACTTTTCTAATCCTACCGATGAGTTTAAAGACATGCGCTAGTTTCACCAATTTCAATTTTGTTTAAAAACTCAATTTGTTTGTTTTGTTTCAATTGCAGTTGAAGCAGGCAGATAAATAAGTTGGTATCTATATCTTTGTCTTGAGTTTCCGCGAAACTGAAATAAAGAGGACCAAGTTGTAGACACCAAAATTTTTTATAAATCATTATTATTATTTATTTTTTTATCTCTCTATTTTTTTTATCTTTATTTTTTACTTCTTCTAAGAAAAATCATTTCATCTCATTTGATTTTTATTTGATTGTTTTTGCAGAAAAATCAAAAAGAAAAATAAAGAAAATGGGAAGGAAAAATTTGCAAAAAAATCAGAAAGCAAAATAAAGAAAATGGGAAGGAAAAATCAGATTTTGTAAAAAAAAAAAAAAAAAAGACCCTTGCCTCAGTACCTTTCTTCTTCATCTAACCCGAAATCACAGTACAAAGATAGTTGGTGCCATTTCCTTTTTTTTCGAGCAATTCTAATTCGTTTTGGCTCCTGGTTTCCTTGCATTTCACGTCTAAACTAGCACAAGATAGCTAATCCTTCCTAATCATATCTAAAAACACCTGGAAAATTGATCCAATGGATCAAATTTTGCCATGAAACCTGGTTCCCGCATCCGGCATTGATCTTCCGTTTTTGGGGGAAGGGGTTCATTTTGATTTAAAAAGGGAAGAGAACGCAGCCTTAGAAGGGGAGAGAAGGGAAAAACGGCAGAAAGAGAGAAAAGAAAGAAAGAAAGAGAAACAAGGAAAAAAAAAAAAAGGGAGAGAATTTCCTGCTGCATTTTCTGGGATAAGGCTGACCTTCCAGCCTTCTTGCGAGGGTATTTTCTCCTTCAATATAGCTTCATTTGAGAATTCGTCGATTTCTACACAAACTAGGAAGTGGGGAGAGTATTTTTATACAGAAACACGTTGCAAAATACGTCTATAAGATTCCCAAAATCAGCCCTAAACTTGCTTCCTCGCTTCACTGGTGTGGCTGCAATTTCTTGGAAAACTTCAACAAAGCTGCTTCCGGTCGCATTCTTTGGCTTCAATCTCGTTCAAAATTCATCCTCAGGTACTGTTACGAAGTTTTCTTGTTCATTGCGACGTTTATGCAAAAGATTTGAGGGGGTTTATGAAAGTTCATGTTCAATAATTTAGGTCCATATTTTTCTATGATTATGTAGTTTTTGGGTTTTGTTTGATGTTTATTTAAGTTCAGCATGACATGAGCTTCATTTTTATATAAAAATCCAGGCTTAAAAGGTTAAAAAATACGATTCCGGCTGGATTCCGACCAGTAAACCTGCGGGATTTTCTTCATCCTTTTTCTTTCTTTTTTCCCTCCAAATTTTTCTTGTTTGTTTTACTTGGTTTGATCTGATTTGGGCCAGAAATAGTTAATGAAACCTGTTTTTGGACTGATAAACCGGGCCAAGACTTTATTTTCACTTGAATTTTCCATGTGGGCTTTGATGTTGAGACCTAATGTTTTTTTGTTGACTTAGTTTACTAAAACTAATGAACTGGTCCGGTTATTTGTCTTGGACCGAAGGTGTTTGGTCCAGCCAAAACCAAATAAAAGAAAGAAAAGGACGCAAAAGCCTACCAGAAACGACATTTGCAACCTGATCCCCAATCTTTCGAGTTATGCCACTGTGACCCTAAACACTTTGGATTTCTTTCAATTAGGTTTCTAATTTAATTACATTTTGTGCCTGAACTTTTTTTCAATTTTGACCCCTAATCTTTGTAAAAATTATAATTTAATCCCAAAAACTTTTTAATTTTTTGCAATTGGGTCCTTGATAGCTTTGATTTCTTAAGTATAATTGATTTATTTCCTTTAATTGTTAATCATACTTCATTTAAGTGCATTTAATTTGTAAATTTTAGGAATTTTATGTTTGTTTATATTTCCTTATTATAGTAAACGTGAATTTGCTATATGTTTACATTTTTCTCTTTAATTGTTAATTAAATTGGTGTCTTGAATATTTTGTTGATTTTGGAGTACAAATAGGGAAAATTCCACCTCATTTAACCACGACTTTAAGGGAGGTACCTTCTATTATTATTGTAATTCTTTTATGTGCTCTTATGTATTTTTTTTAGTGTGATCTTATGTTTAAAATGCTTTTTCTTTTATTTACTCATTTTATTCATTTTAATTTTTTGTTTATTTTATTGAATTTATTATGCTTATTTGAGAGGCATTTAAATGCCAAATTGTAATAGATAGGTGCCCTAAAAATGTATTTAGTTAGATCATGTAATAGATAGATTTTACTTTTACCAAAAATAAAATTAGTTTTATAAATGTAATAGATAGATTTATTATTTCCAAAAATTTTCCTTCTAGATTGTAGTTAGGATCCCAATGTAATAGATAGTTTTTATTTACTTGCATGCTTCTGTGCTTGTATGTTTATGTGTTTGTTTGTTTTTTTTAGAGTTTTGCATCTAAATATCATACCTATGTGTTATGTGCTCTATGTGTTTATTTGATTTAATTATACTTTATATGTTTTATTTATTTATAATCAATGCATGACAACACCACACTAGTCCAACGTTAGTTGTGACCTTTCTGCCCGTTTTTTCACTAATCGAATGCTAGTGAGAACTTGTAGGAATGACTTAGTCCAATGCTAGACTCTTTAGGTCATTTTCGCGCTAGATTCATACCTTGTATGACATTGATTGTATTTCATGCATTTTTCCTATTTTAAGTTATTTTCATTTGCATGATATTTTTTCTACTATTATTTCTTTACCCTCTATATGTTTGGACCATATCATTTTGAATCACATCTCATTTTAGGAAATTAGAAGCAGGATAGTTCATTTGTTTGATTAAGTTAGGACAGTCACCCTTCAAATACGGGAAATGAACGAATATGGGTTCTTAATCTTAACCCGCTCTTATTCCTTCTATAAAAAGGAAAATTAAGTCACGAATTTTAGTCTCCTGAACCCATTATGTTGCATTTCTTTCTTTTAGATCATGTATATTTATATATTATAATTTTTCTTTTTTCCAAATCTCATCTTTTGCATATTTGTGACCTCTTCAAAGAATCACTCTTGGGCGTCACAATTAATGTGATTGGTACCAATTAAATTTTAAAGAGACATTCTGACCCTCCCGATACTCCCTAAGTCTAGATTCGCATCCATATAGAAGCATCCTAATGTGATAAATTTTATAAGTTAGACTAAACAAATTTTTGACTAAATCTCATAATTAACCTTGGCTAAATTGAAAGGGTGCCTTAGGTTTGAATCTATCAAATCTTTGTTTTTCCTTTTTTTCAACTGTGACTTCCGAATTCTTTTCTCTTGTTTCAAAGACTTGGAATTGTCTAAAAGGGGTTTTATTTTTTTATTTAAAATATATTTTGGGTGATTTGGTACACCTAAACTCAATACCAACGGTTGGTAGGATAAAACCCAAACCCAACAATAACTATATATAAATATATTATAAATAGTAGGTCTATGTTTTTTTTGCAATGACGAGAGGAGATACCTAGCTTTTGATAAGAACTAGAGGAGAGATTGGTGTATTTTACCCTTTTTACATATTATTTTGTTCATGGAAAAAGAGCATTTTTTTGTAATTTTATGAAGGTTTTTGGTTTTGTATAAAAGAGTACCCATATAAAACGAGAAATAAGATATTCGTGATTGAGTTGTTCTGCTAACATTTATGAAAGTAAAGAATATAAACGAAAAATGACACCAAAAAATATATAATTCAGATTTAGGTTATTTATACAACAACTACATAATTAGTGTGTCATCAACGTTGTCCAAGTTTTTTATGAGTACCACATTCTCTGAGTTTGCGTATTCTTTGTGTTCGACATGGTTGGTCTGACATTATTGTACTGATTTGAGTAATCTGTGACTCCAGTGTAGCATCATGATTTTGGGTGCTCTGATTTTCATCTGTACCTCCTGCATTTGTTTAGAAGTGTCATGATATAAGTCTCCATTTGATGTAAACTTTAGAAAAGTCACTAAGGATCTAGAATGGGCAATGGATGTACTGTGCAGTTGCATGACTTGGGTCTGAGGTGTGACTGGAGCAGATGCGCCAATATGGTAGTCAGTAGCCTGTGACCCTCTATTGAATCTAATTTGGATGGCGGATTCTACGACGTCATCCACCGTCATGCTGACCTCCGTGAACATTCCTAAGAGTTCGCTAAATACGACATGGGTCTGCATGTTGTGAAATGGCCTGTGATACTTGTAAAGAGCGAAATGCAAGTCATCGTGACTCCCCTACATGCTGCAATGTTGTGAATGAAAAGTCCATCATTACATGAAAATAGTTCTTGTGCTGTTCATTACTATGTATCAGAGAATCCTGAACCATGTAATATATGCGAGACATAACATCCATTTGAAGAGTAAAAATTGGAATAAATAAGGATTAATAACATCAACCCTTAAAAAATTATTTCAATAAACATGCATGTCAAGAACAGTGGTTACACTTGAACTTACAAGATATTGTGCTCAAACGTTAGCACCCTGAAAGCCCTTTGAGAAAGCGAGATACCTATTTGGGTTTGAAATATAAAGCACTTCTGCTTTTGATACCATTAATGATATTCATCTGACGAATGTAGAATCTTCAACTACAATACCATCTTGTACATGCACACGTCGATTAGTCCAAACATCAATATATGCTCTATGCGTGGTTATCCAATCTTGATTTTCGTTACCATGACGATCTAGAGCATGTAGGGTTTCTTGATTTTCTATAAATCTAAGGTCAGGCAGGGGCTGATGAAACCTAACTACCGCATAACCCGATGAGAAAGATGTGGCTCAACAACTTTCCAACATATGAAATATGTGACAAACCTCCAAATATCACGACCTGCAGTACAATACTCAAGCAAAGAAGTGAGAACGTCTTCCGAATATAGCTGCCATATGAACTGTAAAAAAAGATAAATGAATATGCACTGATTCATAACTTAAATTGGTCTCCATAGACAAATTACCATATGCGCCATTCAACTATGTCAAATGAAATAAAGATAACAAATCTTTAGCAAATTTCAAATATTTTGTAATTTTTTTGAAAAAATTTCGGCAGAATCTCCCTTATAATTGGAGGAAAACTTTTTGCCAAGAAATCCAATTTTACAGGAATCAAATACCATAAGATTATTGGAACAACTTTGCATATTTGATTATCTTGCTTAGTATAAAAGGTAAAGTGTCAGACGTTCAACATCTTGGCATAATTGCAATACCTCTTAAGGAAGTAGGCATGTCAACTGATCTCGAAATAATGATACGACATGTGATGCAACCATGTGTAGATTAAGCTCAACACTTCACCTACACAGAATAAATGAGAAAGCAATTAATTAGAACAAATAATTGTTGTTTGAATTACAAAATATGATCCCAATTGTAGAAGATATACGCGCATCGAGCTCCATATGGACCAAAATAGTGCTCCAATAGCTGCACTAGATCAAGGCACATAGTGGGTATACATTCCCGTGCTTATAACTGTAAACAAAACTTAAATCATTATGCAATTGTAATAATATAATAGTTAAAACAACTCACTTTTATTGAGTATAATATACCTGTAACAAAACTAAGGGACTTGCAATAGTTGATCTAGAAGGAGATGTGACAGTACACAGGAATCGATAGAGGGTGGCCAAAATCGCACTACCCCAACTGTATTACCCAAAGTTTCCAATTCCCGATATAAGGGAAGATATATTAGTAGAACTTTATTTCCAAACTTATAGGATAATAAGTGGCCACCTAATATCAGTAGGAGATAGATGTATACCCATTGGCTACATTCGACATCGAAAACATCGACCGGCAACTCTATTCCTAGTGTTCTGGATAAATACTCCAATTTTAGCCTTTATCCATCAAAGTTAATGGTACAGGAGAAAAATCGATAAGATCGTCACTTAAGACTCCCCACTCCTGAACATTATGAGATGTATCTATCCCTGTAACTGGAGGTCCATTAATGTGCAGTTCCCAGAAGAACTCTACATCCCGTAAAGTCACCGTAGACTTTCCAACAGGTAGATGAAAGGTTTGAGTCTCGGACCGACATCGCTCTACCAAATTGGTGATCAAAATATGATCAATCATCATATATCCACACTCAAATGCCAATCAAATATAATAACGAACCCGTTTAAGGATAGATATATGATTCCAAAAACCTTTATCACATCGTCTGATATTGAGCTAATCACCCAAAATATGCCCATGAAATATGAAATGTGCCAAATGTACAGTTCCTGTCGAGATTACATCATGCACTTATAACCTTGGATGCAGATCTCGATGTATGGGAATGTCGGCCATAATGATGAGAATAGTTGTAAGGATAACTACAATAATACAAAATTCGGCATTCCATGCACTCATAAATCTACTTACAAGTATAAAATATTGAATAGGACGAACTAATATATAAGACTGCAGAAACGAATATCCAAAATAGGAGTTTGGGAACCCATACTAACTCAATAATTTAAGAACTAAGACCCCTTCAAAGGAAAAAAAAATAGTATCTTGATAATTTATCAATAAATTATAGAGTAACAAAAAATAGTTGCTCCTTAATGCATTCTAATAGGATTATATGGGTCCCTATCTCTAAATTATTTCATTCAAGATCTATAATTCGGATAGTTTCTTATGCTGTAATTTGATTGATGACAATTTACACATCTTTTTGGTTCTTTTGGATCTCTCTCATCCATCTTATTTCAATTTCTTCCAACTTGTACCCATCCTACCCGACGTGCAATATATTTATTTCTATCTGTTGGTAACTCTCATTCAGGATGGAGCCAAGTATCTGAATGCGGTAAAGGATTAAATCTTTTTGAATATTGCACACATCACCGTCTTTTGTAAATTGGGAATCCACAAGCAACCTCGGATTGTCCCCTTTATACATACATGCGCACTACCATCACATGTAAACAAGGAAGCATGTACTACTACCACTTGCCACAGGAGTATATCTTATCAAAATATTTGAATGTTTGTGTATTATCCCTTTTGCCATCTATTCGTCGATCTGTCACAACTATATACACCCCTGATGAGCCATCGAACTCCACAATCTTGTGGAGTTTCGTTTTCTGATCAGAATTCTTAAATCACTGCCATATCTTTGGAGGAAAAAGATTACAACAATATCTAGCATTCTCTCTCATCGTTTCAAAAAATTCAACCGTTCGATGAAATGTTATATCAATACAAGTCCGAACTGACAAATGGCGTGCCTCTCTAAGTATATTATTATAAATTTTAGATATATTGGTTATAAAAATAATCCAGCAATGGTCACCGTCATATGTTAGACACCACTTTTCAGGTTTAATGTCACACAAATAAGTCCACGCATCTAGAAACATGCTCCTTAGTTCCCGTTTGAACCCTCGCCACTTGTGTAATTGTTTAGCTTTTATATTACCCAATACAACTTTTTAAAGTGCAAATCTTTGAAGTGTGTTATTAATTTGCTCCTAACATGTCGTAGATAAAACCTATGAAAGGCCAAATGTTCCTTCCAATAGTGAAACTGTGTCATGGCATGGATAATACCATTATGGCAATCGAAAATAACACAAATATGATAACGATCACGGGTCAGATAGTATCTAAATTGTTTCATGAACCATGACCAACTGGAAATAGTCTCCTCATCGATAATGGCATATGTAATTAAAATTATCTTATTGTTGACATCTTGCGTAACTGTAAAAAATAGTTTACTTTTGTATTCGTCATGCAAATAAGTGCTATCAACACATATAGCCCGGCTTACATATGTAAAAGACATCAATAATCGATTCAAAAGTTCAAAATACAAATTTAAATGTCTTTACTCGATCTGTACTTTTCGAATGATACAACCACTTGACCATAGTTCGAGAATTGGACACCACAAGTGCATCAAGATACTTTAGTAGTTCAGCAAAATTAGCCTCCCAAGACTCAAATACAGGTTCAATAGCTTTACGTCTGGTCCACCAAATTTTTTTGTGAGAATATCCACCTTCAAACTTTTCTTAACATGACTTATTATGTTCTTGACTTTAAATCTAGGATCATCTTCAATGCTACAGACTATGTGTCTAGCAGTCACTAAAAAATATAAGGCTTGTATTGGTATTACTCATCAAATCATTTAGACAGTTGTAGTCGTTGATCCATTTTGCCACAACCCATGAGTCTTCTTTTTTACTGCCCTGACACAGCAGTCGCATGCCGGATATGATGGGGTGTTTGCAGTGGTAGTGCTCCTATCAAATGCAGACTTGCATTCGGCAACCTATGTGTTACTCTTACTCTCAACAATCTTGAACTCCCTATTATGATTGATAGATCACATTCTAATAGTCCTGCTGAATTGTTGCTTGCTTTCAAATCTCATATGTAGGCGTAAATTATTATTTTTCTCACTGAATGTCATAATGAGCTCCAAATCACCTTCATCAATAAGGTCATCATCATCTATGCTTCTAAACTTAGAGAAGAATGCAAATCCTCTTGGAACATATGAGAGGCTACCATAAGCATTGTTTGACTTATTATCCCCTAACTCAATATTCGCATTTATATCGCTATTAAAGGGCTGTTGGGTTTCGAAATCCTAGTGGAAGTCACAAGCTTCATGCTCATCATCTGAGTCACTATAGGACACATCTATCGATTCAGATTCTTCTACATCTTCTGCATCATGCTCCGAATCATCATTTCTCTTTGAAGTAGCAAGCTTGTCATATCCACTGGCATACACATTATCTTCAATTGTTCTAGGACGACTTGAACCTAGGGTGGACTCTAAGTCATAAGAAGACAAATGATATGGGGATCCCGAATATCTAAAACTTAGAATCAAATCAAGACCGTAAACATATTCAACATCACGTCTGGACCCTAATGTGATCCTTGGTTCTGATGAGTCCCTAGAAAAATCTTCATGTGTATATTGGGATGCCAATGCTGTCTTTGGCACTACGATACTAGAATGGGATAGCAACCTTATTGGATCCATGCATGCATGGATAAGCAACATCATTGGACCAACATTGTTAGTCAGTGGAATGAATATGCTACTAACTCGAGTATTTTGAAAAATTTTCTCCTTTTCAATATACAGTTCTGCTATATATGGAACTATTTTATTTCATACATCGTATATCATCTCCAAAGTTTCATCATCCACCACCACGGAGATATTATAAGAGGTACGGTCACACGGTTGACAGAAAAATAAATTCAACTTGAATATCTCCTTATCGACTCCCATATATTGATAAATTCTGTCAACCAATTTCTCATATCCAACACTATGCCACAATGTGAACGTACGGTTGGAGGTATAAGACAAGTAACAAATTGACCCATTCTCGTAATATATTTTACCTTACCAATAAAGAGACACTCGTAGGGATCTTTCTACAGACATTTGTGCGAAATGAATCCCTATTTTGGGAAAAATAAATTTGAATTAGTAGTATAAAAGTCCAAAAAATTGTTGGGTTGGGACTCTCTTTAAATAATTTCGACAGCATCTCCCCTAAAAATCAGCTAAAACTCTTTATGAACAAGTCCAAAATTTTTTAGGTATCAATGCTGTGAGGACGTGTAAAATCCCTTATATTTTTCTTAAAATTTCCTTTAATTTGGAAATTATTATTTTACAATAGTTTTACTACACACTCACTTCCCAAATAGCCACAAATAATCATAGAACCAAGAGTTTCCGTTTTACTTTCACCGTTACGACAAACTAGGGTTTTTACGTTTTTTCGTGGTGCGAGTAATCGGTACGAAGCGTATACTAAATTTAGTGATTAAGAGTATATTCTAGATGATATTAAATGTGTGATTAGAAGTGATAATAATAAATTAGTGAATTAGAAGTTAAAACCCTAGTGTACGCGATTTAAGGAAAAATCGGCTTGAACCGGCCGGTACCGTTCACTACCGATTGAACACCCCACTTAACCACCACTTTATTAACTTAATCTCATTGTCATTAGTACCAAAATATCAGCCCTAATTGAGCTTGTGAGTCAGCCGAAATTATTGACTAGGAAAAAGAAAGGAAAAGAAAAAAATTCAAGATGAAAAATCATGGTGACAAGTGGCGGCCATCCCATGGTTGTTGACCAACTAATTTCCTTCATATTTATCACCAAAAATCACTTCAATTGCCTCTCATTTCTGGCCATTTCAGCCGTGACCTTGAGGAAGAAAAACAAGGGGAAGAAACTCCAATTTTCATCTTGAGTCTAGCTCATTTGAGTGAAGAATCAAGAAATCTAAACCGATTAACTTCCAAATTAGGAGCTTAGGAAGCTAGGGGTGCTCAAGTTTGGGAAGGAAAGGTGAAGGATAACTCTTGCAAGCATCTTAGTAAGGTGGTATGGCCGCTCATCCTATTTCTTTTCCCTTAATCTTGCTTAAGTTGTGTAGCAACTTAGATTCTTGGTTAATGATAGCTACTCTAGTAGTTTTGATACTTGTGGTGATGGTTTTGTGAGTTAGGGTTTTGAATTGCTCAATCATAAATCTTGTTGTTAGATGACCTATGGTGTCTATGATCTTGTATAGGAGGTTGAAGTAGTGGTTCAAGCTAGAAAAGTGAAGTTTACACCATAACTTCATAAAATTCCAGATTAGAGTTCCCATGATGCCCTGTTCTGCCCAGTTCTATTCGGCCATGATGGAGGCCGAATTAGGCTTAGCTCAAAACATAAAAGTTGTAGGAAAAGATATTTTATAGCTTCCTGTAAAATTTCAGCTCAATCAGAGCACGGTAGGATGTGAAATGACCGAAATACCCGTACTGCCACAAGCTGCAATTCGTAAACAGTTTTGTGAATTCACCAGTTTGGGTTGCATTTTTCACCCTGATTCGTATCCAATTAGCTTTTGGCCAAAACACAAAACTTGTAGCCCTATGTTTTAGTTTTCCAACGCCTCTGAAAACACCCCAAACGGAGTTGTGTAGCCTGAGTTATTGCCGGTTAAAGTCAGTGCTGACAACTAGACTGATTAAGAACTTTTGGATCTGGGAATTTGCAATTCGACCTAGCTAACCTGTGAATTAGGTTAAGATGCCTTCATGAAAGTTGTGCCCCTCTGTCTTAGCTTCGAAGCGGTATAAGAGTCACCCTGATTCGATAAACGTAGCTCCAGTTATGACTAAAATGCTACGGGATATCAAATCTGCCGTTCAGTTTGTGTCTTCAAAATTGATTTCTGATTGTACTATTGCACTTGTATTGTATTTGGGTGATTTTGGAGCTTATTGGAAGGGCTATGCTAGTATCATTACTTCTGTATGATTGTGGGGCTGAATTAAGGAAAGAAGGAAGCCATAAATGTCTGGAAAAATTGGTAAACACAAAGGGCGTGCCGTCCAAATTAGCACGCGAAGGTTAAGTAGAACTACGCTCGCCTTGACTAAAGCCTTGAGGATGAATCTAACTCGATTTGCCTAGGTTATTCGAATCCCCTTTTATGGAGGTATACAAGTTGAAATTCGGTCGAAACGTGTACCCTTGGAAAAATGAAATTTACAACTAATAGAAATACGTTTTCCTCGTTCCTTTGATTTAAATGGTATTTCAAAGTATAATTGCTACCAAGTTCCATAGTGTGTATAGCGAGCAAGAGTTTTCCGTATATGCTCCAAATGAATTTCAGTTTTTTGATTCTCGTTAAACGAAATGTCTAAGTTTCGAACCTTAATCGATTTTCAAAACTCTTAAATGATATTTTATTGCAGATTTGGACTCCAAACCAGGAGTACTACCTGGACGTGATCACTAAAAGCACTGCATCTTTTGGGTGAGTGCTTCCAAATACCTAATTGCACTTGATACTTGTATTTAATACTTGAATGAGATGCTTACATGTTATATGAGTGGATTGAGAAGGCAAGCGTGTACTTTATCGCACTTGCCCTAATATGACTTGTTCTCGATCTTTGAGTTCCATTTAAATGATATACGTGCATATGAATTGTGATTTATCTGGAATTCCAGAAACCCTGTGGCTAGTTAATCGAGTCGAGCCGGCAAGGGATTGGTCGATTAGATAACGAACCCTGGGCAGTTAGTGTTGTCGAGTGGAGTGCTACCTCCTCGACTAATCGGTATACTCGAGTATTACCACCAGTGCTTATTGTGGAGTTCGGGCCCGGTAAGGGGTTTGGTCGGTGGATGGAGATTGGAGTTAAGTGATGTTCTACTAGATTAGTTACCTTATTTGAAAGTTGACGGAATGTCAACTACCAATTGATCAAACTATGGTGGAGCCGTTATATAAGCAACTGTATCCTTAAATGTGAACTGCGGAATATTTATTGTTGACTATATAAAGTATTATTACTCATTTCTTGGCTTGTTTTGCTCGCTATTTCGCTATTGTGCTATTTCTACGTTATTTGATGAACAATTTGATATTTGGAACATCACTGAGTTTTAGCTCACTCCATTAGTTTTGTTTTTCTTACAGGGGGTACGAGCGTGGCGCGAGAGTTATAAAGACTAGCGTAGTCTAGTTGTTTTAAATTTTGATGTTGTACTCGAATTGTAACCACGTTAAAGTATTAAGGTGTGTAGAGTCTTGTATTTGGATTTGAACATCAATGTGTATATATTAAGTTTGAACTTGTTGCGGTATTTATTTGAAATGGATGTACGTTTTCTTTCTCGAGCCCTCGTGAGTGAGTCCTGACGAGAGTTGGGCAAGCAACTCGCCAAACCCTAGGGTAAGCCCTAAGGGGGAGGTGGGGTCGTCACAAATGCACTATGAATAATTACCATTTATTAGCTGGTCGAAGAAAAAGCTATATTAATTATATCATGCATATAGCAGAATGTGAAACTACAATAATTTGCTGCCAACCAATTCAAAGCATTTTGAAAAATTTTGATAAAATTTCCCCTATAAATGGGCTAAAACTCTTTGCCAACTAATCCAAGCATGTATGGATTATGAATGCTACTTTGTGAAACATTTGTTATCCTTCCTTTTATTCAGATATTGAAGCAGTCTACTTCTAAAAGTAATAGTGCTTGCACGTTCTTAAAGCATCAAGACATTGTTTACTGCTTTTTTATGACTTTTAAAGATCAACTATAGATTTTCTTCAGAGGAATGTTTGGTTGTTCAATTTGAAAAATCTACCTGCACCATTATTTACATAAAAAAATGAGGCAACCCTATCTGCTAAAAGATGTGAAATGGCTTCTAAACCTACCAAGTTTGTTGATAAAAAAAGATACAGAAGAAAATGAAAAAAACCAAGAAAAGGTACATATATATACACCATAAACTCTCCAGGGCAATATTCCATGAAAATCTATCTCTCAATTTATATAGTGTCGGGCAGCAGCAAGGGCTCAAAAATTACCACTTGCTAATTACAGTGATGAACCTCCAAGTCACGATGTGGTTGATAGCAATTGATGGACTTCTGGCAACAACAAATAGGCAGCAGATGCGCAGTTCCTTTCCTTAGCTTAGGGGAGGTTTCTGAAATTATCCCATAAAAATAACAATAACAATTTGTTGTTACAATCTCGATACATAAGGTTTGTTTTAGTATAGGAGGAGAGATGAATTAAATGGTTCGGAAGGAGGGAGTATAAGTGAGAGGTCTAAGGTTCGAATTCTCCCACTTACACTAGAAAAACAGGTGTGTATTAGTAAATGGAATTATATTAATCCGGCCATTTATTTTGAGCCAATAAGAAAATTAACTTGGATACCAATAATGTGACATGCATATTCCAATTTTCCCATCCTAAGTTGTATAAGAAAAACAATAATTGTAGTATATTGTTAATCATTACCAAAAATCAGCACCCATTACCATTCCCTTTTTTTCTCCTTTGAGTGAAATTTTGATCGTAAATGAGCACTTTAGATGTCTCATCTTCAAATCAAGTTATTGGTTTGGTTTGCCAGGTAATGGCATTATGGATCCAACCTTTGTAGCTAAGATAGCAAACTAGAAGTATTAGATGTTGTATTGGCTAAATCCACAATTTTTCATTTAAATCTACAACTTTTAATGCATTGATAACTCATATTGGGATTTATATATTGTGTGAAATTAGAATGTAAGTGTGTGGATTGCTAACTCAAGTAAGAATTTGACAATTTCAACCGTAAAACTGATAATTGCAGTTTTAAAAAACCAAAATTCCTAAGAACTCAATGGGTTTCAATAAATTTGAATGTTCAGTTTCCAAGCTTGAATAGCTTAGTGTTTCAATCGCCTTCAACTTTTTTACCGCCCTAATACAAAACGCAAATTTACAGCATTCATCCACTGGACGTGTGCAACATAATCCATGGTATAAAACTTCATAAACTCGCAAATAAGAATTTCATGTAGGGAAAATCATAACATTGATAAGGAATATGCAAGTTCTGTAAAGATGGGTTAATTAAGAACCCGGTGAATTGTTTTGACATCAATTTTTAACTATTGTCATAAAGTTTAAGAGTTTTTTGCAAGTAAAACTCAAGAAACCCAAATGTCCCTTCAAACAATTATCTTGAAAAAAATAATTATCTTGGAAAAAATTTCACTCAAGAAACAAAAGGATGGAAGAAAGTGAATTGCTTTTGCCATTTTTTTCTGATACCATGGAATCCATGCAAAAAGAATAGGTAGAGCACTAAACAAGACTAAGCAAAATGGCGAAAACCAAATTATCCAATACAATTGATGCCTACAAATTTATTCACAAAGACATAGTACAAAAGCGAGTAACATTTCTTTCAACAAATTACGGGAAGCAAGAAAAATAACCAAATCGCTAGTTTAGAATGGGGCTTTGAGTATTGAAGTAAACATGGGACACCAAAATAATAACTATAGTAGTGATCTGGGTTGTTAGCAAAAAAAAAAATTTGAGTAAATGATAGTATATTGTACAATTCAATATTTTCTTATCACAACTCCAAGAATTTTCACAAATGCACCCACAAAAAGCAGAAGATGGCAACTTATCCTAATGCTGCGTGATGAGTTGATTCAAGTGGGTAAGAAATTAGGAGAAAAAATGAGGCTCAGATCTATTATAATAGTTAGGCAAAGAGAAAGTGAACTGTCATGGTTGCCAATACCAATCTCATGGACTAGTTCTACGATCTAGATTGCACAAACAAGATAGGGGCCACTTTTTTCTCAATGCCCCAAATTTCAGTCGGCCAATTTCACACATCAAATGATCCATTACATTGACAATGTGTCCTACAAAAAATAAAAGTAAATATTTCGAACAGCTTCTTCACCATTTAACTCGAGAAATTGCACTAGTGAATATAAGAACTAAAATGAAAATTCCATAAAAAAAAATGGACAGCGGCAAATGGGTGAGATTGCCTACCCAGATAAAGCTGTATGTTGTAGCAACAACGCCCACGCTAGATTTTTGGAGGTTGTTTCACAGATTTCTGGCGAGATTTCTAGCGTAAATGTGAACTTCAACTCGAACCTCTTGGGCACAGCCAAATCAATCTAAAATCCCTCTAATTTGGCTGTAATTCAATGGGTTTAGCTTTTGCAAGGATTTCAGTAGTGAATCAGGGGACAATTTTTGGTTCATCTGCTTGTTTCCAATTTTTACCGGTGGAGGTGTAGGGTTTTGAAGGAGTTGCTCGTTGCGTCTGAGAAGCAAAGAAAGGGAGCGTGTGTTTTGCTTTTAGTAACTCCCATTTATAAATGCGAGTTGCCCATCTCATTTTTTACTTTTCTTTTTTGAACAATTCTGACCACACCATGCATTTTTTTGAATGCGATCTCTTCGGAGCTCGTATTCCTCGAATGCGAACACCCTTATTGTAGAATTGGATCAGCAAAGAACCCCTTTTGTAGAATAATTTTTTTTCATAATAAATTTATAAATTCCTCTAATTTTGTTCCCTTCCACAAACACAATAACCCTAAAATGTCTCTCATAAGTGACATGATATACATACCAAGAACCAAAATCAAAAACATCCTTGAACTCCACTTAATATACTTTAATCAGATGTATAATATGGAACATGCCCAAGCCATAAAACCAAGGAAAACCTCCATTGAAATGCTACTTTTTACACGTTTTATGGTGCGCCCTCAAATCATGCTTAGAGGGCAAAAACAATTAAAGCAAGATTTGCATTCCTCAACATCCTTATGAAGGGCGATATCCTTATGAAGGGTATCGCCTAGACCTTTTCTTATCAATTCATAATGGCCAATTAAATCATTCTCTTAAAAAAAAAAAAGAATACATACCACATCACTCACAGAAGAAATACTTATCTCTTTTAATAAAATCTGTAGGGAAGGTTGAGGTTCCAAAGAACCTTTGAAAAAAATACATTGCCAAGACTAGATAATGGCATTAGTTTCGTTTTACATTTGACTTGTCGGCTTCTATCATAAGTATGGATATAAGAAAATACTTGTAGTATATTGTGTGCCTATTCGCACAATGGTTCAAATTCAATTAAGATACTGCTTAGTTTTTTCAAGGAATGGGGAATCGAGAAAAAGATTTTCACCATTACTTTACACATTGCAAGCAAAATAAGATGATTCAATAGCTTATCACCCATCTCATTATTCTATCTTTTTTAGCCAACCTGTTTTTATATATCAACCACATTATGATTGCATAACGAGGTGCATAACCCTTAAACCATACCAGTTTAAACATGCTACAGTTTGATTGCTGCTTCTCAACAATTGTACTGCTGATCTAGTTGTATATATTCCTGCTACATCTCCTGCCCATCTAAATGAGTCCAGCTTCTAAGGTAGTGGCCTGCATTCTGTAGGGACTGCTGAGACTAAGGATGCGTTTTATAAAACTGAAATCTGAAATTTGAAGTCTGAATCCATTAATTCTAATACATTTGAGTGCATATGATACTCAGTGATAAGTGAATAGCTTATCACTTAATTTTGGGAGCAAGTTTTACCTAGAAAATTCAGTACCACTCAATTAATTCAAAGGTTCAATTTTTGTTATCAAACGGTCTGAATATGTTAAGATCTGAATCTATTAAGTTTAAATGCTGAACTGGCTTATCAAACAGGACCTAAATCGTCCACTTTTTGGTTCTTTCTTTTTCCTATATGCCAGTTCCATTCTCCATCCTGCATTATTGATTCTAATTTTGCATTGATAGAACAACCAAACTGAGTTACAATCTCTCTTCCATAATGTCTAATTAATGGGCTATGAGGGTGCCAATTATCATACCATAAGTAAATGTTTTGTCCATTTTCCACTACCGCATGAATTTGCTTTCAAAACGTCTCTTTTAGTTGCAATAATTTCCTCCATAACCATGTACTATCAGCAGGTATTTGGATCTATCAAAACGATTTCTACTTCAATTTTACCAAATGTATCCAAGCAATCCATAAACTGTCTTTCCTACTAAAGATGTCCCAAATATGCCTAAGCATCAAGGTTCTATTCTAGATTTTCAAATGATTTAAACCCAGTCCACCTTTATTTAGAGGTTTGCAAATTTCCTTCCATTTTACTTTGATACCTGAAGACTTATCAGAACCACTCCATAGGAATCTTGATATTATTTGTTTCAACACCATAATAACTTTGTTTCGCGGTATAAATATGCTATTCCAATAATTTTGAAGGCTCATTAAAACAGATTTAATAAGTTGTAGTCTGCCTTCAGATAATAAGCTCTTTGAACTGCATCCTTGGACCTTTGTCTTTACAGAATCAATCACAACTTGACAATCACTGATCCTCAATCTGGTACTGATAAAAGTAATTCCTAAGTACCTCAAACGTAGAGTCCTTTCCTGCATTTGCATAGCTCCACAAATATCCTTTTTTTGTTGTCATCCAATCAAACGTAAGACCTTGATGCATGCCAATCTCAATCTAGGATGAGTAATATTAAATCTGAATTAAAGTTGTATCTTGAGAAGTGCTTAGTAGACCATAAACAATGACCAGATTTAATATTTTAATTAAGTGGAAGGCAACAAAAATCAGATATATAGAGCATTCAATTTTGACTCATAGCATTTTAGGCATTCCGTGTTAAAATATGAGTACTTTGACTTTTGAGATAAGAACTCTAGAAATGATATAACTGACAACTAGAAACCAAGTCGAGGCATAGGATACCCTACTGCCATTAAAAGTCATTTCACGCTCAAAGGAACATGTGCATGGTGTAATATGATTCAATAGTTAGTCACTCTCTAATATACAATGGCTAGACTCGGTCCCGTGCACGCGCAAGTCATGGTTTGGACCTTATAGATTATTCAATACAATAAAGTAGGAAGGAAGAATGAAATGGAATTTAACTAGTCAACTGAACTTTCAAGTCTTCTATTTATAAGGAATACAAGGATACAGATAATGTACTACTATTATCATAAGCACATAAATTTAGAAGTTCAATAAATGAACTACTAAATTCCAAGAGGTACATGAATCTTGAAGGAAATGAATGTCACCTCTAAAAAAATGAATAGATTAATGTATTTTTGGATAAACAACTCTTTAGTTTGAGGCACAATGTTCAACAATTTCCCACATGACTCAAATTTAGAATATGGTACTGAATATAGAAATCTAATACATAATGAATGATGTCTTTCAATTTTAATCATCACCTTAGTGTACTCAGCTTAAAAGAAAATGAAAAACATATGACCACTGGTCTTGAATCTATCTTTCCTATTGTAATAAGTACCTTCATATTCATATTTATCATAATCTTATTCTTGATGTGACACAAGAAGGTATGAAGACCTTCCAAACAGCCACACTAATCAAGAAGTCTTGGTAGTTGAAGACCTTATGTCTATATGAACGTTTATTTTTATGATTAACCAATAATGATGTGGAGTATTAATAGTTTCGATCAAGTGATTCATTAAGTGAAGTAAATTCAATTATAAAACTTGTGAAATTATTCTTTGGTAGGATGTCAGAGTATTGCAATTAAACATCCAATAGCCACTTTTTCTAATTCATTTTCCTTGTTTTCATGCTGCTATCTCTTGGCTTCATTTGCTTGCTATTTCGAGGCTTTCTTCACTTCTTTTCCACATTATTCTTTGATAGAATATTTGAATGCGACTTTTTTCCTTCATGATTGATATAACCAATAATTCTTGATAATTTCATACCTTTTTTATCCGAGTTGTTTTGCTATGATCTTGAGACGGCCAAATATATTTTGGAATGATTTTTATAAACTTTATGCATGGGTTTATTTCATCTATTGAATGACTTGACCGAAACCATTAGTGCTCCATATCTTTATTTAATAATCATCAAAACAAGAGTTTATATAAACCATAAGATATTCAATTTCTCTTATTTTAATACTGACAAATCAATGATGTGATATGACAAACTTAAGCATAGCTATGTGCTATGCTTATTGAAATATTTGAAATTTGAGTTTTATATATTTATCATTAGTTTGTTATCATAAAAAAAAGGGAGATTGAAAATCTTACTACCATTGTTGTCTTTCTAGTTTTGATAATAATAAACTAATGCTCACTTATTTGAATTTTGAATCACTTTAGGTGAATTATTGAACTCATGCGAAGAATGTTATGTGAATTTGTATGGTGTGATTGTACTTTAATATGTTATATCTGTAGACAATGGAATTTTAATTAAATTCTAAAAATTATCATTGGTCTATAAATCATTTTTATGGCTTATCTTTATCCAATTGGATATTGCCATAAGTCATGTATACTTAGAAAAATTGGTTATTAAATGGCCAATTATATTTCGCCACATGTCAAGTTGATGTGTTTCAAATCAATTCAAATTGCAGGGATATCTCCACAAACCAAATCATATTATGTCACATGTCTGTATGACTGGACAGAATTTTGGATAGATACCTAAATACTTATTTCTTATTAAAGAGATAATATTTAGAATTGTTTAATCCATATATATTTTTTATATACTGCAATAGTTTGTCCAGTCAAACGGCACCACATCACGGTTGATCCAAGAACAAGTTGCGAAACCCTTGGATTGGCGTTCGAGAAGAAGAATCGAAGGAAACTCTCTATAAGTTCAAGAAAATTCCAAAAATTGTACCCATATATTTTTTTAAATTTATATATTACATATTTGTAGTGTATTTCTTTTTCTTGTCATTTTGTAGATTTGAAATTTAATCGCGCACAAATTTTTGGCACGCCCGGTGGAACCATCTCTGTCTGCCATCTCTTCTCTTCGAATAGTTAACTACATATATATCACCAATGGCACCAAAGAGCAACAAGACCATGATGGTTCGTTCCAAAACTACTAATGCCAAACTTGTTCAGGAAACTGCACCTGTTGCCACCAATACTCGCATTATTGGTCCTGTGACAAGGAGTATGAAGAGAACTTCCACCCAAAGTAACATGGAAATTCCATCGGTATCAACTCCTGTCTTTGGTTCAACATCACCAATGAGCTATTCTTTCACGGTGGGAATAAAAAATATTCCTGCCTCGATTGAGAAGGCTCTTGCTATGCTTGAATTTGGATCCGAATCCAAATTTTCTAAGCATGATGATGATTCATCAAGCACTGGATTAGCCTCTTCACATGAAACTCTTCAATCAAGATTTTCTATTGAAAATTCTACTGTTTCTTCTGCTGCAATGCCTGCTATGATGACAAACATTTTAAATCTCGAAAAATAAGTTTCAAACATGTCCAAGATGATGGAGACAATGATAAAACACATCAAGGATCAAGATGTTCTTATCGCTCAACTGGTTACCCAAAAAGATCACGTTCTTGAAGGAAACCACATGAACTCTAAGGAGCACCAAGAGCGTGAAATTCTCTCATCTAAAGGTAAGGACAAGGTGAAGGAAGTATATGTGACCGTCAAGGGAACTATCCCTGTAGAACAATTGAAGGAATTTATTGAAGACGTGATTAAGGATAAAAAAAAGGGTGACTCAACGTCAAGTTTTACCTACTCCAAACTTTACATTATTAAAATTGACAATCTAATAATGCCTGCTGGATATCAACCGCCTAAATTCCAACAGTTCGATGGAAAAGGCAGTCCAAAATAACATGTAGCCTATTTCATTGAAACTTGTAATAATTTTGGAACCTATGGTGACCTGCTAGTCAAACAATTTGTTCGATCCCTGAATGACAACGCATTTGATTGGTACACTGATCTCATACCGGGGTCCATCGACAGTTGGGAACAGTTGGAGTAAGAGTTCTTGAATCGTTTTTACAGCACTAGAAGAATCGTTAGTATGTTGGAATTGACTAATACTCGTCAATGGAAGGATGAACCTGTAATCAATTATATCGATAGGTGGAGAAACCTAAGTCTTAACTGCAAAGATAGACTGTCTGAACCCTCTGCCATAGAAATGTGCATTCGAGGGATTCACTGGAGCTTAAGTTATATTCTACAAGGTATACGTCCAAATATATTTGAAAAATTAGCTACTCGTACTCATGATATGGAATTAAGCATTATGACCAATGCAACTGATAGGCTTCCTATTTAAACTCCGCTAGTGCAACCGCCTCATCAAATCAATGAAAGACAAGAAAATAAAAAAGGGGGCAAGTTTCCTTCAAGACTCAATAATAAAGAGTCTAAGACAATAAATACAGCTCCTATGAAGATTGCTACCAAGGTGAGCCGAAAGGTCACCGAAAAGTTAGACTCCTCCCAAAACAAATCGATAAGAAAACCCACTTAAAAAGAGATGCAAGAAAAAGAATATCCATTCCTTGAATCTGATTTACAAGAAATGTTTGATGATCTTTTTAAGGAGAAACTCCTTGAACTTCCTGAAATGAGGCGCCCAGAGGAAATCGGTCAAGTCAATGATTCAAATTATTGTTGTTATCATCGCCTGATTGGCCATCCTCTCACAAAATGTTTTGTCTTTAAAAACAAAATTATGGAATTAGCCCGTCAAGGAAAAATCCTCCTCAATGAGGTAAACCAAACAACAATAATGTTTGGATCTGTGTGTTGTTCGATAGAAGTTCTATCCACATCAAGCAGTGTTTTGTCTGTAAAAAGGGAACTTGAAAAATCTTCAATTGAAGATGTTATTGAAGATAAAAATGAAAGATAGACTTTAGTCGCTTAAAAGGGAACTTGCAAGTCAAAAATAAAGAAGTACATCTTTTCGAAAAGCATTCGTTCAACAAAAACTAAAGTGACAATGAAACAACGAAATGCAACGAAGAAATAAAAAAGAGTAGCCGTAATATCAGTCTCTTCAAATCATCCGCTCCTTCAAAAAGTTCGACAACCTGTGACATTGAGAGAATTTATGCCCAAGAGATATTTAAGTGACGATGATGATAATCCTACTTCTTGTCACGTCATCAAGGCTGAAAATCCTAAAGTCGTACAAATTAGTATTGAATTTGAGAAAAAACTCAAAATCGATGATAAATCACCTGTGAATTGTGCAACGACTATCATTTTTTATGATGACGATTTAACAGTTGATTTCAAAACTCACAATCGATCTTTGTTTGTTAGTGCATATATCCGACAATAGAAGATGAATCGGATACTCATTGATGGGGGATCTGCTGTCAATATCATGTCCGTACGTGCTATGAAAGAACTGAAAATCTCAAACGATGAACCCTCCCAGAGCCGCCTCATGATCTAAGGATTTAACCAAGGGGGTAAAGAACAATTGGCCTTATAAGGCCTGAATTGCTCATTGGTGAGTTGTCTTCAAGTGTGTTATTTCATATTATTGACGCCAAAACCTCTTATAACATGCTCTTGGGAAAATTCTGGATTCATGAGAATGAAATTATACTGTCTACTCATCATCAATATTTCAAATATTATTGAGATGGTATATTTAAAAAAGTTACTGCCGATGATAAACTCTTCACTGAGGCCGAAACTTATTTTGCCGACGCCAAATTTTATCTCCAAAAAGAAGCAAAAAAAAAAAGAATCAGTAAGGGAAGAAAGTCAAGATTTCAAAGTATCCATTTTGTGTTATATTTCAAAATCAAAGAGAGAAGAATGTCAGTTTTCTTTTATCAGAAATAACGCATTAAATGTCTCGCTCACCAAAATAGAGCAAGTGAACTTGCAAGAGTTTGTTCGTCCCAAAGAATAACCTGCAGTGAAACATTACTCATTACCAACTAATCGGATTCAAGAAGGTTTTAATCCAAACGCATATAGACTTCTTGTTAAGGCGGACGGGTTATAACCCAAATGAGAAGAATGCATTGGGCAAATTTCTTCCCGAAATGACTAGTGAGAAAACTCATGGATTTACACCTACGCAGAAAATGTTGAAAGAAAGAAATTATAATGTTAAAAGTTCATTGATGGGTCTTGATTATCAACCGCCTTCTCTTGTTCGCATAATGATCAAAATGGTAAGTTGTAACTATATGAACGAAAAAATGGAGGTCACAAGCCGAAAGAGGTTTGTTTTCGATAGATTAAAAAATAAGTCAAAACATACTTCTGTATTTGATAGATTTGATCAGCAACTGAAGAATTTGAAACCGCCCGTCTATGAGAGATTAGGTAGTAAAAAACATGAGTACCAAGTTGTCAAGGAAGAAAATCTTACTCCAATGAAGAAGAATGGTCCGAGAAATGAGTTTTCAATTTCTTTATGCATTATGAAAATTTGTTTAACGTAAAGATCGAAACCATATTTGCAGAACAGGGTCAAGAAAGTATTGCTTCTTACCATCATATTACAATCAGTGATCCTGAAGAAGAAAAAAAAGATGCGGATGACGCTCTCTTTGAATTTGAACAAGGAGTAAAAAATACAGTCGATATGTTGAAAGAGATTAACCTTGACACAAATGACTACCCTCACCCAATTTACATAAGTTCTTGTATGACTCTTGAAGAAGAAAAAGAGTATGTTGATTTACTGCTCGAATTCAAAGATGTCTTTGCCTGAAATTACTCAGAAATGACTGGTTTGGATCCAAAGATCGTTATTCATAATTTGTCTGTCAAGCGAAGAACAAAACCTGTCAAGCAAACTTAAAGACACTTTCGACCCGAATTGATTTCTTTGATAGAAAATGAGATAAATAGATTGATTGAGATTATGTTCATACGAGAAATAAAATATCCAACATGAATTTCATACATTGTCCCTGTGAAGAAGAAGAACGAGCAAATTCGAATTTGTGTTGATTTTCGAAACTTAAATGAATCTTGTCCGAAAGACGATTTTTCACTCCCCATCACAGAATTGACAGTAGATACTACAATAGGACATGAAACACTATCTTTTCTCGATGAATTTTCTGGCTACAATCAAATACGCATAGCAGTCGAAGATGAGGAGTTTACTGCCTTTCGCACTTTCAAGGGAATTTATTACTATAAATTGATGCCGTTTGGCTTCAAAAATGTTGGAGCGATATATCAAATGACAATGCAAAGAATTTTTAATGATATGCTCCATAGAAATGTGAAGTGTTACGTTGACGATCTTATGGTGAAATCAAATAAGTGAAAAAATCATATTCAAGACCTTCGAAGAGTTTTTCAACACCTTCGGAGATACCAACTGAAGTTGAATCCTTTGAAGTGCGCATTGGGAATCATTTCTGGCAAGTTTCTCGGTTTCATCGTTCATCAACGGGGAATAGAGGTCGATCGATCTAAAATTAATGCCATTGTGAATATGCCTAAACCACGAAATATCCATAAATTGAAGAGCTTTCAAGCAAAGTTGGCTTACATCTGGAGATTTATCTCTAATTTGGCCGAACAATGCCAACCCTTCAGTCGACTGATAAAAAAAGGGGTACTATCCGAATGGGATGAAACTTGTTGAAATGCTTTTACAAACATTAAAAAGTACCTCATGAATCCCCTTGTGTTAGCTGCGCCAATTACAGGAAAACCATTTATCTTTTATATTTTCGCTTAAGAACGGTTAGTCGGGGCCTTACTTGGTCAAGAAAATGATGAAAGTAAGGAGAATGCGCTGTATCATTTGAGTCGGATGATGACATATAATGAGTTGAATTACTCAACCATCGAGAAGTTGGGTTTGGTACTTATATTTGTCATTCAGAAATTGAAACATTATTTTCAAGTACACACTATCCGACTCATATCCAAATCCAATCCTATTAAATATGTCATAGTAAAACCTATACTGTCTGATTAACTTGCGAGATGGTACCTTCAGTTTCAACAATTCGCAATTATTTATGTACCTGCGAAAGTTGTCAAAGGGCAAGTATTAGCAGACTTTCTAGCCGATCATCCCATGTCTGCCGAAGTGGGAGTTGACTGATGAACTCCCCGATGAAGAAGTGTTTATGGTCGAATCTCCGTGTTCAATGTATTTCGATGGAGTTGCTCACCGTGATGGAGTTGGTGCGGAAGTTGTCTTTTATACTCCTAAAGCAGATATATTGCCGTACTCTTCCACTTTAACACGTCGGTGTTCAAACAATATGACCGAATATCAGGCGTTAATTCTCGATCTTAAAACAACTGTAGACATGAAGCAGTTGCATCTCAGATTCTATGGTGATTCAAAATTAGTGGTAAATCAATTTCTTGGTATTTATGATATCAAAAAGTCATTGATCCCATATTATAAGTATGCAAGGCAACTCATGAAATATTTAGACAATGTCACTATAGAACATATCTCTAGAAAATTCAACTAACAAGCCGACTCTTTGGCAAAGTTGGCATCCATGATCACTCTACCTTCTCATTGAAATCAAATTTCAATATGTCAAAATTGTGTCATACCTCCGATGTTCAATGAAAAAGATAATGGTGGGTAGAAAAATGTTTATCACATTTTTGTCCTTAAGATTGAGGAGGATTGGCATCATCTCATCATTGATTATCTTAATCATAGAAAGTTACCAGAAAATTTCAAAAAAAGGGTCGATATACGTTGTCGAACGCCACGTTTTATTTACTACAAAGATACGCTTTACCGAAAATCATTCGATGGAGTGTTTTTACGATGTCTTAAAGAAGATGAGACTATGCAAGCAATGGAGGAGGTTCGCTTTGGGATATGTGGTGCTCATCAATCTGATCCGAAATTACATTTTCGCATTAAGAGAATGGGATACTACTGGCCAACGATGGTGAAGGGCTGCATCGATTTCGCTAGAAGATGTCAAATTTATCAATTTCATGGCAGTTTCATCCATCAACCTCCTGAACCATTGCACCTCACTGTGATTTCTTGGCCGTTCGACGCTTGGGGTTTGGATATAATTGGACCGCTTCCAAAATCTACTGACGGACACATTTTTATTTTGGCGGCGACAGATTACTTCTCAAAGTGGGTTGAAGCAATTCGTCTAAGAGAGGTCAAAAAAGAGAATGTAGTAGATTTCATTCGTTTGCACATCATTTATCGGTATGGAGTCCCATGTTATATTATCACCGATAATGATAAACCTTTTTTGCAATATAACAATGAATAAGTTTTGCGAAAAAGTTTCATTTCAAACAATACAATTCTTTCATGTACTATGCTACTGTAAATAGGCTCGCTGAAGCATTCAACAAGACATTATATAATCTGTTGAAGAAAATCGTTGATAAATCGAAAAAGAATTGGCATCTTCGAATTGGAGAAGCGCTTTGGGCATGCAGAACTATTTTTCGAATTTCCATACAAGCAACCCCATACGCACTTATTTACAGTGTTGAAAATGTTCTTCCACTTAAGTGTCAAATACCTTTGCTAAGAATTGCAATTCAAGAAGGGCTCAGTGAAGAAAATAATATTCATCTTCACCTTGAGGAGTTAGAAGTACTCAACGAAAAGAGATTGAAAACTCAACAACGGATGGAGTGCTATCAAACTCGCCTTTCAAAAGTATTCAATAAGCACATTCGACCTCGCTCTTTCCAAATTGGAGAGTTAGTATTCGCTGTTCGAAAACCGATCATTCTTACTCATTGTGGATAAAAGAAATTTACTTATAAGTGGGATGGTCCATATGTTGTCCGAGAAATGTATACAAATAGTTCATATAAATTGGTTGCTGATGATGGATTAAGGGTTGGTCATATCAACGACAAATACCTAAAAAGATACTATGTATAATCGGAACAGCATGTTGCTCCTGACCCATATAAGGTAAAATTGTGGATGGTAACCACCAATAATGTAGTATGTGGTTAAACTATTGAAACACTCCACCAAATCTAAGGTGGTAAATAAATAGATGATCCTGACCCGCATAAGCTAAAACTGTGGATGGCAACCACCAATAGTATAGTATGTGATTAAACTGTTGAAACGCTCCATCAAGTCTAAGGTGGCAAACAAATAGATACTCTTGTCCCGCATAAAATTAAAGTGTGAATGGCAGGAATTATGTGTGACTTGTTTCCTTTTTGGGATACGTAGGCAGTTTGGAGGACAACTTCTAAGTTCAGTTACACCACTCCAAATCAAATCATTTCCCTTTTTCTTTCTTTTTCTTCTTTTTCTTGAAAAAAAAAATCTTCTTTTTCTTAAAAAAATAAAATGCTACATTTGAATTCTTTTATCTTAAAAAAAAACCTTGAAAATAAGGAACGAAAAGCATTTTACCATTTATACAAGATGTCATTACATGAAAAAAAATTCAGAAAAAAAGACATGGTGAAAAGTTTAAATGTCAAATTTGTAATCCACTACAACTATTTTATATGATTCAAGTGCAGACTTCATGTCTTCAAATTCCTTCACTGCGTCATCAGTCAAGATGCTAGTATTTTCAATAGAAGAGAGCTCATCATATGCTTGGCTTATCTCAATCTGGATCTCTTTGAAGGTTTCATGCTTTTGATCGATGGTTGAGCTAATTTTCATGCCCTGTTTTTCCAAATCAATAAGTTCTTGCAGAACTTTCTTCATATCTTCAATAGATTGCAACTTTTCTTCCAAATTTTACAGATAACAAGTTAGTTCTTCTTCTTTTACCTTGACTTTTTCGAGTTAGGAGGTCACTTTGGAACGGAGTTTTGCATGTGTTTCTCTACTTATCTTTTTTCATGATAAAAATACCAAAATATCGTACATCTCTACTTTGGCAAACAATTCTATCAAGTAGTCTTTTAAAGGAAGACTATTGGTGGGATCCGTCCTTGTGATTTCTACAATAATTTTCTCTGCACACTCTTTTAAAGAAGAGATTTGCTCAATAGGAGTGTCAATAATCTGTCCGCGAAAATCCATCCACAAACTCTTCAAGTACTTCCTTCGATGTGGTTGGATCAATTTTTGCCCATGAAATTCTGAAACCAATGCTACCTTAGGTCTTTTTCAGATCTCGTGCGAACTAGTCAACTCCTTTTTATGCATTGATGAGGTACCTCCACTGGGGACAAATTATTTTGGAATGCTAATAATGACTTTGTCACTTTTCTTGTTTAAAATTATATCCGCAGCCTCAAGTTCAAGTGGTGAATTGTTACCAACATTTTCTTGGCAGAATTCAAGAAATGGGGGCTAAAAAGAAAAAGGAAGAAAGTTACAAAAAAAGAAAAAAGAAAAAAGGTTACAAAAAAAAGAAAAAAAGAAAAAATGGAGAGATGATTACTTTAAGTGGCGACACTCTAACCGACGGTGGTGTAAAGGAAATCTCTTCCAAATCAGAAGATGTCCTCTTTTTTTATTGGTTCCAATGACGATCTTGACTGCTACTATCGCTTGCCAATGAATGAGTTTTTTCTTGCGTAAATCCGGTACCCTGGGTTTGAACTCCTTCCTTTTCAATAGTCTTGATAGAATCGTAATCATCCAACATTTCAATTTCAACGTCTTCTCTCATGAAAGTCATGGTTAAAAATTTTGGAATGGTGGATGACGCGTTCTTTACTGGAGTCGCTAGATTCGTCTCTTGGAGAACCCGTTGAAAATTATTTGAAAACTTATTTTTTGTGACAACACTTTTCAGGTGAGTGCCTGTCATTTTATCTTCCTGCAAGGTAGATGTAATAAAACTTATTCCAGTCTCTATAACTCCATTGTGATGTATCGATTTATTGATAGAAATAACCTTACCCTTCTTCGATGACTGTTGGGGGATCTTAATTTTGAATTTAAAGGAAGTTGAAGAGACGTTATTTGACCGTGTTGACCACTAGGCATCATAATCTTTTGTGATCAATGGATGTTTTCTATGCATAAGTCTAATCATCTGAAATTGCGTCTGCGTGCGGACTGAGGAATCTCATAATTGAATAGCCTCACCCAAAGTTGTGAGTGATCTCTTTCAAGTTATTTGAAATATCCTGACAGAAGTCGAATTGTCTACTAAACCTACAAGGATTATATTTTTCAATAATGAAAATATTGTCGTTACGTAGAATTAAGTGGTAAGAGCATTGACTAATAAAGTAACTCGTAAGCCTTGATGATAAGGATCCATCGTCGATCAACACATTTTCTTCATTCTCAGTCCAACACAATTTGGAAAGCATCAAGGGATTCATTTCTTTGAAGATTTCCTCAGATTCTGATTTGCTATAAAATATTGTCATTTTCTCACCACTAAATCTTATCATGCGCGCGTGGTGGCTATTCACTTGATTGTTCTCATAATATACATCGAAGTATTGGCCAATCCAAGTATAGACGTAATGGATTGGAAAAGTTACCGCACATTCTCCAAGGTTAGGGGCGTAGACGATCTATTTCAACGCATTATATATGCTCGCAAGAACAGGAATTGCAAGGCAAAATTTCTTCCCTGTGACCATTAAGCATGCAACCTTGAAAACACTTGGGCGAATGCGATCTATCTTTTTGCTTGGCAAAAGAAACTTGCAAATCCAACACGCTATGAATGCCGCAATATAAGTTTCCTTTTTCAAAGACCCTGGAATACCCAAATGTGTCAAAAGGGATGTCGAAATCCTTTGTATCAGTAAGGTCATGAGACTCTACGCTTCCTGAAGGGTTATAGGTCATCTTTGATTTAGATGTGGTCTTTTTTCTATTCGCCCTACTCGGGGGAGTCCTATACTTAGTCTCTCTTTTGAACCAGAAACGGATCTAGTCTTTCATCCACACTCCTCGGTCATAGTTCAAAGGTAGTAGTAAGCGTAAAAGAGATGCCTATAACTCTCAGGGAGAAGTGGCTTCCCTTCTTTGTCACGAGTGAGAAACTTCTGCGATGAAAGAATAACTTCATCAAAGAATGTGCCATCAATGGAAAGGCCACCAAGTCGATAAAGGTCGTAAAATGTGATGGACAATTCCTCAACGAGCGTATGGAGTGTATTTGTCGAGAGACACCAATATTTGAAGAAAACTAGCAAGATATTTTCACAGCGGTCGTAAGAGAATCACGACGCATAGACGGCTTCAAAGATACCGACATGTGTGAGCACTTCTTTATATCTTCCAAGGATATTCTCGACTCATTCCCAATAATGGGAAGTGAAGCATGCCTTTCCAAAAAAGGAAGAGGGAATGTTCCATGTAGTTTTGTCAATATTGAATCCTACGAACGGAAGCGTGAATTTGGCTATTTTTGGATCTCCATTGTGAAGGAATGAATTTAATACGACCACTTCTTCTTCTCTCGACGTAGTAGAGAAAGTCGATGGTGTTACAACTTCCTTAATCCACTTGCTAGTCCAATCTTTGAGATAAAAGCATCCTTCAAGGGGTATAAAAGACTCAACAAAAGTGTCGATCGTTGGCTTGTTCACATATAATGACAAACTTTTCGATTGAGACCCTCCCTTCTCACCCGTCAATGAAATATGGGTGCGACGGCGTGGCGTAGTCCTTAATTTGCATAATTGATGCAATTTTCTAAAAGAAAAGTATAAGATGATGGAGAGAGATGCTTACAAAATTTTGGTAATTAAATTACCTAATTGGTTGTCCTTCTCTCGAGTCCCTGAAATTTCTTTTCAAGCTTGATTTTGGTTACCTACAAGGGAACAAGTTAATAAAGTTGATATATTGATATAGATTGGCGCAAAAATTAAGGCTATGTTATGATACATGCTGATGCAATTCTATAAGTTTAAAACACACGACAAGTAGACAGACGAATTTCAAGCACCAATCACATTCGAGACGTCAAAGATGCATCAAGACAAACATGCAAAGTCTGCTGACAAAGTTTCTTTTAACAATTAAGTGCTAAAAAATAAAGTCTCAGGTACCTAATAAACAAATATGGTATCGGCAGGATGCAAATAGCGGGTGGCAGCAATTTGGTCGAAGCAACCGTCAAACATTTCTACATGACCGTTCATAGTGCATCAAGTTTTCACCTTAAAGTACGATTGGTAGACATAATGTCCTAACCAATTCATGATGGGAAGTTTCATGTAAGACCAACAAAGACAATAATTCATATGGTACTTAGCATCTTGCATGGGAAATAAATATAAAGTGCATCGGGTCAAGTGTTCTTGCAACTTTGACAAAGAAGATATTGTCCTTGAATCTATATGGGCACAGACTACAAAAATCAGCAATTGTTCCATGCAAGGTAGTAAAAAAAAAAAAAAGAAACACAAGCAGGGTGATAATGAGAGCATCAAGTCATTCATTGGTTAATTCGTATGAATTCTACTGTAAACTCAAGAGGCATATTAGATCACTGCATGAAAGTTATTTTGGGCGGGATAATATGAGAGCAAGCGTGTCCATGAATAATTTGAAAACCTAAGAGTTATATATATATATATATATATATATATAAAGTTTTAAACTCTAACAAAGAAGAAATTCACCCATAGTTTAGAAAAGTAGTGTGTACCTTAAAACAATTCAAGAGTAGCTCGGCAAGAGTGATGACCAACTTTAAATTGATTCTATCAGTCGAAAAGGCAGCAAAACCAAGCAAACTAGCAAATAATGAATGACGGCAGCGGCAAATAAGACGTAGCAGACGGCAGCGGCAAATAAAGACGTAGCAGTAGTCCGGTAACACTAGCGAAAAAAGGAAACGAGGAAGAGTTTGCCTTTGGATTATGGGTAAATTGATGCCTCAACCATCGAGTATTTATAACAGATATGCATCCTATATTCAAGAAGGATTCTGGTTAGAAGTGTTTCAATTTAAGACACCGAAGGATTCATTATTCGAAGTACTTGCGGTTTCGTAGGCTGATTTGCCGAGCCGAGGAAGTATACTCGCAAAAGGAATCGGGTTCTTCCTGTTTTGTCTAATGAGACGAAGAGAAAGAAAGAAATGCGAAGCTCTGTGTGAGAACTTTCACTTGAAACCCTAATTTCCCCTAAATACATGCTTTATTCTAAGATTTAGACCACTTATTATATACCATTGCATGACATTCCCCATGTATTACAACATTGTTCATGCATTGCATTTTATTCCTTTTACTTGAAGGAAAATAGTTACTTGAGTTGATTTTTAATGATCCACCAATAATTTGTTTCCAAGTGGCTTTGATTTGGATTGAGGACTTTAAAAGATAGGTGAGGGGTGTTAATTAAGTATTGGTACACTTGGAGGGGTGGAATTAGCATTAGTCAAAAGATTAGGAGAGATTATGAACAAGAAAGAGGCCATGTGGCAAAACCCTAACCTTGGATGTTGTTTGACCAAGAGATTGGAAATAATTTAAACCTTCTTGAAGCCTTTTTCCTCTCACCTTGGCCGAAATTTCTAGACAAGAAAAGGAGAGAAAGAGCTCCAAAAATTTCAGCTTTCAAACACTAGCAACTAAGAGCAAATCAAAGAGAAAGATTTTGAGCTAGTGAGAGTTTTCCCTCTAATCTTGGTGCTAGATTCAAGCTTCAAGACTTCAATTGGTTGGTTGTTTTGGTGTTCTAAGTTTCATATAAGAAAGGTAAATAATCCTTAACTTTTGGTTTTATAGTGTTTTAACATGTATTTGAGGTTTTCATGGCAAATTACATGTTGTTTGGACAAGATTTTGGGTTGAACTCTTGAATTAAGCAAGAGGAAATTAGGTAGTAAGTATGCACACCAAGTGTTTGATGAAATGTCTACCCTTTGTTCATGGTTGTTTATGATGGATTTACATGTTTTAAACATCTTTTGAGTTGGATCTATGCTTGATATGTGATTTAAACAAGAATCATTGGAAGGTGAAGGTTGGTGAAATGATGACAAGATTATGGACTGTTTTCAATGCTTGGCTGACCGGCCTTTGAAGGAAGGGTTTTTCATTTATTTGTGTGGGTTAATTACACCCTAAGTATGCTTGAACAACTTGGCTAGGGGTTGGTTAAGTTCATGTGTGAATTGATTTGAATTTGGAGCAAGTAAAATGGCTAGAAGGACCATTAGTGGACTGGTTTAGCCTTTGTAAGACAACTAGCTTATTATGGAACCCTTGTGCATGTTTATGTGTTGTATTTTGAACTCAAATGATACCAAGTGACTTAAGCTTCTGTATATGAACATTAGAGGACTGATTTGGGTGAATTTGAACCAAAACAAATGAAGTTAGCATGAGGAATTAGTGTGCACATGTAAGGGTTTGAGACTGATCCAGGTTGGAAAAATCAGCCAACTTGCCCGAGCTACTGTTTCTTCTAGGGGACGAACTAGAAAGTGTGTGAGGTACCGTTAGAAATCCCTTCAAGTCTAGTTTCCAACGCCGCTGACGGCACCTAATTCCGATCTTTCTACAGTGAGATACGGCCATTTTACCGAAACTGCGCGAGCGCGACTGTGCACCCGCGAGAAACTTTTTAAAGCTTGAATGAATCTTTCCTTTTACCCAACTTTCATGCACTTGTTAAACTTGTTTATTCATGAACTTTTACTGCATTTTGGGCCTAAATCTTAGGGTGAATTGAGTATAGTTAATCGCTCACTTAGGCACCTAATGAGCTCACTTTGCTTGGAATTAAATCTAATCGTTGACGTTTTCACTCCTTGCCCTAGGAGAGGGAAACGGTGGTGCACGTAATCGCGCGACTTGACGCGTGACTGCTACTTTGCTTGCCAGGTGAGTGTTCCACTACCTGCTACCTGCTTATTTTGACTAACTAAATACATGAATTACTACTGTTTGAGTCAAATCTTGTTTTGTTAAAAAATGGAAACGAGTGTGTACTTTATCGCACTCGACCTTCCTCATTTTCTACTGTAGCTTTGTATACTGTTATTGTGAGATATAATCTCTCTATATGTGACTGTATGAGATGTGATTCATCTATATGTGACTGTACATGAGTTGATGGGCGATACCTCATCAACCATTGCCACTGTTTGGGTACCCTACCTCAAAGGTGAATCGGTTCTATCGAGCCAGCAAGGGCTTGGTCGAAGAGGCCGATAAACCTTGGGGACTGTTTACTGATTACTGGAAACTGGTATACTCGAGTATTACCGAACCACTGATTTGGAGTGCGGGCCCGGTAAGGGGTTGATTGGTGGACGGAGATGATAGAAAGTGGTGTTCTACGGACTGTATATTGCTTAAATGCAAATGTTGACGGAGAGTCAACGGACCCCGGTATGATCAAGTTGAGGGGAATTTGGCTTTTGAAAGCCACCCGTATCCTTAATTTGAATTGTGATTTAATTATTATTCTATTGTACGATATTTATTCGGTTAATTTATGCTCTAATTTGGCTATGTGCTTACTTGCTTTACTTGGAACCTCACTGGGCGTTAGCTCACCCCATTCCCTTTGTTTTCCTTAACAGATCGGGGACGGACTTAGGATCAAGGGACTTACTAGCTTCCTTTTGCTTGAACTTGTAATCCCTCTTATTAGGAAGACTTTACTTTTGACTTTTGTAAGCCTAACACTTAAGTTCGACCTGTGTTATGAAACTGTAGTATGGTTTGATATATGTAACGTTTAGTTGGCTTTTAAGTTTGGAAAACTGGTTGTCTATTATTTATTTTCTAGGGTTTGTACCGTTTATTTGAAGTTTCCACTGGATGTTTTGAGTTACTAGTTCTCTGATCGATCGAGTCCTGGCGAGAGCTGAGCAGGCAGTCCGCTGATACCCTAGGGTTCGCCCTAGGGAGAGGTGAGGCTGTCACACTCTGACTCAAGGTGGTTTTGGAAAAGAATTGTTCTTGCAATTGGCTTCCTCTACGAGTTGGGTTTTCAGCATTTGTGTCAGAGTGCTCCTTGATTTCCGAATATGATCAGTGAAGAAATCAATTGTTTAGTTCATCAATGATGCAAATCCTAACTTCAAGAGATTGAATACTACAAAGAATGGAGTTAGTCTGTAATAGGAAACATAAAGCTACTACATAGGATGATTCGGCTCGGAAGTTAAGACCACTAACTTATGCATGAAATTGGTGGTATTCCACGTAACTATCCTATATGATACAAGTCATTGCTATGAAGTTTGTAAAGCTTCGAGTTTAGCCCATTTATGGATTTTATTTGGAAACTAATATGTCAACGGTGTTCAAATTGAAGCAAAAAAAAATATGTCAAAACTTGTCCGTTCAAAATTTGCTTCAGTTTTCAGCATTCACGCATAAGTTTCGAGGGGGGCATTTGTAGACAATGGAATTTTAATTAAATTCTAAAAATTACCATTGGTCTATAAATCATTTTTATGGTTTATCTTTATCCAATTGGATATTGCCATATGTCATGTATACTTGGAAAAATTGGTTATTAAATGGCCAATTATATTTCGCCACGTGTCAAGTTGAGGTGTTCCAAATCAATTCAAATTGCAGGGATATCTCCACCAACCAAATCATATCATGTCACATGTCTATATGACTTGACAGAATTTTGGATAGATACCTAAATACTTATTTCTTATTAAAGAGATAATATTTAGAGTTGTTTAATCCATATATATTTCTTATATGCTGCAATAGGTTGTCCAGTCAAACGGCACCACATCACGTGTCCCCACGAGTTTGGCTAATCGAGGAATTACTTATTTCTTTATTAATAAATATAAAATGAAGAGATAATATTTAACTAGCACAATCCTAATATGACTGCACGTCTTGCAAGACAAGTAGAGTGGTATACATGTTTTCAACTTCTACCTCATACCACAGCTATAAATAGGAGTCTCTCTATCAAATCAAGGGACAGACATCAAGAGGCATCTCATACACTCAAGTAGTGAAGCTCTAAACTACGAAGGTCTGGGTCTTCAAATTCTTCAAGTCTTCCATATATCAAGGCTTGAGCCTCCAAATATTTTCAAGTCCTTCAAATCTTCCATATCAAGATTTGAAGGAATCGGTGGTTGATCCAAGAACAAGTTGCGAAACCCTTGGATTGGCGTTCGAGGAGAAGAATCGAAGGAAACTCTCTATAAGTTCGAGAAAATTCCAGAAATTGTACCCATATATTTTCCTAAATTTATAAATTACATATTTGTCGTGTATTTCTTTTTCTTGTCGTTTTGCAGACTTGAAATTTAATCGCGCACAATATCATCCCTAAAAAAGAATTAAGCAAGAAGCCAAAACCAAGAATTAAGACTAAGCCTCTGTTTGTTTGGCTGTAAAATATTTTCACCTGCAATTATTTTATAGGAAAAGATTTGCATTTTCATAATTTTCACCAAGACTAAGCCTCCATTTGTTTGGTTGCAATTTTGCAACTTTGTTCATACGCTCAAAATGGATATGACTAATTACAACCACCACTGTTCTTTGCCGCCTACTACACTACCACCTCAAGCTGACAAACCCTTAACCCATGGAAATCCATCTACTCACCACTTGAGATGGAGTTGCAGATTCGTAGTCGACTTAAGAGAATTCCTTGATTCAAAAGTGAGGAAAACGTAATCTCCCTGATCACCAGAATATGATCCGTAAACTTCAAAACCAATTTTCATAGAAAGATCAAGGCAATTTGACACAAAAAAATTGTAGTTCCAAAAGAAAAGGATAAAAGAAAACCGAATCTGAATGAAGAAGGAAAAAGATCTTAAGGTTGTCTAGAAAGTGAAAATTATATCCAAAACTGCATTGGAAACAGAGTCACAGGTAAGTTCACTGGCAAATTCCCCGGTGAGCCTTTTGGGTCTCTCATCACCTTCGGAAGTTAGGTTTTTTTTGTTGAAAGTTTCGATTTCATTAGAGACACGTTCTTCTGAAAAATAACATCAATAGCTCTTTTAGGGAAGTTATTTTACACTGACTTCAGGAAAATATTTTACAATGGAAATTATTTTCACCAACTTTAAAGCAACCAAACACCAAAAATTGTTGAAAATGATTTCCAAACTATTTTCAGTCCAAACAAACACACCCTAAGTACAGACAGAAATCTAGAGCAACTGAAAGAAGTTAGAAAGGAATCAAATGAGCTATGGCATGCCAAGTAATCATCATACGCTTTTCTGATATCTAACTTTAAACGATCAATCCTTTTCAAATAATCCGAAATTATGTCAACAAGCCATGAAGGGGATTTAACCACGTTGTAGTTCACAAGAACAGTTACAAGGAAATCTTCTATATCTGAAATTGCAGCTTCAATCTAACCAGAGATTTCAAACTCCCACTACCCTGTCAGCATCATTCCAGTTGTGAATGTAATGCACAACAGTTGTCAAAAACTTATACTCCACTTGAAATTCATTGAACATGGTAACCATAAAATTGTGAAACCAACGTGCAAAAGGCCTAGATTTCTTCTTCCAAAACTCGTTCTCAGCCAACTCAATTTGCAACTTCAGCTTTTCTAAGGCAAAATAAGCAGTATCATAATGCAACCCATCATTCCCCTTTCCATCCCAGTTACTGCTTCCAAAATCTTGAATATAATCTTTCACAATTACTCAAATTGGGTTGCAATGCAGAAACAAAATGCCGCTAATAGCAATCACAAAGAAGAAAAACAAGAAGAAGAAATGGGAGAATTATGCATTCATTAGGACTTGTAAATTATGCACTAATGACTATCAGGGTAGAATCAACATGGTGGACCAGATCACTAGCCATAGTTAGCACTGTAAGTCTATAAACTCATTACTCATCTGGTTGTGTATTTTTTCAACATACTAAAAAATGATATTCTTTTGAGAATATTTTGACATTTAATTTACACGAAACATCTATACAGTGAAAAATGAGTAAAATTATAACAAAATCTGTAATGTTTAATTAGAAGGTAAAACTAAGTCAAATTTATATGAAATTCTATGTATAACTAATACAAGTAATGAAATATATTATGAATGGTGTTGATTTTTAAATTTGTAAATTAATTTTATTAGGAAATAATGAAGAGATATTCTCTCCAATGCGATGGAGAGGAATCTAGTCCACCTATCTTAAATTTGAATGTAAGCTCCATGTTGGCCTCTTACATTTTATCTCGGGTAAAAAATAAAAAAGCCTCCTGTGGCATAGTTGTTTTACAGAAAAATCCTCTGTGGTTTCAAATCATACGCGTTGGTATCTCATCATTTAAAGTAAAGTGAAAAATCGACAGAAATCATTAGATCTAATGCATTTGATGTGAACACGCTGGAATTGCTCGTGGTTCTTTCGAAAAATAGTTTTTTAAGACAAAATTTGACTTGATATACCTATTTTGCCCCTCAAATCTTAATAAAACTACCATGGCTCTCCTTCAATTTCGCTAACCAACAATTTTTGCTTATATTATTAGTGAATAAAACCGATGAATAAAAAATTGTTTGTTTTAGACTATTTTTTGCTTATATAAGGGTATTTTTGTTATTTCACTCAGATTCGTTTGTTTTAACGATTTCCGTTGATGTTTCAAATTATTTCAAACCATGAGATACCGACACTTATGATTTGAAACTATAATGGGCTTTTCTGTAAGATAACTAAACCACAGGAGGCTTTTTTTTAACACCCTTTTATCTCATTTTTCTAAAGTCTAGCAAATGCAATGCACGTAAAATCATTTTGAATAACAAAGTTCAAATTTATTTTGATGGAATGCACGTAATGAAAAGTGAAATAATTAGCATAACATTAAAAAGTTATTCAAGTATTGAATGGCTAAAATATAATAAACCGTATAATGCAATTGTCTGGACTCAATTTCACTTGTGTTTGGATAGCAGATTATTTGTCAAAATTTATTTGCTTACATCATCATTACAATTTTCAACACAACTTTTTATCTTTCCAATTACCTTTTTATCTCACATACATCATATCACAAAAAATGCTACAGTAAAAATATCTCAAATAATTTACAATCCAAACAAGTGTATTAATTTTTTTTCATTTTCAAAGTCTTTTTTTTTTTTCCTTTTTTCGCTGGGATTTAGTGCAACTTACCCTTTAGATTATTCTTAACTAACTCTATTTTACTCCTGACTAAAAGAAATTGTTCATAGTTCATCTTGAATAAGATGATTAATATGTTAATTTACTATGGCAAATAAACAAAACAATATCAACTAGTTCAAAATATTGATGTCGGCTTCACTGGTATGACTTCCATAAAATCTAACTTGCAACAACCAAGACAAAAAGGAAGGCCTAAGAAATTCAATAATTGAAGGTAGAATAATGGAACCGAGTGAAACAACTACACTCTAGTTTATATTGGATACGAGATTTTATGCCAGAATGGAGTCCTTAAAAGGTTAAGGAAGCCGTCTGTTTCCAAATTAGCCTATAAATTCTCACAAGAGAACAGATCAAGTGCAAGGAATAAAAATAATAATGATAGAACAGTGCTTTCTGGACGATGATCTTAACCATCCAACAGCAAAAAATGCTAAGTGCTACAACATAATGAATTCCTGATAATTTGCCTACATTAGATCCTTAGGAAACACTTCTCCTTTTATCTAATTTCACCTCTAAGTGTGTGTTTATCCTGTTGTCCACGAAGAACTCAAAAACTAAATTTCTTCATCTCACTTTTAAACATACAGAAGAAAGTGGAAAAACACATTGCAAATGCATACTGCGCATACACGTGTGCTATCTCTGGGATATTTCATCCCCTCCGTCAGTTTGACCGGAAACAGCTTCATCTTCGGACAACATGGATTCAGCATTCTCAACCACAGAACATGATTCATTCAAATCTCCAGCAGTCTGAGAAAAGTCCTTTGATGACTCATCAATTGATTTTTCTTCAATTGACTTTTCTTCTCTTGTCCCTTTATGCCCTTCCATAGATATGGCTTCATGCTGTTCTTGCTGTTGCTCTGTGGATGAAGGATGAAGCAGAGTTGTCAGACCTAAGCCTTTAGAAAGAGAGACATATTTGAAAACAAGCTGCTTGTAGTTGTTCAGCAGGTCTTCGACGTCGCCTACTGTCAGATCACCAACCCGAGAATACAAATATGGGAAGTCCTGAAATTCTTGCTTCAGTTTATCCTCCTTCAAAAGCATGTTTGCTCCTTTATTTTGCAGGTCTGAGATTGATGGAATTTTAGACAACTGATCTTTCACATACGGCTCTTCATTCCTGGACTTAGTGTCAGATGATTCGAGTGAGGACTGATTTTGTATTGTCGAGACTTGCTGCTTGTTATGATTCAAACCTTCTCTAGGGTTCACAGGTCCAACCCTTTGATCACTTTGACCAGGCAGATTGTCCGAGGGCCCTGACAATCCTGAAAGAAGTGTATGTGCATATTCCATATTCTTCTGAAATTCAGTTTCATCCATTGAAAGTGCTTTCGCATCGATATTCATAATAAATGACTCCGCTGAAAGCATGTTAGTGAAAAAGTAGGCTGCTTCAGAGACCAAACGACTTTGGCGCCTATATTGTTGGATATACAATAAGTTGGAATGCAGTTTGTGGAGGATTTGCCTGTTTGAGACATCAAAGAACCAATTTTTAGCACCGAAGGGAACGAATAACAAAAGCCGAGTGGCAACGGGTTGCCTAGATGTAGAAAGCACCAATAACAAGGGGCATTTTAGTGGAAAAATAATCTCACCACTCTCCTGTAATAAATGATTTCAGCTAAGGCAAATAGATATAAAAAAATAAAAACATGGATCCAAAAGTTTCCAGCTACATATATAGGGAACATGTGCTTGACTCAGCAAAATGATAAAACACTCTCAAACATGAAAAGGCATGCCAGATTGTTTGGTGAAATGGATTATTTCCACAATATAGCCAAAACTATTAGGTGCCAAATCAACAAGGACAACCAGTTTCTTGAACAGATACTAGAACATTATCCTTGGAGAGAGTTCAGGAAGCCACTTTAATACTCCAAAAATATAAGCTAAAAAATCCATCTAGACAAATCATATCTTCAAAAAATGAGATCTCCAGGGCCCTCAACTTGATCGACTAGCCCTAACTGCATCTCTTTTTAGCTTAAAATGTCAGTTCTCTACCTCAAGGTAACTTCTCTATAGGAAGTTAGTTGTCATTCTTTATTCATTATTACAAGAAAATATACTTCTTGGGTCAGTTCAGAGTTTAATCACCACTAAGAGCAAACTGCTCAAGCAGATGTTTACCCCTCTTCTCACAGGATTAGATACCACCGAACAGCAAAAGTATTCTATTTCCTTTGACTCAATTAATGTCTTTGGATTTCAGAAAGCATGCTGTGGCAAAATAACTCTCATAACTTCGAAAGGGTGATAAACATAAGCTTTTTCCAAGTCATTACAGCAGTTTTCAGCATGCCCAAGAATAAGTTCCAGAAGGCAGAAGATGCTGAATTTCAAATCATCTGCATAGTGGTAAAATGTATCTCATCTCAAATGTACTTCAACAACCATTCATCCTTTTTGCCATTTTTACCTTCGATGTATTTGCTTCGCCGGCTGAATAGTGTGATTCATGTCTGATGCTTGTGTTTCACATTCTAACTTTGTTTTTGTAATTGATATAAAAAAGCTGACAGCTTAGTTGAACATATGTATAATTCAGCTAACTTGTGCACTATTTGATGTTGAAAAGTGAGTTTTTTTTTTTTTTGGGTTGTTGGGGGGGGGCATTGAAATTGTTTTTCGAAACAAAGTTTTTCTCATGCACTGTTCACCCTATAACTCGTTTGCAGTACCAGAATTTAAAAAATGATGAGCACCAAACGAGACTATTTTGACAGATACAGATCAAAATATAATTTTGTGGCAACCAGTGTCTACAGGAGATAGCCCATTAGTGCATAAGAAAATACTAAGGAGCTGACTCAGTACTGGATATCACTATTACAACTCAAAATTACCCAGGCTTCTCACTGAATAACTCCTCCTTAAATGATGTTGATTTCTTAATTCGCTGGATTCCTGTTTCAAGTAACTATAAATTTGCAGTGAAATAAATTTCAGTAATCTTTAGGAAACTACACAACCGATAGCCAGAATCTGTACCCATATGTTGGAAGAGTCATCTACAGTCTTTCCAACAATTAAGTAAACAGCTCTAGATCCAGTGTCTAAAATGCAGTTCTACAGTGTCAGCAATGTATAGAAGGTTTGTGTATTAATCAAAGAACTCTAAATACATTTAATATAAGATTAGTCAGCAATACATGTCAGCATACTTAGAAAAGAGGGTTTAGATTTAAAAGACATTCACAATTATATATGAAATTCTCTTTTTCCATTCCGCATGTGGCATGCATTTTAAATTCACTCACATAGAAAAATCTGTGCACTCCCAATGCATAAAAGACTAATCCTTAAAACATCTTATATCTTTACAAAGTCTGCTTCTTCACAAAAGGTGTCTGATTTAACTCCTTATTATCTAGGACATGGTTCCTTTCCTAATTCAACTACAGAAGGAATATATACCAAAACCTTAAAATTTGCTGCAAGATGGCTACATTGGATTGCTGATAACCTCCTAAACTAATCCTATCTTGCCTACCATTTATCTTGCATCAAAAGGATGTGGTGCTTTGACTAACTCTAATCCTTAAATCTAAATGATAAAAGAATTGCAAACTCAAACTCTAAAGATAATTATAAAACAGTAAATACCAAAGCCAGGAAAACTCCTATGAGACAGCTACATTACCTAAGTACTGAAAATCCCAAAAAATAAGGTTCTACATTATACATAAAACACAGAAGCATAGTCAACAAATTCTATCTCCGAAATAGCCTGCTTAGCGTATTCTATATCCCAAATAGACTCCTCCTGAGATATCGCTGTCATTTTTTCTTTTTCCCCCTTCTAATTTTTGCATAATAACACGAGAATCAGACTTGCTGTACATAAACGACCACAACTCCCAGGAATTGTCCTTTTTCCATTTAGAAATAAGAAAACAAGACAATCGTAGTTTAACATAAATTACTTTCTGCACATTCTCAAATCTATCGGTCCTTGCTGTACATAAACGACCACAACTCCCAGGAATTGTCCTTTTTCCATTTAGAAATAAGAAAACAAGACAATCGTAGTTTAACATAAATTACTTTCTGCACATTCTCAAATCTATCGGACACAAGGACAGTTGACATACTGAGCACAAAGGACTGGTTCTTAACAAAGCAGAGAGATCTAGAAAAACAGCAAAGAACTAGTGCCTAAATTGCAGTAAAGAAATGGTATGAACCTCAACAGTGTCCATTCTGGTGATCTTGAAAATGAGACTTGAAAGAGATAGAATTATATAAGGGAAAAAATGAAACACACTCCCACACAAACATACACACACACACACACACACACAGAGAACAGAGAGCATACAAACACAAAAGCATAAAAATCTGCAGTTTTTAAAGGAGAACAATGTATTCTCCTTTTTTTTTGGGTAAAAAATGGATTCTCATTGAAGTCTCACTAATTGGAACTATTTCAGTATGTGGATTACAGCTAAACAAAAGACACAGAAGAGAAAAGAAAGAGCAGATTTACCTTTATAGTGACATAAATGAGAACAGGAAGAAATTCATCAGCTCCAGGAGGATTTTCTTTTGCTGCAATAGAGGCATTTAGCAGTAGATTACTAATAACCTTGCAACAATTCAGGATGCAAACAAGTTTGTCTCTTGGTGCTTTGTACATATTAATCTTCTGTAGTTCCTTCTGAGCAAGCTGCATCAATAACAAAAAATTGTAATCCATCTTATGGTCAATCCGACACATTTCTTTCTCACCCAATATCCGCTTTTAGTTATCAAGAGCTAAGCTGCAGTTTACCCCGGAAAAAGTTATACGAAACCTACGCACCTATACTTTGTTTGAGATAGTATATGTTACTAAGACCATCCAACAATCAGAAGGAAGTTCTTACTCACCAACCATGATGTTTCATTTTGGAAGGTTGGCTTGATATCCAAATTCTCTGGCTGAATGAACTGTTGAACTAAAGCAATCTTTTCATAAAGTTGATCATCAGCTTGTACATCTTCTGGAAGTGAAGCAAATACACGTGGAAATAATTTTGTCATAACGTATTTCTCCAATCCCTGTAAAGTATATGTGTGTCATGAACAACAATTGACCAGTTTAGCATAGATAAGACATTTGGGCACAATCAGTTGAAAAGTAGTAGAGAACACAATTTTCACAACTGAAATTGAGGGCCAAAACACTCAAGAAATGGGTATCCATGGAAATCTAAACTTAACAAAAGCCCAGTGGTTCCCAGATCAGTAAAGCGCTTCAAGAAATAGATTTTAATTGACTAATGGTGTAGCACAAAAGCTGTTGGCAAGTCAAGAGTTTCTTAGGTTGGTTTCACAGCAAACACCCAAAAGGAAAAATAACAAGAATTAAGAACACAGAACCGTACATTCATGTTTAGTATACCACGACTTGCTATAGTCATGCTCAATATTTCCTGAAGTTCACCAAACAAGAAAAATTCATATATCCCCATCTTGAAAAACATCATCCTGTTAATTTTGGCCCATTGTAAACTCAATTTTCCCAATCCTTAAAAGTAACAGTACTAACAACTGATACTGAAACTTTTAAGTGATTGGATTTCCAAGAGGATATCCTTTATAAGCAATCAACTCTTCTGGAAACAACTAGGTCAATACCGTTAGAAACTTCTTATAGCTTCACATAGAAGACAATTACAGTTAAAAATTTCTTTGGTTCATCATACTTTTTCCACTTTACTTATGCAAATGCCCAGCTAACAAAGAAACATTAACAAAAAACAAAATCTTGGGCTGTTTTTGTTGGATTAAAGATTCCAAAACCTGACAATGTAGAGATTGTTTTACACTAGCGTATCCAATATAATACATAACCTATATTCAGATTAAAAATTAACGTTTTAAATACTCATGGCACACATTCATACTAGTATTAAACTAGATGTACCTGTATCCTTTTTTTCTTCCCTTCTTTAGTAAGTAAATTCTAAAAAGACGAAGGCAAAAAAAGAGGCATAAACCGAAATAATGCAAGAAAATCAAGCTCACCTCACCAGCACTCTCCAATTCCTCCTCTGAACAACCAGCCCAAAGTGTATGAGCCCTAAATGCAGTTTCCATATTGCCAAGAAATTCTTGCACAGCTGCACTATCCCTTTCCCCATCCGGCGCATTGTTCATAAATGAAACTATAAAGCTGCAAATGTCTCAAATTATAATCAATCCAAATTTAAAAAAAAAAAACCATCAGAACTATGCTTTAACTATGTAATTAATTACTTAATCTACTAGTAATAAGTATACCAGGCTGAAGTGAATAATCAAGATCAATTCCCATCAAACCTTTTAATGTCTTTGACAAACGGGGCAGCGGAAGGATGACGCATTCTCTCGAGGAAGTCGTGCCACGTCAACGGTGCCGTCGATGATCCAAAGGCATCGGAGGTGGCCGTCTCCATTCACGGGGAGTTTTTTATGTAAATCGCCGATAATATCACCGTCTTGGGCAAGTCAACCGATCGTTAATTTCAAAGAGAAAAAAGTGGAGGGTGCTGTTTGAGCTGAGGTTTTAACAAAAAGAAGCTAAAAAACGTAAATTTATAACAATTTCAGCAATTGGGATTTTACAGCACATGAGAAGGGGAAAATTGATACTTACCAATCGGAGATTTTTCGGGTGAATGCAAGATTTTTTTTCCCTCCTTTTTTGTGGACTTTGGGTTAGATATCAGTAGTGGGGTGGAGCTTGTTCTTGATTTTAAGTGGTTTCTGCAATCAGATGCTGGGAATTCTGCAAAATTTTATCACGAATTAGATGTCTTCTTATGTCGGCTAGGGAGAAGGTTGTAGTAGCAGTAAGGCGGCGGCGGCGGCAGCTCGGTGGCGGTGGCAGTAGTGGTGGCGGAGAGCAAGTTGGAGTCGGCAAAGGAAGAAAGAAAGGCACAAATACATCCATTTTTTCTCGGATTCCTCGAACATTTGTTTTTTTAATTTTTTTCTGATAGGCAATTTTTTATTTATTTTTCTTTTATTTCCTTTTATTTTTTTCCCTTGGTCTTTTTTCTTTCTTACTGCGTTTTTTTCCCCCTCCAAAAGTGAAATTTATGGTTTGGTGCTTTGAGACTAGGGGTGAGCAAATTCGGTTCATATCGAATTCATAACCGATTTCAAATTCAATTCGGTAATTTGAAATCGGGTATTTGGTAATTTGGTACAAATTCGGTACATACCGAATTCACCGAATTCTAATATGGTATGAAATAGGTAATGAGATTATGAATTTGGTAATAATCGATTTTGCATTCAAATTTGGTAATTGAAATCGGGTACCGCATTATCGCATTCAAATTACCAAATTGGTATATAAAATTACATAATATATAGATAAATGCTATTTAGTACTATTAGTATATACCACTAATACTTTATTATATTATATAGGTAAATGCTATTAATAATAATTAGTATATGGTATTATCATTATATCATGTACTTATAATATATAATAATGTACAATATATTATTTTAGTATTTGTTAATTGTTATATGACTATAATAATACATAACATGATAACAATATAAGATAACTATAATACTTATTATTTTATACATGAGTAACATGACTAGAATTAGATAATAATTAATACATCTATGTATAATACTAAATATTAAACAATAAACATAATTAGTAATTAGAATTTAGATATTGGTAATTTGATACATCATTCATGTTTGAAACCTTGAATTATTGAATATTTGAATGTGTAATCTGTAACTTGCAAGTATTAGTGTACTCTACATATTTAACATAAAAATTCATATTATCTATTCACTAATCTTAATTCTTAAGGCTTTAAGTATAGATAAGACAACTAAGCAGTTAGCAGTGTAAGTGAATGCATATGAATTGCAAATCAATGTATTAGTGTATTGACTTTCACAATAACATATGTAAGTAAATAAGTTTTATTTTGATTTGAAATAAATTATAAGTTTGTAACTAATATAACTTATCACTAATCATTCTAATTTGTAAGTTTGTAACTAATATTACTTATTATTAATCATTGTAAATCATAAATTCATAAATTATCACCAATCATTGTACAGTCTAAGGTTTATTCTAGTTTAAATTAATCACTTTTATGTGTTCCTTAAATCATAGACTAAGGATTCTAGGTATAAGTGATCAAATAAATGTTAATTAAACCACAAAATGATTAGAACATAAGGAATGTGTTCAATTATGAATAAACTTGAGAATCAAATTAGTAATAATTTTTAAATCATTGAGGAGCATAATGAATGTATTATAATTTAGGAGCCCCAATTTGTAAATTAAAAATTACACAATCACTTTGGGTGAATTTGGGAAAAGTCGGATTTCAACTAATAGATGAATTTGGGAAAAGTTTTGAAGTTTTTTTTTTTAATAATAGATGAATTCGGTTAAACCGAATTCATTACCGTTTTCGAATTTGAAATCGGTTGCGGTATGAATTCGGTTATGTCTAATTCGGAATTGAAAACGGTTTAGATTTCTAGAGATAGAATAACCGAATTCACCGAATTCAGTGCATCGAATTACCGAATTTGCACCGAATGCACACCCCTATTTGAGACTCTTAACTCTTATCCAAACAAACTCTTTTATTTCCTGATCTGTTATTTTTCTTTGGCTTTTTAATTTTTGTTGCAATTCTATGGCTTAAGGCCATGGTATTCTGTTCAGTTTCGTTAGTTTTTTTTTTCTTATATTTTTATATGATGGCATTTTTTTCATTTCAATATATTAGTTAGTTGAGTTTTGAGTGTGTTACTGGCAAGGGGTTAAATCTAATTCATCAAACCACAAGATTTATTTGGTAATTTCTCAGGGAAAATAAATTTAATTAACTCCTATGAATCTGTTATTCTCTCTCTCTCTCTCTATATATATATATATATATATTAGTATTTAGTTCTTATATTAGTACAGAATATTTTTATCAACAATATTGTTATGTATTATTCATATTCACATCAGAAATTATTGTATCTCGAATATTTAACTACCACATCAGTTTTCAAAAACTTCTGTTCGTAAATTTTTTACAATGTAATAATGTTCATTAATTGATTATACGCCTCCCAAGCTATCGAAACAAACTAAAGGGATTTGAAAAAATTTTAAATTGTTTGCTAAATCCCTCAATCCGAATGCATCTTAAGAGAAAACCTACTAAAAAGAGAATACCACATTTTATGCCTTGTCCCGAAAACCTTCCTATTTTTAGGGCTTTTAAGTATCTATCAATCCATAACCAATATCAATAACTAATTGACCAAAAAAATAAGAAAAAAAAGACGTTCAAAGTCAATCAAATTAAATTATTTATGCAAAATTTCCATTGTTTTTCAATTTTTACTTTTATGTAAACAAATCCAAATGTTAGTAATTGCAACCACAAGTTTTTCATTGAAGAAGCAACGCCTTTATCTCCTTATCATAATCTGGATAGGCTTATTCATGAGCTCAAGCAAAGGAACTGGAACTGCGGGCTGGTGCATACATTGAGAGAAAAGAACAAATGTGCGAATTGACTAATTAAGGAAAGTGTTTGCACACAAACTGACCAAAGGTGAACCACATAAAAGAATCAGAGAGATACATTGTGTTCACATTATAGGGATGAATTCGCTTATTTTGTTGCTTGTTAAAAGAACTTGCATTTCTCCCTTGTAACCCAAAAAAAAGAAGCACGCCAGTTGATATTTAAAGATTCTCTGAGTGTGTTTGTATAAAATTTTACTATAATTTACTATAGAAATTATAGAAAAACTTTTGTAGATTTGAGGGTTTGGAGAAAAAATTTCTTTTTTTTTCTTATCCTTTTCTTTACCCTTCTTTTTCTTCCTCCTCCCTCCCACCCCACCACCAGCCTTCTACCGCACCACCATGGGTAATGCCCACCACCTCACCCCTCTTTTTTTTTTTCCTTGTCTTCATCTAGGGTAGCAAACGAATTGAGTCCAGTCGAGTTTTGGTCTAATCGAATCGAGTTTTGACTTAGTTTTATTGAACTCTACCTCGATGAGCTGACAATTTAAAACTCGAGCTCGAGTTCGGCTCGAATCGTAATAAATAATAAAATATTAAGGATATATATGTAATTTTATTATTAAAATAAAAAATAATTAAAATATATACATATATAATTATATATATACTTGAACTCGAGTTCGGCTCGAATTGAAAAAAATAAAAAATAATTATTTTATATTTTTTAAAAAATAAATAAATAATATTTTTCTTAATAAATAATAAAATATTAAGGATATATATGTAATTTTACTATTAAAATAAAAAATAATATATATATATATATATAATATTTTGACCTCGAGTTCTAACTCGAGCTCGATTCAAGCCGTTCGATTTTTTTGCAGTCCTATCTCCACATCTCTCATTTTTTCTTCTCCTTCTCCTCTCTCCTTTTTTCCCTCTTCTCTTCCCCCTTCTTCTCCTCCCCTTCCTTCCTCGGCCCCTCCTCTCCCTCCCCCATCCCCCTTTGGTCTCTCGATGTCGACCAGAGGGGAGTGGGGAGAAGGAGAAAGGGACAACCAGAGGAGGGAGGGGGAGGGTATGGAGAGGTGAGAGGAATGAAGAGGAAGAGGAAAGGAGAGGGAGGAAAGAGAAGAAGGAGAAGGGAGGGAAGAGTGGAGGGAAAAAAAAAAAGAAAGAACGGAAAAAGGGGAGACATTGGCATCAACGGAGGAAGTGGTGGCTTGAGGTGGGAGGAGAAAGAAGAAGAAGAAAAAAAAGGAAAGAAGGTAACTTTTTTGTATATCTTTGGTTATTAAATGTGAAGGAGTTATTTTGACCTTATTGTTAAAAAATTTGTAAAAGAAAAATTAGGCAAAAAACTCATATACTAAACAGAGCCATTATTTGGAAAAGTTTTTTGAAAGAAGTACCATAGCTCTTTTCAATGTAATATCTGTGAAATAAAAAATAAAAAATATATTTATGATGCAATTAAATAAATTTGTGCTTATGACTCATCTTTTGTGGCCGAAGAAAGATCCATTAGACCAAACTTATCGACCCACTAGACCAAATTTATCGGGTTCAAAGGAGGCAATTGCAATTTGGCCAAACCGTAAGGGTCAAATTTGCAGTTTTGCCACTCCTGTGGAACAACGAGTCTAAATTACTGAACTAACCCTCGAATTACTTGATCCCCTACCCCTCATTTCCGATCACCATAAAATAAAGTTTAAACCCTTTCCAACAGCAAGACTCCTCAAAATCACACACGCAACACACAATGGCCTCCACTGAAGCTACAGAAAACGGCTCTGCAAAATCCACCGAAGTCGCAACCGAAGCAATCGTAAATTCACAATCCGAACCGGCGCCGGAGCCCGAGGCCACCAACAAGGCGGAGCAGGAGGCAAAAGGGGAAGCAGAGAATGAAGCAGCGGCAGAAGGCACTGCTGAGGAGGCGGCGGAGGAGGAGGAAGAGGTAGAGGAGGAGACCGAGGCGAAAGAGAGTGACAATAATGTGAATAAATGGCCGGGATGGCCAGGGGACTGTGTGTTCCGGCTAGTGGTGCCGGTGCTAAAGGTTGGGAGTATAATTGGGCGAAAAGGCGAGCTTATTAAGAAGATGTGTGAGGAGACGCGAGCTAGAATTCGCGTGCTTGACGGCCCTATCTCCTCTCCTGAGCGAATTGTCAGTATATTCTTGCTCTTCTTTTCTGATTTAAGGGTTTTTGAGTTTTTTGGCTAGGGTTCGCTCTGGTGTTTAGGTCGTCAATACTAGGGTTTCTGCCTTTCTGATTTTTGGTTGATTTGAGTGCAAAGATTAGGGTTAGGGTACCTATTATTGTCTTTCTCAGTACGAATTTTTGTACGCCATTATTGATTTTCCATTCTTCAATTTACCATTTACAGTTTATAAAGAGCCAATGTAGCCAAATATTTTTACTCATTTTTGGCATTTGATGTCACTTTTGATTATTCTTGTCTACCCGTTCAAGAAGGAATATTAATCTGTCCTGATATTTCTATCAATTTTGATGGTAATTTCAATTAAGTGGCCAAATAGTAGAAGAATGTTGGAGCTGCAATTGCGCTTCTGGCATTTTTCGTTTTGCTTTTGATTTCTGACTTTATGTGCTACTTATCATTCCTACGCTACTTGATTTTGATTTGCAACTTTGTAGGTTCTAATATCTGGAAAGGAAGAACCAGATGCACCACTTTCTCCCGCAATGGATGCTGTCATAAGAGTGTTTAAACGCATTAGTGGACTACCTGAGGCTGAAGGTGATGGTAAGGCTCCGGGAGCTGCATTTTGTTCTATCCGGTTGCTGGTGGCATCAACACAAGCGATCAACTTGATAGGAAAACAAGGCTCTTTGATCAAATCAATTCAGGAGGGCACTGGTGCCTCGGTTCGGGTTCTCTCAAACGGTACATTGTTGTTCTAGCTTTGAGCATTTCTTAAATTGGATAATTACTTCTCTGAATTTAGTTATCCATGGTCCTTGTTTCATCTCTGTCCAAGTTTTTACCTTTTCTTATTGGGGTTTGTGGGATTTTGGAAGTTGTATCAAGCCAAATTATCTCTTTTAGAAGTAGCATGGGTTCTCTTTCTTGAACACGGATGAAATACTACATGGCTACAGCCAAAAAAGTCCTTAACTGCTGAATGTGGCCTGTAGTGAATTGAATAGTAGAAATGCTATCATTTGGTTGCAAACTTAAGTTCCATGTATTTAGCAAGCACAAGAAAGCTCTGGTATCTGATATTGAAACACTGAGGTAAGAGAGGTGTGAGCATGTTGAGATCACTTATTGGTTGTTTTGCTAAAAACACCTACAAAATGGAAAATACCATGTTTGCTAATTTAAAAATTAGATTCATAAGTTCCTCAAGATTTGGTACATATTTAGCCTCCATTGTCTTATGTCTTGAGTTGCTACGGCCTATGATTATGGTAGTGCTAGAACAAGTATATTTCAGTGATTGGCTCAAAACTGGGCCATGGAAAATGTTTTGTCATAATGAACCAGCTGATTCTTTCATAGTTTTTTTGGATGGTAAAATGTTTTATGAAGAACACTATTGCTGTTTGTTCTTTGCTTTAAACACCAACCCTCATGTGGTATCTATTCTGTTAATTTTTGGAGTCATAGCAGCCTTTTTTTCCCCTGATATTATAAATGTATTTTTACTTGCATTTGTATTTGCAGATGAAACGCCTGTCTATGTCAGCTCAGATGAGCGGATTGTGGACCTGCAAGGGGAAACTCTTAAGGTTCTGAAAGCTTTAGAAGCTGTAGTGGCTCACCTTAGAAAGTTCTTGGTTGATCACAGCGTTCTTCCCTTATTCGAGAAGAGTGTAAGTTAATGTCTACAGAATTTAATGGTTCAAATTTATGGCATGGTGGTCAAAGTTTCTGTTGATTTTCAGTACAATGCACCAGTTACCCAAGAACGTCCAGCGGAGTCTTGGTCTGAGAAGCCATTGCTGCATGGTTCTTCACAGAGTGGAATAGGTGTTGATTATACTCTTCCACCAAATAGGGATTCCCTATATTTCGACCGGGAAAGCCATTTGGAACCACAAGTTCCTTCTTCGCTTTCACTCTATGGGCAAGATCCTGCACTTTCAGGAGTTCGTCCTTCTGGTGTTGGTCGGGCCACTCGACAGTTTGTTACTACGGTTAGTTGGACCTCACTTTGCTCATTTGGCTGTTTGATTTGTGGGTTGTTACATTAACTTGGGATAATAGACCTGTCAAGTCTTGTCGACCTCTCAAAACCTTGTCTAGCTGTCAGGGGTGTTGAAAGCCTAATTGATTTTAGTAGAGATAGTTTTGAAAGTTCTACATCACTCTCAATTCTCTCTTTGTTGGCTAGGACATTTGACAGCGAAAATCAGAGTCAATTCTAGTTTGTATCTAAAAGCCTTTTGGGTGCTATTTAGAACTTCTAGGATTATTCCTTTTGTGACCTTTTAATAGCTTCATTTGTTTCTTTCTTTAGGTTGTACTGGGAGTAGTCAGCTAAAGATCGAAAAAGTTTCAGGTTTTAGCCTTTGATCAGTAAAAAAGATACCTAGCAAAAGGGGTTGGTGGAATGCCTAAGTTGTTCGATTTACGTCTTTCCTTGTCAGCCACCTTAAATAGCATCTTCAATTAGCAATTATTGGAGATACCATGTTTGGTTGGATTCACAATCTTTTTCTTTTTCTTGTCCTTTTCAGGTTGCACAAACTATGCGAATACCACTTGATTATGCTGAAGATATAATTGGAATTCAAGGAACCAATATTGCTTATATTAGACGTACAAGTGGTGCAATCCTTACCGTTCAAGAAAGTAGAGGCCTGCCAGATGAAATCACGGTGGAAATTAAGGGTGATGCTACACAAGTTCAGACAGCTCAACAGCTAATTCAGGCAAGTACCATTTTGGCTTCTCTTCTTAAGAATTAATTACCGTGTTATTGATGCCTCTGTGATGTCACCAGGGCAATTTTGTTACAGACCCATGCTTTTAGAACTGAAAAATTTTTTGAATTAAAACTCAGAATTTTATGGAGTTAGAAGAAAAGACAACGTTTACGAAGTGAATTTTAAAATATCACCCAAATGTGCAAATAGGTTGTTACTGGAGTCTAGCCCTAATCTGGAATGGAATCTTATCTGGCATCCTTGTCCTTGAATTAGTAAAGGCAGAAACAGAACTAAATAATACTAGAATCCCAGGAGAATTGACATTGGATTCGTTAAACCCCTTAAAGAATAAAGCAGTATTACTGCTTCATGTGCAAATTTCAGTTCTCTTTGAGTTGGAAGAAGTAGTTCTTGAGTGTGATTTCATTTTCAGTTAATCAAAAGGATTTGCTGTGAAATCATTCCCTTGTTTCTTGACCTTGTTGAATTGGCATGCATGTGGAGAACTGAAGTTGTACAATAATTACAGAATTATGGAAATTCATTAGCTATAAATCACTAGAAACATAAATTGAAAGACATGATGGATAGATTTGTCCTTTTAACTAAGTTTCTCCCAATAAATTAGAAGAGATTTAGGTTGTTCAGCATCTAATGATAGGATTTAGTCATGCATTTTGTCAGATGCATGATAGGCATTTCTATGTCGGGCAACTATACTCTTGTTGAGGTTTTTGTTAGCAAGTTGAAGAATAATTCTTTTCTCCTGATTATGTTAATAGGAAATGGGACTAACATTATTATCCAAATCTGGGTGGAAAATTTACTGTGGTTAAGAGTATGAATCTATCTCAGCAATTTCCCATTTATCAGCCTGTGGTTTCTTGAAATATCTTTTCTCCATGATTACCTTCTGCTCTAAGTCATAATTGCTGAGGTTGATATTTGAATCTCCTAGTTGATTCATAAGTTCCTCAAGGTTACTCCCTATCTACTGTTCTCTTTCGACCTCTTTCAAATTGTATTGCTTTTTCAAACGCCATTTTGTAGATCTTTTTTGGCTTTGATAAGATTGATGGAAGCACAAGAATGAAAGAATGGGATGTTGCTCCTATTCATGTTTGAAGTTGAGGTTTTAAAGGAGAACTAAAATACTATTAGGGGCTGGTTTAGCATATAGTGAAAGTAATTGAGAGATTTTCTGCTAAATGCTAAACAGACAAATCATTAGAAGTCGAACCCTTAACTTAGATTCTAATATAAGTTAAAAAAGCTTAAATTGAAATGCTTGTTTTTCTGGTGGGCTAAACCAACCGGAAAGTGGATAGCACTAGTATCCTCTTTAGGAAAAAGTTGTTATAATGAAGTCATAAAAGAATGAAATCCATAAGAGAATCAACCCTTGCTACTTTGCGCTAACCTCGAACAGTTTTATCTTTAACAGATCCAAGTTTTCCTAGATCACTTTGTTTTGACAAATGCACTGATGAATTCATTGAGTTGAAGTTATATTGCTCTGTTGGCACTGCAAGAATTGTGCTTAATATGGAGCAAATGAACTGTTAAAACATTTTCCCATTCCTCCTGATTTGAAATGCATCAAACTTAAAAGTCATTAATTTCTTGTATACAAGAGGATGTTGTGATGTGCTCCGTATAATTGTCTTTCCTCTCATGAGAGCTCTTCATACGTTGACTATTTTGTCGAGAAGTGTAGCTGGATATTGCACAATCATGGTTTATGAGTCTGTTTCTATGCAGGAATTTATAAGCGGGCATGGGCATCAAGAATCAGTTACAAGCAGTTATGGCAAGTTGGATTCAGGTTTGAGGCCTTCCTACTCTCAAATGGGCAGTAGCTCGTACCAGTCATCTTCATACTCAGGACAACCCTATGGTAGCTATGGCTCGTCTGGTTTGGGAGGAGGATATAGCAGCTACAGGTTATAAATTGATTGTCAAAATTTAGAAGCATTAAAATTTTTGTCTTCGTTCAAACCTCTAGATCTTCTGAGCAGTACTGTATAAAGCTTCGTCTGGAGATTGATTATCCTCTGTCGAGCTGACGTTGTGTTAACAGATAATAGATGAAAAACATGCAAAAAAAGACAATGCAGTAGGTAATCTAATAGTTTGCTGTTATTTTGCTTTTGTATGAACGTTCACTTTAGAATCCTTTTAGTGGCTAGATTTTGTGACATTTTCCATTAAGCTGTTCGATTTTTAGTGGTCGCTACTGTGATTCTCAAGTTTAAGAAATGGATGCATCTTTCTGATCTGGGTTGATTTATTAAAGTCTTCTTATCACTCACAGCAGCATTGCACATCAAAATCTGTTAAGTGGCCACTAATAGCAGCATTGTAAAGTAAGTGCTGAAGACTGAAAGGCTATTTGGATTGAGAAATTTGACCAGAGACTTGAATTCTACTCAAATCATTCTAGTTGTTTGAATTACTTAAAAGGCATTTGGTTTTTTAGTTCTTCAATTATGTAAATACATTTTAAACACAGAATAACTTGTGATTTATAAATTCAAATATCTCTTGAAGTTTAACCACGAGAGAGATTTGAGAGGTTCAAATTCTCCGATCCAAATGTAGTCAAAGCATTTTAAGAGTGCAAGTGTATGATACACCTTCATAGAAAGGTAACATGCACTTGAAGCCTGCATGATTGCATTTGTACTAGGGTGGCAATTGTTAGCATGACATCAAAACGCTGCTCAAATAACTCGCTGTAGTATGTTTGGTTGACCCTATATGAGTTTGGTTCAAAATCAAGTTAGACCCGAATAACTCGATAAAGAAACAGGTCAATCTTGGATCAATTCACAAAAAAAAAAAGGGTTAACCGATTTTACCCACTTATAACTCATTTATTGTGTCATCTTTTAGGCAGTCTGACATTTTGGATTTGTAGCCCTTTCTTGTAGATGTTGGTAATTAGTATGATTTAAACATTTTTATAAATCTGATTTTTTGTTATGAAATCTGTTGATGTGATTAATCAATTATCCATTTGCGTTGGGAGGGTGGTGATTTATATCAAGTTTAGAACATGGAATTGTTGTTGGTTAATTGACTTTTTCAAAACATAGGTGATTTTTTTTGGGGGGGGGGATTGGTTATTTTATCTGATCGATGAAAATTACCTACTTGAATTTCAGGTTATTTTGAGTAATGTTAGGATAATTTGAAAAAGTTCTAGGTCACCTTCAAATGAGTCTCAATTTAACTTGTCAACTTATGACTCGACCATCATTAACCTGATAAATGGAACATAAACAATAAAGTGGCGCTTAGTGTTAGAGTATTAGGCCTTGCTTGGTTTGCAATTATTTAAGAAAATATTTTCACGTTTTCTGTGAATACATTTCTCAATTACTTTTTTTTTTATTTCGCATAGATTAAATTGTACTTTTAAAAAAACGTCCATTGTCTTTAAAATATAAACCACTAGGAGGAAAACACAACCTTACTATCTAAGCTTAAACTACTTGTATCTTAGCCAACATCTTTTTCAAATTTAAAAGCTTTTCAAATATGATTTTTCTTATCTTGTCTACATAGAGATGTGCTTAGAGTGTAGGATAAGCACATTAAGAGAAAAGAATCATTTTACTATGAAGTTATGACATTATTATCAGAATCACGTATGTTTGCAATACGCAACAAAGAAACCTTAAAATAGATTAAATTTAAAAAGAACATGTAAACACTAGAGAGAAAAAGTGAGGGAACTCTTGAGAGACAAAGCGAACCCATGGATTTGGAGAATGTACACCCTAATGTGGCTATTCCTCACGGGGCAGAGACTCATCAACATGCAGAGAACCAAAGAAATGTAAGAGATTGTCTTTTGAAGAGGTCATACCTAACCCAAGCCCTAGGAATTTAGAAGACGACTTCTACTCTACTTCCCAATCAACCATCCAAGGTATCTCGAGGCGTGGAGGAAACAGTCCTTTAGTGATACCCTAATATTTGGGAAGGAAAAAGTTCCCATCTATGATGGCGCATACAAGGAACCTAGGCCCCTGGTAGATATAGAGAAGGAAACTGACATGGTAAAAGCCACAGAAAAGAACAACTTGAGATTTTCGAAGCCAACTGTATCAAAGGAAGCTCTTCAAAAGATATGGAAGCCATAAAGAAGGGGTTTAACTTTGAAGGTCTTGGGAAAGAAAGTAGGGTTCCGAACATTGGAACAAAAGTTGTGTGACCTGTGACGGCTCAATCAAGACTTTGAAATCATAGATCTGGAGCGGGGGCTCTTCATTGTCCAATTTCAATGAAGGATGACTACCATAGAACACTGGATGGCGGACCGTGGATGATACAAGGCCATTATATCACCATTAGTAAATGGAGGCCCGATTTTAGAGCAGAAAAGGTTGACATCACGTCAACCCTAGTGTGGATCTGCCTACTAGGGCTGCCGATGGAATATTAAATAGAGAAGTTCCAAACGGTGGTAGGAAACAACATTGGGAAGGCAGTGAAGGTTAACCAACGAACATTGACAGTAGAGAGAGGGAAGTTTGCCAAAATCTTCATTGAGGTTGACTTGCAGAAGCCTCTAACTCCTTACATATGGGTCAACTAGGATCTACAAGTGGTTTAATATGAGGGGTTGCACCAGATTTGCTTCAAATGTGGTCAATATGGCCACATCACTAAAAACTGCAAGCCAGGGAAAAAAGAAACGGGATTGGAGAAAGAGAAAGATTTGGCCAGAGTCCAACTAGTCCCAGAAACTAGATAGAGCAGGAGGATCCGAGAGCCAACCCTTCGGGGCTTGGATGGTTGCTAACCCAAGGAAAAAAAGAGAATGGCGAGACCCACCAGCTAATAATCAGCAAGCCCAAGACCAATGAGGGAAAATTTTGGGGGTCTGACAAAGAAAGGAATTGATCAAGTGGATATACCGGAATCTTCTAGGAACAAAAAGACCTTCTCAGGCAGAACTGGATAATAGTATCCAAGAAGCTAGTGGCAAGGCAAACCCAAAACCAGGAGACTGATAAATAGGATGAGGTTAATGGATCGACGTTTGCAATTCTGGAAGATGAAGGGTTGGAAGATAGATAGAAGGGAAAATAACATTTTAGAAACCCTACCAAAAGAAGAAATTTGTATATACAGACTGGGTATGGATCTCGGTGACCAAATGGAGCAGAATGCCATGGTAACGGCAACCTTGGGACACTAAGCTCATTATCTTATACATTGTATCCAATAAAGATTTTGAGCTGGAATTGCATATCAGCTGCAAATAATGAATTTAGGAAGCATCTGAAGATAATAAGCATGCAGAGCTATGACCCCTAGTATATTTGACAATAGTGGAAACACTAACTCCTAACTTTCGAGTAGAAAGGATAAACAAAACAATGCGCTTGAGCAATCAAGCACGTCTCAAGGTTTCTTGAAGGGATATGGCTTTTTTGGGATCCAAACGAAGTTGAGGTGGAGGTTATCTCAAAGAATAGGCAGGTTCTTGATGTAGTGATTAAACACAATAAGAAAGAATGGTTATTCTTTGCGGTGTATTCCTCTCCTAACAATTTGCTTTGGAGGCAACTCTAGGAATATCTCATCAAGCTAGGGGATAAAATTAGATTTTTGTAGTTGATTATTGCAAATTTAAATAAAATCTTGATAGGAGCAAAGAAATTAAGGGAAAGACGCTTCCAAATGATAGGTCAAACATCACTAGCAAATTGTGTACACAGGGTGGGATTGATAGAATTCGGGTTCTCTAGACCGGCTTTGACTTGGAATAATGGAAAAAAGGGGATTGCTACTGTGAAGAAAAGATTAGATCGAGGTTTATGCAACTCAAATTGGAAAATGGAATTCCTAGAAGCTACATTTAAACATCTAGTACACACACATTCCGATCATCATCCAATTTTGCTGGAATTAGAGGGAAAGCGTCATAACATCAAGGAAAATGAAGCTTGTAAGGTTTGAACTATCCTAGCTCTCTCATCCTAAATTGCAAGATGCAGTCACTTAGAGTTGGAAGGCAAACGAGGGGGAGTATGGCATAGGAACCAAAAATTGATGGACTTGATGGAGTGGAATAGAAGTACATTTGGGAATATATTTCACAGGAAGAAAAGGTACAGTGCAAGAATTGAAGGAATTATTAAAATCCTAACAAAGGGGCCAGACAAAAGACTCGAGAAGTTGGAAAGTAAGCTAATACAGGAATACAACAAAGAGGCTCTCTGGTATCAGAAATCTTGAGTCAATTGCTTCAATGTGGAGAGAGAAATACAAAGTACTTTTATACAGCAACTGTGATAAAAAGATGGCGAAACAGGGGTTTCTAGTTTGCAGAACAATCAGGAGATGCAGATAGAAGATTAGGAAGCATTATAGCAAATGGTGAGAGGATACTTCCAGAATCTCTATGCAGACAACAAAGTGGACCGAGATAGGAGTACTATTCCTAATGGTTTTCGAGAATTGGAGTACTGAAGGCTAAGAACTCTAGGAAGAAAATTCACACCAGTAGAAGTTAAAATGGCCATGCTTAACATCAAGGCAAACAAATCACCAGGCCCAAATGGAGTACGTTTAGGGTTTTATAAAAAATTTTAGGACTTAGTAGTGTCACCAATTATAGACTTTGATGCTGCTACTTTTCAAAAGAAAATGATTACCTTCAGAAGTGAACAACATTCTTATCTCTTTAATCCCCAAGGTGGCAAATCCAGTTAGCATCATGCAATTCAGGCTGATTTCACTATGTAACATGACGTGCAAAGTGGTAACAAAAATCTTGGCAGAAAGAATCCAGCCTCTCATGGCAGATATCATTGCCCCAGATCAGAGCAACTTTATACTAGGGAGACAAATAAGTGACAATGTCATAATAGCCCAAGAAGTAATCCACATAATTAGGCATAAGCAGGGAAGGAAAGGGTGTATGACAATTAAGATTGATTTAGAGAAGACATATGATTGCATCAATTAGAAATATCTAGAGGAAACCTTGCAAATGGCTCACTTCTAGGCAGACATAATCACTCTGATCATGAGCTGCATGATAGCTTCTAGCATAGAAGTTTTGTCAAATAAGGAACGCACTGAAGCATTCACATCAACCAGAGGATTGCGCCAAGAAAATCCAATGCCACCATATCTTTTTGTTCTATGTATGGAGTGTCTGGGACATCTTGTTATTAGGGAAACAAAAGAAGGGAATTGAAAACCAGTTAAAGCATCTAGGAGGGGGCCAGCACTCTCATACCTTTTTTTTACGAACAACCTGACTGTCTTTGCTGAAGCAAGTATACAACAAGAAAAAGTCATGTAGCAAGTACTGAAAGAATTCTGTGATGCCTTTGGGTAGAAAGTGAGCATTACTAAATCCAAGCTCTTTTGCTCTAGGAATGTTCAACCAGTCTGGCTGAGCAAATTAGCAGAAGCATGAGAGTTAGTTTAACAAAGAATCTGGGGAAATACCTCGAATGCCTCTCCTCTATAACACGGTAAATAAACGGACATATGGTAAAATCACAAATAAAGTTGATAAGAGGCTGCAAGAATGGAAAAGTAAACGTCTCTCTTATGAGGCAAGAACAATCCTAGTAAAGTCGGTCCTGGCTATTATTCCTACTTATGCTCTGTGAACATCCTTGTTACCTTGCTCTGTTATTTCTGAAATAGAAAAAAGAATTAGGGGATTCATATGGGATAATAGGGATAATCTGAGGAAAGTGCATCTCATCAATTGGTAGACCCTAAGACAGGCTAAGAAGAGAGAAGGGTTGGGAATGAGAAAATTGCAAAGAGTCAACAGAGCAATGCTGGCCAAAACATGCCGGCGATATCTAAAGCAGAAAGAGGCTATAAAGCAGAAGTTTTGAGAGAAAAATATGAGGGTAAGAGTGGAGTGTCTCATTTTACATTGAAATCTGGCAAGTCCCACACTTGGAAAAGCATGGTGGAGGATGTAGACTTGTTGAAGAATGGATTGAAATGGAGGCTAAGTAATGGTTGAAAGATAAACTTTTGGCCAAATTATTGGGTCACTGACAAACCCCTAATTGAATATAGAGTGGGGGAGGTCCCAAATGAGGAGTGCTTGAGAACAGTAATGATTACTGGGTGAACTCAAACTAGGAGTGGGGCACACTTATCAAACACCTTCAAGGACCAGTTAGAGGCTATTTGTACACTTACCATACATGATGATCCGGAAAATCTAGATATATTTTCATGGAGCCTAGAAGCAAGTGGGGTATTCTCTACAACCTCTGCATATGAAATGGATGAGGATCAAACAGAGAGAATGAAAGCAAATAGGAACTGGGATAACCTATGGAAGCTAAAGGGACCAAATAGGTGGCAATTCTTGTTATGGATAGTACGACATGGGCGACTACTCATATATGTTGAGAAACATGCGAGGCACTTGTATCCATATGGCCAATGTACAATTTGTCGAGCAAAGAAGGAAACTGCCTTACATGCACTCAGGGATTGTGAAAGGATTAGTGGAACTTGGAAGAAACTTGTTCATCCATCCCACTAGAGAGTTTTTAAATCCAAACCCTTAACACAGTGGATTGACTGGAATATTAGGCAGAAGGAGATTGGAAGAAGAAGAGAAGTTTACTGGCCAATGCTTTTTCAACAGGTGATATATTGGGCGTGGACTGCAAGAAATAAAATGATTCATGAGGGATCAGATAGGAAAACTAAGATACGACCATATTACTTAATCCAACAAGCATTGCTCGCATAGGAGTTGAATACCCAACCAAAAAGGCAAATAAGGTACACAAACTAGGAGAAGCCACAACAGGGTTTGGTTAAATTAATTAATGTGGATGGAGTTTCAAAGGACAACTTAGGAGAAGCCAGTGCTAGAGGGCTACTCAAAATGACCAAGGATACTTGATACAGGTGTTTAGTACGAATCTGAGAAGGACTAGCAATGTTACCGTAGAGCTGTGGGTAGTCCTATTGGGGTTGAAACTTGGTTGGAACTTAGGCCATAAGAAAATCATGGTGAAGACAAACTCGAAAGTGACTATAACTTTGATCAAAGAGGCCTCAAATGAGAGTCCACATTGGAACTTAATTGCTGAGATTAAAGAGATAATGCAATTGGACTAGAAATGCAGAATAGAGCACGTGTGGCGTGAAAGGAATGCTTACGCAAATCATCTGGCAAATCTAGGAAAGAGCTTGGCTCATGGTACGACCGTCTTCAGGAATCCTTTGCAAATTTTGAGAAAGCTGCTTAGCTTATACATCTATGGAGTGACTACTCCTCATCTAGCTAATGTGTAACGAGCTTCTAACCCTCCATTGTACAAAAAAAAAAAAAAAAAATTCATGCATGTTGTAGCATATAATTTTTTTTTTTGGTTAAAAACAAAAAAGTTCTATGTGGTATATCTAATACACAAAAAAGCCTCCCGTGATTTTAAAACATACAAAACGACATCTCATATTTTGAACTAAATTATAAACTAACAGAATTTGTTAAACTTATCGTAACATTGGCTCCAAACCTTTTATTGTATGCCTTAAGAGCACAATAGAACAAACCCTTGTAATATAGGGAGGCAATACGGTTGCAAGATAGTAAGGTTATCTTCCCATGGAAAAGGTAGTAATATGGTATATTTTTGGGTTAATTGCAATATCTACCCTAATCTGTTATCCATTTCCACTTAGCTTTCTATACTATCAATTCTAGTATCTTAGTACTCTATAATATGATTATTTGTAAATTAATCAAATCACTTGAATACAATGAATAGTTTAATTAAGTTTTAATGAAATGACTTGTGTATATATATTTGATATGTTCACCGACATGCTCTAATTCATATACTGGTACAAAAGTCTTTCATTCAAAAATAGATACAAAAATTTTGTTATTTTAACCAAATTTAGCAATGTGATACAAGTTGATATGACAGGGTACTTAAGTCTAAAATTGATGGCTTATGGTGCAAACTGCAAACTAGGAACAATGATAGTTCAAGGTTTTGTTGGATACTTGTCATGATTTGTATGTACAAAGTATTGATAATCAATCCCATTGATATAGCTTAGTTGTATTTCAACATTTGTTTAGCTATATTCTAGACTCTTAAGTACTTTCATTAATCATATTTGAATATTGACTAAAGATATTTGAAAATGTTGTAAAAAAAAATCTAGCAATCATAATGTAAGCATTAGTTAGTATTTACTAATCTATGATGAAAATAAATATATTACCATTCTTTGTCACGTTTTTGTTCGCCAATAGTAGCTTTTGGTGTCATTCTTTTACAAAAAGAGACAAATAAGCTAAGTGCTAATGGCTTCGATTGCTTGATTTCATCTCGAATTTCCCTCTCTTCATTTTCTTCATTTGCAAAAACTTTGAAAACGCATTAAAAAAAAGAAAAAGAAAAAGAAAAAGAAAAATTGCTTTTATCTACAGAACGTTGTTAGAAGCCACCCGTTGGACCAAAACAAAATACCTTAGCTTCCAGAAGCTCAGAACTGCAACAAATTAGAGAGAGCATTCAGGCTAGAAGAACACGAAGGGGGGGGAAAAAGGGAAGAAAAAAGAAAATTTTGAAGAATGCCAACATTAAATTTATTCACTAATGTCCCAGTGGATTCAGTGGTTGCCTCGGATATTCTCAAGGATGCTACCAAAGCTGTTGCCAAAATCATTGGCAAACCCGAGTCGGTTAAGTATAGAAACGACTATCAAGTGTTTGATGAAATGCCCGTGTGAAATCCAGACTTGTGTTTCCTGAATTTGCCTGCATGCATGCATTTGGTTTGTTATTTTACCTTTTGGGATCTTTAACAAAATTTTGTAGCTGTTAATTGTTTTGTCAGAAAGTTTTAGCACCTTCTAAGTTTCTATCTGATTTCTTGTTTTATAATGCCAAGTTTAGGACTTGAAATAGGGAAATGGGAACTTTTTTTTTCCATGTTTTCTTTTTAAATTACTATATAATCATAACCTGAATATTGAAGATTTGGGGTTTAGTTTTCCTGGCAATGATGTTTCATGGCAAAAGAGCATAGTACACAAGCTTGGGCATGCTTGAGGAAGTTGATATACGTATTTCAGGCAATGATTGTCTGGAAGACGTTAGAGTTTCTTGCCTAAATGTTAGCTCTCTTTCCCCAGGTTCTAACAGGCCCTGCTGTATGCAAATTTGATTAACTCTTTCTATGGATGGGATCCATTTTCCTGGTGGTTTTTTTTTTTTTTTAATATAATGAAAACTAGGATTCCATTGCTTAGACACCACATGTACAAGGCACCATGCTAGGTGTTTTTAGCTTGAGTACGCCATAAAACAACATAGACAAAATATAAGTAAGGGGAGGGACAAATTAGACACATCCTTCATCTACGGTGCTACCCAGAGCATGCTTTTACAGAGCATCAACTAACCAATTACATTCTCTGTGCTTAAATTCCAAGTGGCAGTTTGGTAATTGCTGCATCATATCCTGACAGTCCATAATAAAGTTTTCTTTCTTTTGCTCTGCTTGTGGAGGCCTGCGCATGTAATCCACTATAACTTTATCTGTATGCGTGTTCATGTGCGAACATGCATTTGTGTCATGACTGAGTTTAGAGTGTGGTGAAGCTCAACAATGATAACACAATAACTCGTCTTTTGATCACAAGATGAGCCACCTTGACTTTTAGCAACAACATCTTCAAGCTCATGGATATTGGTTGTAATTGATTAATTGCTGCTTTAAAATTGGTATTTTCTGCCATCCTACAGGATGATTTGAAGTCATTATGTTGTTGCAATAGGTATAAGTATTCAGTTACTGTCTTTATTTATTCAGTATGTGATGATCTTGGTGAATGGAGGCGTACCCATTGCATTTGCGGGAACTGAAGAGCCAGCTGCATATGGGGAACTAATCTCAATAGGGGGCCTTGGACCCAGTGTGAATGGAAAACTCAGCTCAACCATTGCAGAGATTCTCCAAACTAAGCTTTCTATAGATAGTTCTCGGTTTTATATCAAGTTTTATGATGTTCAGGTATACTATCTGCCTTTTGTCTTTCCTGCTCCTATTGATGAGCTGAAACCAAGAACTTGGAACTTTTAGGACACAAATAAACAAGGCACGCATTTTCACCTCTAGATATTTTGGGACCACCTATCATACTCAGGATGTCCAACCTGAATGTTGGGACACTAATACAGGCCTCTCATGTTCATTTTTTGGTTCTTTGTTTTTGGGGTGCCAGATATCACAGTGCATATATGATCTTATTTGTAAGTCATACATTTGCTTGCAATTAGCTATTGCCTAGTGATTTTAAAAGTGGTTCCTTTTGTTCTTTTTATACCTAGTAAAGAATTGCTAGTATAAGTACTGGTTTTGAAAGCATTACCTACATAGACAAGCAATATAAAACATTTTATTTGAAAGTAGTAGTTTATCCATAGTTAGTCAATCTGGTTTAAAAAAATGTTTCTTCCCTATGGATCATGATCCCTCTAACAGAGCTCTAATTGCATAGGCAAATCTTACTTGTAAATGAATTGGCTCAGAGCATTTACGTTGGAGCAGTCCAATTCTAAACTTTTCACTTTTATTATCTGATGTTTAATGACCTTTGGTTGTCACAGCGTTCATACTTCGGATTCAACGGCTCAACTTTTTGATCACCATGCTCAAAGTAACATGGAACGAGGAAGATGCTGATAACAGTGAAAATGTATCAAAGACTGCTGGAGGGCCGAATATGAACTTAGTAGACTTTAGCATATGCTAGTGTTGTATGTTTCATGCTAGTGTTGTATGGTTAACCAAAACAATAATTTTTGGTTACTGTTCTTTTGTGAAATCTAAAATTTCAGGACCAGATTAGCTCTTTACCTTGTCTCTAAGCCAATTCACCGAAGTAACTCTCTTCTATTAAACCATGCATGCAATCTCTCTCCTAATTTCTCCTATGCCAAAAAGTTTTTCCCGCTGCTCATGCAGAGATTCTCTAATTTCTGAATATTCAGGAGGAGGAATTTCAATTGTTTTGGCCATTGATGACGTAACTTTGACCTACAAGTTTCTACCAAGAGCCCCAGGTCAAGTCCATCTATCCATCATAGGCCATTGGCATGCATGCCTAAACGCATTGTTTAGGGTAATGGCAGCTGTAGTTCTAACTGGATTTGTTTGTGGATGCTGCTGCCTCCATTTGTCTCATGCATGTTTGGTAAAAACTGTACTGTTGTTTTGGCCATTGATGACGTAACTTTGACCTACAAGTTTCTACCAAGAGCCCCAGGTCAAGTCCATCTATCCATCATAGGCCATTGGCATGCATGCCTAAACGCATTGTTTAGGGTAATGGCAGCTGTAGTTCTAACTGGATTTGTTTGTGGATGCTGCTGCCTCCATTTGTCTCATGCATGTTTGGTAAAAACTGTACTGCTCGGAGAATAGCTTCATTCGTCTCAAATACAGATGTTGCTTATATAACATGCTTTCTCCTTAGGTAGTTCAATATCAATTGGTATCGGCCATTTCAATTGCGGTCTTCCCCAAATTAATGTTAATATCTGCTGTTCAGAAAGTTCTCCAGTCGCTGTCCGGATATAGAGATTTTTTGGCGATATATTGGCAAAAATGTTGGCGAAGTGACAAATATCTGTTATAAAGGTTTTCTCTGCCCATAATCAGATATTCAGATGTAATGCCCGTTTCTCAGAGACGGCAAAGACAGGGGAAAGAGAAGGAGGAAAGGGGTGGGGGGGGGGGGGGTGAGGAATTAAGCATCTTTTTACACTTTGTGTGAGTTAATAAGAATGAATAGTATGAGTTAATAAGAACGAATGGTACGAGTTACTTTTCTACACTTTGTATTATCTTTCTGTACGAGTTAATAAAATGAATGGTATAAGTTACTTTTCCACACTTTTCTTTGCAGCATAAAAGTTTTACTTTTCTTTTAAATTAATTGCCTTTTCTATTTTTTCCTTAATCTAAATTCATTATCTTTTTTTCTTTCCTTTTTTCTGAATTCAAGATGTTATTTATACTAGAATTAATTTTTTTCTTTAAACCAATCCAAAACTGTCAATGGGGTTGAGTCAATCCAAACTCGACCCAAAATAAGATTGAGCCTTATGCTTAAATAGGCTAAAGTTTGGGTCTAAATATTAGATCAAAATTAGTTATGAGCTGAATTTGGACTTTATTAGGTTTAACCCGATTAAAACTTGACTCAAGTAATTGTATATTTAAGTATATATAACATATATAATAATAAATATAATCTATAATTATGCATATTATAACTTAAAATTTTAATAATTTATAGAGAATCAAAAAATAATTATTTATAGATGATCTAGTAATAATACACAAATATTAATAATATATTGCATATAATTATCTATTAAATTTTGAGTTTGAGCTGAACCCAATTTTATCTCGAACCCTAATAATTCTGTGACTGCAGCATGAGCTTTACAGCAGTGAGCCTAAGTCTAAAGGCCGAAAGCTCAAAAGCCCTATTTCTTCTATAAACTAAGTTTGGATTTGTCAAAATCCGAATCACCAGACCTAATTGACACTCCTAACTTAAAAAAATCTTAATTGAACCGTGTGATAAAAAATGGTTCTAAAATGGTGGTCATGTCTAATTATGTTAATAGTGGTTGATCGGCCAATATCACCTAGTTATTTCTAGAGGTGCTAAACATATTCTCCCTCTATTGTGCTTTAAAATTATTTGTTTTCAAATTGTTTACCATATCCAAGCAATAAGAACTCTCACATAAACGGATCAGGGTTCTTTGTTGTCACAATGGTGGCTCCCCAGGGTGGAGTTAGAGTATTTTTAAGCTTGATGGTGGAGTTTAAATACAGGACACCAATTTTAATGTGTCAAAAATGTTATTGTGTTATCTTATTTTGCTGTGTCAGTGTCTACACTATGGTCTGTCGGGAGCCAGTGGTGATTTCTGATTTAAGGGCTATGATATGAATTAATTAAAAGAAAGAAAGTTTAGTCAGGAAAGGAAAGAGAAATGCAGATGAGAAAGGAGAGAGAAACAGGAAGAAATCCAAGTTGTTATTCATTAGATGCCTTTACGACCAATCAGATTCTTTCTTTTATAACTAATCAACATTAATCCTTCTTAACTCATTTAACAAAACAACACTATCCCATAGTTATTTCATTTTTACAACCAAATGACTGTGTTTAAATAACTGGTCCTAACATTGACTTCCTCTCAAAAACAGTCTTGTCACCAGGATGGAACTGAGGAAATTGATGTTCAATGAAATCCTTGTCTTCCCAGGAGGCATCTTCAAATCCCATATGGTCCCATTTGATTAAGTACTGTATAATTGGTTGCCCTTCTCTTGAGTACTGATTCAGGCTGTATAGGACATTGATCCTGCATGTCCAGTTCTGGCAAAGTAGTGGTGACTTGCTACAATGGTCCTAGCTTCTTAAACAAAGACACGTAAAAAACTGGATGTATTTTTGCTCCTTGAGGCAGCTTGAGCTTATAGGCTACGAATCTCACCTTTTCCTTAATCTGAAATGGTCCAAAGAATTTGGCAGCTAGCTTGAGATGCTTCCTAATAGCAACAATCTTTTATTTGTAGGGCTGGATCCTTAGAAAAATCCGTTCTCCAAATTCAAAAGACCTCTCCGTCCTCTACTGATATGCAAAAAACTTCATCCTTTGCTGAGCTTGTGCCAAATGTTCTTTAATGCTTGTAAAAATTCTAATTCTTTCCTCCAGTAATTGAGCTACTGCTGGGATTATTGAATCCAAGTGAGGTCCCGTGGGAAATGGTATAGATTTGTACCTGTACAAGGCTTCAAAAGGAGTGAGATTAAGACTAGAGTGGTAAGTGGAATTATACCACCACTCAGCCAATGAAATCCATTTACTCTACTATGTAGGAAATTCTCCAGTCATGCACCTCAGATAAGCTTTCACACATTGGTTCAATCTTTCACTCTATTCATTTGATTGTGGATGATACTTTAAGTTGTAAAGTAAGCTAACTCCCACCAACTTGAATAGTTCTCTCAAGACATGATTAGTGAAAATTTTGTCCCTGTCTGACACAATAGACTCAGGAATTCCGTGCAGTCTATATGGGTCAATGAATAATTGAGCCACTTGTTTGCAGTAAAAAGATGTGTCAAGGTAATGAAATGACAATACTTTGTCAGTCTATCTACTATCACCAATATTGTGTCAAAACCTTGTGATCTGGGCAGTTTTTCAATAAAATCCAAGGTGATGTGTGTCCAAGCTTGTTTGGGAATAGGAATAAAAAAGGTTGTGACAATGGTTCGACGTCACGGGTCGCGATCGCGGTTGTTCCACATCCGTCGCGATATATCGGTTAAATATCGGATGATAAGCAAGTTAGAGCATATAAAGCTTTTTAAAAAAATTAGAAAAATTACTAAAAATAAAAAATACTATAACCAGTACAACTATCAAATTAAATTTGAAAAAACCTATGTTAACATAAATAGTAGGTAAGTATTTAAAGAAAGTGATGCTACTCTAATTATTGATTTATAGTATTAAAAGCAAATTTTTTTTTGTAAATATAAGGGGAAATTTGCTATTGATTCATAATTACAGGGGGTACTTTGTAATTAAGCCTAAACCAATCCCCACATTAAAACATCCTCGTCTTTCTTTCCATCCGAAAAAAGGTTCTCATCTTCTCCAATTGATCTGCATCTCTTCTTTTCCTACATCCCTTCTTTTCCTGCATCCCTAACTCTACTTTTCCATCCATTTACTATCCTCCTCAAAACCCACTTTCCTACTCGATTTGTGGGTGTTCACCACAGTGCTTTAGAAGTTGATTCACTGTAAATCCTAGCTCGAGTAGCAGCACTTGTAAGACGGATCCGACAACCAGAAAAACTTTTGCAAAATGGCCTCAAGTACAAAAGGCTCTTGGATCTATCAGTAGAGATTCATGAAAAAAATTTGATTACCAGTTAGAGTTGGCATTCTGTAAAGTCCAGGTGATGAAATATTTGTTTAGAATACTTGCTTCTTAGCAGTAGGGAGGCAGAATTTATTGGAACTCGAAGCTAAACTCTCTACCCTATCTATGTCTATGCTAATCGATTGTTTTTGGACTTTGCTTGTGATTGATTTGTTTGTCGTCCTGGACTTTGGTTATTTGACTCTGCCAAACTTAGCAAGTTTTGCTGATTTCTTGTCGATCTGAGTTGACTACGATCTCGGTCAACCTGAGTTAACCTGAGTTAACTACAATCCCGGTCAACCCGAGTCAACCTGAGTTAACTACGATCCCGGTCAAACGGTGACTCGAGTGTCGGTATCGTACTGATAGCTTCCGTTTCGGTTATGACTCGGGCAAGTCAACTCGGAACATGTTCAACTTTGTTTCTTTGACTTGTGTCACAGGCTTGCACATAGTTAATGACATTCTTGTTTGAGATTTGGCTAGTAGAATAGTGCTTTAATCCTTTGCCAACATCCTCTTTGACCAGAATGTCCACCAATAGCAGAAGAGTGAAGAGCTTTGATAAGCTGCAATTTGATCCCATTTGCAGCCCCAACGTAGATTTTCCCTTAGTGTTTGAGTATTCCTTTAGTAAACTAATATGATGGTTGTAAAGCAAGGTCTAATGACAATTGTGCAATAATGTCTTGACAGTGATCATATGTTTCATAACTCCTAATTATCTCTTCCATGCACATTGGTTTAACAGAACATAGAGCAAATCACTCCCCAGTCTCTACTCCCGGTTCATTTTTTGTGCTGACACTCCTTCTTGAGAGTGCATTTACTACCATATTATCAGCTCCTACCATATTATCAACTCCTTTTTTATACTATATCTCATAGTCAAGCTATAGAAGCTTGGCCAAACACGTGTTGTAGGGTAGTAGTTAATTTTTGGTCCGGAAGGTACATTAAGGATTGATGTTCAGTTCTATTATGAAGTGATAACCAACCAGGTAGTGCCTCTATTTGGTGACTTCTATCACTAGTGCCAATAACCCCTTTTCATATACAGATAATCCTAGATTCTTTGTAGACAAGGATTTGCTTAAGAAGGCTATAAGGTGACCATCTTGCATTAGTACAACCCCTATGCTCCCACCACTAACATCAGTTTCAATAATGAAAGGTTTATGGAAATTTGGCAATTTAAGAACAAGAGCAGTACTTATCAACCTTTTAAGGGTGTCAAATGCCAACTGAGCATATTCATTCCAAAGGAATCCATCTTTTTTTAATAAGTCAGTTAGGGGTTTGCAATTGAGGCCATAGTTTTTGATAATTTCACAAATCTCCCCTAAAAGTTGCCTTATATCACTCAAAACCCTTGTGGTTTCAAATCTCTCTCTTACCTCAGCTTAATTGACATGTTTGTAACTTTGTTAGCCCTTGTGGATTAAAAAACTCATAGAAGAGGAGAGATAACAATTTACTTCCATATGTGCCCTTTTGTTGTCTTTTATATAAATATTAGAGTAGCAATCAATACCAAAATAAACCTACTAAGCAAAAGATAAATTGGGAGAGGTATAAGTGCAATAAAGAGATATTGTAGCAAATAAGTAGTTTTACAATTAGGCAATGACTAGTATTCCAATAATTCTAGGATTATAAAGGCAACAAGATAACAAAATAAGAAACACAAGTTTAGCAATAAAAGGAGGAACTTGAAGAGGAAATTGGAAGAAGATATTATAACAAATTTTAACAAGTTCTAACATTAGAAAGAACTTTCATAATTCACCAACATCATTTAATATAAAGAATCAATATTATGGTTATAATAAGAACACAACAATTAGGATTTCAAAAAGCAAAAGAAATCCAAATAAACTATATTTTTTTAATGTCTATTTGATGCGCTTTTGATGTGTTAGGTAATAGTAGTGTTAGAAGTTTCCTACCTTTCATTTCTATAGGGCAAAAAAAAGTTGCCATTATAAATGGTAGTTTTATTAATTGTTGTCCTGATTTTTTTACTTTCTAAATTTTGTTTTTATGTGTGAAGTTTAGTTAATCAATTATGGGTTTATGGTAGGGTAATATCATCAATTTACCATCTATAATGAAGTCATCTTGTCAATTTGACAGGGGAGGCAAGAGATATTTTTTAAACTATAGAGGTGCCAAGTGATATTAAGCCAAAACTTAAGGGAGGTTTGTGAAATCCTTCCTAAATCTTATGTAACAACCTGTTAAACCTAGGAAACCTCTCAGTTCCTTAACTGGCTGAGGTACTAGCCATGTCAAGATACATTCTATCTTAGATTGATCTATACTGACCCTTTCAATAGATATTGTATGTCCCAAATAGTCTATTTTCAGTTGAGCAAAAGAGCACTTAGACTTCTTTGCAAACAACTGATTCTTGTTAAGACAAGTCAACACTAATGTCATATGTTGTATATGCAATTCCCATGTTGGACTATAAACCAAGATGTCATCGAGAAAATACTAATGCAAACTTTCTTAAGTACGGTTGAAAAACCTGATTTATCAAGGATTGGAAAGTTGCTGGAGCATTGATCAAGCCAAAAGCATGACCAGAAATTCATAATGTCTACAGTGAGTCTAGAATGCAGTTTTTGGCACATCTTGTCTTCACTCCAATTTGATGACATCCAGCAGTTAAATCAAGTTTGTGCAGGAATCTGGACTCAAGTAACTGATTCAGCTGCTCATCCACGTTTGGGATAGGATATCTATCCTTGATGGTAATTTCATTCAGCTTTCTATAATCTATATAGAATTTCAAGGTTGTGACAGCCCCACCTTCTCCTAGGGCATACCCTAGAAGATAGCGGACCGCCCGCCTGGCTCTCGAAAAGACTCACTCACTCACATTAACTTCAGAGATAACATTACCATTGAACAACTGAACATTCACTCTTAAGTACTTCAGAGATAACGTTACCATTGAACAACTGAACATTCATTCTTAAGTACAACTCTGATAAGCTTGAAACATAAATTTGACCGATAAAAGAGACAGAGTACCTGTTCTAAACATTCATTCGTAATATTACACTAAACTCAAGGTAAAAGATTCAACTATCTCAAAATACAAAAGAAACCCTGACTACAATATATACACACAGTAATGGATCTTCCCAAAATCACTTCCTAATTCAATCCAATCACTCTTCAATCTCCAACTCCTGTAAGGAAAATAAAACTAACGGGTTGAGCTAAAGTTCAGTGAGATTTGCCGAGCAATTAACATTTAATAAGCACTTAAATCAGCACAATTAAGCAAGTAGTGCACATTTCACTGTACAATCACTTTCATTAAGCAATTGAAGAAACATTTCACTAAACAATCACTTTTAAAAGGATACGGTGCTCGCATTAGAGCCACTTCAATGTTATTGAGCATTCATTGTAGTGTCAAGAGACACTCATTTCACTGTCATTGTACATTCATTTCAATATCATTGTACATTCCGCCAATTCACCTCTGTCGCGCCCCATTTTTTAAAAAACAAAATTTTAACATGTTTATGAAAATGGATTCTTTGATTGATTTTTTATTGAAAAATGCATTTTTGATTTTAGAAAAATGAATAAAGAAATGGGCCTAAATGAGATTTAAAAGTGCAACGATTTTGGCCGAAATTATAGTTTAAAAAGGGTTTTAGAATGAAAAATCAAAGTCGCCACTTGGTATTGAGTTAAGGTGTACCAAGTCACCCAAAAATAAATTTTTAAAGAAAAAGTAGAAAAAAACCCTTTTTAAACGACTCCAAATCTTCGAAAATCAGAGAAAAGTGTTCAGGAGTCACATTTGAAGAAAGGAAAGGCAAGGATAAAATCCAAAGCATCCTTTCAATCTAACCAAAACTAGTTGCGTGATTTAGTCAAAGATTTTCTTATTTTAACCTAAAATTTATCACATTTGGATGTCATTGTATGGATGCAGACCCTAGACCTAATGTATTGGGGTCAACATATCTCTTCGAATTTTAGTTGGTGCAAATCGTATTAATTACGATGCCCAGAAATAATTATTTGAAGAGGTCACGAATGTGCAAAATATGAGACTCGAAGAAAAGAAAAGAAAACAATAATTATACAAATATACATGATCTAGAGGAATGCATCATAACGGGTGCGGAGGACTTAAGATTCGTGACTAGATTTTCCCTTTTATAGAGAGAATACAAGCGTGCTAAAGTTAAAAAAACCAAACTCGTCCATATCCCATACTTAAGGGATATTTCCTATCTAAACAAGCAAATGTACTAACCTAGTTCAAATGCTTAAATAAAATGCAAGTATAATGTTATGTTTTCATACAAAGGGGTAAGGAATATACATATAAGGGGAAATACAGAATAAGGGGTATACGTATAATGGGGAATATCATGCAAAAATGATAAAAGACCCTAGAAAGTGAAAATATGCATGAAAATGTAGTGTGGTCACACAAACATGATCTAGCGTGTGAATGGTTCCTAAGGGTCTAGCGTTAGATTAACCCATGTCTATGAATTATCACTAGCGTTGGACTAGTGAGGTGATGGGAAAGGGGTCACAACTAGCGTTGGACTAGTGTAGTGACGTCACACATTAATTATAACTAACTAATCATGTAAATCATAATAAAAGCATGTAAACACATAATATCATATAAACACATAACACATAATCATGATATTTAGATGCAAGACCCTAAGAAAGCGAATAACACATAACACACAAGCATGCAAAACACACCAAGCAAATAAAACCCTAACTATTATATTTGGGGGCTCTAACTACAATCTAAAAGGGAAAGAAATAAATAATAAAAAAATACCTAACTATTACATATTCTACCTAAATACATGTTTTGAAACCCCTAACTATTAAGTTTGGCATTTAAATGCCTTTCAAATAATCAAAATTGAACTAAAATACATATACAAAATTAAAACAAATAAAGCGAATAAATAAATAAATGAAATGAAAACATTCAAAAGGCATGCAATTAAACACATAAAGTTACATAGGGGTACATAGGGTCAAATAAAAATCAAAATGAGGAGTAGAGTGTACCTCCCTTGAATTGGTGCCCTAATGAAATGAAATTACTTATTTACTCTCCAAAAACAAAGTCAATGCATCACTTTAATTAACAAATAATCACATGAAATGAAAATAAACAGGAAATTGAATCACTCAAAGCATTCAAATAAACTAAACAACCCATATTCATCAAATTGGAACAAACAATGGCCCATTTGAAAGAATTAAAAAAGTTCAAGGGATCAATATTATTATTATTACAAATATTAAGGGTCTAAAAGGAAGTAAATTAAAATTAAGGATTTGAGGTGAAACTTACCAATCAAATGATAAAATTTCACAAAAATAAATGAAAACTAATTTGCTATGATTAACCAACAAAATTTCCAAAATTTTCACTAAAATCCAAATCAAAGCTAAAATTTATAAAAAAAAAACATTAAATCCTCAAATTCCATCCTAAAATTCACTAAGAATCTATCCAAAAATCACATTAAATCATATCAAAGAAAATTAACATGTTAAAGGGACAAAATTGATTAATTTTTCAATTTTCTGGGCTATAGTAGAATAAGGGGAAACTTGGGAGGTTAAAATGCAATTTATTTTTGATTTGCATGCAAGCTACGAAGAAACATTCTTTCCCTAAAGCTTTCCTGCAACTTTTCTCTTCTGCTACGAACTACAACCGCGGCAACCACACCCAACATCAAAAACATCATTTGATCTTGCATTAAAAGGGCAAAAATGAAGCCTTTTCGTGTAACGCAAATATTAAGCCAACAGTGTAACAAAACAACACAAGATTCGAAGCCTAACACCAGACCATGCAACCCAACGAATCCATCATATTCTGCAACTTCGGAATCTTATTCAACGCAGGCAAACAACAATGAACTTCAGTGAAAACATGCGGATCCATCAGCTAACCCTACATGAGCCTCAACCCAACAAGACATCATACAACGACACAAGATCAAAGACTCAACAATCCCCTTTCTCCCACCAGATTCGCAGAGCAAAACAAATAACTTTTGTTAATTTTTTCATTTTTCGACAAGAACTCTACTAAATATGCAAATCCAGAAACCAAATAAGAAACTAATGAAACCCCCAACAACATCCAAGTCCCCTTAATTGAAACATCACATTTAATCACAAACCAACATGGGGGAATCTTCATCCCACTACTTAGGAATAGAAACAGCAAGAGAAAATGACAACAACGAACAAGAAACTCAAGATGATGACCCGACAATGCATGAAGATGAAAGAAACTAAGGCATCAATCTAGGGGAGTACCTGATAAAGTCTTTTGACCGAACTTGAACAAAGAAACGAGCAAAGAAAGCAGTTGCAGTCGACTCATTGACCCTTTGAGCATGAACCAGAAATGGGGTTGGCAAATGTAGAGCTAGATTCGAAGATATTCCAGGCGTTCTTTCTGCAAAAGTTTCGAACAAAATTTCTCTCCCAATGTGGGAGAGTGTGCAGAACTTGCTGGTTTCGTGCGCGAGGCTGAACTGACGGAGAAAATTCTTGTTCAAGAGGGCTGTATGATCAGCCTTGTCGTAGCCAGAATTCTTTTTCTTCTTCCCTTTTTCTGTTTTCCAGCCAAAGCCCCTCCTTCCTTTTCTTCCCTCGGCCCCTTGAAGCTCTGGTTCTTCCCTTTCTCTTTCCCAAACCCTCTCTTTTTTCCTTTTGCAGCCTCTCCTCCAGCCTATGGCCTTTCTCTCTCTTTTGCTCTTCTAAGTTTCCCTTTTTCCCAGCCGGAACCTCCCTTGGTTCCTTGCTTTGTTTTTTCTTTTTCACCCCCAGCTGAGAGCTCTCTTTCTTTTGCTTCCTTTCTCTCCTTCTTTTCTTGCCCGTAGGTTTTTTCAACCCTTTTCTCTCCCTCTAGCTCTCGGTCTTTGCCTCTCTCAGAACCTCTCCCCCTTTCCCTTGCTTGTTTCGTAGCTCCTTGTTTCGCCGCCCCTCTTCTACCCTCTAACTCCCCCAGATCCTCTCGGTCCCCTTTTTTTTCTTCGTGTTTCTTGCTTTTTCCTTTGGCTTGATTTTCCTTTCCATCTCCTCTTGGTCTCTCCCTCTCACTCTCCCCGCTGCTTTTTTCTCCCCCTCTCTTTGTTACTTTTTTCCTCTAGCTCCCTCTCGGCGGCTCTTTTTATTGAGGCTATTTATATGAGATTAGGGTTATCAAACCTTCATCTCAATGGCCCTCCTAAAATCTGTTTTCCTGAAAATCTTAGAGCCCTTAGATGATTCTTGCCACACAAGAGTTTAGGGTTTCTGGATTAAGGCCAAATGGCCTGTACTAGAGTGATCCATGAATCCTAAAAAAATGAAAAAAAAACGAGTGGAAAAACTGGAAATTTGTAGCTGTATTTTTTGTACTGTAGTTTCGTGAAACTCAGCTTGTACAATGAAGAAGAAACAGGCACACGCGCGTGACTTTTTTTTTCACTGAATTAATTAATAATAATAAAATAATTTTCTTAACAAAATGAAAATAAGATAAAAATAAACAAAATCAAAACAAAATCGACTAAATGAAATAATAAAATAAAATATAAATAAATATATATATATAAACTAAAATTTTGGAGTCTACAACTTGCCTCTTTTTGTCTGAATTTCGAAAAACTCGAGACAAACACGTAGACACCAAATTTCTTACATGTAGTTATTTGGCATGAACTGAAAACAGGTAAACATAAAAGGTCAGTTAGTAGGATAAAACCCGATTTCAATGAGGTATAAACGGTCAGCGGGATAAAATTCGGTCCTACCGAGGTTGGTGGGATGAAATCCGATCCCAACGAGATATAAACAGTCAGCGAAAAAAAATTTGGTCCTGCCGAAGTTAGCGGGATAAAATCCAGTCCCAATGTGATATGAACGGTTAGCGGGATAAAACCCGATCCTGCTGAAATTGGTAGAATGAAATCCGATCCCAACGAGATATAAACGGTTAGTGGGATAAAACCCGGTCCTACCGAAATTGGCGGGATAAAACCCGATCTTAACGAGATATAAACGGTCACGGGAATAAAACCCGATTCTGTCGAGATTGGTGGGACAAAACTCGATCCCAACGATATATGAACGGTCAGCGGGATAAAATCCGATTCTGCCGAGACTAGCGGGATAAAATTCGGGTCCCAACGTGATATGAACGGTCAGCGGGATAAAATCTGGTCCTGCCGAGATTGGTGGGATAAAACCCGATCCTAACGAGATATGAACAGTCAACGAGATAAAACCCAGTTCTGACGAGGTTGGCAGGATAAAACTCGATCCCAACGATGAAGAAAACAGTCAGTGGGATAAAATTCAATCATGCCGAGGTTGGTGGAATAAAATCCGATCCTAACGAGATATAAATGGTCAGTGGGATAAAACCCAATCCTTCCAAGGTTGGTGGGATAAAATCCGATCCCAACGAGGTATAAACGGTCAGTGGGATAAAATCCAATCCTGCCGAGATTGGTGGGATAAATCCGATCCCAAAGAGATACGAACGATCAGCGGGATAAAATCCAGTCCTGCTAAGATTGGCTGGATAAAATCCGGTCCCAACGAGATATAAAAGGTCAATGGGATAAAACCCAATCTTACCGATGTTGGTGGGATAAAATCCGATCCCATCGAGATATAAACGGTCTTAAAATAACTTTTTGAAATTGCAACCTTCAGAATTTGCCCCAATGTAGAGCCCCCTTGTTTTCCTTTTCTCTTTTTTTTCGAGAGAATCTTTTCAAATATAATTTGCCCCCAATTTTAACCAATTATTGTGCAACCGGTCATTTGATTTGCGTTATGGCATTGTTGCTTCTCCTTAAAACTTTGATTTACACCTCTTCCTCAGTCTGAATCATGAATATTCAACTCTTGGACGTCATTCCAAAATTATATAAAATCTGCTCCAGTTTTGTTATTTAACCGTTTGATCTAAAAGAGAGAAATAATCATAAGGATAGATAATGCCACCACCATCCGATCAATCCTGCTTTCAAGAAATGTGTAAATATGAGTATTTGAACGTTCTTCTCCGATGTAGCGAGAATTCAATTTTACTTTGAGAACAGTGTCAAATTTCTTCAACTTGACAAAACACTTGGTATCCAAACAATTTCAATAAATTACAAGGATTGCCATTTGATAGATCTAGAGAGAAAAATGGGATCGTGAAACACAAGAAAAATATTTTATTTACATAAAAAATGATAAAAATCCAAGTAATATGAAAGCAACGATTTACCTTTGTTGATAGAAAATTAATTTTAGAGAAATGAACATGTACATTCAAAGTTTATGTTTGATGAACCAAAACACTTTTGATTCTTGAACAGAATACCACTTTTGACCCTTTGGATATCATTCCTCCGGAATTCAATATTTGGCAACAGAACCCCAACTGTGAAGAGAAATTCAAATGAATCGAGTCACCAGTCATTCCAATTCAAAGTCATTTTTCATCAGAAACCTTACCTTAGCGCCCTTTCGGGTTTTCACTAAGGTTACCCCCACCTTTTATTTTTCTCTTATTTTCTTTTTTCATCTTTCTTTTCCCTTCTTTTCTTTTTTCTTTTCAAAGGTACCCTTTCGGGTTTTCACCTGATGAACAAATCTCGCCGATAGTCTTTATCAATTCAGAAATGTGTTTTAAGAAATGATGACATCATTGCAACAAACCTTCCATTGCAAAATTGGTGAAAATGTATTGACATCATTTGCCAATTAAATAGCAAATTCCTTGACAGAGATATTGCAGGAATTTTGGTCCCCCCCCCACCTTTTATTTTTCTCTTATTTTCATTTTTCATCTTTCTTTTCCCTTCTTTTCTTTTTTTTTTTCAAAGGTACCCTTTCGGGTTTTCACCTGATGAACAAATCTCGCCGATAGTCTTTATCAATTCAGAAATGTGTTTTAAGAAATGATGACATCATTGCAACAAACCTTCCATTGCAAAATTGGTGAAAATGTATTGACATCATTTGCCAATTAATTAGCAAATTCCTTGACAGAGATATTGCAGGAATTTTGGTCCAAAACAATGTTAAGAAGATAGCAAATTTGTTGGTCAAACTTGGTTGGCCAACACTTGTCAAGCCAGCATTAGTCCTCTTGTTTTTTTTTTCTTTCTTCCTTTTCTTTTAGTAAAAAATGGTGGTTGTTTATAGGATATTTTAGGGGTGATTAGTTGAAATAAAAGTAAGGTGATTAAGGTAATAAAATAGTATTCAAGTGATATCTTCAATCGGTAGCAAACGGTACGCGTCGGTTCAACCCGATTTTTTCTTAAATCGCGCGTACTAGGATTTTAACCTATGATTCACTAACTTATTATTATTATTTCTAATCACATACTTTCTCTTATCTAAAACTCACTCCTAATCACTAAATTGAGTACACACTCCTCACCAATTAATTACACTACCAAAATACGCGGAAACCCTAATTTACCCGAACAATGAAAGTAAAGGGGAAAACTCTTAATTTTATGATTTATTGCAACTATGGAGAAGGTAAATGAATAGTAAAGTGATTATAAAGTAATTTATTCAAAATAAAAGGGAATTTTAAGAAAGTAAAAAGAATTTTGCGAGTCCTCACAAATTGAGACAACTAATATTGGACTAGTATGGTGACGTCATGCATTCATTATAAATAAATAAAACATATAGAACATAATTAAAGTAAATAAATATATAAAGCACATAGATCACATAGCATATAGGCATAATATCTAGATGCAAAATCTTAGAAAAAAGCAAGTAAACATGTAAATATATAAACATACAAGCATGCAAGCAAATAAAACCTAACTATTACATTTGGGAACCCTAACAATAATCTAAAAAGGAATTTTTTTGAAAATAATAAACCTATCTATACATTTATCTAACTAAATACATATTTTAGAAAAAAACTATCTATTATATCACCTATCTAAATATATTTTTCTTGGGCAAAAGGGTAAAACCTATCTATTACAATTTGGCATTTAAATGCCTTCCAAATAATCATCAAAACTAAATAATATAAATAAAAGCTAAAAAATGAATAAAAGAAAAGAAAAGACACTTAAAACATGCAACCACACATAAAAAAAAAAACACATAGGAGGCACATAAAAAGAACTAAAGATAATAGAGGATACCTCCCTTGAAACAATGGATAAATGAGGCAGAGTTTGCCCAATTTATACTCCAAAACCAACAAAATGGTCAAGGTACCAATTTAATTAGGCTTTATTTGGATCCTTCAGTTTTTCAAATAAAAATTTTTAAAAAGTACTCTAAAAGGTACTCTAAAAAGTAGTCTAAATTTTTTTAAATGTTTAAAAAATATTTCAAAAACTCTACTACTCTTAAATATTAGAAAATATTTTCTAAAAATATCCCAAAATATACCCTATAAACTCTGCTACAATAAAATTTTTCAAAAATATCTCAAAAACAGTTAATCTAAACGGATCCTTAATAATTTTTAAAAATGTAAACATATTGCAAATTCACTTTATTATATGAATAAACATAAAATTTCTAAAATTTATAAATTAGATGCATTTAAATGAACATGATTAACAATTTAAAGAAGATAAACAATTGTAATTAAGAAATAATAAAGATCAGGGACCTAATTACAAAAATTGAGAGGTTGTTGGGGTCAAATTATAATTCTTAAATAGATTAGGGATCAATATAAAAAAGTTCAGGGACCAAACTGTAATTAAATTAAGGACCTAAGTGAAAGAAATTCAAAATTTTAGAACCACATTAAAAATATTCAAAAGATCAAGGGCCAAATGCAAAAGTTTGTTTCTGATTACATGAAAACCATGTTGGGTCATTTCTTAAGCATTTGGGCCACCATCTCAACCCGAAGGAAGGAATGAATTATCTTATTTTTAAAAAAAGGCCATCCCAATTTATTTTTACAAACTCAATATAATAAAACTATTGGGCTTGAACTTCATAAACCCAAACAAAATAACACCCCAACCTAATAGTTTTTGACTACAACCCTATAATAAAATAATTTTTTTAACCCAAATTTTAGCCAATAACACAAATAACAACAATCCAAACATTTTAAAGGATCAAAACATAACAAAATAAAACAAGAAAAATGAGAAAAAATAATAGAAGAAAGAGGATGATGATTCCGGCGGGAATCTGAAAAATTTTTGGCCAACATGGCCGGAATCCCGCTGAAATCCATTTCTTAGGGGATTTAAGGCCGGATCTTGATATACAATGCTCCCCACATCTGCATGAGTTCATTTAAACATCAAACATGCCCAGTAAATATCATAAATCTTGAGAAAAATGAGATCTAAGATGTAAACTTATGAAAACTAATGAAATGACTTAAAATTACATAACTAACGTTAAATCAACCAAGGAAAGAAGCTATGGTTAGCTAAGGATGTTGTTGAACTCGAGTAGATGCAGGAAATTGTGAGAAAACATTCACAGATTCTGGAAACGAAGTAAAAAAAAATCTTGTTGCAAAAGTTCAAGAGCTGACGAACTGGCAAATTCAGGCTTGAATTCGAAGGACTTAAAGAGGTTTTTCCGTGAAATTTTCAAAACAAGAGTTGCTCTCCTACAAGCTTAGATGATGCAAAAACAAAGATCTCACCAATCGGAGTTTAGATGAAGTCGAAAAATGCAAACGAAGGGGGTTGTCCGGTCAGCCCTAAAACCAAATTTTTGTAGAAACAGTTTCGACGAGCAAAGTTTGGGCTGCGATTTGAGGAATTTCTAATGGCTTTCTGCGAAAATTTTCAACACGGAAGTTATTCACCTGTATCCCTAGAAGGTACAAAAGAAAGAATCATCTCAATTCGATCAATAACAACAGATAAAATTGAATTGGAAGAGAGCTGGTCCACCAACTTGTTTCCAGATTTTTTTTGTAGAAAAAATGTTGTTCTCCTTTTCTTTCTCCCCTCGTTTCTCTGTTTTCTGGTTTTCTGTTGTGGTTGCCACTTCCTAATCTTTCTCCCGTTACCCTGAAGACTCTCTTTTAGCTTTTTAAATGAAACAAAACCAATTAAAACCCTAAGAACAAAGGCTTAGATGAAGCCAAGTTTTTTTTTTGGGTTTAGGTGGCTATTTCTTATTCATTTGATCTTTTGACAGTTGTTGCTTCATGGATTCATAATGGTGAGGTGTCTCAAGTACTTGCTAAACTTGGAGGGGAAGAAATGGGAAGCAAAATGGATCCAAAATGCTCCAAAGGCTAGTTGTTTTTGCTGCATTGTTGTTGGAAATTTTGATGAAGAAGGAACAAACGCACGTGTGTGGTGTGTGAAGCTGTAAAAAAATTTTTTTTTAAAGAAACCAGGCCAACGAGCCTTCTCTTGTTTGGGGCTACTTCCAGGCTTTTTATTGGGGTTTTTGTAGTATGTTGCTTAGGCTTTCATTTGGATTTTGGGGGATTTTTGGTTAGGTTTTGGTTTGGTTTTTGGGTGGAATTTTTTGGTTGGACTTTAGGTTGGTTTTTGATTGGGTTAAATAATAAAGGAAGTCTCTACTATTTTTTTTTAAATTTTGAAGATCCCATTTTTCTTTTTTTTCCTACAAAAATAAAATAAAATGATGATTTAAACAATGATATAAATAAACACACAAAACAATAATAATAATAATTTTTTTTTGAAAAAAATTGGTATTTACAACTTACCCCTTTTCGTCTGAGTTTCGAATAATCTCAAAACAAAGACGTAGAAACCAAATTACCTAACTGTCTTCTTCAACTCCAACTATATTAAAACAAACAAAGTGAACATTCTAAACTAGATCGAAATATGCATGTATTTATTTATGTCTCCTGTCGCATCATACGTAGTCTAAATATGAAATTGAACGAGACTCGTGCTGGAAACAAAAATGAATTGAAGAAATTCATAAAAGCAAATAATAAAAGGATATATGTATTGAATTGTGAATTGATATCCATTGGCGGGATTAAATCCAAACCCAAATAACTAGTGAAAATTTTGAACAAATCATACTGAAACTAGGTTGACCGGTGGGATCCAACTCAAACCCAAACAACTAGTGAAAATTTGAAAAATTCTTTCAAACTAGATTGATCGATGGGATGCAACCCAAATCCAAACAATCAGCAGATTTGCGGGATTAAACCCGAGTCCAATTAACAACATATTAGTGGGATAAAATCCGATCCCAATTAAATAACAGATTGATGAGATAAAATTCGAATCTAATTAAATAACAAATTGGTGGGATAAAATTTGAATTCAATTAAATAACAGATTCGTGGGATAAAACTCGAACTCAATTAAATGATAAATTAGTGGGATAAAATTCGAACCCAATTAAACAACTGATTGATGAGATAAAATTCGAACCCAATTAAATTACAGATTGGTGGAATAAAACTCAAACCCAATTAAATAACAAAAAATGCGTCCCAATGAAAAGTTGTGGAGCGCTTTTACTATTTTTCTAAACAAACATTGAGCACATTTATAGAATCAAATATCACCTTTATAAAAATTTGCCCCAGTGTAGATCGGGTTCAACTAAAATAAGTGCTATTCTTTTCCTCCCTTCGAGAAGGCATAAATAATGGTTGCGTAATCCAACCTGCAAGAGAAAGGGAAAACAACAGCGACAAAATATAATGCCACCACCGTGTGATTCTTCAAAACTTGAGAACCATGTAAGCATGAGCTTTTAGATGCCGAAAAACTGTCTCATTTAGAATTGTTCTGCAACTTATTCCGGATCTTTTAGTATCTATACTAGTTAACCATACTGTGTACCATGAGACATAAAAATCTATACACCCATTATAATAAATTACACGGATTGTCTCTTGGCAAAATTCAATGAAAAACATAGAATATTTTAAACATGATTATTTCATGCGATGGCACAAAGGAGAATAAAATGATGTTCAAATAGAAAATGTCTTTTATTAGTTTTATAAAAAATGACTTAGAAACTCTCAATGAATCACTAACTAATCAATCGATCTGCTGCTTTCCATTCATGGCTCTCTTTGTACTCGGAATCCCTACTTCAGCGTCCTTTGGGGTTTTTTACTAAGGTCGTCCCCACCCATTTTTCTTATTTTCTTATTCTTTGTTTTTTTTCTTTTCCTCTTTGTTTTTTTTCCTCTTTCTTTTTATTTTTAAAAATGCGCCCTTTCGAGTTTTTACTTAATGAACAACTTTAATGGCAGTCTCTATCAATTCAGAAATATGTTTCAAAATTGATAGCATCAGTGAGACAATTCTTCCCTTGCAAAATTGGTGAAGGTGTATTACATCATTTGCCATTTGATCTAAGAAATTTTCTATTAGAAATATTGCAAAACACAAAGGTCGGTAACTTTTCGTCTTTTGGAATGCGGTTAGGTGGGTTGTTAAAAAATGTTAAGGTTTGGAAGCAGATCTTTTAAGGAGTTTAAAATAATCCTGAGATCGCAAGAATTTATCCCAGTATAAGACTAATAAAACTAAAATAAAATTACCCCAATTTTGTTTTTGACTGGGCTTTCTCCTCTCTTTCCTTTATTTGTATATATTGTCGCTTTTCTCTCTTTTTTTTCTTTTTTTTCAGAAAAATCAAATGAAAAATAAAACCTGCCTTAGTGTGTGGGTTGCGGTTCTGAAGGGGCTACCAAATGAAAGAGTGGGTCATTCTGAAAATTCAAAAGGGAAACTAGGGATAAAATATTTAATCGAAAATGAAAAATCCCGTCTTTTAATCCACCCTATGTAGTAGTTCAAAAGAAAACTTACCTAATCAAATGAAATTTTTTTTGCATATATCTGTATTTCGTAATTGAGAAAAAACTTGTTCGTCCATTTTCATGAGAATGACCATTCCTCCGGATAATACATTCTTGACAATGAAAGGTCCCTACCATTTTGGAGCAAATTTGTCTTTAGCCTTATCTTGAACTAGAAGAATTCAGTTCAAGACCTTGTCTCATTCTTCGAATAGGCGAGATTTGACTTTCTTGTTGTAAGTACGAGTCATTCGTTTTTGATAATATTGTCCATAACAAACAATATTTAACCACTTTTCATCAATCAGAGATAATTGCTCATGACGTTGCTTAACCCATTCGATTTCCTCTAACCGAATTTCATCCGAATGCACAACGATGAAATCTTCACTTCCGCAGGTAATACTGTCTCCATTCCAAACATGAGAAAGTAGGCATTGTCCTAGTAGAAGTTTTGCTTCCAGTTTGATATGCCATTAGTGCATAAGGTAGCTTTTTATGCCAATCTCGGTATTTTTCAATCATCTTGCTAATAATCTTGTTCAGATTTTTGTTTGTGGTCTTCACAGTTCCATTCATTTGAGACCTATAGATAGTGAAATTTCGGTGTTTGATCTTGATTTGTTCACACAATCCATCTATCATGTCTGTCGCGCCCCATTTTTGAAAAATAAAGGAAAAATAAATAAATGGTTTTAAGAAAATTGGATTTTTGGTTGATTTTGATTTTGAAAAATGTGAATTTTTTATTTTAAAGAAAATAAAGAAAATGAAATGGGTCTAAATGGGACTTTGAAAATGCGACGATTTGACCCAAAACAATAGTTTAAAAAGGGTTTTTAAATAAAAAATTGGAGTCGCCACTTGGTATTGAGTTGAGGTGTACCAAGTCACCTAAAATGAATTTTTTAAAGAAAAAGTAGAAACCTTTTTTAAATGACTCCTAAGTCTACAAAAATCAGAGAGAAAGATTCGGGGGTCACAGTTGAAGAGAGGGAAGGCAAGGATAAAAATCCAAGGCACCCTCTCAACCTAGCCAAGGCTAGTTGCGTGATTTAGTCAAGAATTTTCTTAATTTAACCTAAAAATTTACCACATTTGAAAGTTACTATATGAATGCAAACCCTAGCCCTAAGGGGGATATCGAGGGGTCAAGATATTTCTTCGATGTTATTTGATGCAAATCGCATTAATTGCGACGCCCAAAAGTAAACTTTCGAAGAAGTCACGAATTGTGCAAAAATATGAGAGCCAAAGAGAAATGAAAAGGAAAAATCAAATAAAATAATAGAATAATTATGTAAATATACATGTCCTAAAGGAATGCATCATGTCAGGTACGGGAGACTAATGTTCGTGACTCAATTTTCCCTTTTATAGAGGGAATACGAGCGTGCTAAGGCTAGAAAGACAAACTCGTCCATATCCCATATTTAAGGGGTATTTCCTACCTAATCAAACAAATGATCTAACCTAATTCTATTCCCCTAAATGGAATGCAAATCTAATGCCATGCTTTCATACAAAGGGGTAAGGAATATACATATAGGGGAAATATGGGGTAAGGGATATACATATAGTGGAATATGTCATGCAAAATGATAAGAAAACCCTAAAAAGTGAAAAAATGTGTATGAGATGAAATGATTTATCACACAAACATGATCTAACGCTCGAAGGGCTCCTAAGGGTCTAGCATTGGACTAGCCCATGTCTACAAGTTCTCACTAGCGTTGGACTAGTGAAAAATCGGAAAAAGAAGCCACAACTAGCATTGGACTAGTGTGGTGACGTCATGCATTCATTTATAACCAAATAAATCATGTAAAACTAATGAAAAGCTAATAAACACTTAAATTCACATAAACACGTAGCAAATAAGCATGATATCTAGATGCAAAGTCCTAGGAAAGCGGTAAACACGTAACACATAGACATGCAAGGCACACAAAACAAATAAAACAAATAAAGCCCTAACTATTACATTCAGGGAACCCTACTACAATCTAAAGGGGAAAAGAATTAAATGAAATGGTATAATAACCTAACTATTACAATTGCGGCATTTAATTGCCTTCCCAAATAATTACAAATTAAAATAAAATAAATATGCAAAAAATTTAAACAAATAAAGCGAATAAAATAGAAGAAATAAAATGAAAACATTCAAAAGGCACGCAATTAAACACATAAAGTCACATAGGGGCACATAGAATCAAATAAAGCAAAAATAAGGGATAGAGTGTGCCTCCCTTGAGTTGGGACCCTAATGACGCGAATTTACTTATTTACCCTCCAAAATAATAAAAAAAAGTCAAGGCATCACTTTGATTAATAAATAATCGCATGAAGAATGGAAATAAACACCAAATTAAATCAATCAAGGTATTCAAATAAAAGTAAATAAACCATATTTGACAAATTAACACGAGTAAAGACCCAATTCGAAAGAATTAAAGAAATTAAGGGATCAAAATCACCATTATTACAAATATTAAAGATCTAAAAGGAAATCAACTAAAATCAAAGACTTGAAGCCTATCAATCAAAGGATAAAATTCACACAAAAAATAAATGAAACCTACCTGCTACAATTAAACAACGAAATTATCCAAAATTTCACTAAAAATTCAAATAAAAAATATAAGTCTAGAAAAAGTTATTAAACCTTCAAATGCATCCTAAAACTCATTAAAAGTTCATCCTAAAATCACATCAAGGCATATAAAAAAAATAACATGTTAAAGGGATAAAATTGATTAAATTTTCCAATTTTCAGGGCCATAGTAAAATAAGGGAAAACTTAAGGGGTTAAACTGCGATTTTCAGAACTTCCCATGCAAAGCATACGAAGAAGCTTTCTGCTACTTTGCTAGTTTATTTCTTTCGCTGATTTCTTTCCGCAATTCTCTTCCATGTTTACTGTCAATCAATCTTCAAGTCGGCAAAATGCTCCATTTACACCTTTTACTATTGAAATCCAACACCAAAGTTACCCAAGCAACAAAAAGGAGGAGACAACCATCAGTGAAACATCAGAACACAAGATTATCCGAAGCTTCTTGCCATTTAGCAACCAGGCAGCTTGCAAAAATTGAAAACAAAGCTTCGAACTCACCACTCATCAGACTACATAACCCTTATCAAACACAAGAAGCAAACAAGGGAAATCTAAGATGAAAAATTGGCAAGTTCCGAACCCCTTTACAGGTTTCCTTCTGCAATTTTCTGCTGCAAATTTGCAGTTCCAACTCACGCAGACGAAATGCCGAAAGATGGCACAAGAACCCATTATTTATCAACCCAAATTCACACACATATTCACTCATCAAGCTTAACATTGCTCAAGCATGGTTGCCTACCCTTAGCTATCCCAACCGAGATAATCCAAGCCAAGAAAACGAGAAAACACACCAAAAAAAATGCAGCAAAGGAAACCTTAACAGCTTTTCGCCCAAGAAGTTCGAGACCACATCATGCAACCCATGAAGAGACTTTCTTTTTTTTTTTGTTTTTGGTTTCTGGCTTCTACAGCTCTTAAAGCTTTTTGCAACTTATCTAACACACTAAACGAACATAATGCAGGCTAAGAAGATGGACTCCCATCAGACACGGCAAGTCATCAAAACAGAAGTTTTATGCTGGTGTTGCTACCATGCTATGAAGGCAGGGAAGGACCAAACGTTGTGTGCAACAAGAAAGTGAACATTAGACACCGACTCTCCATCTCATATGAGAGCCAGGAAATCCAGGAATGAACTTCCGATGCCTCAAAATTACAGCAAACTCATCATACAAAGATGCAAATGTTTTGCGAGAAAAGAAAATTCTGCAATCTTCTGGGTTTCTTAAATGCACGACAGTAGCAAAACAAAATAACGAATGCAGCTTTTCTTCCAACTTCATGGGTTTTAACACAAAAAAAAATCAGACAAAAGGGCATGCAAGCATTGAAATAGCATTTTGAAATTTTCCAGCCACAACTAGCTACACTTCTGGTGTTTATCAGATGTAACTTTTCATCCTTTTCAGTTTCATGCATGAAAACTAACGACTTTGATAGCAAATCTACTAATGGAATCTCAGCCAAACCACAAGTAACAGCAAGAGCATCAAGCACACTACTTCAATAACCAAAAAAAAACAGCTGCTGTATCAAGCCAAGATCTTGAAGCTTGTTGCAGCCAACTCTAAGGTCGACTTCTAAGGACCCTAACGAATTCACTTATCATGACGGATCTAGGGGCAAGGGTAGGAGGCCATACTCATAAAGAAAACATCAACATCAGCCGCAACAAAACATACGAACTATAAAGCAAGGAAATCATAAACCAGAAGATTGCAAATTCTTTCACGAATTCATCAAATCTGGGAACTACAATGCAGAGTTTACCGAAAACTAAAGACAAAGATGGATTACCTTCTATTCCAGAAAATGTTTCGGACCTGAAACGATTCCAAAAGAGTCGTGAGAATGGTGAGGCAACCTCCGGCCAGCAGCTTTCCTCCTGCTTCCTCTGCGTTTTTCTTCAGCCCGCTACCTGAAGCTTTCTCCTTCCTCTCCCACCGAAACTGTCTTTCCTTTTTTCTTTCAATTTTTCTCTTGAAGCTCTCTCAATCTCTCGGCTCTCTTTCACTCTATCTCCCTTTTTCTCTCCTGCTTGTTCCAGCTCTCTTCCAGAACCTCCTCTGGTTCCTTTCTTCCGCCCCCCCCCCCCCCCCCCTTTTCTTTCTTTTCAGTCTTTTCCGTCTCTCCCTCTCGTTCTCTTCTCGGTATCTCTCCCTTACTCTCTAACCCTAGCCGCCAACAGATTCTCTCCTTAGCCTTCCAGTTCCATCCCTCTTATAGGCCTTCAATTCCCAAGACCTAGAGCTGATGGTGGAGATTTGGAGCTGCCTTCGGTCTTTATTTCAAGCCATTAGATGGCTTTTTAACCTACATCTCTCGGTATCGTTGGATCAAGACCAGGTGGGGTGAAGTTGAAATGATCCAATGGTAGGAAGAAATGAAGGACAGAAACGTGGAAAAATGAGAAAATCATCCAGCAGGTAGTACTGGGTTTGGAGGGATAAAAGAAAAAATGAAAAAGGAATAAAAATGGGCAAATGACCGCTGCAAATTTCTGAGCTTGCTCCTGGCTTCCGCACGAATGAAGAAGAAAATGGCGCGCGTGCTTGGCACGCGCGCGTGGAACATTTTCCCTTTTTTTTTTGTTTTTCTTTCTTTCTTTCTATTTTCCTTTTCCGATTTTTTTTAAAATGATTTTCCTCAAGAAAAAAAAATAAATTAAACTAAACAAAATTTGTGAATAAAATGAATAACAATAAAATGGTGAAATTTTGGTGTCTACAATGTCATTATTGAGATTTTTTCATTGTCAGTGATCAGCATTTTTGACACCCCAAAATGATAGATAATATTGTTCCTTAAAAAATCTGTCACTACCTTTTTGATTATATATTTGTAACATACTATTTCAATCTATTTGGTAAAATACTCAATCACCACTAGGGTGAATTGATGCCTATTTGAAACAGGAGGATCGATTGCTTCAATTACGTCTATTCCTCACATTGAACATGGCCAAAGAGTAGTAATATTATATAATTCTGTAGTAGGAGCACGTATAACATTGGCATGTATTTGACACTTGAGACATTTTTTGACAAAATTTACACAGTCATGCTTCATAATGAGTCAAAAGTACCATGTTCTCATGATTATCTTAGTCAATAAATGTCCATTCATGTATGGTCCACATACACCACTGTATATTTCTTTCATCATGTAATTAACTTCCTCTTCATCAATACACTTCAAACGGTCCAAATCGGATGTTTTCTTATATAACACTTCTCTATTCAAGAAGAATTTTCATGATATTCAGCACAAAAAACTTTTAACAGTTAAATCGGCACCTGGAGAATAAGATCCCGTCTTTATAAATTCTTTGATATCACTATATCAGGGTCGACCATCAGAAATTTTTTTCATAACCAGACAATATGCCAATTTTTCCTGAAGTTGAATCTGTATATGCTCAATTACCAACTCATCTAGATGTCGAATCATGGAAGACAAGGTGGCTCAAGCATTAGCAAAATATTGCGGGTGTGAGGAATATGTCTGAATTTCAAATTTTTAAACTTATCAGCCAAATTGAGCAGACTACAATGATATGACATAATTTTTGAATCTCGAATTACTCACTGTTTGAATGTTTGATGCACAAGTAAGTCAAAATCATTGAACACTATTAAATTTTTAATCAATCTCTATTTCTAATGCCATTTTCAATCCAAAAATGCAAGTTTCATATTTGGCTATGTTGTTGGTGCAAGAAAATCATAATTTAGCAGCAGCAAGGTAGTGCTTTCCCTCAGGTGATACAAGAACAGTTTCGATTTCAACCCCAAAAGAATTCAAAGCATCATCAAAGAACAGTCTCCACCCACGGTATTGTTTATTCATGTCTTCCAATGTTTCAACAAATAAAACCTCCTCATTAGGAAAATAGGTGTGTAATGGCTGATAATCATCTTTCCTCGGATTTTCTGTCAAGTGGTCCGCTATAGCTTATCATTTGATTGTCTTTTGGGTTGTGAAAATAATATCGATTTCATAGAGAATCATCCGTCACTTTGCCATATGTCCTGTGGGCATTGATTTTTCTAATAAATATTTCAAAGGGTCGGAACTAGAAATGAGGTAAGTAGTACCTCAAATTTTGAACTATTCAAGATAAAGCACAGTAACTCCTTTCAAGAAAAGAATAATTGGTCTCATAAAGGATAAATTTTTTGGTGAGCTAACAAATGGCTTGCTCTTTCTTTCCAAAATTATCATGTTGTTCTAGAACACATCTGACGACCTCATCAAACACTGACAGATACATAATTAGAGGATGCCCTGACTTGGATGGCACTAAAATCGAAAGGTTCAACAAATAATTCTTGATTTTATCAAAAAACCCATTGACATTTTTCATTTCAATGTATTGGCGCATTCTTCTTCAATAAGTTGAACAAAGATTCACATATAAAAGTCAACTGAGTAATAAATCTGTCAATAAAATTGAGCTTACCCAAAAAAATTTTCACTTCTTTTTAAGTTATAGGAGCAGGCATATCTCGAATTTCTTTAATCTTGGCTAGATCTATCTCTATGCCCTTTTTGCTGACGATAAACCCTAATAATTTATCAGCAGAAGCCCCAAAAGCATATTTTACAGGGATTCATTTCAAGTTGTATTTTCTCAACCTTTCAAACAGTTTTTTAAATCGACCAAATGATTTCAGCTTTTTAGACTTGATTATAATATCATCCACATATCCTTATGAATCATATCATGGAATAAAGTGATTATGATCTGTTGATATGTAGTTTCAGTGTTTTTTAAACCAAAAGGTATTACTCGATAAAAGAATATCCTCCAAGGAGTGATAAAAGTAATTTTTTCTCTGTATTCTTCTGCCATTAGAATATGATGATATCCAGCAAAATAGTCACCAAAGGGTTCAATCTCATGTCCCGCAATATTGTCCAACAGGATGTGAATATTCGGTAAAAAAAAATCATCTTTCGGGTTTGCCTTATTAAGATCTCTATAGTCAACACATACTTGCATTTCTCCACTCTTCTTCAGAACTAGTATTGGATTTAAAAGCTAAATAGGGTAATGAGAAACCATGATAATTTTAGCATTACGCTATTTCTCAATTTATTCTTTTATTCTAAGACTCATATCCGGTTTAAACTTGCGAGACTTCTGCTTAACTGGTAAAAAATTTAGGTCAGTTGGCAATTTATGAACCACTATATCTGTCAAAATTTCAGGCATATTATCATACAACCGTACAAAAACATCTTGAAACAAAGTTAAGAATTTAATCATTTCCTTTCTTTGTTTTTTATTCAAATGAATACTGATTTTGATTTTTTTAACCTCCATCTTAGTGCTAATATTAATGGTTTCTGTCTCTTCTAAGTGTAGACGGCAAAATTTTTCAATTTTAATATTTTCTCGATTTTTATCTATTTAATGGGTTATTTATTTTATTGCATTTTAATGTGCATTTTTCTCATTTTGTAGGTTTGTTTTAAGGAAAAGAAAAATGAAAAATAAATAAAAAGAAAAAAAGAAGATAAAGAGAAGATAAAAATCTTCCCCTAATTATTTCCCTTTCACGAAAAATACTATTAATTCATTTTTACACTCAACCTCTATTCACCTTTCTTTTCATTTAGGACAAAATTTATCATTTGACAAAAAACTACTCTATTCATTTTCTTTGACTTCTGACAAGAACCAACTTACCCCAACTCCGCACCAACCTCTCGGCCTCTCTCTCAAAAAAGACGGGAAGAGAAGAAAAAAGAGGACTTTCCCTCAATCTCCATCTAGCTCTAGGCCCTCCTCTCGTCAAGAAAAGAAAAATTTTTCAACATGTCTTTGGGCTCTTTGTCCTCACACTCAAAAAACAAAAAAAAAGGCAACAACACACTCACAACAAGAAAGACATCTCTTGGCCTTTCTACCGTCTCCCTCTCAATTCCACAACACAAAAAAAAAACACAAACAACTCAAACCCAATACTCCAACTCTCGGTCCCTCTTTGCCTCTCTTAAGTTCACACACCCATCCACAAATCAAACAAAAAGGGGAACAAGCGGTCAGACCATTGAGGTTTAGGAATTTCACCACAAAGCTCGACCAAGTGACTACAATATTCTTGAGGTATTTTACTTTTTTCTTCAGTTTTGTTTTTCACATTAAATTCATATTTTGTTGCTTATTTTTCTCCTGCTTTTGCTGTTTCTTTCGTTGTTACTATGTTGCTAGGATAATGGGCAAGTCATACATTATATTAAAGAAAAAGGAAATAAATTTTGTGTATGCATGCCAAATGTTTGAAAAAAATGCTCAAATGGAAAAACGAATTAGAAAGCGAATATTGTGCTCGACCAAGTGACTACAATATTCTTGAAGTATTTTCCTTTTGCCTCCAGTTTTGTTTTTTCACATTAAATTCATATTTTGTTGCTTATTTTTCTTTGCTTTTGCTGTTTCTTTCATTGTTACTGTGTTGTTAGGATAATGGGCAAGTCATACATTAGATTAAAGAAAAAGGAAATAAATTTTTTTGTATGCATGCCAAATGTTTGAAAAAATGCTCAAATGGAAAAATGAATTAGAAAGCGAATATTGTGCATGTGTTTTTTTGTCAAAATAGATGACCATTAGCTAGTATAGGTCCGAAAATGTTTGGTTATCCAAAGTTTTTGAAGTTTTGAACCTTAGAAGCATGTGGACAATTTTTCTTTATTTTTGGACTGTTTTGCTTTAATTTTGTCATATTGTTGTTGCTTTTTATTGATTTCAACTCATAGTTATGTTGTAAAAATCATAAGGAGAGTATTGGTATAAATTTATGATTTTTGGTGAAGGTTATAGTGATTTCAAAAAATAAAAATTGGGCTATTTTTTTGGCATTTTCACCACTCATGATCCATTTTTTGTAAATACTAAGTCAAAAAATGGATTCTATACGAAAAATCGAGTGGGGGTGTATTTTGGTGAAATTTTGTAACCGGAGAGTTTGCTGGTGGCAGCGGCCGCCAGTGGCTAAGGCTTGAACCTTGCCGGAGTGGAAGAAGAAGAAAAAGGAAGAAGAAGAAGAGAAGGAAAAAGAAAAGATAGGAAAAGAAAGAAAAGGAAGAAAAAAAGGAAGAGAAAAGTGTTGGGCTGGTTTTATTTTTTTTTGGTGGGGTTGTTTCTTGATTTTCGGTTGGTTTAGAGGTTTCTTTTTCTGGGCTTTCATTTGAGATTTGGGGTAATTTTCCACTTGGACTTGTGTTTATTTTTCATGAAGACAGCCCACATTTTTCTTTCGGGCCGAATGGCTCCGGCCCAAGCAAATAAAAATAAATGGCCCAAAGTCCTTTTTCTAGAAAAATTAGAAAAAGAATTTTGCACTTTAGCTCCTGATCTTTGGAATAGCTTTACTGTATCTCAGAAAATTTTAAATTTCTTTCACTTAGTCCCTTAATTTAATTACATTTTGGTCCCTGAACTTTATTTTAAAATTTTGACCCCTAAACTTTTGAAAATTTATATTTTTTGGCCCCAAAGATTTTCTAATTTTTTCAATTTAGTCCCTAGTGAATTTTTTGACTCTCTCCATTATAATTGTTTCTTTTCCTTTAATAGCTAATTGTGTTATCTTTTAATGTATTCAACTTATAATTTTTAGTTGTCCTTAAGTTTTTTTATGTTCGACATATTAATGTGAATTTAGTACTTTTTCTATTATTATTATTATTATTATTATTACTACTACTACTATTACTATTATTATTACTTTCAATTAAATTGTTGTCATGATCCTTTTGTTCATTTTGAGTATAAATAGGGCAACTTGACTCCATTTAGTCACCACTTCAAAAGGGAGGTACCCATATTATTATTTAAATGTCAATTATGTGCTCTTATGTGCTCCTACATGCTCCTATATGTTTATATATTTTTATATATTTTTTATTTATTTGATTCAAATGTTCATTCAGTTTTTCTTATATTTTTTAGTTAATTTTTATGATTATTTGAGAGGTATTTAAATATTTCGAGATGTAATAGATAGGTAATATTTTTTTTGAAAAATTGTAATTAGATAGATAATGTAATAGATAAGATAGATAGGTTTATTTTATCATATTTTTCCACTTTAGATTGTAATTAGCTCCCTTATTATAATAGATAGAATAGATAGGTTTATTTTATGATATTTTCTCCCATTTTAGATTGTAGTTAGACTCCCCATTGTAATAAATAGATTTCGCATGTTTATATGGCTTATATGTTTATATGTTTTATTCGCTTTCATTAGGATTTTTGCATCTATGTTTAGGTGTTACGTGCTACGTGCTCTTATGTGTTTATTTGTTTTAATTTATGCCTTATTTGTTTTATTATGTATTATTAATGCATGACATCACCACACTAGTCCAATGCTAGTTGTGGCTTCTCTCTCCGCTTACTTGCTAGTCCAACGCTAGTAAGGACTTCTAAAAATGGGTTATTCCAATGCTAGACCCTTAGATCATTCATGTGTTGGATTCATCTTTTGCGTGACATTCATTACATTTTTATCCATATTTTTATATTAGGATCTTTTTTCATTTGCATGATATTTTCTATTATATTCTTCTCTACCCTCTATATGTGTCAACCATATCATTTAGAATTGCATTTCATTTAAGAAATTATAAAATAAGTTAGTTCATTTGCTTTTCTAGATTAGGAGAATTACTCTTTGAACATGGGAAATGGGCGATTACAACTTTTAGTTTAAATACTTCGTTAATCCCTGTATAAGAAAATTATGTCACGAGTTTTTGCCTCCCGTACCTATTATATTGCATCCCTTTTTCCTTAATCACTTATATTTATATATATAATCTAATTTTCTTTTCTTTCGAATTTCATTTTTGCATACTCGTGAACCTTTCAAGGGATTATTTTGGCCTTCGCAATTAATGTGATTGATATCAATTAAACTCCTGAATGGACATTTTGTCCCTTTCGATATGTTCTATAAATTTAGATTTGCATTCATGTAGAAAACATTCAAACGTGATATATTTAAGAGTTAGATTAGAAACTTTTTTGACTAAATCTCGCAACTATCTTAGATTAGGTTGAAAGGGTGCCTTAGATTTGAATCGATCAAACATTTGTCTTCTCTTTTTTCAATCGTGACTCTCGAATTTATTTTCTCTTGTTTTCAAAAATTTGAAGTTGTCAAAAAGGGTTCGTTTTTATTTTTTGTTAAAAAATATTTTTGGATGATTTGGTACACCTAAATTCAATACCTAGTAGCGACTCCTATTTTTTCTTAGAAAACCCTTTTTTAGACGAAATTTTAGGCCTAAATTGTCGTATTCTTTAAAGTTCCATTTTAGGCCTCTTTTTACTTGTTTTTAAATGAAAAAAACTACATTTTTTGTAAATACATTTTTTTAAAGCGAAAAAATGGGGCGCAACAACTAAGTTCGGTCTGAGTTTCTCCTCATATTGTTTAAGAATCTTTGAAATGGATTCACGTTCTTCCTCAGTATCACTCTGATTTTGAATTTCAAATACCATAATTTTAAATTTGTGAGAGATATCGAGATTGCAATAATTGAATACCAGCATAATGATATCTGAAGAGTCAAAAGGTTTTGGGTGTGTTTGGATTGTAATTTTTCAAAAAAAAAATTACTATGTTTTTCATGGACATATTTTTCAATTTTTTTTTATCTCACATATATCAAATCGCTACAGTAATTTTTTTACAAAAAGTCCAGAAAAATACAATTCAAATGAAACCTTTATTTTTTATCATTGGAAAATAAAGTAAATATGTACAATGAACAAATAAAAAATAATAGAAAGATAAACAGAGATCTTTCATGTTATTGAAAAGAGCAGATAGAAACTGAACAAGAACTCATTTATTGAAAATGCATCCCCCATCAGAACTATGCAGTGGGAATGAGAGTCATTTAAACAAAATACATATTAACATAGTACTAAAAGAAAATAAATAACTAAAAAACAAAAGTAGTTCTTATTTAAGATTTGTCTCAACATAAATTTGAGCCAAAGACAATTTCCTAAATTTATCGAAATTTCCTTCGAGAGGGAAGATAATTAGTAGTCCAATTTTGTAGAACTCCTTCAAAAATTATTGGAAACTCCAGACCTTTCAACGATTTACCCTCGTAAGTAGCTCCAACAAACAATTAGAACAAACTCTCCTCCACCTCATCGATCAGGTTCTCCTCCTCTAATTAAAATATGATTATCCCCGAAGGACAAGAAAAAGTGTAGAGTAGTGGTATAATACAAATAACAATTTGCTTCCCTTCTTTTTTTTTTTTCCTTCTTGCAAGCTTGCATCTCCTTTTTATCCTTAGCGGATGGTCGAAATCCTAACCCAAGCGTGTCCTTTTGCACCGAAAGCTCTATTGGTTCTAAGATTCCTTACAGATTCCGTCCAAAACCTTTGCTTATCTCATACCTTTCTCGAATCATTTTTTTGACCATTGTAACACTAGCTTCTGGCAGATTTGGTTTCGCGAATGGCTTCTCTTTAGATATCTATCCTACTAAAATAATGTCAACAACATGATAAGAAGAAACTAAAGTTTTTCTACTACTTTCTCCTTTCGATCCAAAATTAACAATCATGGTACAATTATTTTCAGCGAACATAGTGATTAGTTGGTCATTCACAATAAATTTTAACATTGATGGAGAGAGGATGGCACCGAGTAAGAAGTATGAATCTAGGGTCGTCCAAACAAGAGATTATATACACTAGACAAATTCATAACTTGGCAAGTGATTTGAAATTGAACGGGTCCAATCTCCAGTACTAAGTCAACCTCACCCATAGATTCCCTCTTGACACCATCGAATCCTCTTACAACAGTTGTTGATGGATGGAGTCTAGCATCAAAAAATCTCAACTTCGTAAGAGTATTTCACAGGTAATATTTAAATTTGAATCATTATCTATCAAAATCATGGGTAGCAACTTCCATAACAACACACTGATATATACAATGATTTATTGTGTCCAATTCCTTCCGAAGTCAAATTATCATCAGAAAAAGTGATGTGGTTGGCAACTAGAACATTTTCAACGATATGAAAGAACTTCTCGAAAGAAATATTCTTAGGCACTTGTACTTCATTCAAGATCTTAAGCAACACCTCTCTGTATGGTTCGGAAGTCAAAAGCATATCTAAAATAGAGATTTGAGCGGCCATTTTATCCAACTGGTTTATATTCTTGTACTTACTCCTCTTCAACAGTTTTAAGAAATTCAGTGCTTCTCTTTCAATCACAGGCATTTTTTGGTGATTGGACATCCTCCTTGATTTTTGGTTGAGCATGATCTTCAAAATCGGCCGCAACTCTCCCAAATTTAATGACAGCAGTTACCTTCTCTTTCAGCATCTCCTTATCTCCAATCAATATGATGGATTCACTATAGTTTCACGGCATTTTTTTGCAAATTATAAACAGATGATTGTTTTGAAAAGTCAAGTACAACGGGTTTAAAAGGCGGTAAGTCTATGATGAAAGGCTTTCTAATGTCCCCAACTTCGAAGGGTTCTTCTTTTAGCATGAACAGCTACTCAATTATCCCTACTATCCCAGTCTCATCCATAATATATTAAGCAAGTTATTCAAACTCCTTATTAATGGTGATGGTTCTAACAGTGCCTTTATGTTCCGGGAGGAGATTTTTACTGACGTTTGACCCTTGTTCGTCTCTTCTTTCCAAAATTATATCACCGGCATTAATCATGTTGTAGACACCAAAATTTTAATTTTATTTAATTCAATTTTATTTTTATTTTTTATTTTATTTTATTCTTATTTTTATTTCACCAAAAGTTGCAAAATGATAGTTAGCTATTTTTATTGAATTACGGTTCATTTTCTTTTTAAATAATTTTCAAAAAAAGAAAAGTCTCACAAAAATTTGTTTTTAATCTTTTCAACTTTAATTTCTTCAAAATAAATGAAAATTTGCAAGGCAATTTCAAATAGGAGTTTAACATTTTGTTTACCCTAAATTGGTTTTGAAAAGAAAAACAAGATAAAAAGAAAAAACAAAATAGGTGGAAGCCATGCATGGTAGCTAAGTGTATGAAGTGAGCATTAGCCAAGTGTCTTTATTTTTTGCACAACACATGCAAGGGGATAGGTGGCTAGGACAGGTGGAGCTTGGAAAAAATCTGAAAATGAGGAAGAAACAAGAGAGGGGGGGTTCGGGTAAGAGTGAAAGAGGGGAAAGAAAAAGAAACCGAGAGGCTGGGGGAAGAAAAAGGAACAAGGGAGAGTTTCGAGAAAGGAAAAAGGAAGAAAGGGAAAAAGAAAGAGAAAGAGAGAGAGGTGGCTGAGGGAGGAAGAAGAAAAAACAGCAAAAAGAAAGAAACAGGAGGAGAAAAAACCAGAAAAGGAAGGGAAGGGTTTCGGGAGCAAGCAAGGGAAGAGAGGAAGAAAAGAAAAGAGAAGAGGAAGAAAGAAAGAGGGGAATCTGGGGAGAACTGAGAGCTTCAGACAAGAAACAGAAAGGAAAAAGAAAGAGAGAAAGAGAGGAAAAGAGAGGGAAGATCGAGTAGAAGAAAAGAAAAAATATTGCTGCAAAAGATTCATCACCAGGCTGGCGAATCAGCCTGGTTCCGTGGCAAATTCTGACAAAGTTCTTAATTTTTCAAGTGAACTCTTGATTTCTACACTATCTTGGCAAGCAATACAAGAACTTTCATTCAGGAATCTCCCCGAAACAACATCTATAACCCTCCCAAATCGGGACCCAAAGTATGAGGTTCATTATTGCTGAAATTTTTTGCGACGAAGTTCTCAACCTCATTTCTGGAATCAACACGCATTTTCTGGGCATATTTCACGTTCACCTGACTGCATGAGACTTCTCAGGTAAGAATGATTTTTGTCTTTGATGATTTAACATTTCTTTTACAAAAATTGAAGCCCATTTGGACATGAATTCTTAAGTTTGGTTGCTAGTTTGCTATGTTCGTTTAAAGGCTCTGTCATGTCTATTTTTCTAATGATTTCTAGCTGACATTAGTCATTTAGAGTTTGATGAAAAGTTCAATGAAGTCAGAAGAGGTTGATGCTCACATAAAAGCCATGAAACAGATTTTCTTATCTTTTTCTCTCACTTTGTGTCCGCATAAGTTGCAAGGTCTTACTTTGATTTTGGCATATGTAGATCTAGAGTTGGGTTTAAACTTGGTTTTTAGGCAAGAAAACATAGGAAATTTATCTTGGTACATCATTCGAAAGTTTGGTTGGGTTCATGATATGGTTAGTTGCTTTGCTTGCTTAACTCATGCAATGCTTGCTGAAGATGAATTCAGAAACGCATCAAAGCTTCATGGGTTTGCTACCTTTTGCTGCTTGTTTCTTTTTTTAGATGATTTTCTTGATTGTTGCCTGGTTCTGTTTGTGTTTAGTGTTCAGTTGTGAAAATAAAAGGCATAAGTATAGACTTTTGTTGCTTGGGTTTTGTTTTGTGTAGTTTCTGGGTTTGAGTTACAGAAGAAAGAGTGTAGAGAAAGCTGTAAGAAAGCTTCGAACCAGATGCATGAAAATTTCAAAATGTTTTTAATTTTCTTTGGTATGTTTTAATGTGATTTTTGAACAGATTATTTGTGAATTTTTAAATGAAATTTGAGGTTTAATCATTTTTGATAAATTTATAGTTTTTATTTGAATTTTTTGTAAAATAATTAAAATTTTGGGTAATGACAGGTGTCGAGCCTGTGCAATAATAATAAAAACCTAACTACCACAAAAAACAGTCAACAATCAATTCCAGGTATTGGAGCAGGGATTCTGGATGTGCAATGGGTTACTTGATTCACCTTAGTTCCAAAGAGTTTGCTTAATCCGATATACCGGAATTGACTAACTGACAAAACTACTAACTAGTAGACAATGGCAAGTAGGATCGAATCCACAGGAATTGGGGATAATTCGTTTCTTCTACAGTTCAGAGCATGGGAGTTTTTGGAAAATATAAAATAACTAATTAACCAACTAACGAAACAACTAATAAAAATAAACAGGAATTAATCAATAACCAATACGACTCTAGCTAAAGGTGCAACTTTTCAGACATGGTTCATTCAACTGATCATCAATGCAAAGATAATTCAATTATTCATTAATAGATTGGTTATAGTTGTCATACACGCGATAAACAACCAGCCTTTCCTTACTTTTTCGATAGTCAAGATACGATTGTTGAATATTTCTCTAACCAAGAAACAACCCTAGGTACGACCGTAGGATTTAATTTCTCGATTGCATTAATAATTAGAAAAAATCAATCCTAACCAACAAACACGCTATGAGAGTTCGTTTAACTTAGATCATACATTTCCCTAACATGAAACCAATCACGCTAGTCGCCACTGGTATTAATCAATTGAACAATTGCGGATTCAATCAATTAATATGACCGTAGATTATTAGGTTAATTCGAATATCAGGCTCTTGACATTCAAATAACATAACAAGTGCATGCAGTTAAATCAGGAAACGTACGAATACCAATGAATACAAGAAATAAATAAAATAATTCAATCTCACAGATGTTTGGAACCGAGTCCTCAAATTGACTTTCGACTAGAAAATGAAGATTTAGCTACACATCCTAGAAGAAATTCTGCCAGACTCCATGGAATCTGGTTGCAATTGGTTTTCCTCTAAAACTAATGAAAGCAAGCCGAATTAGCTCAAGCAAGTGACGACTCTCTTTTGCTTCCCTTGCGGCCGAAACTAATCAATTCCCCCTCGCGAGATTGTTGCTGGCCAACTCTTGATTACGAGGGAATCTGGCTTTTTCTCCTCTTATCTGTTTTGTTTCCTATCAAGTACTAATACCTCGGCCGCAAAAGAATAAAACTCCAATTCTAATTGAAAAAGGGAAACCTCCTAAAAAATAATGCTAATTATTCCCGAATAAAACATCTAATAAAAGGTGGCAGTTTCCTAATCTTCAACCAATGCTCCACGTAGACTCCATCTTTAATTGGAACACTTGCGCTTGACAATCAACTCCAAGAAAATTACCTCTTTTTAGCACTTTTTACTCAATACCCTGCAATTAACATAAAACATCAAATATAAGTAGAATCCGACAATTAAAACAATATTTGGCTAAAATTAAGGGGAAAATAATTATAAATTTAACAACAAATTATGACCTATCAGGTAATATTTTTGTTTTGGGGTTTGATGAGAGGGTTTTGATTTATCTTTGTGAATTTTAGCATTTGGTTTTGATAGGCTTCATCTTAAGCCCTTCATTTTATTTTATTTTAATTTAGACCCTTAATATTTGAAATAATAATAATATGACCCTTTAAATTTCTTTAATTATTTCAATTAGGTCTTTGTTTGTTTTAATTTCTTGAATATGGGTTGTTTACTTTCATTTAAATGATTGAATTGTTCAATTTCATGATTATTTCCATTTCTTTACATATTATTGCTTTTATTTGTTAATTAAAATTGGTACATTAACTACTTTGTTGATTTTTGGAGTTTTAAATAGGATAAATCCAAATCCAATTAGCTACTACTTCAAGGGGAGGTATTTTCTTTTATTATTTAAATCCTATATGCTCCTATGTGATTTTATGTGTGTAATTGCATATTTTTTTAATGTTTTATTTTATTTTATTTTATTTATTTATTTATTCACTTTATTTGTTTTAATTTTGTATATTTATTTTAATTTAATTTTTGATTATTTGAAAGGCGATTAAATGCCAAATTGTAATAGTTAAATTATTATTTTATTTTATTTTATTCTTTACCCCTTTAAATTATAGTTAGGGCTCTCGAATGTAATAGTTAGGTTTTTATTCCCTTTTCTTTGTTTATGTGTTTGCATGCTTATGTGCTTATGTGTTTACTCGCTTTATTAGGATCTTTGTATCTAGATATCATGCTTATGTGCTATGTGCTATATGTGATTTATGTGTTTATTTGCTTTTATTATATTTTATATGATTTATTTGATTATAAAAAATGCATGACGTAACCAAACTAGTCCAACGCTAGTTGTGGCCCAAATTTCTCGATTTTTTGCTAGTCCAACGCTAGTAAGAATTTAGATGCATGGGTTAGTCCAACGTTAGACCCTTAGGGACCGTCTATGCGCTATATCATGTCTGTGTGACAAATTACTACATTTCATGCATATTTTCTAGGATCCTTACCACTTTTACATAATATTTCCCTATATATCCCTTATCCCTATGTATAAAACATAACATTTGGATTTGTATCTCATTTAGGAAAATTAGAAATAGGTTAGATCATTTGCTTGATCAAAAATTAGGAGAATTAACCCTTTAAATATGGGATATGGACGAATATGACCCCTTAAATCTTAGCACGCTCGTATCTCCTTTATAAAAAGGGGAAATCTAGTCACGAATCATAGTTTTCCGCACCCATTATGATGCATTCCTTTAGATTATGTATACTTGTATATTATTATTTTCTTTTTTTTTTAATCTCATATTTTGTATGTTCGTGACCTCTTCAAAAAGTCACTCTTGGGCATCACAATTAATGTGATTTTGCACCAAATCAAGATTTAAAGAGATATTTCGACCCCCCGATATCTATTAGGTCTACGTTTGCATCCATGTAGTAACCTTCAAATGTGATAAATTTTATAGGTTAAATTAAGAAAATTTTTTGACTAAATCACGCAACTAGCCTTGGTTAGATTGGAAGGGTGTCTTGGATTTTATCATTGCCTTTCCTTTCTTCAACCGTGACTCCCGAACCCTTTTCTCTTGATTTTCGAAGATTTGGAGTCGTTTAAAAAGAGTTTTCTTTATTTTTTATTTAAAAATTCATTTTTGGTAACTTGGTATACCTTAACTTAATACCAAGTGGCAACTCCTATTATTCTTAAAAAAACCCTTTTTAAACTATTGTTTTGGGCCAAAATCGTCGCACTTTTAAGTCCCATTTTAAGCCCTTTTTCTTTATTTATTCTCTAAAAATCAAAAACTCACTTTTCAATCAAAATTAATAATTAAAAATTCATTGTTATAAACTCGTAATTTTATTTTTTCAAAAAATGGGGCGCGACACATGTCTTGAATTTTTTGAGTGATCGAAATTTTTAGAATGATAGGCACAAATAGCCTGAGGATCGTAACCAGCAGAAAAATTCCTAGGATAGGTCTTGGAAGGTATAACTCAAATCTTACTAGCAACCTTAAGTTATTTGTACAGTTGATCAATGGGTCGGTCTAAATTGATAAATGCTCGGAATTGATTTTGAATTTGGATTCCACTGGTTTGGAAAGAATCTTGGGTTGGGTGATATGGGAGAGTGAGTCTTGGATTATAGATAGGACGAGGACGATTTTGTAAGGTAAGTTGAGAAATTTGGAATGGTGCGGGTGCATTCGTGTAGTTTGGTCGGGAACAAGAAAGGTTGATAGTGATGTGATAAATAGGTCTGGGGTTTGAATAGTATGGATAAGAAGATGAGTATATAGGGTAGTTTTAAAATTTTGGTCTAAAAAAAGGGCTTGATCGAACATAAAAGTGGTTTCTCCTTTTTTTTTCTTAAATTGGGGCTTCTTTCCTCTATTGTTTTGGTTTTGCAGGGCCTCCAACTGTACTTTTAAAGCCAACAGATTGATAATTTTTTCTATTTTCATAAACTCATCATATTTTTCAAATTTGTTGACGATAGCCATAAATGAACTCTCAGTCATGCAAAAGATCTCTTCAAAATGTGGCGGATTATGAGGCTTAATAAATGTATGAACAATTTCCTCTTTAGCCATAGGGGATTCTACCTTAGCAGCCAATTTTTTTCATCATTTTGCATATGTCTTGTGATCCTCTAAGGGTTTACTTTTGGTTCGTTCGAGTGTTATTCGCACACATGCAAACCTGCAGTTATACTCATACTGTCTCAAAAAGCTGTAAACAAGTCCAACCAAGTTTTTATTTCTTCAAGTTTCAAATTAAAATACCAATCCAGAGTGTCGTCTTTCAAACTTTCAGGAAACAATAGCATTGGCAAACTTTCATCATCCACAAGTTTGCCAAATTTGTTAGCAAATATTTTAAAAGGGTTTTGGAATCCTCGATTGCATCATACTTGCTAAATTTCGGAGTTTTAAAACCCAAAAGCAGTTGCACATTAGGAAAGAGACACAGCTCATCATAGTCCAAGACTTTATGTTTGCTCAACCCTTGATTTTCCTTCATGAACTCATCAAATCGGTCTAATCTTTTCAACAAATTCTTGTGAACAGGGATAGTATGTTCATGTATTCTTGTCTTCCCCTAAAAGGTAATGTCCAGTATGAATGGTTCTGTGGTGGGGGTTAGGGTCCTTAAGGATTAGGTGGAATATTTGGATTGATCTGTAGGTAATTTTGATAATTTTGGGTATTAGTTGGATTAATCAAGATATTGCTTGGATGCGTGTATGAAAAACTAGGGTTGAAGTAAGCGAATGTACCCTCTTGAAAATTTGTAAAAGGTGGAACGAATGTGGTCTAAATGGTGGACATATGAGTTGGTTGGTTATCTGACTTAGATTGATTGCCGTCATCAGATATTGTTAGTTTGGACACCATCGTTACTACTTGAAACCAATTGATCAATCACACACCTTTGTGCCGCTATTTCTACACTTAACTTGTTGAATTTGTTCAACACTTCAATCATTTGGGCCCCTAAAGACACGACATCTAATGAGGTAACCATTTCAAATTTTTCCAACAATTTTGGAAGCGAGTTTAAACTTACACGATTTCTCAAGACTATGATGCGGGACCTTGTAATGATGGGGATTCTATGTGTAGCTATGTTTGAAAGTACCTAGATAAAAAAATCTATTTAGAAATTCATTCTTTAATTAAACCGTTGCAATTCCTTTGAAAGAAAAGGAAAAAGAAAAAGAAAAAAAAAGAAAAAGGATATGAGTTAGTAAATATCTAAATAATTTGGATGCATGTCCTGTGGGGTATCCCTTTACGCTAAGGGTTGGCCTAATATGATACAACACTTTTGAAGCGGGATCCGTTCATCAAACCTATTTTTAATAATTTTACAAAAAATGAAACTCGTTTCATTGTCAAATTTATGAAATTCATGTACATCATCTATATCATTTCTCGAAGGTGATTTCTTACAATGTCATTAAATTTCTTTAACATATCTATTATAACATCTTTTGACTCTCTAGAATAGGAATTTCTCATACATTTAGTTTAATTATACAATTCTCCATATTTTTTCTTCAACTCTTGGTGTTTTTCTCTTATTTTCTCATATAACTTTTTGTTCTTTTTCGCCAAATCTTTGTTGACTTCTACGAATTGTTTCAATTGTACATTCTCTCTGTCTTTTGCCATAATGATAGCCATCAACCATTTGACTTTCTCGGATTGCTCCTCTTGCGGCCTTTACGCACCAAAATTTCTGAGCCAGTCTTTGTATTGTGGAGTGACTAAAACCATCTGTTTAGAGTCCGAAATAAAGGCAATATTCTTATCATTGGACAACATGCCCCAAGTCTCAATAATTGGTATCTTCATTGAAATTTCGTTCGCACAGATTCTTTTATCAAAACTGGTGGAAAATTCGGTCAAATCGAATGTGGGTGGCAACTCTTGAACACGTCCTAACTGTTTAAAAAATCTTTTTGAAGTATAATCATGATACCTTGAGTTCTTAGCAACGGGATAAAATATGATGATTTGGAGCGAAGAGCAGGTTTGATATAGTCGATCCAATTTAAAATCCATATAATCCTTTGATCTGATAATGTTCTTAAGAAATTCAAATACTCTAACGTATTTCTCGACAGACTATTTCTGTCAACCCTTTTGTAATGAGTCACTATCCAATTGTATCCAATCAAGGGTAAACTATCAGAAGCAAGTAGTTGTCTTATAAAATGCTCCATAACCCACATATGCAAAATTAAATTCGAACCATGAAAGAATTTTACCCCTCTCCGACAAGTGGTATAGGCAACAAATACATCGACTAATATAGTCAGCACTATATAACACAGTCGATTTTTAATTCCAAGAAAGAGGTCAAATATAAGATGGCATGTGGTTCGCACATCGGAATCGGATTCAGATTCGGAATCGGATATCTTGGGTTTGGAATGAGGTCATTCATTCCAATACATTTGTTTGGTTCAAGTATCTAGAATGTGTATCATTACTATAGTTGATGTTTGTTTCATTGACTCTTTCGGAATGGAATATAATAAATATATTATAAACCACATCGTAAATGATAGTTATTGACTCTTTGTAAATGGGATATAAGAAATTTTCACTAATTAAATATATTAGTATAAATGTATTAGTAAATTTAGTCTAACTAATTAATAATTTCTATTAGTAAACATGTATAATTGATAATATTAATTATATTACATAAATTAATATACATTATATAATACATATAACTAATAATATTATTATTATAAGTTTGTAACTAATTAAATATAAATATACAAATGTTATAATATAAATATATAATTATAATTATATAATATATAAAAATATTAATTATACTAATATTTTATATAAATATAATATATATTACATATTAAATATAGTTATTATTATATATTATTATATTTAAAATAATAATAATTATTATAATTATATAACTTATTAATATTACATACATGTTTATATTATAATTATATGCACATATAATATACATTTACAAATATACACATATATATATTGTAAATATATTATTATATAATATTAATAAATTCATAATATATATTATATAGGTATAATTATATTTAACTAAATAATTATAATATATAATTATATAATATAATAATATCATTATTATAAGTTTGTAACTAATTAAATTAAATATTATATATATAATTAATTATAATTATACAAATGTTATAATATAAATATATAATTATATTGATATAATAAATAAATACTAATATTTTATATAAATATAATTCATATTAATATTAGATATAGTTATTATTATATATTATTATATTTAAAATAATAAATATAAATATAATTATATAATTTATTAATATTATATGCATGTATATATTATAATTATATGCACATATAATATACATTTATAAATATACATATATATTATAAATATATTATTATATAATATTAATAAATTTATAATTTATATATTATATAAATATATTATAATTATTTAGCCCTTGGGTTTAAATAATATAATTATATTTATATAATATAAATATAGCCATCTTTAAAGAAAGATAGCCATATATAAATATAATTATATTTATATAATATACTAATATTATAATAATAATATATTATATATGTATATATTATAATATAAATATAAATATAAATATATAATATATATAAATATTAATTATACTAAATATTATGTAATTATAAGATTTTGGAATCAAACTTGGGTTTTGGACAAAATCCACCCTTTTACTAGGGAATGGAGAGATGCCAAACTTTTAGAAATCATTCCAAAATTTCAATTCCCAAACACCAATTATGGAGTTTATTCCATTACTTCATTCCGATACCCTTTTACCAAACGCCCCTAAGTTTAGTGATTTTGAAAGTGATCTTCTTATCCCTTCTCAGAAAGAGGTAAATCCCCACTATAATGAGTTCATATACCCATGGCGTCTTGTGCTCCCACAGTGTCTTAGATGTAAATGAAAAGTTTTCAAAATACCTCTTGAATTCATCTCTTAATGCAAATTTATCAAATAAAAATTTTACATCTATATTCTGATCAGACCTTATATTATAGATTCTTTTAACCTAGTAAAGTGACAAAACTCAACCATGCCGAAGGCAAACGGAAATATTACTGCTGTGTCATGTACTGGCAAGTTAAGAAGGCCAGCTACTTCTTCAATTGTCACAATCATTTCTCTGTTTTCTATTCTAAATGCTGAATAACTAGGATCCCATAATTGTATCAAATCTTCTATCAAGTAACCATCTGATTCAATGTCCCTAAAAGCTCCGATCGGTTCTAGGTGAAATGTCACTTGATGGATTTCACCAAATGAGAGAAGTGTGGGTCATCTCCGAATCTCAATTGGAACTACTAACAATTATTTGATTCGTCGAGAATTGTCCATCTAAAATATAAAGTTCGAGTCAAATACTTTACCTACAGGTCCCACTTCTCCAGTTTTTGACAAAAATTAAACGTGAAAATTTTATAGAGGGTTCGATACTCAAGGGAGAAAATATTGGCATAATCTTAAAAAATGAGATTTCCTAAATGGCATTCTTTCTAAAGTTAATGCATGATGTCAGTTTATTAAATAAATAAATATGCAATAACGGAAATTAAACATGATCTAAAAAAATCATTTATATGTCAGGGTAGGGTTAAAAATGATGTGCAATTACTAGGACACTAATGCAACAGTCTGTAATTTAACGTGTAATAATCTAGCTATCGAGGTAGGCTCTTAAAAGAGTACCATGCCATGACTCTCATTTCTAAGGTTTGTGAATGCAAGAAAAGAAAAAATAAAAAAAAGGTTAGTTTAACTGATAAATAACACATAACGCGTTGGAGTAATAAAATGATATAGAAATATAAGGTAAAGAGGGATAGAATCCCTCTGCTCGTGTCCAATGTTACTAATAGGGTCAGGTTGACTCTATCCTAAGCGATCTCTAACATGAATATATGAGGTTGGGGTCACTAATGCATCTAAATTCAATAAAATTTCAACCTTCCAAACCATCAGACTAAAGGGCAAAGGGTCAACAATCCCAAAACCCTCAGTCGGTGATTCAAGTGATTCCCCAGACATTACTACGTGCACGTCATACCATGACCACATATCTAAGTGGATCTATCTTAATCCTAATAGAGAGCAGTGGTGTGACAACCACTAAAAGAAAAAAAATTAAGAGTTATCTAATAAAAATAACGTATGCATGTATGAAGTGATCTTTTGAGGGGAGAGATTAATATTATTAAGCACACAAGAAGGCTCTAGTGTGACATTCCCGCACCCCAAAATGCAAAAGCGCGATAACATAAATGAAAGTAAATAAATCATTTATCACATACACGGAGAGGGAGAGACGATTATGAGTGTGAAATGCAACAAATTTTAAAAAAGAAAAGAAAAGAGAAAAAAAGAAAAATACAACTTAAAACATCCTAATAAAATATGTAAAAAGGTTAGAAAAGAAAAAAAATGACTAAACTAAGTGTTTTGACTCACTAGAAGTCCCCAATGAAGTCGCCAAGCTGTTGCACCCTATTTTTGAAAATATAATAGAAAAATGTATTATAAAATTGAGTTTTTGATTTTAGAAAATAAAGAAAAAAGGTTTAAAATGGGATTTAGAATATGCGACGGTTTAGATCCAAAATAATAGCCTAAAAGGATTTTTTAGAAAAAAAATAGAGTGTCACTTGGTATCGAATTTAAGTGTACCAAGTTACCCAAAATATTTGAAAATGAAAAATAAATAAATAAAACCCTTTTAGACAACTTCAAATTTTCAAAAACGAAATAAAAGAGTTTGGAAGCCACAGTTGAAAAAGGGAAGGTAAAAATTTTGATCTAAAGCACCCATTTAACCTAGACAAGACTAGTTACAAGATTTAGTCAAAAAATTTTCCTAACCTAACTTATAAAACTTATCACATTTGGATGTTTCTACATGGATGCAAATCTAGACCTAGGGGGTATCGAGAGGGACGAAATATCTCTTTGAAATTTAATTGGTACAAATCACATTAATTATAAAACCTAAAAATAATCCCTTGAATAGGTCACGAATATACAAAAGATGATATTCGAAAAAAAGAAAATTATACTATATAGATAAATATATATGTCCTAAAAAGGAGATATGCAACATAATAGCTACGGAGAGCTAAAATTCGTGACAAAATTTTCCTTTTTACAAAGAAAAGTACAAGCGTGCTAAGGCTAAAAAAAAAACCATACTCGCTCATTTTCAATATTTGAAGGGTGATTTTTCTAATATAATCAAACAAATAAACTAGTTTACTTCTAATTTTCTAGAATAATATGATTAAAAAATATAGAGGGTAAGAGAATAAAAGGATATACCATGCAAATGGAAATAATCTAAAATGAAAAAAATGCATAAAATGTAATAAATGTCACATGAGATAGGAATCTAACGCAAAGATCGCATAAAGAATCTAGCATTGGACTAGCTCATTTCTACAAGTCCTCATTAACGTTAGACTAGCGAGAAATTGGGGAGAAAAGATACAACCAACATTGAATTAGTGTGATGACGTCATGCATTCATTATAAATAAATAAACCATATAGAACATAATTAAAACAAATAAACAAATAAAGCACATAGATCATATAGCACATAGGCATAATATTTAGATGCAAAATTCTAAAAAAAGCAAGTAAACATGTAAACACATAAACGCACAAGCATGTAATCAAATAAAACCTAACTATTACAGTATTACATTTGAAAATCCTAACTATAATCTAAAAGGGAATTTTTTGAAAATAATAAATCTATCTATTACATTTATCTAACTAAATACATATCTTGAAAAAAATTTTAAAAAAAAAATCTATTACATCACCTGTCTAAATACATTTTTCTCGGGCAAAAGGGTAAAACCTATCTATTACAAATTTGGCATTTAAATGCCTCCCAAATAACAATCAAAATTAAATAATAGAAATGAAAGCTAAAAACATGAATAAAATAAAAGAAAATGAACTTAAAACATGCAATTACACATTAAAAAAATGCACAAATAGCACATAAAAAGAACTTAAAGATAATAGAGTGTACCTCCCTTGAAACAATGGTTAAATGAGGTAGAGTTTGCCCTATTTATACTCCAAAACCAGCAAAATGATCAAGACACCAATTTATTTAATAATTTAAAAGAAAATATAAATATATAGTAAATTCACTTTATTATATGAATAAACATAAAATTCCTAAAATTTATAAATTAGATGTATTTAAATGAAGCACGATTAACAATTTAAAGAAGACAAACAATTGTAATTGAGAACTAATAAATATCAGGGACCTAATTATAAAAATTAAGAAGTTTTTGGGGTCAAATTATAATTCTTAAAGAGATCAAGGGTCAAAATTAAAAATTTTAAGGACTAAAATGTAATTAAATTAAGGAACTAAGTGAAAAAAATTCAAAAGTTTATTGCCACACTAAAAATATTCAGAAGGTTAGGGACCAAATGCAAAAGTTCGTTTCTGATTACATGAAAACCATGTTGGGCCATTTCTTAAGTATTTGGGCTACCATCTCAGTCTGAAAAAAGGAACGAATTATCTTGTTTTTAAAAAACAGGCCAGCCCAATTTATTTTTACAAACTCAACATAATAAAACTATTGGGCTTAAACTTCATAAACCCAAACAAAATAACACCCCAACCCAATAATTTTTTACTACAACCTTATAATTAAACAATTTTCTGACCCAAATCTTAGCCCACAAACACGGATAACAACAACTTAAAACATTTTAAAGGATCAAAACATAACACATTAAAACAAGAAAAATGACAAAAAATAATAGAAGAAAGAGGATGAAGATTCCAATGGAAATCTGGAAAATTGCAGCCAAACATGGCTGGAATCTTGCCGGAATTCATTTCTAAGGGGATTTAAGTACGGATCTTGACATAAACATGCTATGCACATCCTCACTAGTTCATTTAAACATCAAACAAGTCCATTAAATATCATAAATCATGAGAAAAATGATATCTAAGATGCACAGTGTTTTGAAAATCGGATCGGACAGGGCGGTTCAACTGGTTGAACTGTGAACCGACCATGATACTGGTTCGATTCTATACTAAATTTGACCTAGTCAAAAAACCGGTCAAGACCCAGTAAACCAGGTCGAATTCGTGATTCCCGGTTTTTCAATTTTCCATCAATATTTTTTAAAGTTTTGCAAAATATGGCTACCAAAGATCGAACTAGGACCTTTGAGGTAGAAGCCAACATAGTAACCATTGCACCATCACATTCTATTAGTCTTTTTTGATAACACATTTATATAAAATAAACGTCTATCTTTCTTTCTTCCATTTTTCTTACAAAATCTCATCCTCTCATGACTCTTTTTAACAATCTTCAACTCTCTCTCTCTCCTCTTTTCTTTTGTCACCCCCTTTTTAATCAAACCTCTTTAGTTTTATTTTATTGATGTTTTCTTCCATCTTTTAATTTTGTTTTTGTCTATTAAATTGAAAAAAAGAATTGTTTTTCTTTAACCCTAAAGATTAATTATTAAATGCCACAACCACTCACTTTCATCTCATTTTTTACTTCTTATCAAGTTTGTATCTCTATTTTTTATTCTCTTAACTTTCTTCAAACTCTAAACTTCTTTTTTTTTCAAGTTGCAATCTTTAAATCCCAAAAACGTGAATTAAAATTTAAACTCACAATGTTTAATTCCCATAGACATGAATTTTGTATAATTTCAAAAGATTGTGGTATTTTTGGGTTGAATTTAAGATTATTTTTGGTAGATATAATTGAGATTGAGATGAAATTTATTTGTTTCAACTTATAATTTAAAATTTTTATTTTTGAAAATCTAATTTCTTCAAAAATATTAAACTTTTGATCATATAAAGTTTTAAATTAGTCCATTGCATATCTTATTTTGTGCATATATATATATATTTATATAAATTATTTTTTAAAAAATTCATTAAACCAAGGTTGAATCTGTCCGATCAATTGAACCTTGACTCGAATACCTCATCGGTTCAATTAACGGTCCGAGTTTTAAAACATTAAAGATGCAAGCTTATGAAAACTCGTGAAATGGCTTAAAATTACATGCTAAACTTCAAATCAACCAGGGAAGGAAGCTATGGTTACCTAAGGATGTTGTTGAACTCGAGTAGATGCAGGAAATTGCAAGAAAACATGCACAAATTCTGGAAACGAACCAAAAAAAAAAAAAGCCTATTCCAGAAGTTCAAGAGGTGACGAATTGGCAAATTCAGGCTTGAATTCGAGGGGCTTAAAGACATTTTTCAGGGTAATTTTCAAACCAAGAGTTGACTCTCCTATAAGCGTAGATGACGCAGAAACAAAGATCTCGCCAATCGGAGTTTAGATGAAGTTGAAAAACACAGATGAAAAGGGATGTCTGGTCAGTCCTGGACTAAATTTCTGTAGAAATAGTTTCGATGAGTGAAGTTTGGGCTGTGATTTGAGGAATTTATAATGGCTATTTGTGAAATTTTCAATACGGAAATTATTCACCTATATCCCTAGAAGTGCAGAAGAAAGAATCACCTCAATAGGATCAATAACAATGGAGAAAATTGAATTGGAAGAGAGCTGGTCCAACAACTCATTTCCAGATTTTTTTTTTGCAGAAAAAAGGTTTTTCTCCTTTTCTTTCTCCCCTTGTTTCTCTGTTTTCTGGTTTTTTTTGTTGTTGTTGCCACTTTCCTAATCTTTCGCCCTTTACCCGGAGACTCTCTTTTAGACTTTTAAATGAAACAAAACCAATTAAAACCCTAATAACAAAGGCTTGGATGAAGCCAAGTTTGTTTTTGGGTTTAGGTGGCTATTTCTTATTCATTTGGTCTTTTGACAATTGTTGCTTCATGGATTTGTGATGGTGAGGTGTCCCAAGTACTTGCTAAACTTGAAGGGGAAGAAATGGGAAGCAAAACGAATCCAAAGTGCTCCAAAGGCCAGTTGTTTTCTACCGCGTTGTTGCTGGAAATTCTAATGAAGAAGGAAAAAACGTGCACGTGTGACGCGTGAAGCTGTAATTTTTTTTTTAAAGGAACTGGGTCAACGGGCCTTCTCTTGTTCAAGCCTACTTCCAGGATTTTTATTGGGTTTTATTTGGGTTTTTGTAGTATGTTGCTTGGGCTTTCATTTGGATTTTGGGGGGATTTTTGGTTGAGTTTTGGCTTGGTTTTTGGGCAAATTTTTTAGTTGGGTTTTGGGTTGGTTTTTGATTGGGTTAAATAATAAAGGAAGTCTCTACTTTTTTTTTCAATTTTGAAGATCCCATTTTTCTTTTCTTTTCTCCTACAAAAATAAAATAAAATGATGATTTAAACAATGATATAAATAAACACACACAATAATAATAATAATAATTTTTTTTTGAAAAAAAATTGGTATCTACAATCTCTATAAAAAAAAGGGCCAGATCAAGCTTGGAAGGATTGGACACTAGAATTTAACTTCATCTTTCTTTATTGTTCTCGAGAATTTTTTTTATATTTTGTATCCTTTGATGTGATGGCAGTATTGGTAAAAGAGGCACGCGATCCACCTTATCTCTTTCTTCTTTGTTTGCCATTTTTTCCTTGTTTATCATCATCTTCATGAAGGAGTTGATTTTCTGCTCTAGGTTAGCTACTGTTGCCTCCATCACCTCCGTTCTTTTGTTGAAAATTTCCATTTTTGCCTTAATTCCATTGTTGAACTCCATTTGAAACTGTACTTGAGAATTCTGGAAAAATTTCATCGATTCTTGTAGCTTTTTTCTTGCCTTTTCACTTGTTCTTCAGGTGATTTGAAGTGTGTATTTTCTAGCATTAATTTGTTTCAAAATATCACAGAGACTTGATACCAAATTGTCAGGAACTAGTGGTGATTCCTAATTTAAGGGTTGTGATATGAATTGACCAGAAGAAAAAAGAAAGAAAAGAAAGAAATTTTAATAAGAAAAAGAGACAAAAAATGCAGACGAGAGATGAGAGAGAAATAGGAAGGAATCCAAGTTTTATTCATCATACGCCTTTACAACTAATCAAATTCTTTCCTTTATAACTCTTAGGGAGAGAGCGCGGGAATTTGTTACCTATGGTTTAAGATAGTTTGTAATTTTTGTTTGGTATAATAGTATAGAAGTGTAATTTGTAATAAGAAAAAGAAAGCTATTAGAAGATTAAGTGTAACTGTGTTAGAAAATTGGTTTAATTTTTTAGACAAGTTTCTTGTTTTGTATGTAAGTAACCAGTTTTCTAATTGTTTAGTTACTTGAAATAGTAGCAAAGGAATTTCCTATTTGTATGAGTTTAAAAATTAGAAGTTATTTACTATTCTGTATAAGTTTAGAAATTAGCAGTTATTTCCTATTATTATTTGGGTGTTGGCAAAGTAATGTATCTTATAAATCGGTGAAAATTTGTATACTACAAAGTGACACACAAGGGCGACACGTAGCTTTATGCATGGGGTGAGGGAGAGTTCTTAAAAAAGGAGATATGGTATACTAGAATTGTGATTGGGTTCAAATTGTATTTTTGTATAGGATTTTCTTCTCATAATAAAAAACGAGTTTTCTGTCCATGGACGTATGTTCAATGATAAAGTTGAATTACGTTAAATCTTATATGTCGTTTATCTTTCATGCTTGCGGTTTGTTTGTTATTAAATTGTTATGTACTTGATATCTCAATAGTCGTTTGTTTCGTGTTTGAATCCCAACAAACTATATATTAAACTATATAAGAATGAAATATTAGATAAAAGCAGAATTCATAAATTTCCTTCATAGTGCCTCTCGTATTTGCATGAAGTTAAAATAGTAGTCTGTTCAATTTAACTTTTTCTTGTAGGTGGTAGTAGTATGTTGTAGTAGTGTCTTTCCTTGTGTTGTCCCTATTATCTTATAGATAGGTTGAGAATTGCAAAATTTTTGCATATATTATTAGAAGATATTACTAAGTGTAATAGTTCCTCTTGAATATTTGTAATTTTTGTAATACTTATTGTGGTAAAATGCTTGCACAAGGGCGAGAACAATGTCAACTATTGGTTGGTTCTCATTGTTGTCCTATTCATGGCCAATGAGTTAGTGCCATTGGTTGATAGCTATGTAACATTGTTAATGAGAATATATTTATAGTCTATTTTATTAATTGGATAGGTGTTAGTTGAATCGCTGATCAACAATAATGACTTATTTGGTATGTAGATCTGCTGTTATAGGTTTTGATTCAATGTGAATAGCAATTGCAGGAAGGTTTGAACATATGATTTTTTTTTATAGTGTTATTTAAGAGGCATACTTACTTGTTAGTTTTTGAAAGAAAATTTGGATCATACCTATTTTGTAATTTCTATTAAGGTGAGAGATGGAGACATCTGAAATGAGTAGCCTGTTAATTTCTTGCAATTATTGGACACTAGTTATGGTGTTGATGATCCACGAATATTCATTTTTTTAGTGGAACTTGTAGTTAAAATGGGTTGAACTTTTGCATTGAAGATGCAGTACTTTTTATAGGTGAATCTATTGAAAAATTCTACATCTAGACCATAAATTAGCGCTTCAACCTTTTGTCCCTATGTAGCAAAAATGTATTAGAAGAAAATGTTAAGAAGAAAAATTGACCAAACAACTCATTAGTTAAACCTTTTTCAATTAGCACATAATATTTGTTACATATAAAAAAATAAATGAGTTTTCCATGGTATAATCACATATTCCTTAATGATATTGAATGAATTAAAAAAATTAGGGATAAACCCATGAATAAAGCAAATGAAGAAAGAATTAATTAAAAAATCAAAATATAATTTAATATATTTTAGCTATAAAGTAAATTGATGTATTTTTTGTGATTTATCCTACTTGTTAGAAGCATATGTATTTTACAAATTATCAATTCAAGTTAGTTACTTGTCTAAATTAAGATCTATTTTTCACTATGTTAGAACCTCTATTTTTTAAAAAATAATAATATAAAACATTTGTTTGAAAATGAGGAACAAGGAATAAGCATATAAATATATAAGCTGAAATGATACATGTCAACGATTGTGCTAATAGTGATCTAAGTAGGAGTAAGAAAAGATAGAGTTTATTTTGTATGGTTCGAATTTTCGTACATTACCTTACCATTGACAAAGAGCAATTTTTGACAGCATTTTTCATCTTCTGAGTATTGTGGTTTTTGTTTTTCTATCAATTGAATGATAGTGCTCCAATTGCGAGTGAGATGTAGGATTTTTGACAACTGGAGTAAGCTTTCAATTATTGTTCTTCATTTGAATAAAGTTGATAATAGTTATGCTAAGACTAAAGAAATAGTAAATATGAAGTTTGGATCAAAACTTAATTAATTAGAGATTTGCATTTGAAGTCTAGAAACCATGAAGCTAAAATTAGAATAAATTACTCACGTGAATTGAAATTAGAAGCCATAGGCAGAAATTGTGCACTTGAATTTGTCACGTCAATAGTTGGGTATTGGAGTGAAAGGAATGGAAGGAAAGAGGAGGTTGAAATGAAAAAATTTTTGTTAATGAAAGGAAATGTTTTAGAGGAACTAATCAAGGAGGAGTAAAATTCCAATTGATAACCTCATCAACTTTGGTACTATTAAAGTGACAATAAACAAGAAGAAGTTGAACAAGTTGGCTGTTATATTATGATTATAGGCATCCAATATAACTTCCTTAATAATTCCTATTAATTATACATTAATATCTCTCTTGCTCATAAATATGCTATACACTTACTTTTTTATGAAATAGGAGGACATAGATTGATAAGGATATATACAAATGAAAGAAACAAGAAAAGAAGCATAAAAGGAATAAAGACCAATGGAGAATTGAGATCATTTAAGTCATTGTAGTAACACAAAGGCTCTTATGCCTTGAACCATTGGTATAAACACAACCTCGATAACTACACATTTTAGAAATACCCATACATTTTCAAAAACACAAATTGAACCATACTGCATTTACAAAACAAAAGGCCATTTTTGGAAATACAAGAAAACATGCTCTACCATAAATTATACTCTGCGCTATAACTACATTCCAAATAATCTAGTAATCCCAAAATGCCTCTATTCTTGTAGTTGAAATTCAAAACCTCCTTTGATCGAAACTCATTCTTATATAGTATGAAGAATCAGCATTAACCATTCCTAACTAACTCATTTAACAAAACTACACCGTTCCATCCTTATTTCACTTTTACAACCGAATGGCTGTGTTCAAGTAATTGGTCTTAATATTGTCACCTGTCATTACCTGATCATACATGGAGGATGCATTTGGTTCACGGATTGGATGAGAGTGGATTACTAGTATTTGGACTATTCATCCTAGGTTGAGTCATTCTTCGATGAGTAATATTGTTATCCAACATTTGGTTAGCTTTATATTAGATAGGATGTCTTAAGAAATAATATCATTGTGTGTTTGGCTGGAAATAGGATTTGGTGTGATTACATGGTTATAGACCAAATTACTTTTTTTGTAAAACTAACAATTAGAAGTGTTAATTGGGCTTTGGTAAACTCAAACTTGGCTTATAAAAGGTAGAAATTTTGAATTTTTGGTTTTGAGCTAATACAATGAGACCATTCTCGGATTATAATATTGTAGTTTTGAACTTAGTTCAAGATTGATCCAAACTCACAAGTCTCAATTAACATATCAAACCTTTTATAATTTTTACAAAATTTAGTTTTGGTTTTAGTAGGGGTAAATCAATCTAAAATTGTTAACAGGGGAAAATTAGTCAAAAAAATAATTTTATTAACAGTAGGAGTAAATTAGTCTGTAATTTAGTTATTTCATTAATATGGGCTAATTAGTCCAAAACATAAAATTTTCATTAGTAGGGGACAAATTTGTCCAAAACTTTAGTTGATATGGGCAAATGAATAAAAAAATGAGTTTTGTTAATAGTATGAGCAAATTCGTCCAAAATTAAGTTATTTCATCAATATGGACAAGTAAGACAAAAATTTAATTTTTTATTAGTAGGGGCAAATTTATCCAAAATTTTGTTATGTCATTAGTATGAGCAAATTAGTCCCAAATTTAGATTATATTTTAGCGAGAGAGTAATATAATTGTTAGAATAAAATATTGTTCCAGTAATAGAGGTAAATAAGTCCACATATGGGAGGGAGGGATGGTGAAATGAAAATACAAGCATCAATCAGAGCATCAGTTCAAGTCATAATTTAAGGTTTAAAAGGAATGATCTTTGAGGAATGTCATTATTTAAAACCCCAATTCATCATCATCGAAAACCCTAATTCTTTACCATCAAAAACCCTAATTCGTCATCATCGAATTTTCTATGCTTTTTTAGTTTTCGATTTCATAATTTTTGTTTTTGTTCTAGTTAGTTATCATTTGCTTTCTAGTATATTTGGTGAATAAAATGACCAACTTTTGTGTTCAGTTTAATGGGCCTTAGATAATTAGTTTACTTTGTTTAGTAGAAATAAATGATGTAATATTTGTCCAGTTTGGATTTGGGCTAGAATAGGGTTACCTATGTTTTCTATTTAAATCGCAAGTCTCTACATTGTAAAGGGCTTTTGGCCATCTAATTAATGGGAACTGGGAGTTTTCTCATTCTTTTTCTTGTTACAAATGGATTGTGTCTCACACACTAGTGAGGTGTATGAGATAAATATGATGGAAAGAGGGAGTTTTGTGCAAAAGGGATTATGTGACAAGAGGTGTTAAGAGATAATTGGAGAAGAGATAGATATTAGGGTGAATTAGAGACAATTAGATAGACTTAACTTGTATGCTTGCCACTTGTCAATCATCTACCCAACCTTGACCAAGACTAAGACTTATTCTTATCACATTCAAGCTTCCATTTCAACACCATTTTCTTCTTTTCTTGCTAGTCTCGGCCGGATTTTGGAGGAGAGAAAGAGGGAGAGAAAAAAATCAACTTCTAGTCTTAGGTTCTTGTCTAAGTTAGTGAGGAAACAAGAGAGAAAACCTACTCCACTCCATCAATCCTTGAGGCAAGTTTGGAAGGAAGATCTTGGAGGAGCTCTTGGAGGAAGGAACCTTTGAACATTTCTTGATTTCTTTCCATTCTAGGTTTTGGAGGTAAGGAGGTAAAAGTTGCTAGGAAACCTATCTTACTTCCCTTATCTTTGAGTTTGTTTGATAAATGATATAGAAGCTAAAGGAAAGACTTTTATGAAGGATTTCATGTTTTCTCAAGTTATATTTTAAATTTCTTGCTTTGGTGCATAAAGTATATAACTTAGTTTAGAGTTTATATTTTTAAATTTTGATGGATTCCTTGCCAAGAATATATGTTTTACACCTCATAACATGTTAGATCTGATTTATTGTGTATTTGCCATGAAAATAAGGTTGAAAGGTGGAGGTTTAGATAAGGAACTTAAGGACAAGTTGCTGAAAATTCTTCATTGTTGGTCAAGTGAGAGAGGGAGAGTTTGAGTTTTAAGTTTAGGGTGATTTTGACATATTTTTGCTCGAGTCATTTGATAAAACCATGATCTTCATAAATATGTTGGATTTGAGCTTAAATAAAGAGGTTTGAGAGGAAGAAAATGAGTTTTCCCCAAACTATTTTATTGTTGGTAATTTTTAGTTTTGAACCCCAAGAACCTTGTCACATTTTCTTCAAAAATCTTGCCTATGATCAACATATTTTTGCTTCATATTATGCTTGTAGCATTGAACTACGATATACATGGTTATCCCCCTTGATTTGAACAAGCAAACTTTGTGATTTTTGGAAGCCATGTTGGAAGTTAAAAACTACAAATTTGTGTGGTGTCTAAGTGGAAGTTTTGAAGCTTAAAGTTTTCATTTATAGTGGTTTGGAGTTGATGGACTCTTGCTATACTATATATATGTTCATAGGATTCGAGAGTAGTTAGGAGGGAGAACCTGCACCTGAAGTGGATAGATCTTGATAAGTTGGTGAACGTTCTAAATGTATGGTCGAACTTGTTGCTTGATTGAAATGTTCTTTTGACGAGATTGATAAATACTTGAAATGAGATGGTTGATTGATTGAAATGCTGAGCTTTTGAATTGTTTTTGGCTGGGCAAGTGTGTATATTATCGCACTTGCCCTAACTTCACTAAAGTAATGTGCACTGTTTATAAGTGAAATGACGTTCATGTGTATGACTTGAATATCGTTTGGGTATTTTATCTCATCGACTATACTGAGTGCTTGGGATCCCAAACCCTATTGGCTAGTTAGTCGAATTGAGCCAATAAGGGTTTGGTCGAGTAGATTGACAAACTATGGGTAGTGTTCATTGTTTACTGCACTAGTTTTGGTATACTCGAGTATTACCCTTCTTATTATTTTATATTTGGTGTTCGGACCTAGGAGGGGGATGATCAGTGGGTGAAGACTGGAGTTAAGCGGTGATCTACAGGACATTGTTACTGTATTCCAAGGTTGGTAGAGTGTCAACGGATCCTAGACAAGCTGCCACTGAACTGGTTCGCATGAGCAAACTGTATCCTTATGCGTGAAAGTCCTACTTGTTTATTTGAATTATATACTTGAGATGTTAATAATCTATCTTATTGATGTTCACTTTCATTGTCTTGAACTGATGATATATGTGATTGTCATCTTGCTACTGTGCTTGCATGTTTCCTTAGAACCTCATTGGGTGAAAACTCACTTCATTAGTTTGTTTTCCTTACAGTAGCAAGAACTGGGGAGTGTGAGTCGACAAAGGTTGGAGCTTCTATCTAAGACTTTTGTCAAGTGTCCTAGTGACCCTTTCTTAGCGTTATATTGGTTTTGTTGTGTAAACTCAAATCTTTTGTTGTCTTTTGGGTCTGTATGGACAACTGGTGTTAATGTATATATCTATTGCGGTTTGGAACTAGTTGTTGTTCTTGTTATTGAGGTTATCATTATTGTTCTTGGGATTTGTGAGTTCGTTCTGGTAAAAGCTAAGCAGGCGGTCTGCCAAACCCTTGAGTACGTCTTAGGGGGAGGTGGAGCTATCACAAAGTGTAAGTCAGAGATCCGTGGCTTATTTGGCAAATGAGGGGTCTGCTTGAAAGCATGTATTTTAGGCCTACTTTTATTAGACAAGTCTTTATATATATATATATATATATAATTTGTCCACAGTAATTCCTAACAACATTCCAAAATTTTTAAATTACACACTTGAAAAATACACAAAAACACGAAAATTTTTTTCTTCTTTCCTTTCTTCCTCATCCTCCCTACCTTAAATCACCATTGCCGCTCGCACCTCTACCAGTGCCACCACCACCTTTCCTCCCCTTTTTTTTCCTTCTTTTTTGTCTTTGTCTCATTTCCTCTCTTTCTCCCTCTTTTCCCTTCTCCTCCCTCCTTCTCTCCTCTTCCTCCCTCTACTACCTCTTACTCGGACTTTCTTACACTGCATCACATCCTTCTTTGTCTCCCCTTTCCTTGTGCGACTAGAGGCTACGCCATTAGATCTAGTCATGCCATTTGAAGGCGTGGCCTTTGGTTGCATGAGGGGAGGGGAGATAGAGGAGGAAGGTAGGGTGAGGTGAGAGAGGGATGGCAAAAGAAGGGGAAGAAAGATGAAGGAGAAGAGAGTAGAGGAGAAGAAGGGAGGGAGGATGAGAGGAGAAAGGGAAAGAGAAAGAAGGAGAGAGATAGAGAGAAAGAGGAGAAAAAAAAAGAAAAAATAATGAGGGGAGGAAAGGCGTCGGCCAGCAATGGGTTGGAAGGGAGGAGGACAAAGGGTTTGGTGTGTGAAGATAAGAGAAGGGAGAAGAGAAAGGGCAAATGAAAAAAGAAAGAGAAGAAAAAAGGAAAAAAGAAAAAGGAAACAAAAGAATTTTTTCAACCTAAATACACAAAAATATTTTACTAATTTCATAGTAAATTACAATAAAATTTTATACAACTACCCAAAAAATACACCTTCCAAACGAACTCGAGTTTTTCGCCAAAATTTTCTCCTAAAAGTTTTTCTTAACTATTTTAACTACAACAACATAAAAATGCTCTTTAAAATTTTTAAAATACGCACATCAAAATATCTAAAAACACAAAAAATAAAATCTCCAATCTTTCCTTTCTTTTTCTTCCTCCCCTATCTCAGGCTTCTCAGCCCACCACCACTTTTGTCATCGACCAACGTCGGTTAGCAACTCTATGGGTGCTTGCGTTCTTTTTTCTTTTTCCTTTTCTCTCTCTCCTCTTTCCCTTCCTACTTTCCCCTCTTCCTCTTTCCCTTGCCACCTCCTTTCTTTATCACCATCTCCTGTTCTCCCGCACGACCAGATTGTGCGGGAGGAGGCTAAGGGTAGTGGGGGAAGGGAGAGATGAGGAGGAGGTGGCAAGGAAGAGGGGAGGAGAAGTAGAGAGGAGAGAAGAGGGGAGGAGAAGATGGAGACATGAGGAAGGAGAAGGAGGGGAGAGGAGAGAGGGAGAGAGAGAGAGAGAGAAGCAAGAAAAAAGAAAAAAAAAAGAATTATCAGTGTTGGTCATCGACAGAGGTACCAACGCTGTTGGCTGGAAGTAGGGAGGGAGTAAGAAGAAAGATCAGTGGTGGAGTGGAGGAGAAGAAGAAGAGAAGAAAGAAAAGGAAAAGGGGAAAAAAGAAAAAGAAAGGAAAGACAAAATAAAAAGAAAAGCAACTGAAAAATTTTTTTACACACCTTAAAAAAGTTTTTCTACAAATTCTACAGTAAATTATAATAAAATTTTAAACAAACATCCAAATAACTCATTTGCCAAATAGGGTCCTAAGATTCGAACTCTCCTACTTACAATAAAAAAATTCCAAATTGTTGTCCCCAAAACGTATAGGTTCTTGGTTCTAATCTCACTATCCCCTTTTTCTTAAATCTCACCGTTTCCCTATTATGAAAAAAGTCCAAATTATTGTGATCTCACCTTTACTCATATGAGAATAAGTTATACTATTGCCTGCAGAGGATTATTTTATCCCTATTTAAACCCTTCAATTTCAAACACCAAAAAAGAACATAAAACCCCAAGAACCGAACAAGCAAACCCATAACTCATAAAAGGCAAAAAAAAAAAAAAAAAGAGGGTCTGCAATGGAGGAATTAGTCATCAAATTCAACGTGATGGTTTCCCATTCAACTGGATGCAGAAGAGCAAGCATTCCAAGTTATGCAAATTATATTTGGGAAAGTATTTAAATACAAGGGGTAGTAAAATACAAGTATATGTATTTACTTTGTAAATTAGGTGTCTTTTTTTTTTGAAAGGTTGGGTTGAATGATAAGGGAGAAAGGATTGTAAGTGGGAGATTCTAAATTCAAAACTTTCCATTTATCCAAAAAAAAGTATTATTACATATCTTAACTAGTATCATGGGGACATTTGTTAGAAAAATCTTTTATATAAATAAAAGAATAAAAAATAAAAAAATCAATTTGATATTGTATGATGCATTCTTGCTTCTTCCTTACTTAAGAATGTGCAAGTTTGCGGCCATTACCATATGAGAATTGGAAAAAAAAAAAAAGAAAAGAAAAGGAGTAGCAACTAAAATATAATTTTGAAAAAGGCTGAAGAAGTCTAGAAACTAGAAACGGAGAAAATGCAACTAATGCTATTGGCAACTTGACATATAAGAAAGTTATGAAGGAAAGAATAGGTGATCGCACAAAATTTCATTTCACTTTTTTTTTATAAATATTTGCAATCACAATATGTGTTTTCTATTTTTTAAATTAAGTGAATATGTATGGATGACATGGATAATCCATTTAAATCCATCAACATTATTGGGTTTAGATGGTTATCCATTTAAAACCATTGAATTTATATGGATCAACCAAATCCATTTAAGATTGGCTTATATGAATGGATTGATGGGTATGATCCTTTGTGGTTGCGGTATTCTACATTTTTGAGTTGCGATTTTCACATTTGGGCTCAAGCAACCATTTCATCCCCTTTCCCTATATCCATATCTCTCTTTCCATTACAAATAGAGATCTGCCTCCGATCTTCTCTCCGCATTGCCCAAACTAACCCACCCTATTTTATGCAACTTTCCTCCTATTCCAATTTCTGATCAAACGTCACTTCTTCCTCCATTCCTTAGCCTTGATCCACTAGTTTATTCTTTGAGTCATTTTCTCCTTTATTAGCCATTTGGTTCACTTGAGACCCTATTTTATAACGTTGTTCTCATCCCTCTCCTCTACTCTTTTCATCTCTTTAGTTCCAATCTTCTCCACCATTTCAACACTACTAATTTGCTTCCACTATTACTAACTTGACGGACACATGCTCACATTTTGCTCCATACGTTGCCACAAATTGGGTTTATTATATATTTATTGACTATTTGAAAAAAATTATTTCAATTGGAACATTGGTACAAAATTTGGATCTTTTTCATTACATTCTTTTTCCTTTTGGTTTTTCAAAGAGGTGTGATTACTTTTTTTGTATCGGTTGGCGCCACCACCCTTCCTCCCCTCTTTTTTTTCCCTTTCTCTCTCATTTCCTCTCCTTCCCTTCTCCTCCCTCCTCTCTCTCTCTTTACCACTCTCTCACTAGAACTCTCTTCCCCTACTCCACATCCTCTTTTGTCTCCTCTTTCCTTGCATGACCAGAGGTTGCGCCACCAGATCTGGTCGTGCTACTAGGAGGCGAGACCTTTGGTCGCGCGAGGGAGGGGAGACAGAAGGGGAGGTAGGGTGAGGTGAGAGAGGCCAAGGGAAGGGTGGTGGAAAAAGGGGAAGAAAGAAATAGAAGCGAAGAGAAGAGGAGCGCAGAAAAGGAGGAAGGGAGGAGAAGGAGAAAGAGAAAGGAAGAGAGGAATGGAGTAAGCAGAAAAATCGAGAGGAAAGAAAAGGATAGGAAAGAAAGAAAAAGAAAAGGAAAGGAAAGAGAAAAAGAAAAGTAAAAAAAAAAGTTTTACGTACCTTAAAATTTTTTTCTACAAATTGTACATTAACTTATAGTAAAATTTTAGACAAATACTTTAAAAAACTCATTTGCCAAAAAGGTCTTATGGTTCGAGTTCTCCTACTTATAATTAAAAAATTCTTGTCCCCAGAACACAGAGGTTTTGGGTTTTAATCCCGCTATTTTCTCTTTTTTAAATCCCACAGTTTTCCTATTATAAAAAAGTCCAAATTATTGCCATTCAACCTTTATTCATCCGAAAACAAGTCATACTTCGTCCTTCATAGGATTATTTATCTCTATGAAAGATAAAAAAAGCAATCAAACATGGGATGACACATATTTATAATTAAATCCCTGTGTTATCCCATTGACCATGGGACAAACAAACCTGAAGTGTGGCAAATAGGGGAAGTAAAGAAGTCAAACCAATCAATTAATCTGAGGGACCCCACAAAAAAAAAAAACAGTTGTACTCAGCAAGCTTCCTGGTGGTACCAAACAAGGTTCAGGCGGTTCCCTATTTAAACCCTTCATTTTCAAACACCAAAAATGAACATAAAACCCCAAGAACCGAACAAGCAAAATCATAGCCCAGAAAAGGAAAAAAAAAAGAAAAAAAAAGGTCCAGAATGGAGGAATCGGACATCAAATTCAACGTGATGGTTTCCTTATTCAACTGGATGCAGAAGAGCAAATCCTCGGCGACGAAGCGTTCCAAGTTCCGCAAATTCCTCGATGCTTTCTGCCGGGAACCGGGGGACTATTTCAGCGCCATCCGCCTCATTCTGCCGGTGCTCGACCGCGAGCGCGGTTCGTATGGACTCAAAGAGCACGCGCTCGCCACCTGCCTCATTGACGCCCTCGGCATGTCGCGTGACTCCCCGGACGCCCAACGCCTCCTTAATTGGCGCAAAGGTGGCCCCAAAACCGGCTCCAGCGCCGGCAACTTCTCCCTCGTCGCCTCCGAGGTTTACTTGAACACATAAGTTTTAGTTTTGCCACCCCGCGTTTTGTCTTTGAGTTTGTTTATGAAGGAATTTACTCGGGTTTCAGCAATTTATGGCAGTAGCAATTGCACGAGTTTGTGTAGACACTAAAACAGTAGAAACAATGCTAAATTGGTAGATGGCTATAGTTCATCTGCGAGACCTGCCACATTTTCAAAATTTCTCCGAAGTTATTTCTACCGTTCAGTTGTTGGAATGACAGCATCTTGGCCGTGAATTGCCATCAGAAATTGCTCGCTGACAAATGGGTGTCACATATGCTTTGGGAGAATTAGTGAAAAGGGCATGGTTTGTTTTCAAATAAATGAAAGAAAACATTAATGGAAATGGCACGCTAGGATGATTGGTTCATAGGGAGGGAGTATATTTAAGTTATTTATCACTGAGGACATCTGTACTAGTTTTTGAACAAAATGTAGAAAATGCAATCTTATGTACGTGAAAAGAGTACTACATTTTGTAATCTAGTTATTGTAGATGCCATGTAAAATTTTGAAGTCATGGCTTGTTTAGTGATTCGGTATCTTAGTCCGCCCTCTTCATAAAACGGGTGCTCTATTTTTGGTGATTTAGGATACATGTACTGATTTTTGTATGCAGTGTTCTGCTTGATGTGCACCAAAGAAGAATATACATTTTGTACAGATATCAGTGTGGTTTGTTGATTATCAGTTTTGTCTGCAAAATAGGTCTTACAGAGAAGGCAAGGCTTGACTTCTGGCGGGCTGACTTTAAAGGAATTAAATGAACAGCTTGATCGCTTGTCTTCAAGTGAAAATAGGTGTGAAAAGATTTTAGTCCTTAAACATTGTGCATTCAATTTAATTACTGCTTCATGTTTACATGGCATTTGGTTCTTGGAAGAGTTTATAGCTACTTGTACGTCTTTCTGTGCTTTTCCCCTTGAGGTAGAAATTGATTTGGCTTTTTCACTTTTGAAAGACTTTGGATATGTCATGCGTGGTGAAGACAGTGTAGAGTAGAAGCTTATGCTAGAGCTTATTTGAGTTGAAAGTCACTGAATATTGAGTTTCTCCAGGTATGCTTATTAACCGAGTTTTTGGACAAATGAAGAATGGCTTTGAACAGGAATAATCTCCACAAGATTTATTGATGTAAGAAATAAGAAGTAAAAACTGATTCAATGCAAAAAGCTCCTACAGTTACAGGACTGGATAGTGCTTGCTGATAAAAGTGAAGTAAATAATTCTTTGAAAAAGTAATCAGGGAACCTATATTTTACAAATGGGGTATTTGTGGTTTAAAAGTAAGTAAAAAGTTGTTGTGAAGCATGGAACCAGCATTCATCAATATTGTAGATTAAAATAATTACCTTATTTAAGGGTGTGAGCATTGGTCCACAGTTCACCTTAGAGGATGTAGAGGTCACATTATTTGGGGGTATACTTGTTTTGCATGGATAGATAGAAGGTTAGTGTAAAATCTCTTGAATCTTGGGACACTCACGAATGAATAGGATCTAAATGCAATCTCTCTAGATTATATTCTTCAAAGGTATCTTACTTCCATTTAGTTGATGGCTTTAGCATTGATATTACTATTATCACTTTTGTGTGCTACCTTCATGATGATAAATGGGATATTTCAACTTTGTTGCAACAGAGCAGAGAAAACCTCAGTTCTTTCTGATTTGATCAGGAGAACAAACGCTCAAGAAATGAAGTGGATCATTATGATAATTCTCAAAGGTTTTGCTTTTACCGTTATAATTGAATTTTATAAATAGTTATTTTTTATGATTCAATATGTTAGCTGCTGTCTTCCACAGTCAGTGTTGATTGAATTTTTTTTGTTATCTCTACACCCTGTGTATTATACTTTGCTCAGATCTGAAGTTGGGAATTAGTGAAAAAAGCATTTTTCATGAATTCCATCCGGATGCGGAGGACTTGTTCAATGTCACATGTGATTTGAAACTAGTTTGTGAAAAACTGAGGGACCGAAGTCAACGACACAAGCGTCAGGTTAGATTCTAATCTTGGGAGAACCCTTTGTCCCAATTCTTTCGTTTCATATGTAGTTGATACATGGTGCAGCATGTTGTGGTCTTTTATAGCTTCAAACTGGTTAGTTCATCTTCTTTGTATCAAGCTGCTGATGGTACCATCAGATCTTCTTTTATCATGTGGATATGTAAAAAGGATTCATTGGTTCTTTCCTTTCTCGTTTTCATGTGAACTGGAAATAACTCTAGGAGCAAATAAATGTTTCTGTTTGCATGTGCTTGTTTTATTTGTTCTTGTATCTTTCTTAGTAATATTAAAAGAATTTGCTAATATTAGCTAAACATTTTTGTATTTCTTTTTTGAAGGACATAGAAGTTGGAAAACCTGTGCGCCCTCAGCTAGCACTAAGGGTTAGCAATGCTAGTGCTGCATGGAAAAAGGTCGCTTTTCAATACTTGGCAAATATTTAGAACAGAAATGTTTATGCATTAGGGTTTGCTCAATGCTCAAATGCCCAGATATCTGACAATCGTTTTCTCAACCTTTTTTTATGTCTTAAGATAGATTTTCCTTCTTACTTTTCTGTATTTCTTCTGTTATTACAATCTAATCTTATGATTTTTCTAACTTTGTGAATTTTGTTTGGTATTGTTTTCTCCAACAGCTTCATGGGAAGGAAGTTGTTGTCGAATGCAAATTTGATGGTGATCGCATCCAAATTCATAAAAATAACTCGGAAATACGTTTCTTTTCTAGGTAATTTATCCTGGTGGGTTTGTATTCCTTCTTTTCATTGGTTTAAACTTAACGGCTTCTGGCAGTTTTGAAGTTTTAGGCTTAGTTTGGGAGTTTAGGAGAGGAGAAAAGGAAAAGAAGGGATAAGTTACTAAAGAAAAAAAAAGATATGATTTTTTTTCTTAAGTTGATTAGGAGTTTTTGGAAAGAAAAGAAATGGTTTTGGACATTTGCTATTATAATTTTGTAGGTTAACATTTTATGGGTAAGGTTCGCATTTTAAGAAAGTTTACCAAAGTTTAAGTTGAACTTTTCTTCCACTTTTGGAGAGAAATTTTTTTTCCCATTATCTTCCGTTTTGTTTTGTTTTCCTTCAAGTTAAAGCTCTCCACAAGTATCCTTAGGATTTTATTGTCTTACAGTTAAAAAATAAAACAGATGTTCTGTATGGTAGTTTTGTCTTATTGGATTACACACATTTCTATTAAGCACAGTGATGGAGACTGCCTCAGTCCCTAGGATCAATAAGTGTTGAGCTTTTTGCATTTCCTACTTTCCAAGTTGAGCAAATGACATTGAAAAGTGCCATTTGAACAGGCCAATAATGTCCATTTTTGTAAGTTTCAGGTAAATATCATTGATGTTTATTTTATCCCTATGCAGAAGTTTTCTTGATCATCCAGAGTATGAACATGCAATGTCAGACATCATTGCAAAGAACATTCTGGTTGACAGGTATGAAAAGCTCCGAAGAGTCTATATCCTACTGTTCCATCATTTCATATTACCTTGTGTATCGTTGTTTGCTTGTTGCACACATGGACCCATTTGTTATTACATTGCTGCTACTTTGATTATCAGAGAGAGGTTACGGTGATGCTTTTTGAACTTTCAGGAACAATGATCTGTGGAATGAAAAATGTGTGTGTGTGTGTATATATATATTTATATATATATGTATATTAAAATTATTCTCCATCTTGTAGATTATTTTTGTTAGTGTTATATCATCTAATTATGTTAGTGGCCATTTTCTGTTTTTTTTGAAAAGAACTCGTAAGAATATTTTCACCTGCATCTGTGATTGTGAAATGTGAAGGCCTTCATTATTAGTTAAGTGGGCCATAAAAGAGAAAACCCAAAAAAGAAAAAAAAAGTATATTTTCAAAGTGCCATCTTTTTCCTTCACAGAATATCTATTGTTATGTGCATTTATGTGTAGTTTTTTTTTTGGTCAAAAGTCATTCATTTATATCATCAATATCTTTGATACATACAAAGACGTACATACTAGCTGGAAACTGCCAGATAATCACTTTGTGCAGCCATAGAGGTCCACACAGGGAAGCTATTCTTCCACCTAGTTTCGTTAATAAGGTTAGTGGCGAATTTCTGCGTAGTTACCGTACTAGAAAAATAATAACATACCTGTTAATGCAAAAAGTAGGTATTGAGTAACTGTTGCTTTTGTGCTTCTTCTAACGGTGGGGCTGTGTTATTGGTTGATTTCTTGAGATATGCAGATGAGTTGTATAAAATTGGCAAAACACAGCAGTTGTCCATGTACTGATAATTGTACAAACTGTTCATCAATTCATCTCCATTCCCTTTTTCTACTCTTATGAAAATGACGAAGCAATTTCAAGAAACTGTCTTATTGTTGATGAGAAAGTAAAGGAATAGCTAGACTTTGGCCTATGATTATGTGGTTTTGAGAGTCTACAATTTGAATTGCTATGCTAACAAGGATCACGAGCTGGATATGTTGCCTTGATTATATGAGGTTCAAACATCATGAAAGCTAACATATTTTGGCTGAGATTTGTGGGATATGAAGTGTAATTTGCTGCCTTTTAGAAGCTTTTAAAACAAATTATCTGTAATGGTCTCCATCAAATGGTTAATTATGCAGATGGTCAATGATCTTCTCATGAAGTTTAAAGTACGGAGGAATAAAAACCACTTGTTGAAGTTGATGTGCTGATCTTTTAAGTTGGATTTTAGATCATTGCTAGGAGAGAAGCATTTTGCAGTTCTTTCTTTGTGTCTGTCTTTTACTTAGTTCTCAGGCTGTATGGTCTGTCAAATAAAAGGGGCACAAAGTTCAGGATTTGAGGGTTTTTTGCTTATACGAGTCGGTTGTAGAGAAAGAATTGTCTTCTTTTAAGAACAGTGGAAGCACCTCAGCAGAAATGAACAAGAATTTCGTTTTGGCAACCAGTTATTGGTTTTTGGTGACCAATTATTGATTTTCTTACTGGGTGATAGAAAGTTCCTAACTAGTGTACAGATTATCAGTGTTCTGAGCTGTTAAAAGGCCAATTTTGGAGGTTTAACTTTGAGAATAGGTATTTTGGGAGGAAAACATCTACTCACCGTATGATGAGTGACCAACTAGTATTTATAGGAGTACAAATCTAACAAACTATATACAAGAATACCCTTACTAATTTATTATCTACAAGAATATTTATATTCTCTTAACACTTCCCCTCAAGTTGGAGCGTATATGTTATAAGCACCTAACTTGTTATAAATGTATTTCACCCTAGAGCCCCCTAAACTCTTGGTAAACAACTCAGCCAGTTGATCTACAGACGATACATGAGATGTTTTGATGACTCCATCAAGCAATTTCTCTCGAATGAAATGACAATCAACTTTAATATGTTTTGTCCTTTCATGAAACACTGGATTAGACGCAATATAAACAGCCGCCTGATTATCACACACTAAATTCATAGGTTGTTTATGCTCAACCCAAATTTCAAATAACATGCTTTTCAACCAAATCAACTCACACACAGTGTGAGCCATAGCGCGGTATTTAGATTCTGCACTTGATCTGGAGACAACTGTTTGCTCTTTACTCTTCCACGACACTAAATTATCACCAACAAACACGTAATATCTTGTGGTTGATTTTCGATCTGAAGTAGAACCAGCCCAATCTGCATCATCAATATCAGTGTGTCCATGATTTTGATACAACAATCCTTTTCTAGGAGCACTCTTAAGATACCTGAGAATCCGTATAACAGCATCCCAATGACTAGTACGAGGGGTCTCAAGAAATTGACTCACGATACTCACTGCAAACGAAATGTTAGGTCTCGTTACAGTGAGATAGTTTAATTTACTCACAAGTCTTTGATATTGCATAGGATCATCTAGTAATGCACCTTGATCTCCTACTAATTTCACATTAGAATCTATAGGAGTATCCCTAGGTCGGCAACCTAACATTCCAATTTCACTTAGCATATCGAGTACATATTTCTTTTGACATAAATAAATCCCATATTCAGATCGAGCTACCTCAATACCCAGAAAATAGTGTAAATGACCTAAATCCTTTGTTTGAAAGTTTGCTTGCAGATTAGATTTAAGTTTTTGGATTCCCACAACGTCATCACCTGTAATTATAATATCATCCAAATAAACAACTAATAAAATCTTACTAGCATTAGAATGTCGATAAAATACGGAGTGATCTACTCCACATCTTGTCAGACCGAATTCCATGACAACACTACTAAATTGACTAAACCAAGCCCTAGGAGACTGTTTTATTCCATATAAGGATTTTTTCAGACGACAAATCAACCGCGAATTCTTCTCTTGAACAACAAAGTTAGGAGGTTGTTTCATATATATCTCTTTTTCCAAATCTCTATGTAGAAATGCATTTTTCACATCCAACTGATGTAATGGCCAATTATCGCTTTGTTTGGATTAGGACTGTTAATGGGGTTGGGCCAACTCGAGCTTGGCTCGTTCGGCCCGACAAAAAGCCTGATGAGCCCAGCATTTTAGTGAGCCGGTCTGAGTTTGAATCTAAAAATTAAGTCCGGATTAAATATGAGCCGAGTTTGGGCCCTATTAGGCTCAAACCCGATATAGACCCGGCCCTTTAATTATCTGTATATATATATAATATTTATATTTTGATATTATGTATAATTATATATCCAAATATATTATTATTAAATACTAAATATATATATATTACAAAATATAAAAATACATCTAAAGGCTCTTCCATGAGTTTTTTTTAGAGCCAATATTAGTAACTGAATCTCTAACTTTTCTTATTGGTTGAATAAATTTTTGTGTTAGCATAATATCGGTTGATTTCTTTTTGATTTACAAACACAAATCATCAAACATGTTTGGATTCAAATCACAAGATTATAAAAAAAAGTTTCAATTTTTAAAGATGTGTTGATTTATGATCGCATGTTTTATTATTATTTTTCATGCATTTTGAACGAATTAAATATAAATATTGTTGAAAAAATTTTGGCTTATATACTTTTTAAGAACTATTATTTGTTCATATTTAGTTTTAATATTATAATCTTGTAAATGTTAAATTAATTTTACAACTTAATAGTTATAGTAATTATATTAAGAAAATTAAGGAGTAATAAGTGAGTTTGGGCTAAGTCCGATTAAGATTCACAACCCGAATATTATGTGAGTTAAGTATGAATTTCACATTTATGAATCCGAAACTCATAGCCCGAAACCCGAAATTGTTCCAAATTAAGTGAGCTGAGTTTGAGCTTATAAAAGCCCGATTCATTAGGTCCGATTGACAGGCCTAATTTGGATTAGCTGTTTTTGGGAGTGTTTTTAAAAAATTTTGCTGTAACAGAGTTTTTGGATTATGGCCTTGTTTGGAAGGTGAGTTTTTTGAGAGTTTATCTAAAATTTTACTGTAACTTACTGTAGAAGTTTTTTAAAATTTTTTTGAAATGTGTAGATTTTTGAATATTTTGAAGTATATAGCTTAAAAATTTTGAGAAATTTTTTGAGATTAATGTAGCTAAAGTTTTTAAAAAACTTGTAGCAAACAAACTTGGCAAAAAACTTAGGTTCTAAACAAGGCTTATATTTTGGGATATTTTCAGAAAATATTTTGGGATATTTAAGAATAGAAGAGTTTTTAGAATATATTTTGAGATATTTTTTAAAATTTTAAAAAAATTTAAACTAATTTTTAGATTATCTTTTAGAGTACTTTTTAAAATTTTTTATTGTATTTGAAAAATTAGTTTTTTAAAAACAGTCCCATCCAAACAAAGCCTATAAGTTGCTGCAAAAGAGATAAGAAGACGAACCGAGATAATCTTTGCAACAGGAGAAAATGTTTCTAAGTAATCAATTCCATATACCTGAATAAATCCTTTAATTATCAGACGAGTCTTCAATCGATCAATAGAACCATCAGGCTGCACTTTTATAGTGTACACCCATTTATAACCAACAAATAGGCTTATCAGAGGGAATAGGGATAAGATCCCAAGTACCATTTTGTTTCAAAACAGACATTTCTTCTTGCATAGCTAATCTCCAAGCAGGATGATTAAGAGTATGAGTAATAGACTTAGGAATGGAGACAAAATCAAGTGACGCAACAAAAGAAAAATATGACATAGAGAGATGAGAATAAGAAATAAAATTAGAAATAGGATGAGAAGTATGATACCTCTTGCCTTTGCATAAAGCAATAGGAAGATCTAACTCAGAGGAGGGCGTCATACCTGAATTTGAAGATTGAGAGTTAATTGGTGAAGTGCGTGGCATATCAAGAGCTTTCTCAACCATGGAACGACGAGAATAAACTTGAAGATTAGGACGAGATAATCGAGCTATGGAATTTGATGGACTAGATAATTCAGATAATAAAGAGGAAGGGACTGGTAAAATAGGAGAGGAAAAAGAGGGACACTGGTCTAACTCACAAGGCATACCGTGTTTCATAAAATATGGAGTATATTCAAAGAAAGTAATATCAATACAAGTAAAAAATCGATTTAAAATTGGGCTGTAACATCTATACCCTTTTTGCGCTCGTACGCATCCTAAGAAAATACACTTAATAGTACGAGGATCTAATTTATCCACCCCGGGAGCAAGCTGATGAACAAAACACACATATCCAAAAATACGAGGAGGTAATTTAAACACAGGTTCATGAGAAAAAGAATGGAGTGAGGTAATTGGCTTCCAAGAATATTAGATGGCATGCGATTAATTAAATAACATGCAGTTAGAACTGCATCACTCCAAAATTGTTTGGGCACATTCATGTGCAACAAAAGTGTTTGAGCAACCTCGATTAAATGTCTAATTTTTCTTTCAGCAACTCTATTTTGTTGTGGAGTATGAGGACAAGAGAACTGATGAATAATACCGGATTTAGTCATAAAGGTATTAAAAAGAGTGGAAAAATATTCTTTTGCGTTATCATTGCGAAGTATACGTATAGGCACACCAAATTAATTCTTTATTTCTGTAACAAATGCACAAAAAATGGAACATAGTTCTGAACGATCTTTCATTAAATAAAGCCATGTAAATTTGGAAAAATCATGAACAATGATTACAAAATATTTAAAACCTAACTTTGAAATGACTCGACTAGGACCCCAAACATCAGAATGAACTAACAAAAAAGGGTTCAGAAACTCATTTATTGATTCTAGGAGCCAAAGAAACACGATGATGCTTTCCTAACTGACAAGACTCACATTCTAACGAAGACAATTAACTCAAAGTAGGAACCAATTTTTTTAAATTTTGTAAAGACGGATGACCCAAATGACAGAGAATTTCAAGAGGAGAAACAGTAGCAGGACATGTAATCGGACTATTGGAGTTGAGAAAATAAAGACTATTATGTTCATGCTCTCCACCAATCGTCCTCTTTGTCTTCAAATCCTGAATGACAATAAAATCAGGAGAAAAAGTAACTGAACACTGTAGAGATTTAGTGAGCTTACTAACAGACATTAAATTAAAGGATAAATTGAGTATGTAAAGAACAGAAAACAGCGGAAGAGATGGGTTAATTTCTACAGTGCCTAGTCCTTTAGCTTTAGTGGTAGATCCATCAGCTAAAATAACATGAGAAAAGGAAGTAGACTCTTGAAAATTAAAAAAATTTTTAGAGGTACCTGACATATGATCAGTAGTCCCGAAGTTAATAATTCATGAGTTAAAATTAGAGGATGTGGAGAGACAAGCCATAGCATTATCTTTTTGTGCTAAAGAAGCAGAGGGAAGAGATGCGTGATTTGTAACTTGGTACTGTAGGAATTTAACATAATCTTCCTCGGATATAGTAAGTGTCTCCTGGGACCCATGTGCTGAAGAACTTGATTCAGCTGGGTTAGTGGTAATCGCATTAGCAAAACTTACAGTCATAGCGAATAGCACTTCAAACCAAAAAGCAGTCAAAATTTGTGATGAACAGTATTTTTGAACAGTACGTATAAACAGTACTTTGAACAGTATGCGCGAACAGTACCTCCGGTGAATAGTATCGCGTGAACAGCACGCGATGACCAATATCGCATGAACAAGACTTTTGCTAGATGTTTAACCCTAATCCTAGGACTTTTGCTTTGATACCATGAGAATAGGTATTTTGGGAGGAAAACATCTAGTCACCGTATTATGAGTGACCAACTAGTATTTATAAGAGTACAAACCTAATAAACTATTTATAAAAATACTCTTATTAATTTATTATCTACAAGGATACTTATATTCTCTTAACAAACTTTTATGCAACCGTTACCATCGCCTATCACGATTTGACTTGCTATTTAGCTATTGTAGACATTGTTTGTCATGCTCAAATGGATTCTCTTTGTTGTGAATTCTATGGCTTTTAGTTTGGATACCAAGTGAATTTTTTTTTTTCAATGATAGTTTATGGTTGGATTATTATTACTATAGTTGGCACTAAAGGTGACGCAAGATGTTTTTGTTTGGTTGCTTTAAGGACCTTTCAGCTTGTTCTCTCAGTCATTCTTGTTCAACCATCCATTTACTATGGGAATTTGTATCTTGGACTGTACTATAGTTTACAACTCCTTTTCCACGTTTTATGAGTTTCATGAAATCACTTTTGTACAGATTAGTTGGATACAATTCAGTATTGACTCCCCACTCTGTTCAGGTGTATTCTTGATGGTGAAATGTTGGTCTGGGATACATCTGAAAACCGTTTTGCAGATTTTGGTTCCAATCAGGGAATAGGTACATGTTATGGGTGGTACTTTTTTCCCTGTCATGTCACCATTTTATGACTCCTCTAAGACATGCTGAGTGAACTTTTTTCTTCTTTAATTTCTTCACCTTCTGCAGCAAAGGCAGCAAAGGAGGGACTTGATAGTGATCGGCAGGTACCTTTTTGAAAATCTAGTTCTAAAATAACATAATCGAGAAATTGTTGTCATTTGGTTTACGTACTCTCTTCTGATGCAGATGTGCTGTATCCTTATTTGTGAGTGAGTTCTGTAGTAAAAGAGATTAGAGCTGGTATATTCTTGAGGTAATATCATATAAGTCAGGGAATACAAATGTTTGAGCAGCTAAAGTGCTTATCTATTGTTTTGTGTTATTTCGGATATGAATGTGGATTTCCTTTACATGAACTCTGGGTAGATGTTGCTTTTGACATTCTATATGTGGGAGATACCAGTGTTATACACCAAACTTTAGCAGAACGCCATGATCTTCTGCGCAAGGTTGTCAAGTCCATAAAAGGTCGATTGGAAATTTTGGTTCCTAATGGTGGTCTTAACGCAAGTCGCTCTCCTGGTAAACATTTTATTGAATATCACCTGTTCTTGCACTTAGCATGGCTAACATGTGGCATTTTTTTGGTTACCCTGTTAGATACAAGAAGGATGTTAAAGTTTAAATTTCATTCCATATATTGTTGCTTTTGTAGCATGCATCGTGCCATTTTTGAGTGTTGTTTGCTTGTTTATGAACTTTTTTGGTATGAAGCTGATAATGCTGGTCCAACTGGGGTTGCTACAGGGAAGTGGCCAAGGATTTACCCCAAGCATAATGATGTTCTTGTGTTTTAGTCTTCCACTTGTTCCTTTCATGGTTTTGTAACCTGTAATCACAGCATGATGACTCATATCTCTTCCTAGTTTCTTGTATAAATAGTTATGAAAGTAGTTATTTGCCTATTTCATGATTTTGATTCATCTTCAGTTGGCAAGGTTTCCTTTGAAGCTACCAATAGTGGGTTTTAATGTTTTTCAGGTAGTTTTCCATATAAATAATTTGAAATTACTGTAACCTTAACATGTTGTGTGGTTGCTATGCACCAATTTAGGCTACCGATTAGTTAGACTCTGCATAAATCTAGAGGGTGACTTTTGCTAGTATACATGTGGTAATTTGGTGTACTGCTTTCATAACACATCTGGCTATATAATCTAGGGTACAATTCACCTGGTCGGCTGATATGTGGAGATTGAGTAGAAGTAAGAATTTAGTAGCTATGGTGGTTAACATGTCATAGAGTGCGGCTGTCTTCCTTTCCAAGTGATCATTGCAACGATTTTGCTTCTTCTTAGTCTTTAGTTTTTTCTTGATTTTTTTAAAATTCTTTCTCAGTACTATTTTTCCGTGATTATTTAAGTTGTTGCAGTGCAATAAAAAAATTATTAACAGAAAAGAGGCTGAACTAAGTATGAAAGTAGCTTGGCACCTGTATTTGGATTCCTCGTCATCAAATGGAAGTTTCGTATAGATTAGTTTAAAGCAACTGCCTCGAGAGCAGCAGTTAGCTTTCAAAAATGTTTCTTTAGTTGGGAACTGTTCACTAGTTTTTGATTTCTCTTCTGCTCTTTTTCATGGTGTATAGGTGAACCATGTTGGTCCTTTGTAGCTCGTAGCCTTGACGAAGTCGAGAAGTTTTTTAAAGACACCATCGAGAATAGGTCAGTGGCTTTCGTCTTCCTTTTTTTTTAAATAATAATGTTTTTGCATTTAAATGCTTAATTGTTTGAAAGATAGTTAGATTCAAGACATAAGCTTGACATCTGCTATCAACTCTTGGCAATTTTTGCTGTTAGTTTGATGCTATTGTGAGCCCTGGGATCCACGTACACGGTACTTCCTGATGCCTAACCACAAACTGATTGTTTTTTTGCAGAAGGCATTATTTGTTTAGTCATTTATTTATGTATTGACCATCACTTTGTCCGGAGTAGCATTTTCAAGTGTGAATTGGTTAGCTTTTTGTTGATATAAATGCTGTCAAAGTGTCAAAACCCTGCTTGAAGTTGGTAGCAAGCTTGCAATACCATACTAACACAAATTAATTCTGCTATTTGACCAAAATACACTGAATTGATCTTGTGTTGTTTAAGTTGAATGACTATGGAAAAAGCACGACATGTAATCTCTTGACATGATAGAATTTGCTAGTATCCAATTGGGAAAAAAATTATAGGGAGAATTGTAGATATGGGAATAGTAAGAGTTGTAATTTGGGGTGGGTGTAATTTTTGAGAAGTACGTAAGAAGGGAATTGATTGATTTTTGCTGAATTGTGAAAATAAATAATTTCCACACAAAATTACCAAAGTAGCCAAAATGAATGCCTCCTTCCACCATTAGTCCACCACAGGCACTGCCACTACCAATGCCTTCCTCCACCAAAAAGAATGCATCCAACGTTCTTCCACAGTTGATGGGCCTCATTTCTTCCTAAAATCTGCCTTTTCCTTGCTCTTCTGCTTTCGTTGGGGCAACAGCTTGTGCCTCCTGCTGTTCCCCAAAAAAATTCCCAACCCCTTTTTCCCTCTAATCTCCTTTTCACTCTGAAAGATCCACTCATGGAGTCTGATTAGACACTGACAACTCAAACATGCATATAGATCTAGAGAACCTACAATTAACAATAACATGGAGGCCAGCATCTTGAGATGTGCTTGTCAAAGTCCGAGGTCAGTGCGACCTTGGCTACTTTTTCTTCTCTGTTCTGGATAATCTCAACAGCATCACCCACGGTGCAGTCCAGCTCAGAATCAAGTCCTTGTCCTCATTGTATTGTTGTTCGGAAGATTGCCTCCTGCCTAGTCCCATTTTGCCCTGCTAATGGTCCAAAATTCTCACTTATTTCTTCGGGAAAACTAGACCTGGTTTTTAAGGAATGTGAGGTGGCTTTGTTGTGAAGGAAGGTGGTGGTTGTGGTGGTGCAATGGAGGTGGTTGTGGTGTAAGGGCTGATTTTGGGTATTTTGGTAATCCTGTTTGAAGTTTATTACTTTTCTGATTTAGTAAATAGTAAGTAAATACCTTCTTACAAATTTATCACAAGTTACACCCCACCCCCAATTATCAACTTGTCTCATTCTCATATTTCGAAATCTTCAAAATTTACTTTGAGAAGCCTTTGTAAGTAATGAACTCCATGTCTGTATTTTCATATAATAACATCCGAGATGGATGTTAGAGTTGCATTCCCTAAATAGAAACTAATACTTAGCAAGATTTCTTGTAAAATACTTAAGAGAAGGCCCGTATTTACTAATTGAATGTAAGTTACGTTGAGGATGGAGCGGATGTCAAGGAAAATTTCATCATGTTGAAGTGAGAGTCCAAGAGACAACAAAATTGCTGGCAGCTACAACTGGGAACTTAATCATTAAACGTGATAGGCTAGAAAAAATGAACATTAAATGTGATAGGCTAGGAAAAGTGAAAAGGAATCTGAACAGTGAATGATAACTTGAGTAAAGATTAACATATGGTCACAGATAAGCGAACCAGACTGGTAAGCAAACCAGTTAACTGTTTTGCGGGTTAACCGGTTCAACTGGGTGATTCAACGGTTCACTGTCTTTTAAAAAAATATATAAGTAATTGTTGGTATTGGTTATTATCTAGTTGAGGTTGATTGTTATAAGTTACATGGTCATTTATTGGATTTAGCATATGGTTTCAACAGATTTAACTTCTTCCTTCAGTCTTAGAATCTCTAGACATATGGAAATCCTGGATGATGCTTTTTCGTATTTGGTTTATCTCTCTCGGAGTTCGTCTGGAAACGAGCTTTCTGTGTCTTGCACTTTCTAATGTATAAGATCTTTTGACTATTTAGGGATGAAGGAATCGTCCTAAAAGATCTTGCTTCCAAATGGGAGCCAAGTGATCGGAGTGGAAAGTGGCTTAAGTTGAAGCCCGAGTATGTTAGAGCTGGTTCTGACTTAGATGTCCTCATTATAGGTAAGAAGTAATTCCTTTCTAAGTTCAGCTTATGCAAGCAATCCTGTCTTGTTTAACGAAGATGATTTATTATTTCATTTCAATAGGAGGCTACTATGGTTCTGGACGTCGTGGAGGGGAAGTAAGATTCTGCCTATCCCTTCGATGCATCTGAATCTCTTGGTTAATTACTAAACTATGCTTTATATGTTATTTTGTCATAAAGGTAGCACAGTTTTTGGTAGGACTTGCAGAGCGTCCAATGCCAAATACCCATCCTAGGCGGTAAGAATTCTGTCATTTTTTCAGGCTGAATTAACACCATGCTTCAGTTTTCCTTCCTATGGATCCAATTTTCTGCTGTTCATGGTTTGCTATCTTGCCTTTAACCATCTTTCAAGATGTTAAGCATTTGTGGACTTTTTTCACATGGCTTGTTTTAACTTTATGATTTCAGTACATCTTCTGTTGTTCCATTTTCCTGTTTGATTAAGTGATATATTTCTTTTCCATATGATTGAATGAATGAACTTTATACATTAGCCCTTTTTGGATGATCATTTAAATCTCACCTGCATTTAAGGGTCATAGGGGGTCATGTGATGTATAGCAACTTGAGAGTTACAAATATGGATGAGGCGAAAATGGCTAGTTTTCGTACAGAGTTCCACCATATTTTAATCCAATTTGGCAAAGAAACTTCTTGTTTCTGTTACTTAAAGCTGTTTGGCAAAATTCTTGGTTATAGTGGTGATTTGCATGTTTATGGTGCTGAAAATATGAATGAATTAAATCAAAGTTTTGGTGCAGTTCTTTCTCATATAAAGTCTAATCTGTTGATGTTGGTCATGTGTTGCTGATGTTTGTAATATCGGAAGTAGTTTTGCTTTATCTACATAAAATAAGTGTTAAAGATTCTCATTTTAGCTTTATGCTGCAGATTCATTTCGTTTTGTCGTGTTGGTACGGGACTTTCTGATGAGGAGCTTGATATAGTTGTTACAAAATTAAGACCTTATTTCAGGTAATAGATAAATGACAAGATCTTAATCCCTAAGATTTCTATGCCAAAATTACATGACTTGCTATTTGATGGTTGAAGATTGTGGTGAACCTGTGACACAGCAAACCTTTGCTGAAATGGGAAGGAAAAACTTTTCAAAATGGATTCTCATGTCTCACTGCGTTATAATCTTAATTTGATTGCCAAAGCATTTTCTGATGGTTATCGTTGTTAATGTTCAGAAAATTAGGGTGCTTGGACTAAAACAACAACTGAGTATTTGCTGGAATTTGTGTGAAAAAGTTAACTAAAATTCGTCACAAGAATCCTGCCTAAAATTCTTTGGGTTCATATGCTTATGGTAAGGTTGCTTTGAGCTGAAAAGTCCATGTGCATTTCATAAATGTTTTCTATCTTTTAAAATTGGAAGTTTGTGTGAGAATTAATGGGTTGACAAAAATTTTGCCTCCTAAGGAGAGTCCAGAATCCCTTCAAACTATTTGAAAGCATGAAAATTTTGAACCTACCCTCAAAGGAAAAACACATTTCTGCTGAAGCTTTAAATATTTGGAATCTGTAACAATTAACAAGAGAATAGTTAAGAATTTCTACCTAGACTTTGAATCTAAAGCGTGTAAGGACACCCTAAAATAAATTGTACATGCAATGCTTTTAGCACGAATTTAAAAAGCAAAGCAACTGATTTTGTGAAGATACAGTTGCATGATTCTGTGGCAAGTTCAAATTTGTTATTCAGCTAATTTTGCCTGGACCAAGTTTCTTTTCTAACTTGCTTGGATGGAAATTACTCTCGTTAGGCCATTGAACTTAGATTTCCTGCAATAAGTTGTCTGCTTTATCGTTTTTGTTGTTACTTTCTCATAATACACAATTTGAGGATGAGGACTCAATAGCAAAATAATTAGCAGTGGACTGTTTCAGGTGCAATTGACTTGTACTCTTTAATTTAAAGGTTTATGAATTTTTGTATATGGTCTCACTAACACAACATCTCCTCTTGAAGGAAATATGAATACCCAAAGAAGGCGGCACCAAGCTTTTATCAAGTTACTAATAATTCGAAAGAGAGGCCAGATGTTTGGATTGAAAGTCCAGAGAAGTAAACACTTTTATACCAAATTATGATGATAACTGGCACTTATCATGTAGATCTTTTCTAAACCTTTCCTTATACCATGTAGATCAGTTATTGTTTCGATTACTAGTGATATTCGGACCATAAAATCTGAGGTAAGAAGCTAGTAATTTCCTTGGTTATATTTATTTCATGTTCTTGTCTACATATTAGTTGCTCCTTTATGATTAGATCTTGGGGGAAGTTAGAGATTTTTTTTTTTTTTTTTTTTTAAATTTCTGCAACTTGTTTCTGTTGTTCTTATCCCTTGCAATTCTATAGTGTTGAAATTTTCAAGTTGGGCAAATATTTCATTGCAAGAAGGGCTCTGGTGGTTAAAAATAATGGTTGGCATGTAGAAGTCACATTTATCCAGGACAATGTAGGCAGTCATGTTGGAAGAACATACATAAGAACCAAGAGAGAAGAAGGAAAATTAGAGTCTTAATGTTTTCCTTAAGGTATTTATTCTGTTGGCTGCTAAAATTTACACTACAATATCACATAGTGATGCTTTTTGATATTGTGTGTTTTTTGTGGTAATAATACCCCATAAAATCCTTGCAGAAGATAAAATCCTTTTAGAGCAATCCTTTTCAGATGAGGATGCTCCATAACCCAAACCCCTGTGAACACCGCTAACCTCAGATGCTTCCAGATCCATTGACTAGCCGACAACCCCTTCTATCTCCACCCTGTGCCTGCTCTTGTTAATTATGTTTTCTTCTCCTAGAGAAGTACCACAGATTGAGCAGATGTCTGATTTTTGGTGGCTATAACAAAGAAAAGAGGTAGAAACAGAGGTTAGTTGTTGTACCTGAAAGTTTGGAAATACTTGAAGTACTTGATTGATGGTGAATAGAGGAGAGGTGCCTTGTTGAGATGGTTGATATGGACGATTTAATACTGTAAGGTGAAGCCTTAGAAGAAACTTCTGGGGGTTTACACATGAAGATTAACTTCAAAAACCTTATTTTCTTAGGTAGCTTATACGCTGTATAGATGCAGGTTGATTATGCATTTGCATTGATTTGTGAACCTGCAAAAGATAGTAGTGAAAGTTATGGGGTTGATGAATGACTTATCTTTCAAGGTATTTGCTGCACCATACAGCCTGAGATTTCCACGGATTGATCGAGTAAGATTTGACAAGCCTTGGCATGAATGCCTTGATGTGCATAGTAAGTAGATAATAAATGTTCAATTGTTTCTATTCTAGCTTGTTAAGTCCGTGTTTCTTTTATCGTAAATGTTTGTCATTTGCTCATTTGTCAAAATTTTCATACTTTTAATTGTAGCTTTTGTGGAGTTAGTTCATTCCAGCAATGGGACCACACAAAGAGGGGAAGCTTATGGAGATTCACAGGATCATAAACCCAAGCGCATGAAGTCAGCCAAAAAAGGGGAGAAGAATCTTTCAGTTGTTCCTTCTCATTTCATCCAGACTGATGTTTCCACTGTAAAGGGTGAAACGCTTATATTTGCAAAAATGATGTTCTGTATCCTTCGTCATTTACTTCTGACAATTATTTAGTTTCTTGACCAAAGCATGGCCTAACTTATGCACCCATTTCACATACTAGCGTAATATGTCATCTTTTATTTTGCTTCTTGTTTCTCCATGCTAGTTGATAAGGTATTTTGGACTGCCTTTTCTGTTTTAGAGCACTTATTATTACAAATTGCTTCTGAAGTTCATCTTGCCTAGAATGTTTTCTCCCATCATTTGGTGGATGAGGCATCAGAAATTGCATTTCTGCTATACAAAATTCACATGAATTTCTATAGCGGATATCTTGTGAATTTTGTTGGTCAATTAGAATTCGTCTGCCTGAGTTCTGGGAATACAGGTAAACCATTTGAAGCATCAGGGCTTTTTGTTTTGTGAAATTCCTAAGCGGCCGATTTCTTGACATACTTAACATCCATAAGACTTTGCTAATGTTCCTTCATCTCATTCCGTGGATCTGTTGCACAAAATGGTGGTGGAGAATGGGGGCAATTTCTCAATGAATTTGAATAACTCAGTCACACACTGTATTGCAGCTGAAAGTAGAGGTTCTCTCTCTTCCTCTCTCTTACTTTCGTACCTACAAACATTGCAAGTTTTACGTTGAATAGAAATGTGTTGCAGGAATCAAGTTTCAGGCAGCAAAGCTTCATGGTGATGTTATTCATTATTCTTGGCTTCTCGATTGCTGTTTGCAGAAGAAGCTCCTTCCCTTACAGCCAAAGTTAGCTTTCAACTCTTAAGTTTGTATTTATGTCAGTCATTATGCTGCATTTTAACTGTTTATTTATATCCTTAAAAGGTACTTTCTTTATCTTTCTGAACGCACGAAGAGAAAGTTAGAGGAAGAAATTGACCAATTCTCTGACTCTTACTATGTGGATGTTGATATTACAGATCTCAGACAGGTATCATCAATTGAAGTTTGTCTTTTTTAAGCCTTCTATGGACTATAGCTCCTACTCTTGTGGAAAAATATGAAAAGGCTAGCAATGCAGTCTTCAACGCTTCAGCAACATCATGGGTCCCAGTTACCATTGTTGTCACTAATCAGTTTCTTGATTTATTCTGTTTTGAAGCTTTTGAGCAACATTGATCGAAGAGAGCATCCGAAGAGGATTGACTATTACAAAAAGAAATATTGTCCAAAGGAGGAATGGGCTCGTTTTCTTGGTTGCTGCTTTTACTTTTACTTTCCAGCGCAGTCTATGTAAGATGCTTCCATTTTTTTATATAATTCAAGAATGATGTGGAAATTGTAGTTGATGTGGATTTAATCTCTCAGTACATGTGTCTAGAATTAACTTGGAGTGGAAAGTCCTAGTGGAACTTGCACTGAGGAGATTGAAGGTTGCAGTTTCTTTTGGTGGTGGCAGAATTAGTGATGATCTTTCTCATGCTACCCATGTAATCGTCTTGTCTGGGCCAGAATTAACTGTGGACTTCAATTTGCTATTTAGTAGGTAAGCTAGAAAAATAATATATTCTCTAATTTATACAATTTTATAAACTGTTATATTGTCGTCTGTCCCAGTTGCTGAGATTTCCAGTTTTGCAACTGTAACAATGCTTGTCATTTCCAAATCCAGGGATGTGTGAAATTAATCACAAGTGATAGTTGGGTTTTTTGGTAACAATGCTTTGTCATTTCAAAACCCAGGAATGTGTGAAATTAATTACAAGTGATAGTTGGGTTTTTGGAATTAGCTGCTTTAATTGGAATCCAAAGTAAGGTCTATCACCATTAACATCTTGGCTTTGATCTAATTGGTGAATGGATGGTAAGTTTTCTGGATTGCCTTAATAAGAGTATCTGTTACTGAGGGGTAAAATGCTAGCAAAAATTTGAGACTGTTAGTTTCCAAAGAATAAGATTGATTGGAGTTGATTGATTAAAACTAATATTGGTTGTCATGCTTTGGAAACAATAGAATATTGCACTCTTGTGTTCCCACTTTGTCCCTGAGATGCATGGTTAAAGTGTGTCTGATGCATTGCTATATTTATGGTGTGGAGACAATGAAAAGACATGGCCCACACCTAATCAAAAGGCTCAAAACTTTTCTTGGTTTGGTGAAACACACGCTCCATTCATTAGCATGAGTTGTATATCATGCACCAAATTTGTTTCTCTTCTTTTGCTTGTAAAAGTCTTGTTCGGACCCACAATTTGTAAGGAACTAATATTTTTATGCAAGGGTAGAGCTAAGAAATAGATGACAAATTTCTTTGTTATTTTTGGTAAGGTGACAATATTTTGGGACAAACCAAAGTAGAAAGCATAATACTTTCAATGGGACAGAGGGAGTATAAATTATGCTTGCAATGTTCACCAATTATAAAGTGGCCTCTTTAGCTCTTATAACATTTCTGAGCAAATTCAAGTATGTATTGTTGACAAGGCTCCATTTATTGCCTATTTTTAGTTATGTGTTGGTGCTATCTTGGATAAAATATAATAATTCTCCTACTTTTTATGATGGTCAGATTATCAGCTGAGAAGCATCTTCTACTTAGTCAAGGGTTGCATGTTGTTTCTTCTCAGTGGTTGGAGGACTGCATTGAGATGGACCAGAAATTGTCAGAGGAGAGTTACAGTCTGAAGCCCAACATGCAAGAATGGGTATTGGAGAGGTAAGTGGCTTACATATACTTACTATGTGCTGCACATGTGCTGCATATTTTTTTTGTTGAATTAGCAAGGGCCTCACTATTGTTGCTTTGATGCTCTAAATCAACAGAAATTTGAGATGATGTAAATGGTTATTGGTTGTACTTGCATGTGATGGACAGCATGGCCATCGAAGTAAGGATAAATAGTTATATACAATATGCTTTAACTTCATTCATGTTATAGAGGTAACTTTTTCCCTCCATCAACATTTCGAATCTTGTGATTGCTATGAGGTAATATTTTATTCAAAAACATACTAAGCCTCATGCAAAATGGCTGTTCAGTCTATTTGGTAATATCCATAGCATGTTTCTAACTATATTTGAAAAGCTAATTAGTTGTTCAGGACCTAATAACATAAAACAATTTTTAGGTCGACTAGAACTATACCATGTGGAAATGCATGACATAAATACTGCAACCTCTTACCTTATCACTTTTTTTTGCAATTTGTGGTTAAAAAAAAAAAAAAAAAAAAAAAGCTTTTGGAAAGTTTTTGCAAGAATGACAAAAAAACATTGATGGTTGGCTAGAGATCTTTATATTACTCTACACTGCTAATTATAAAATATTTACTTCTGGATATATTTTATGTACTTTTTTAAAATTTTCTTCTTTCCCTGGACAAATAGAGACATGAGTTTTCTTTATTTGGCCCCAAAAGAATATTTTCTTTCCTGAAACCAGAATATGAATACCTAAATCAAATGTTTTCATTGTTTTTGTTGTTAAGAGGCTTATATAGAAACTTGCCTGAATCTTTCAAAAAAAAAAAATTTGCCTGAAGCAAGACCTTATGGGTCATATATGTGCAAGCATTGCTGTTTCTGCATTGATGGCAACAGAGAAAATGAAAGATTAGATGGTTTTTTGAAAAGGTTGTAGTCACAACATTGCATAGGCTGCATTAGATCATTGTGGAGCTAAGTGTAAATATATTTCTATGTTGGAAAAATAATCTGAACTCAAAAGATATGGTAGAATTGTTATACATGAAAAGCAGCACAGCTGTTAATTTTAATGTGTTTGATTACCACTGTCAGTTTTTTAGTGAACTGAGGGGAAGAAATGTTCTTATCATGATATCTAAGAGAATTGCATCTTTTTGTTTGAAGTTTCCTGGTGTCTTTTTTTCCTTTCTTTTTTTGGGTTTCAACAGGAGGGATTTGGGGCTCCTTATTTCCTTGACTTCCTTCAGAGCTTTTGCTATTTGTTTCACTGCATATAGGATACAGGTCCAAATGTGGTGTTGGGTTATGGACTTTTCTGCTGCTTCTGGTTTTCACTGTTCTAAGTCACTGATGCGAAAAAATGGGAAGTTTATGGGGCAATTTGATTATTCCTACTGTTGCACTTCTAAGTATTGAACCTTTTCAGTGTTTGTGATTTCATATAAGCAGACTATTGCTTTGGTGTATGATACTGCGAGTCTAACAAAGATAAGGCTGGTATTGCGGTGTTGGCCTAGCTAAGGGAGTGCTGCATTTATAGGTTCTGCTAATTCAGAAATAGCAGTTTTTCGTAATTCTCTTATCACGCTTTTGGTTAAATTTTGTTTGTATTTTTCAGCGAATATTGTTATTATCATCCCACACAACAGTATCAGTTGAAGGAAATTGAGCTACCTTGGTGCTTGATTCAAAACATTTGGAACGTTATATACCCATCCAAAATGGGAAGTTCTTTTAGAGATAGACATGATTATTTACTTTTATAGCATTCATCAAATCATCAACTATAGAAGATGCATTACACTTCTGTCTTTATTCTGGGTTGTGTAGCTGAGTGTAAACGTTCCTTTGAAAAGCCTTATGGTGCGAATTGTCCCCATTGCTAATGTACTCTTCTAAGAATGATTTATGTTTCATTTTTCAGCCAAGAAATCCACCCTTATCTGCATCAGTTTTAGAATTTCGCTGTTACTAATTTAAAACATTATGGTGCTGGCCCTGCAGTGAGCTGAATCTGGACAAGTTGTCTAGTTTGGATAAGGCAGAAGAGCATAATACACCAGTATCTAAAGAATATGGAACTACGACAATTCGTCAAGCTACAACCAACAAACCTAGAGTTGTTACCTTGCCTAAGAAAGAAAGAAGGACAAAAAGAGGAAGATCCAGTGGAACCAATACAACTAGAGGGAAAACTGTGGTCAACCAGCCACGAAGGGTAAGAGCACGTGGAGGAAAGCCTGCAAAAATAAATGAAGATGAATCAGATGGAAGTGGCTCTTCAGCTAATTTGACGTTTCAGGAAGAAGCTGCTGTCCAAACAGGAAATAGTGAAAGCGGTGGGTTGATTGGCAAGCAGAGTCCAACAAAAGAGCATCTGATGATAGAAGATAGTGAATTATCACAAAAAGGGAAAACAATTGAACAATATCCTGAAGATCAGAGCGGAGATGGGATAAGAGCTGTTGAAGATAATGGAATGGGATCAGGCAACAGAAATGGTACTGAAGAGAATGAGAAGCTAGAGCAAATGGCTGATCCTGTTCAAGCCATGTTAATGCACATGATTCCAAGCCTTGGAACTAGTAAGGCTAAAAGCGAGGATCAGGTCATTCGAGATGAAACGTTGCCAATAGAAAGCCAAAAGACCAGGGGCACAGATCCTGCTTTTGCAGATGAAGGATCCTCTGCGGATCCTAACCCAAAGCCAGAAAAGAAAAGGAAGGTTAGTTATAAGGATGTGGCTGGGGAGCTGCTCAAGGACTGGTAATTGGTTGAAGACCTGAAACTTCTGTGTATTGTTGGTTTGGCATATATTGCTGCTATACACCAAACGCGTAAATGGAGTCATATATATAACATTGAAATTTAAGTATGCAATCAAACTAATATTAGTTTCTGGTGATAATTTTTTCGTCACTTAGCCCCCTTTCCTAATCCAGCTAACGTAAATGACTATTTTACCCCATGTAAGAATACCAACTGAAACAGGAACACAGAGATAAACTAACATGAAATGTGAGGAGAAATCCTTTGCTTTTTTGATGATGTTCAATATTACTGTTGTGCCCTTCTTCCTCTACTGGTCGTTGGTGTGTTTTACCTTTTTCCTTTGAGAAGAACCATAGAAGACTCAAATATAAAGCCAACACGGGGATCGTCAAACGTATGCAATTTATTTATTTCCCTTTTTTTTTAATGTTTGTCATGAATATAAGCATGTTGTGTCATTTCAGGTGTACGCGGTATATTTCTAATTACATTCCTCAAAAGTATCATTTCTTTTTGACTAAAGTAGAAAAGCCAAAAGTCCATTTGCAATTATGGGTACTCCGATGAGTACATAATTACATACGCGGCTATATGGACTCGACCATTGAATCTTGATGTTCATGAAAATTAGCACAACACAGAATCCATAGAATGAGAACTTCATGGATTTCAAATGATTCAGACAAACATTTCAACAAATAGTGTGGGACTTTCTTGGCAAGTGCGTAGATTTTTGACTACTTTTTAATGTACTTTCGCCAGGGGTGGAACTAGAAGGGAAATTCAGTAGGGCAAAAGCTAGTGTATGAAACTTTACTAATTACAATATAAAAAAAAATATGTTTAACTAACAATGTACACCAAAAGTTAACAATATGAATACAAATAGGTCTCAAATTGCAAATTCCTGATAAAGGATTCTTCCACTTCTCCTCTCACAACCCTAATAAATTTCCTCTAGATGTTTGTTAAGATGAAATAAAAAATGAACAATGTTTGTGAGTTCTTTTCAAATATGTTTGTGTACTGAGAGCACATTGGAATAAATAAAGAAGAAGAATAAATGCAAATTGAATCTTTTTTCTTGTTTAGAGAAGGTGGTGTCATTTATTTTAAGTATTGTTAAATTGTTTGAATATAGAGACATATAAACAAAGTGTATAGTTGTAACTGTAAAATAACGACAAATTATAAAATAGAAGCTAGATATTGAGATGGAAAAAAAATATGAAGAACTATAATATTTTTATAGATACAAGTGCTAATGGGAATTATATATCTCATAGATTGGTTGGGTACTTACCTATTTATCAATTACGAGATCCTTATCAATATACTAATTTAATGGAGAAACCCATGAAATAAGAGAGAGGCTGTAGAAACAAAAATAGAATTAATTGGCAATTGAATTCCTATTAGACTTCTAGTTGAAAATGAAGGATTTAATGAGATTTTGGAAATAATGTTAGGAGCTAATTTCTTAGAAATAGTATCTCCTTATTATATAAATATTAATGGTATTCTTCTTACATACAATGATACAAAAAATATATGTTGAACAAAAATGACAAGTCAGTATAATATTATATACCTATTGAAATAACCTATAAAGATTATATACACTACGACTTTGGATTTTGTTGAAGGGTAGTGAGGGTAATTTCATGTAAGTGTGGGGATAAACCTAAAATTTCATGCATATATATATATAGATTTTGGTGGGGACAGTTCTCTAATACTTAAATTTTGTTGAGAGGTAGTGGGGCCAACTTTCTTTAAGTGTGAGGGCAAAACTATAATTTTATATATAGATATGGAGATTTTGGTAGGGGCAACGGAGGCAAATAGTGGGGGCAATTTTATTTAAGTGTGAGGGAAAAGGTATAATTTTATATATAGATACGGAGATTTTGATAGTGTCTATGGCAGTCAAAAAACAAAAATTTACATGTTTTGAGATTTGGGAAGAGAAGGAAAGGCCAACTTTGATTGCTGCTACCGAAATGAAATTAAAAAGAAACAGAAAAGAAGAAAGTTTTGAATTGCTTACTCTCCTCCCACTTCAAAAAAAAAAAAAGGAAGTTTTCCATGGGTATTGTTCATTATGAAAAACTGAAAATGATCTTAAAAGCTTAATCATGAGATTTGTAGCTTGTGTCGAACTTAGTTGTCTCAAGGGCATGTGAGTTGTGATTATCTTAGTTTATTTGCAAAGGTTAGGTTTTTGTGATTATTTAACTGAAGATTGTATTATGTATTAATCTAGGTTAGCTTGTTTATTTCTTTTGGGGCAATTGCCTGTAAATTGATTCTCATATATCACAAAATTGGCATGTAGATCAATTAACCATGAAGTTGATTATTAAAGAATTGCTTGCTCAATTTCTGTCGAAGTGTGTCATAGTTTTTTTTTTCTTTTTTTCTTTTTGCTTTTTTTTTTTTGTTAAATGGATAAACACATTTTTTTTTTTGTACTTGTCCTCTCCCCCCCCCCCCGGCGCGCGAATATTTTACACATGTTTGCTACTTAAGGATAAAAAAGCTGCAATAGCTACTCAATAGCTGCAGTAGGACATAAACTTTCATTTTGGACCAAGAAGAAAGGGAAACTTCTCAAATGGCATGGAGGTGAAATCAACTCCATAGCCGTGAAGAGTAGAGGGAATTATCTTGGTGATACAGCTCAAAAAATTCATGTATTATGGATGGATCGCGGAAATAAGGTGTCTGTGAGTGCGGTTATATTTCAATTTTTCTGGAATTGCAAATGAATAGAAGACATGAGAATGGATCCACATGTGAGAATCCATCTCAATTTGACGTCAAAAGTTTTAGAAATACCGTGTGGGATGAGTTTGACATCTAAAGTATGTAATCAAGTGTGAAATACAGTACAGAGGAGAAAATAACAGATTCATCAACTTGTAAGGTATGAGAAAATAATTTATTGAATTCTGATAGCAAAAATATTTAACTTCCATAATCGAAGAAAGGTAGAAAAAGGAAGAAGAAGAAAGGGCAATCGTAGATCTTGGGTGAATATATGTGATAACAGTTGTTCAGACAATGATGGAGTTAATTAATAGTGATTAGGATACGAGAATTCCCACAGTATTGCAGTATAATAATCCAAGCTTTATATTACTTTTAAGCACTGAAATGGAGACAATGGCAAATGCAATAATCCACAATGCACAACCAATTGTGCCGCATGCAACAATTATATGGCAGGCTTCTACTAAGTTACATACCTTTAAGGAAGCAGTTGAACTTTGGTCTTTATAGTTTGGACTTTGGCGTTAAACTTGCTATACCATTCTTGACATGCTAGCATTTACCAATAAAGAATATGTTACAACGTAATAGCTCAATCTAGAGCTCCTATTTGAGAAAAGGGAAGGGAAACAAGAAATTTGATTCTCATTGGAATGACAGAAAGTGGTGGCTTTTGGTGATTGATTTGTCAAATAAAATGATACTATAAATCTCCAGCGTATGGGCAAAAGATGGAAAGCGCTTGATATGGACATTCCTCTCTGTCAAAAGGCGAAGCAATCACTCATCCTGAGTCATCAGTCAGCCCATATTATTCATCAAAATTCCCCATCTAGATTACAATCTCTTTGCCATCTCGAGGTGTACGGGTTAATTGTGACTTTGAATCGTGGTTGTGGATGGCCACATCAATATAATGCTACGGGTTAATCGCAAAAACTCTCGCTAAAATTTAACCAGTTGGTACTTTATTCCCTAACGTTATTTTTTTCTTATTTTACCCCCTAAACCGTTAGTTAATTCTAACATTGCGTAATGACAATGTCAAAAAGACATTGAAACTGCTAAGGGTTACTTATAGTGAATTCCCTTAAGATATAGCCATTTTGTACTTTACCTTCTAATATCATTATTCTGTTAATTTGTGTATTTGTCCCTAAAACCATTAGTCAACTTTAACAGTTTGTACCACTCAAGACAAATAATGTTTGAAAAATTAATATCCCTAACATAATAATAAAAATTATTAGATATTTATCAATATAGGTCTTGTTAAATTTTATCCCCATTATTACAGGTCTTTTAGATAAAAAATATCTTGCTCATCTCATGTGATAAGGGAAAAAATATTAGTACAAAACTAAATTATGAAAATATTATTAAAGGTTTATAGATGGGTTTGTTGGACTGAAATTTTTTTAGAATAATAACACTTTTTACAATTTGATATTTGTGACATAAAAAAGACGGTTGCAAAAAATAAAAAAAATGATTGAAAAACATGTTTAGATGTAATGAAAAAATTTTAAGCAAAATTTAGCAATCCAAATAAATTTTAATAGCATTTAAGCATGGTATATTTAAAGAACAACTCTAGAAACTTTGAACTCCAAATCAACTATGTTTCTCTCTTTTTTTTTTTGTATTACCAACAAAAAAATGTACACTTCCGTATTAAAAAAAAATCTAGCTGCTAAAAGAAAAGCTTAGCCTATGTAGATTCCCAAAGAGAAACTGATAATATCCTTGTCCTTTTTAAACTTTTAAAAATATTTCCACATTTTAATTTTTAATAACAATTTTTGTTTGTTTTTTCCCATTATCAAGTCAAATTAGCAAGATATTCTTTTCAATCTAAAAAAAAGTGCAATTATGGAATAAAATTTAACTAGAACCATATATATGAAAATATTATTTTTTATTATTATGTTAAAAATATTGATTTTTTAGATATTAATTGTCTTGGGTGTTATCAAATTTTAGAGTTCACTAATGATTTTGCTAACAAACAAACAAATTGATAAAAAAAAGGGTTAATCACATTTTATCCCCTTAAAGAATACCTCATTTCTCCGTTTACCCCCTAACCTTTAATTTTGCTCACTTAACCCCCTTTAGGACAAAATTGCCCTTGCATTATTTTGACTTTTCATTTACCTTGTTTTCCTTTCTTTTATTTCTTTTTCTCTTTCTTCTTTATTTAATTCTTCCTCTTTCCCACAAAAATCTTCACCTTAATGATTGAAATTAAAAAAGAGGAACTGCAGAGATTTATCTTCTCCTTAAATGATTAAAAAAATATTCAAATCACTTTCCTAAAATACAATTTTTTTAGCCTTTCAATTCTTTTAATTTTGGATTTTCCTCTTTCCTTTATAGTTTCTCATTTTATTCCCAGAAAATATCTTAAGATGAAATTGTGATCTGATTAATAATCATCAATTGAAATTTGTGACATGTGGCATCATACAAAAAATCAAAATTAGTTTTTGATGTCTTTTAAACCTTCACCCAGAAATATGCAATTACAAACTCAAAACAAAAATTTTCGTTGAAATGGAATTTCTATTGGAAAGGATGAAAGAGAGAAGAAAGAGAAAAAGAAATAAACGAAAAGAAAACAATTTCATCTTATGATATTTTCTTGAGAATAAAATGAGAAACTAGAAAGGAAAGAGGAAAACCCAAAATTAAAAGAATTGAAAGACTAAAAAAATTGTATTTTAGGAAAGTGATTTGAATATTTTTTTAATCATTTAAGGAGAAGATAGATCTCTGCAATTGCTCTTTTTTAATTTCAATCATTAAGGTGAAGATTTTTGTGGGAAAGAGGAAGAATTAAATAAAGAAGAAAGAGAAAAAAAAATAAAAGAAAGGAAAACAAGGTAAATGAAAAGTCAAAATAATGCAAGGGCAATTTTGTCCTAAAGGGGATTAAGTGAGCAAAATTAAAGGTTAGGGGATAAACTGAGAAATGGGGTATTCTTTAAGAGAATAAAATGTGATTAACCCTAAAAAAAATAATGTTAGGGATAAATTACAAAGCAAGTTAAACGTTAAGGGGATTTACTGTATCTAACTCTTAAGGGTATAAATATATTTTTTTACATCATTATTACATAGTGTTAGAGTTGACTAATAATTTAGGGGGGTTAATCACATTTAATCCCCTTAAAGTATACCTGATTTTTCAGTTTACCCCCTAACCTTTAATTTTGCTCACTTAACCCCCTTTAGGACAAAATTGCCCTTGCATTATTTTGACTTTTCATTTACCTTGTTTACCTTGTTTTCCTTTCTTTTATTTCTTTTCTCTTTCTTCTTTATTTAATTCTTCCTCTTTCCCACAAAAATCTTCACCTTAATGATTGAAATTAAAAAAGAGGAATTGTAGAGATCTATCTTTTCCTTAAATAATTAAAAAAATATTCAAATCACTTTCCTAAAATACAATTTTTTAGCCCTTCAATTCTTTTAATTTTGGGTTTTCCTCTTTCCTTTCTAGTTTCTCATTTTATTCCCAAGAAAATATCTTAAGATGAAATTGTGACCTGATTAATAATCATCAATTGAAATTTGTGACACGTGGCATTATACAAAAAATTAAAATTAGTTTTTTATGCCTTTTAAACCTTCACCCAAAAATATGCAATTATAAATTCAAAACAAAAATTTTCGTTGGAATGGAATTTTCTATTGGGAAGGATGAAAGACAGAAGAAAGAGAAAAAGAAATAAAAGAAAGGAAAACAATTTCATCTTATGATATTTTCTTGAGAATAAAATGAGAAACTAGAAAGGAAAGAGGAAAATCCAAAATTAAAAGAATTGAATGGCTAAAAAATTTGTATTTTAGGAAAGTGATTTGAATATTTTTTTTAATCATTTAAAGAGAAGATAGATCTCTGCAATTGCTCTTTTTTAATTTCAATCATTAAGGTGAAGATTTTTGTGGGAAAGAGGAAGAATTAAATAAAGAAGAAAGAGAAAAAGAAATAAAAGAAAGGAAAACAAGGTAAATAAAAAGTCAAAATAATGCAAGGGCAATTTTGTCCTAAAGGGGATTAAGTGAGCAAAATTAAAGGTTAGGGGTAAACTGAGAAATGGGGTATACCTTAAGGGGATTAAATGTGATTAACCCTAATTTAGGGACTAAAGTTGTGAAATAAATAACGTTAGGAGACAAAGTAGAAAAATGGCTATACGTTAGGGGAGTTTCTATGATTAATCCTAATGCTACTAGGAAAATGCATATTGAATTAGGCTTGCCCTATCAATTTGTTCTAGTTAGCTCATTACATTACGTAGTCTATACCTCTCACTCTCGGGAAGAAACATGCGTGGAGGGATACCTAAAAAACAAAAACTCTCCACTATCAATCTAAAAATACAAACGAAAGGATAGAACACCAGAAGGAATCCAAAGGAAAAGAAAAATGTTAAATTAAGGAGGCAAAAAGATGAGTTTCGTAGGGATCATTAGGCAAAGGGGCTAATGCTGCAGCTGCTTGCACATGAAAGTTAAAGCACCTTTCTCTTGGCCCTCGTACCATTTCCTTGTCTCATGAACATTTTCCTCCTCCAGATGTCCAGCTAGATTTCCACTATTATAGACTACTTCTCTCATCTCTTAATTTTTTTTTTGTCACAACGATAACAGTTGTATAACCTACTCTAACTTAATCTAACGGAAGGGGAGTATAATCGATGGGTTACTTGTGGTGGGAGGCAAGGATTGAATCTTTGACCTCCCACCTTCCAAAGACTTTAAAGTCTTGGGGCTATCAACAACCCAAGAGGCTGTTGGCTCATCTTTTAAGTTTGTTGGAGTGCGTTGGTTATAACTTTCTCCTTTTTCAAATTTAAATTGTATATCAATTAAGGATTAAATGAGGATAGAATAAGTTAGTTACCATTTTGAATATTTGCCTGGAATTAAATGTATATCAATTAAGGATTAAAATCCAGAATAATTATCTTCCATTGCAGTTCGAATTGCCAGTGCTTCCTCAAGTTTTGGTTCAGTGCACGTAAAGGAGGGACATGCCCATGTAGCAACCAGCTTTCCCTTCCAATCTCTAGCAACAATTCCCCAACCTGTTTTTTTTGTCTGTTGGTTCAGTGCTGCATCTGTATTCAGCTTAATCCATCCTTTGTCGGGAGCATACCATCTTTTTGGTTTCCTCTCCATCTGTTGTAGCTCCACCTCTTCTTCTTTTTCTTTTTCCTGTATTTTCTGGTATTCCATCCAATCTGTCAGTGCTCTATTCACTACTGTCAGTGGACATCTCCCATTCCCATTGAAATTTATCCCATTCCTTGCCTTCCAAATTTGCCATAACAGGTTGACTGTGAATGTAATATGCTCTTCCCCTTTCTCTCTTGCAGTTGCTTCCACCAACTCAGACCACCAAAGCCAAAACTTCCCTTTCAAATTTTTCAACCCATCCCATTGTATTGGTGCTACTTTCCAAATTGCCTCTGCATGACTGCATAGGAACAACATATGTTCCATCGATTCTGAGTATATACCACAACATTTACATAATGGATTGCCTTTCATGCTTCTAGCCTTGATTCCTTCATTGACTGGTAGGATGCCCTTCATACACTTCCAGATAAAATGTTTTAGTTTATGCTTCATCTTTAGATTCCATAATACTTTCCACCCTTTAGCACTCATTGTTTCCCCTCTTATTCCTCCCTACTTTGTTTTCCTTTGCAGCTCTATATCCAGACTTAACTGTGTATTCCCCAGAGGTAGAATGTGCCCAGAATAGCCTGTCCTTTGTTTCCTGAAGACTTAAAGAGATCTTCATAATACTCTCCCTATCCTCCTCAGCAAATACTTTTTTTAGTAGCTCATCATTCCAGCTACCATCTTTAATCAGTTCACTAACTTTACACAATCCCAGTTCTGGGTCTCTTTGTGTGCTCACCTTCCCCCTTGCCACCCCTGGAATCCATCTGTCATTCTAGATATCTATTGTTTTCTCGTCTCCCACGCTCTTTCTCACCCCTTCCTCCAATAAAGGCCTCGCACTCAAAATGCTTCTCCAGCTCCAAGAATCAGTGCTTCTCCCTTTCATTTTCCAGATTGAAGTGCCTTTGAAATATCTGGCTTTAAGGATCTTGCTTACCAATAAATTTGGCCTTGTAAGTATCCTCCATAGTTGCTTGGCCAGAAGTGCCTGATTGAAGTTTTTTAAATCTCTAATGCCCAAGCCCCCATTCTGTTTTACTTCAGACAACTTCCCCCATCCTAACCAATGCATCTTCCTTTCCTCTCCTTTACTTCCCCACCAGAACTTTGCCATTTCTCTTCCAATACACTTACATAACTCCTTTGGATGTTTCCAGCATGACATCACATATGCAGGAAGAGCCATGACCACAGATTTCAATAACATTTCTTTCCCTGCCATGCTTAGCATCTTTTCTCTCCATCCTGATATTCTACTAATCACCTTTTCCTTAACAAAATCAAATACCTGTGTTTTTGATCTTCCAATCACTAATGGTAAACCCAAGTACCTGCTTTGTTTCACTGCCTTCATCCCTCTCAGCTTCTCCAACACTTTCAACCTCTTCCCTTCTTGAACATTCTTGTTGAAGAACACTGAGGATTTCTCAGTGTTGATTAGCTGTCCTAAAGCATCACCATATTTCCTCAGCACCTTCATCAGCTGCCCTGCCTCCTTTTCCTTGGCCTTACAAAAGATTAGTGAATCATTTGCAAAAAAAGATGAGACAGTCTAGGACCACCACAAGACAGTTGTAGGTCCGTCTCACTGCCTGATTAAGCAATGCTGAGAAACCTTCTGCACAAATCAGAAATAAAAAGGGAGACAAAGGATCTTCCTGTTGTAGTCCCCTAGTTGGCTTGATAAACCCCTTCTTCTTCCCATTAACATTCACTGAATAAGAAACACTAGATACACATTTCATAATCCACCTCACCCACTGCTAACAGAACCTCATTCTCAACATAAGCATTTTTAGGAAATCCATTCCATCCTATCATATGCTTTGGATATATCTAATTTGATAGCCACGTATCCCTCCTTACCAGATCTTTTATTATTAAGGAAATGAATGCATTCATGAGCGACAAGAACATTATCCAAAATTTGTCTGCCAGGAACAAAATCGGACTAATTGGGACTGATGCAGCAATTAATAACTCTTTTTAACCTATTGACCAGGATTTTTTATATGACTTTGTATAGACATTACACAGACTTATAAGCCTGAATTGAGTAACATTAACAGGGGAATCAACTTTAGGAATCAGGCAGATCAAAGTCTCATTAACAGCTTTTAATAAGTTGCCAAAATGAAAGAAACTTTTAACAGCATTGATCAGATCCATTTTAATTACAGACCAAAATTTTTGAAAGAAAATAGGGGTCATACCATTAGGTCCAGGTGACTTGCTTGGATGCACAGAAAAAACAACTCTGTAAACTTCCTGTTCAGTCACTGGTAAGGTAAGCTGCTTGTTCTTCACACTGGTTATAGACTGTGGGATCTCGTTTAAGATGTCATCTAACCCCTGAGGTTTTTTAGAAGTGAAAATGTCTTTGAAGTATTGGATTATCTCAGCACCAGTTTCCTTCTCATTTTTTACACCAGTCCCCATCTCTTTTCTATATGAGACCAATCCTATTCCTCTACCTCCTGCCAGCCACACATGCATGAAAATAGTTGATATTCTTGTCTCCTTCCTCTAGCCATTTTTGTCTTGCTTTTTGACTCCAATATACCTCTTCGTTTTTATAGGCTTCAGCCAGTCTCTTCTTCAAAGTTGCCAATTTAACCCCTTACCCATTCATATTGCTTTCCCTTATATCCTTAATCTCTTTTTTGATCTGTATTATGATATTTCCAAAATTACTCCCCTTCTGCTTATTCCATCTCAATAAGGCCATTCTGCATTGTCTGATTTTGTTCTGTCTCCTGAAGAATCTGGACCCTTTGTAAGTTGTGCTTCATGTAGATTTTACTAAATTCCCCACCTCCTTGTGCCGGAGCCAGTTCTTGTCAAACACAAATCTCTTTTTCCACCTCTTCCCACCAAGTTTTGTGTCCAAAAGTAGCATATAATGATCAGAAGCTTCTTTCTCTAAATGACTGCACCTAGCATTCCTGTAGCTACTGAACCAGCTCCTAGATCCTAACATTCTATCTAACCTTGCTCTAATTTCCCCCCCCTAGGATCCCACCTATTACACCATGTCCAAGGTTTCCCTTCATAGCCTATATCCACTAGTTTAGTATCATTAATGAAGTCTCTGAAGTTTTTAAAACTGCTGTCTACTCTATACGTACCACCCCATTTCTCTCCGTTAGATACTATATCATTCATATCCCCCATGATGACCCAACGCTCACCCCAGATCTATTTCCTTCTAGACACCACTTTCCATTGTTCTTTCCTAACATTAGCATCTAGACTAGCATCAATGCACACACACCACAATTTCAAATTTGTATCCCAATCATCAATCAGCAGTTCTATAGTAAAGCTAGTGAACAGAACTTGCTTAACATTAACCTCATTCTTCCATATAGCTGCCAAACCCCCAGCCAGACCCACAGGATCCACAACAAAGAGATTATCAAACCTTATTTTTTGCTTAACACTATTCACAACACTCTTTTTATTTTTTGTTTTAGAAAGAAAAACTAAAGAAGGGGAGTGGAGTACCACAGCCTCCTTGAGTTGGGGAACTGTCAAGGGGCTCCCAACACCTTGACAGTTCCACACCAGAGCTCTCATTGGGACCTAGGAGCCCCATTAAGGGAGGGCTCCACCACCTCAGACATCCATATAACACACCTCCTGATCAGTCCTCTTGTTTTTTTCCTGCTATTACTAGCATCAGTAACACTGTCCATCCCTATTTCAATATTAGAACCTTTCCTTTTCCTTGCATCGGCCTCATTAATACTATTCGAAATGTCACTAAAAGGTTTCCTTCTCCCTACTTCCTGCACTAACCTCTTCCAGCTCCTGTAGTTCCTTCCTTTACCCTTCTCCCTAGGATTACTACTGGCACTATACTCCTCACTCATTACCTCCCTTTTGTCTTTTACATCTAGACTGACCTCTTTTACTTCAACAGATATAAGTTGTTCCATCCCTTTGTCAGTGTCACAATCCATCCACACCTGATCATACTCCACCCCCTCTTTTGATTTTTCCACTCCTATCTCCTCTATCCCTTTCCCTTCTGCTCTCTGCCCCTTCCCCTTTGTGTTAACTTCCCCTTCTCCCTTCTTATCTTGCTCTCCTGTCCCCCTTGCTGTTCTACCCTGTTCCTTCTGTTTTGTCCTATTCTTACTGACCTCCTTAACCTGCAGATCCTCTTTACCCTTTCTAACCTCCTTATCCCCCACAGTTCCTATTTCTTTTTCTCTGCATATTTCTTTTTCCTCTGTATATGTCAAAAGTAAGTTCTGAGTCCTACTATTGAAATTATTTTGATGTGTATTATACTCCTTCGAACTGCTATTATCTGTTTTTTTGCTTTTTCTCACTCCCTTCATATCTACTATTAGTCTTCCTATTCGGGCTTCTAGGAAAGCTAGCTCTCAACCAGTTGCCATATTGTTGTTCACCTTTCATATCAGAACCTTTAAATCCACAACTCTTCTCATTGTGACCAATGACTCCACAAAAAAAGCAAAAATCCGGGCATTTTTCATATCTAAATTCTACCCATCTCATCTTGCCATTACACTTAACCGTAGTGCCTTTAGGTAGAGGTTTAGTAAGATCAAATTCAACTACAATTTCATGTGTTTACCTTCTTTACCCCCTCCCCTTGGGGGGATGATTACCTCGATGACTTCATTGAATATTCCTCCTATCTTCCTTCCTACCTCTCTGGTGATCCAGTGTAGGGGCAGATTCCAGACCTGTACCCATATTCTGCACTTGTTAAAAACATTTTGTTCATCTTCAATTCCCTCCCTCCATTTCAAAAGTATTAGTGATTGGCCATCATAGATCCATGGCCTGCCGTTCAATGCTCGTTCCAGATCTGATTTGTGAACAAAAGTAAATTGGAACATATTAGTACGGATCTCCGTCACCTTCAAGTTTTTCGGATGAAGCCACATATTCTTCGCAAAACTCCTAATCCCATTCGTATTCGCTAGCCTCTCTCCCCAGACTTTCATCAACAAGCTTAGACTACATTCTTCAACTCCCTTCGTGAACCTTTCCTCCTCTAGCCACACGCCATCTTGCTCTGTACTTGAAAAAGTAAATTTCTTCATCACCTCCTTCAGGTCGTCCATCCTTCACAGAAAACCACAATCCTCCACTGATCTGAGGTCAGCTACCTCTTCTTAACTGAGCAGGAAGGAGCTGTAACTTCTATGCTTCCTCACTAATTACCTAAACCACAAATCAAACAGAGGTAAGCTAAAAGAAGCAGACACTAAAATCTACATAATAAGAGAAATAACCAGAATCAAATTTGGGTATCGTTGAATGCATTATAGTTCCCATTAAATGTCAGATCTAGCTCACAGTTCAACCCCAGGCTCCCAAATTAGAAATTCCTTACATAGATTAGGTATATGGAAACAATCTATATTGGGAAATATTTGGATACGAATATGGATTATAAATGTGGAATCAGTTATGGTGAATTGGAGCTAATTTTTGAAAAGAGTAAAAACACCCACTACGGGGAAAAAAGACTCTTTAGAGAGAGAAAGTACTCTCAAAGAGAAAGACTCAATAATGACATACAAAGCACATCTATTGACTTTACCATTGATTTGTTTTCTTTTTTCATTTAAAGCTTTCATACAACCGCATTTCTTTCTTCATATCAACTCACAATATGTACATAAGTGGATCAATTTTGTACAACTTTCTTAAATTTATCTAATTAAGTTGATTGATTCAGTTTATCGAAAAAATCAAATATAATTTTGATTGGCAAGGGCGCAATCCAAAACAAAAGAACATGTATACAGGAATAGAAAGAAAGCCACCCATTAAAACCACCATAGTCATCAACGAGTCCTTTTTCTGGTGATTTAATGCAAAAGAAAAGCCCCATCTAATTGATGGAGTGGGGCCTTTATTAACCAATTCAGGGGCAATAATTTCTTAAAGTGCTATAGTCTTGGAACAAAGCTAGAAACCCTCGATTTCGTTCAAAATCCACTAGAATCCCTTTTGAGGTGTCTCTGTCAGGGCGGTTTCCTATGAGTTCCCAAGTCAAGGGGGTCTATTTTTGAATGAGATGCATGGAAGTAAATTTTGAGTATTTTTACCTTAAGTTGCTAATCTACAATATCTACAGGGAAATCAATAACCATTTGATAGTTAGCTAGACTATCCAACTTTTTAAAAATAGCAAAGTCATAACACTCTAATCTTTGATAAAGATGTTGGGCTCCGTTACAAAATCAATTGGCAAATAAGAATGGTAGCTCAAGATGGTAGTCTTTGAGCTGGAAATTTTTGAAAAACCAAAGTGGACATTTTGGCACGCAACGGATCTTCTGTCCCACACCCTGTGCCATTCTCTGTCCCATTTTTTATTATATTACTATTTCTGCTACATAAACACCATGTTTTAATTCTTTTTTTGTTTTCTTAAGATCCAATAACTATTAACTGAGTAATATACAAAATTTAACAAATTCAAAAAATCAAAATGCATAAAAAATGAGATTTTTTATGAATTTTCTGCTGTATTTTTTTAATTTTCTATTATATATTGCTTTTTTGAAACTCTTGTATTGATTTTTTATTCAGTTAATAGTTATTGGATCTTAAGGAAACAAAAAAAGAATTAAAACATGGTATTTATGTAGGAGAAATAGCAATATAATAAAAATGGGACAGAGAATGGCACAGGGTGTGGGACAGAAGATCCGTTGCGATTTTGGCACTTATCACCCCTTAGCACCTGATTTGGTATTGACCATAGTTTTTGAAAATGGGCTACATTTTTTTTTTTTTAGGTTTTTTTTGGGGGGGGGGGGGCGCTGGGCTGGAAGAGGGGGCAGGGGAAATCCAACACTTTATTACTTAACACGTTCATTTTGCGATCGAATTTTGGATCCACTTCAAAATGCTGAAAAGGCTAGAAATTTCAAATTTACATATTATAACATTTAAATTTCTATCCAATTCCATATTACAACTTTAGACTTGGAGGTTTTGAATTCAAAATTCACTAGAGGTGAGTTTAGATTTGTGGATTAATTTGTAATATTGATAACGTGAAGTTACTTGTATTGGTATCACCACTGCGAGTTAGTCGTAATGTCATAAAAAATAATAAAAATTGTAAAACTCAACATATCTTTTAAGAATCCCTGCAGGAGGTCGATGTAAAATGGCCAAGATTATTGAAGTGGGAGAAGAAACTAATAGATCTTGATGCTTTGGTCTAAACAACCAAATAGTAGAAAGATCAGACCTTCATAAAACTTGTGTAACATATATACACACAAGAGAGCCAAAGAAAGATCAATCAAAAACCAAAGCACGTTACTTATTCGAATCATCTTCTTGAAAAGGAAGTAAATTACAGCCTAATTACCACAGTAGAAATAAAACTTGACAAGAAAAAAGTTGATTTCGGTGTGTTTGGAGGAGATTATTTGGGATCATTTTTTGAAAATATACTATAGCACTTTTTTTATGTGACATATGTGAACTAAAAATGTGATTGAAAAATTAAAAAGATAATTGAAAATTTTGTTTACGATACAATCAAATAAAATTTTCCAAATAATGAGCTATCCAAACACAATAGAGCTCATTATTTGCAAGTTTAATGAATAACTAGTCGCATTCTTGGATAATTCACAATGCTGAGACTCATTCTTTCTCTTCACTTGCTCATTGGGCTATTTGGATCATTTATAGCTGCAATTGCAGTTTGGATTTTTATCTTCACAACATCTTTTTCTTCCTCATTAGCCTGTAAAAGGTGAAAGGAAAAGAGAATATCTGATAATTAGTATTAGCAGAAATATATGTATATATATATATATATATATAAAGAGAGAGAGAGAGAGAAGCAGTGCTGATAAAGGTAGATAGAAGAATCTTAATGTCATTTATTTTTCGTATAGTAACACTGAAGATATAAATTTTTTTTTCCAAATGTGTACGTTTGTCTCCATATTTCAGCAGAAGATTTCATTGATATTCTTGCACATCATGCATTAAAAAGCTTGGACTGCAGTTAGAAGGAAATACTTATATTATTTAAGGGTTTGTTCAACAATTGCTTTTATTTTTAATTTACCCTCCCATCTCTTTCTATACCATTTCTGTGCTCAACTGCCAATAGCAGAATTTGAACTTTGAACGTGACAGCGGGTCTTAACAGAGGCTTATAAAGAAGGCTCTCAAGCGTATTTCCTAACCATAAAATTAAAGCTAAGAAAGTGTCTACATGCAAGAGGTTGTGTTAGTGAATTTTAGGTGAAAATTAATTACACAAAAAATGACACCGGAGGAAAAACCCTTTTACAACTACCATTTCAAAACATTTAATACAAGTTATTTTGCATAAGTTTACATAAAATGGTTTGATATTAACATTCCCCTTATATATATATATATATATATATATATATATATATATATATATATTTCTTCTTATGTAATTAATATAATAATTAGGTTCGTATAAGTATTCTGCCTGACGTGATAGGTGCAGGAGACATGAGATAAGATTGAAAACTTGAAATCCTCACAAGTCACAAATATTAAATGTGTTTGGTAATTCGCCATGCCATGCCCCTGCTGTTTGACCATATTAAATAACGAAATGGAAAGAAAGCGGTACAGTTGTCTTCTTGCTAGCCATTAGGAACAGGGCAGAAATCGCTCCTAGGAAGCACTTGGATATTCAGATAATTAATAACACCAATCGTCATTGATGAGGCCATAAATTAGCACGAAATTTTAAAAAGGACAGGTGGCTAAAAATTGTGAAGTGTATTATGATCATTAAATTAAGAAAAATTGAATTGAAGGTCGACCCATGTGTCATTTTAAATCTTCTTTATCAATTATAAAATTCTCAAATTACTTCTCTCATTTTTAATATTGTTTTCATACTCTCAAATCACCTGTAGTGAATTGTTTTGTATGATTTTCATTAAAAGAAAAGGGAAAATCGTTTAAAATGTTCCTCACATTTCGTCAAATAATTGTTTTGTATGAATTTCATTAAAAGAAAAGGAAAAATCGTTTAAAACGTTTCTCACATTTCATCAAATAAATTTTTTCATCATTCCCTTTTAAAATAGTAAATTTACTTCCATTACAAAATTAAATCTGTAAACTTTGGTCCCAACCTAAATTTTCAACCACTTTTTACCCTGAATCTATCACACAATCTCATATAATCACTTTTTTAGGAAAAAAGGGTAGATTTCATTTTTACCGTTAAAGGGGTGGAATATGACATTTTTGTACATAAAAAAAATGATTACATGGATCACGTGGTGATTTCAAACTAAAAAGTCATCAAAAATTTAAGTTGGAATCAAATTTTTTAATTTAAATTTTAAGGGACATAAATTTACTGTTTTAAAAGTAAATGATCAAAAAATTCATTGGCGAAATATGATTGACCTTTTGAATGATTTTCTCTAATAATATATTTTAAAAGTTATTACTGTTACAGATAGTGTTTTGAAAACAGGACTAGACTGGTCAATTCGACCGCTTCAACCATGAACTTATCATGATATCGGTCTGGTTGACTAGTCAACTCAAAAAGTTATTTAAACCAATCAAATTCAGTTAAAAACTGGTCGAACAGGTTAAAACCGACAAGTAATCGGACTTTTGACCAGGCTAAAAATTTCTGATTACGTGACGGTTTGAACGTGAGTCCCAGACCTAACAGAAAACTCCAGAAAGGTAATAAAAGTTCTTTATTGCTTCCAGAAAAATACAAAAATTTTGGTTCTCTATGTCTAAAGTAGGACCAAGTTTTATCAAAGAACCAAGTATTACTTTCTATGTTAAGATTTGTCCATCTCTTAGGCGTCTAAATTTGCAATTTCTGGAAGAAATTGCATCCCACTTTTATCATTTTTATAGAAAAGAATCAATAAGTTGACAATTTATCAGTAGTTTTGTGCTTTTATTAAGATTGTTTGTATCATTCCTAGAGAACAAAATTTGCATGGTAACGTCATTGTACAAAGTCATATCATCCGTACCTACACTTCTGGTAAGACATTGCTATCTATGCTTTCTTGCCCTATTCTCAGATAATGCTACATCTTTACACAAATAAAAAGAAAAGAAAAATAGGGAGAAAAAAAGAGTAGGATCTAATGACTTTCTCCTAGATGGGACTAGATTGCAAAATTGTTTGCACCCTCCAAAATTAATTTTTTTTCTCGATAAAAAATTACTTGATCTTTATTACTTTACTCTTGAAATATCTCCCCTTGGGAGCATAAGCTGCAGATTTACAACGGAAAAATAATAAAAGAAAAAAATTGAATTAAGGGAAAGAAAAATGTACCTCTAAAAATAATGTCTTTAGAAGCCTGCCGGAAAATGCAATGATGTTGGCTTTAATGATTTTGAGATTCAAACATTCAAAGAGTTCACAGATCTTTACCATTGTGTCCGTTCTTTTACTGCATGTGAGGCTAACTACAATAGTCTTCTCTCCCATGTGAGATACCCTTAACTGTAAAATTGATTTTTGAAAGGTCCATAGATCAATGACCTAAAGACAAATTACTCACAAATATCTAGAACAAAAAATGAATAAATCGAAAACATGGGATTGTCTTGCAGTTAATTAAAATCTTATGGACCCCATTAATAAAAACAAAAGACGGTAGGGGAGAAAGAGAGAGACAGAGAGAAGAATAAATTCATAAACCAACCTCAAGAACTTCAATGGGAGATGATCTAGACTCTTTAGAATCACAGGTCTGCTCAAATCTTGATCTCTTTGGCTTGGAATTATAGCTTATCTCTTGATCAAAATCAGGACATACACTCCTCTTTGACTCCAATTCTGATATTTCAGCTTGAATCATGCTCTCTTGATTATGCAATTCTTGTATGTAGCCTATGGCATCCTGAATAATGGAAGCCTTGTCCATCTGATCAAACATCAATTCATGATTCATTTTTAGTTTATTCCTAGTGGTGGCAATCATTTTAAAAAAAAAAAAAAGCAATTTTGGCAATATATATCATAGGGATCCTGAGTCTTCAGTCCTCACCTTACTGATATTGGGGACTACAGCTCTAAGTGCATGGAGCGTTTCAGTCAGTTTCTTCCTCCTCTTCCTCTCCGACTCGATGTTCTTTGATGCTGCTGATGATTGTGCTCCGTCAGGAGAGCTTGAATCATAAAATGAAAATGATTCATCAATATTCCTACACAACACACAGTTTCAACTAATTAATCAATCCGGCTCATCATTCATTGCAAAGTTCTTATTTAAATAAATAATTGCTCGCGAACGATAAAAAATCAAATTCATCAAAATACTATCAAACGTCTAAACAAGAGTTGGAGAAAGTAAGCATGAAAGGATGAGAATGGAACTCTTGTTCTCAAACATTAGGCGTCCAATAAATTTGGCGTCAACTTTGCAACCAAAAGATTTACCTTCCTAGTTGTTCAGTTTGGAGGATCATATTTTCCCAATAATGTTTGTATACAACATCTATGTCATCCATGGTTTCTTCTTTCTTTCTTTCTCGTTTTGCTACAAGGAAGGTTTCTCCTTTCTTTCTTTCTCCTTTGGCTATAAGGAAGGTTTCTCTTGGAAGAAAGTGATGTATGACATTGAGATGGTGAAACATAGCACCAATGAGGAGAGGTATTTATACAATATAGTGTTCACTAGTCCATTTCTTCTAGAAGATTTTCAATAATATGACATGCGTCATTTTCTAAGGATTTTGAATTATTTTATTTTATAATCAATTCAATTAATTCCAAAATTAGCGTCACTTATCAAAAGAGGCAATAAAAACTTTCACCCATTTCGATTGATGCCCTTAAATCTAACAACTAAATTCTTGTCTTTTAGTGGCCCAAAAGTTCACCTATGAAATACAAAAGTTCCATTTGATGGTGTGTGAGTTAGAAGCAGCAAGATTCGTGCATTACACTTTCTCCAAAATAGCTTGAAAGCTTTTCATAGGAATGAACCCCACAATCTCATCACCGCTCTATCCTACTTTGAATGGATTAGCCTGCATAGCAAGTTCACACACGTCATTCTTGGAACATAACCCACACCCATTTGAAATCTAGGCACTGTTAAAACTATATGGGATTCCCAAAATGTGGCAGAAATATTGGGAGGGAAGGAGTAGTTATTAGTTTGTTTAGTTCAGATCTTTAAATCACTCTATTCTAGATTGAAAAATGTTTTGTTAAACTGATTTATCAAAAAGTTTGTCCAAGTAAATATTTTACTTTAATATTTCCTTTAGACAAAAAGTTTAGTTAAACTAACTTATCAATAAACCTCTCTAAGTAAAATTTACTACTTTATCATTTTCTTTAGTTACAAATGACAAATAGCCAAAGAGGTGGTAGGAAAAGAGGGGAAAGGGGGGAAGGGTGTGATAGAGAAAGAGGGGGATGGAGGAGGAAAGGAAAATGGAAGATGAGGAGGAGGAGAGAGGGGTGACAAGAAAAGGGAGAAGAGCTAGCAGGGAAAGAGGGAGAGGGAGGAGAGGAGGGGGATAGAGGAGGAAAGGAGGGGAGTAGAGAAGGAAAGTGGACGTGGTAATGGCGGAAGTTATGGGAAAAGTGGTTGGGACAGTGGTGGTGGGAGGAGATGATATTGTGAGAGAGGGTGGTGGTGGAAGAGGAAAAGAAGTGTATGTTTTTGATAGTTTGGGGTCTATTTTTGACATTTTTATGTATGTTTTCAAAAAATTTGGGGTGTTTTAATAAGTTATCAAAACTAAAGTTATAATAAAACTTTGTCCATTAAGAACACGTAAAAACTGGGATGCTAATCAGAGCATTAAAGTGCTCTCAATTTCCTTTAGGTTGTTAAATAATTTGGGAAGTATTTGGATTTATAATCCATCAATTATTTCAATGTTTAAATGTGTTCAAATAATTGGTAGATTATAAACTCAAACACCTCTCTAATAATCCAAGCAATGTAGAGAAATTTTAAAAGAATTTTAAATCCTCCGTTAAATCTCCTGTCCAAACACAACCAAAAGTTAATTTAGTAGTCATGCGAATTTTTTTCATTTTTTCTTGACTTCTTCCAGAGACAATTTTTGTGACGTCAGTAAGGAAATCTTATGCTTAGGTCACTTTCTTATGGTAGCTCACTTACGTCATTGGTTACGCTTTCAAAAGTTCTCAAAGTCAATTAGTCTGTCTTTCTGCAAATTTCGGCAGAAGAAAACTTTCCACGCGTTTATACACGTAAGCAACTTTAATTGTTGACTAGAAAATGAATGTAAATCTTAGGCAAACATAGAGAACATGCTTTGGATAAATAAAAAAAAAACATAGAGAACATGCACATGCATCTGCCGAAGATCCAGAGAAGAGCAAATTGTGTTGAACAGGACAATTGCCCAAGATTGAAAATTACTGAGATTACAGGCCAGAGCATTTGAGTCTGTAATTTTGCTATACTTTTCTTTAAAAAAAATAAAGAATAAAAGGAAAAACTTGCTGTTTGGGAGGAGAAGTCTGCTGCATATATTTCCTTGATTGTTCTGGATAAAGGTGGGATGAGCCCATTCATTTGGGATTCAATCATTTAGTTCTAGTCAAGAATGTAAGATTAATTGATATAAATCGTCCATTTTGTGTCACTAGCTCGCACCTTAAATTAATAGAAGAAATAGTTGTGATTTTTATTATTTTACATGTAAAATTTCTTTGGTTTTGTAGGAAAAAATGATTAAGCTTAATGGGGAATGACATGAGCGAGAAAAGAATGAGGCTTTGAAGAAAGAAACAAAGAAGAAAAACAAATGGAGAGAAACTGCGGGAGAATCCGTCCGCGATTAATCCCGCAGTTTGTGGCTAGAGAAATAGTTTCACAAGGCTCTGCACAATCCCATGGACTGCACAATCCCATGGAGAATCCCTCCGGGGATTCATGGTGGCTATAACTTGTCAACTTGCATAGCTTCTCTTTCTTTCTTTTTCTTTGACAAGATACAAAAGGACAATTATGTACCAACTTTTGAGGATCTAGGAGCTTCTATTATTGACTCTTAACTAGAAAGAAACATATTTGAAGAGAGAGAAGGAGTCTTGACAAGAAAGAGAACTTTTTTTTTTCTCTCTAGCTTAGCTTGGATATGGTTTTAGAACTATTTTTCATTTTCTTTAGAGTAACTTAAGAACTCTTGATGTACAACGTATTTTTGATGGCAATGAAGATGATGAAACTTGAAGATCTTGTTTGTTCATTTGAATAAGCATTTCTTTCTCTTTACTCTTTTTATTGTGTCATTAATGCTTTGTTGCATTGAAAACATGAACTTTGTTGTTAAATCTATTATGTCTAGCTAAATCTTCTTGTTCTAGGGATAGATGAGCCTATTTGTGCCTTGATTATGGTTGAATAAAGTTGTTTATTGCTATATCTTGTACTTGCTAATTTATTTATTCTTACTTTAACACTTGTGAATACTTGATCACCATTTACAAGCTATATTAGTTGCTGTTAAACTCTGAGAATAGTTGACAATGATGGAAATGGTTAGGTGGCACCTAAGGAGTAGGCACACGAAAGTAGTGGTACACTTAGATGAATGATTTTGACATTTCTTGATCTAGATTAAGTCTTCACTTTAGATTTCACCATGAAAGTAGGAAACTATAGTGTTGGCTAAGTTCGGTTTATTGGCGAGAGCGAGTTCCGATGGCTTGAGTGAAATGCATCCTTAACATGACAAAAGCATGAGTGATAACTGACTATTTCATCCATAGTTAGGTACATTTAGTGGATTCTATACTCTAGAACACCTGTGTTTAGTTGAGTTTCTCCAAATTGTTAATTTGCCTTGCATTATTTTAGTATTTTGGTGGCTTTTCTTAGTTAAAAAATTCTTGAATAGTTTAGATAATAGAGTGAGTAAAAACTTTAGTAGTTGAGAGTGATTTTCATGGGATTCGACCCAATTTGCTCTGTACTACAATACACGACTGTACACTTGCGGTTAATGAGGGAATTAGGTTTAAAAATTAGAGCATAGGTATAAACCTCGTTAAGTTTTTGTTAATTACCTCTATAAAATTACATAAATCACTAAAGTCACAAAAGTGCATCTCTACTCTCGTGAATGTACTTCCTAGGTTTAGCACTACTTCAACTAGTGTTAAATCCCAATTTTTATTGAAGAAACAACACCTTTAGATAATCACAATTAATGGCCAGTTAATCATGATTTATAAGAGTAAAAGTGCTAAATAACTTGCCCAAAATAATAGCATCAAATAGCGAAGAAATCAATACAATACAATCACAGAAAGTTCAACCAAAACCCAAGACAAAAACTTTAGAAACACATATTAAAGATAAAAACCAAACTTGTATATTAACTAAACAATAGAATCAAGTACAAAAGATAAAGAGTTTGGAAAGAAATGTAACCCTTGTCATTTGAGTTCATCTCCTCTATCTTCATCTCCTTTTTCATCTTTGCCTAGCTAATAAACATGAAGGATAAACTAACTAGCTAAACTATCCTACACTATCTAAACTAAAAAGCTAAGAAACTACATTTTGTGGTGTTTCTTGTCCCTCTCCAAAATGAAGACACAAGCTCCTATTTATAGAGAAATCTCCAAGTTCTTCTCTTGCATCTTCAATATAAACATAACTCCAAATAAGTCAACAATTTTGGCTCCAAGTTATATCACATCATTATGGAAGAAATGAGTCAATAATTGTTGCTAGAATATCCCTTTTTACAGCTGCAAATCTTGTACAATTTGTCTCTTAAAAGGTGAGAAAGAATGGAGGTGAAAACAAGTTGCACAAGTTGGAGTCGCAAAGTTTGACCAAAATCCCTCCAAGTTTCGGCCGGATTCCTTGGAGGAATTCGTCTCCTGCTTTGCCAAAAATTCTCTGCCTCAAATCTCTCCAAGCAATCCCTCCAAAAACTAGCCACATTGTTCGGAGGGATTCTAGTCAACTTCCGTTTTTAACCAGTTTCTTCGTTTTCTTCTTATAGTGACTCAAACCACCTTTGAAACTCATCATCCTTGGGAACTTTAGGATTTCAATCATCATATTGTAAGCCTATTTCTTGTCCAAAATGAAGTCCATTTCAACTCCTACGAAAATAACAAAAAATGTGCAAGTAAAAGGGACAAATATCTCATTTAAGCATTGGATTGGATTTAGAACCAATTCTAGCAAATATTGACCATTTTCTTCTTAAAATATTGCCTAAGTGACTAAAAGTAAAATAAAATTTCATCCAAATATAGCACAAAATAGTCATTTATCACTTGATAATTGCCTTATATTTTTATTGACAAGGAATTCATACAAATTTAGCATCACCAGCACCCAATAGAAAAGATAAAGATAAAAGAAGAGGGAGGGGTAACTTTTAGTCTTTTGGCTAACTTCTTGAAGTTTCTCCCTACGTACTTGTGATTATTTAAAAGGGAAAAGAAAAAAAAATGTACTTGTGATTATGTTTTGAATGTTTTTATAACTAATTGCCAGGTTGTGAGCTATATGAACAACGCAGAGTTAATCTGAGTAATCTAGCCGCCATTCCCGTTAAAAAATTCACAGCATCTCCCATAGCCACTCAACAAAATTCTCAAATACTTATCATAGAATTTGGTTGTAAAACCCTAATTCCAACTAAAAGGCTCACGCGAAAGAGAGCCAAAGAAAGTGCCCAAAGTTCACCAGCCTTATATTAGAAGATTAAAATACTGATTTTAGGGTCATTTTGTAAGTCCCACAGGAATATATACACATGACGCTAATTCCACTCTTTCAGTCGATAATATACTAAGAGCCTGTTTATAATTGCTACGGCTTATCAAAAAACACTTCAATTAGTAGAGCTTTTGATTAATACTTATTAAGTGTTTAATCATATTGTTTGGGTACACATGCTTATATAAGTACTTTTTTTATTTGCTAATGTGTAATTTTGAATTTTTTAAAACATATTTATCTCTTCATTTAGTTTAAAATTTATAATAAAATTGTTAATTTTTTTATTTTTTGAAATACAAAAGTTACTCTAAAAGTAATAATTTTGAATTTACGTTAGAAGTGCTTTAATGACCAAAAATTCTACTTCTATATCTAAGGAATGATACTCACCAAACACATTAAAAGTTCTTTTATTATCCAAAAATACTTTTAAGTGATTGAACTCGTATGAAACAAGTAAATATGTTATGAAAATTATGTCACACATTTACAGTCACGGTGTACTTTTCTGCAAGAGGTTAAAAGTTCAAGGACTTGAAGGGAATTAAACCTGATTTATGACGTACAGCCGTCAGCAACATCTGAGAGAGAACGCAACTGATATAAAAGGTTTCTGCAGATCGAATTGAAATCTAACCATAGATAAGATGAGACCACAACTTTAGTCCAACTCCTTTTATGGTGGCAAAACACATCTATAGACTTTACCATTGATTTGTTTTCTTTTTTCATTTAAAGCTTTCATACAACCCGCATTTCTTTCTTCATATCAAATCACAATATGTACATAAGTGAATCAATTTTGTACAACTTTCTTAAATTTATCTAATTAAGTTGATTGATTTACTTTATCGAAAAAATCAAATATAATTTTGATTGGCAAGGGCGCAATCCAAAACAAAAGAACATGTATACAGGAATAGAAAGAAAGCCACCCATTAAAATCACCATAGTCATCAATGAGTCCTCTAATTGATGGAGTGGGGCCTTTATGAACCAATTCAGGGGCAATAATTTCTTAAAGTGCTATAGTCATGAAACAATGCTAGAAACCCTCGATTTCGTTCAAAATCCACTTGAAAGTGCACCCAAGAAGTAGTTTGGTAACCTAGATTTTCCTGTTTCCCTTTTGAGGTGTATTTGTCAGGGCTGTTTCCTATGAGTTCCCAAGTCAAGGGGGTCAATTTTTGAATGAGATGCATAGAAGTAAATTTTGAGTATTTTTACCTTAAGTTGCTAATCTACAATATCTATAGGGAATTCAGGAACCATTTGATAGATAGCTAGACTATCCAACTTTTAATAAATAGCAAATTCATAATACTCTAATCTTTGATAAAGATGTTGGGGCTCCGCCACAAAATCAATTGGCAAATGAGATAGTATTCTTTGAGCTGGAAATTTTGAAAATCCAAAGTGGACATTTGGCACTTATCACCCCTTAGCACATTATTTAGTATTGCCGATAGTTTTTGAAATTGAAATGGGCTCGTTTTTTTTTTCAGCCGGGGCAGGGGAAATCCAACATTTTGTTACTTAAGACGTTCATTTTGTGATCGAATTTTGGATCCACTTCAAAATGCTGACCCAACCTGTAAAAATCGGATGGTTCTTGGGTTTCTTTAGCAGATAGCCATTGCATTTTAGTGTGCTAGTAAAATGGTAGTTAATTTTGCGAAAACAATAATTCTCAAAGTAGACTAGAAATTTCAAATTTACATATTATAACATTTAAATTTCTATCCAATTCCATATTACAACTTTAAACTTAGAGATTTTGAATTCAAAACCCACTAGATGTGAGTTTAGATTTGTGGATTAATTTGTAATATTGATAACGTGAAGTTATTTGCATTGGTATCACCGCTGTGAGTTAGTCGTAATGTCATAAAAAAATAATAAAAATTGTAAAACTCAGCATATCTTTTAAGAATCCCATGAGGAGGTCGATGTAAAATGCCCAAGATTATTGGAGTGGGAGAAGAAACTAATAGATCTTGATGCTTTGGTCTAAACAACCAAATAGTAGAAAGATCAGACCTTCATAAAACTTGTGTAACATATATACACACAAGAAAGACAAAGAAAGATCAATCAAAAACCAAAGCACGCTACATATTCGAAGCATCTTCTTTCAAAGGAAGTAAATTACAGCCTAATTACCACAGTAGAAAAAAAAAACTTGACAAGCTTAAATGTGTTTGGATAGGAGATTATTTGGGATAATTTTTTGAAAATATACTATAGCATTTTTTTTTATGTGACATGTGTGAAATGAAAATGTGATTGAAAAATTAAAAAGATAATTGAAAAATTTGTTTACGATACAATCAAATAAAATTTTCCAAATAATGAGCTATCCAAACACAATAGAGCTCATTATTTGCAAGAATAATGAACAGCTAGAGGCATTCTTGGATAATTCACAATGCTGAGCCTCATTCTTTCTCTTCACATGCTTATGGGGTTGTCTGGATCATTTAAAGCTGCAATTGCAGTTTGGATTTTTGTCTTCACAACATCTTTTTCTTCCTCATTAACCTGTAAAAGGTGAAAGGAAAAGAGAATATCTGATAATTAGTATTAGCAGAAAATTATATATATAAATATATAGAGAGAGAGGGAGGGAGAGAGAAGCAGTGCTGATAAAGATAGATAGAAGAATCCTAATGTCTCTTATTTTTTGTATAGTAACACTGAAGAAATAAATGTTATTTTTTTCCAAATGTGCACGTTTGTCTCCATATGTCAGCAGAAGATTTCATTGATATTCTTGCACATCACGCATTAAAAAGTGGACTACAGTTAGAAGGAAATACTTATATTATTTAAGAGTTTATTCAACAATTGCTTTTAATTTTAATTCACCGTCCCATTTCTCTCCATACCATTTCTATTCTCAACTACCAATCGTAGAATTTGAATCCTGAACATAACAACAGGCCTTAATAGAGGCTTATAAAGAAAGCTGTCAAACATATTTCGTAAATATAAAATTAAAGCTAAGAAAATGTCTACATGCACGAGGTTATGTTAGTGAATTTTAGGTGAAAATTAATTAGACAAAAAATGCCCACTGGAGGAAAAATCCTTTTACAACTACCATTTCAAACATTTTGTACAAGTTATTTTGCATAAGTTTACATAAAATGGTTTGATATTAACATTCCCCTTATATATAATTTTTCTTGTTCTGTAATTAATATAATAATTAGGTTAGCATAAGTATTCTGCCTGACGTGATAGGTGCAGGAGACATGGGATAAGGTTGAAGTCCTCACAAGTCACAAATATTAAATGTGTTTGGCATTCGCCGTGCCATGCACCGCTGTTTGACCATATTAAATAACGAAATGGAAAGAAAGCGGTACAGTTTTCTTCTTGCTAGACATCAGGAACAGGGCAGAAATCGCTCCCTAGGAAACACTTGGATATTCAGATAATTAATAACACCAATCGCCATTGAGGAGGCCATAAATTAGCACGAAATTTTAAAAAGGACAGGTGGTTAAAATTGTGAAGTGTATTGTGATCATTAAATTAAAAAAAAATGAATTGAAGAATACAGGTGGACCCATGTGTCATTTTAAATCTTCTTTATCAATTATAAAATTCGCAAACGACTTCTTTCATTTTTAGTATTGTTTTCATACTCTCAAATCACCTATATTTAATTTTTTTTGTATGATATTCATTAAAAGAAAAGGAAAATCGTTTAAAACATTTTTCACATTTCATCAAATAAATTTTTTCGTCCATCCCTATTAAAATAGTAAATTTACTTCCATTACAAAATTAAATCGATAAAATTTGATTCCAACCTAAATTTTCAACAACTTTTACCCTGAATCTATCACATAATCTCATATAGTCACTTTTTTAGGAAGAAGGGTAGATTTCGTTTTTACCATTCAAGGGGTGGAATTTGACATTTTTGTATATAAAAAAAATGACTGTATGGTTCACGTGGTAATTTTCAAGCTAAAAAGTGGTCGAAAATTTAGATTGGAACCAAATTTTTTAATTTAAATTTATAAGGGACATAAATTTACTATTTAAAAATAAAGGACCAAAAAATTCTTTGACAAAATGATTAATGTTTTGAATGATTTTTTCTAATAATATATTTTAAAGGTTACCGCTATAGATATTGTTTTGAAAACAAGACTGGACTGGTGCTTGAACCATGAACTCATCATGATATGGTTGACTAGCCAACTCGAAAAGTTATTTTAAACTAGCCAGATTCAGTTAAAAACTGGTCGAACACGTTAAAACCTGTGTTTTAAAACTCGGACCGGACCGGCCGGTTCAACCGGTCGAACCGGGAACCGGCCATGTGTCCGGTCCGAGTTATACCAAAAAAACCGGGAAAGTAAAAACCCGGTCAAATCCGGTCAAGACCTGGTTTGACCGGGAAAAAACCGGATTTCCGGTTCAAACAGCATTTTTTTTAAAAAGAACTCAAACTTTTTCAATATTATATTTTGACCCCTAGATTGTTAAAAATTATTAATATACTCAAATATTTCATACTTTATCAATGTTTTCTTAAAGTTTGGTGTTATTTTTTAATTAAGTCCATAATTTTAATTCTAAACTTGTTAATACTTATTAAATAATATAAATTGCTACTTGATTGTTCTAATTTCTTTGTATTTTCTTGTTAAATATATTTGAAACATCAAATATATATGAATATACCTTTATTAATATTAACATGTTATTAGGTATTTTACATATAATATTTTAATTTTTAAATAATTTTTATTTATGACGTCATCCGGTTCAACCCCTATCGAACCCGGTTGAACCCATTGACCCCTGACCCCTGAGCTTGACCGAGTCGATACCCGGTCCGGTTCTGAAAACATAGGTTAAAACCAACAAGTAATCAGACTTTTGACCAGGCTAAAGAATTCTGATTACTTGTCGGTTTGGACGTGAGCCCAAGACCTAAAAAAAAACTCCAGAAAGGTAACAAAACTTTTTTATTTATTTATTTATTTTTTCAAACGAAAAAAACTTCTTTATTGCTTCCAGAAAATTTTGGTTCTCTATTTCTACAGTTAGGACCAAGTTTTCTCAAAGAACCAAGTATTACGTACTATGTTAAGATTTGTCCATCTCTTAGGAGTCTAAATTTGCAATTTCTGGAAAAAATTTGCATCCGACTTTTATCATTTTTATAGAAAAGAAACAAGAAGTTGTCAATTTATCATTAGTTTTGTGCTTTTATTAAGATTGTTTGTATCATTCCTAGAGAACAAAATTTGCATGGTAACGTCATTGTACAAAGTCATATCATCTGTACCTACACTTCTGGTAAGACATTGCAATCTATGCTTTCTTGCCCTATTCTCAGATAATGCTACATCTTTGCACAAAATAAAAATAAAAGAAAAATAGGGAGAAACAAAGAGTAGGGTCTAATGACTTTCTCCTAGATGGTACTAGATTGCAAAATTGTTTGCACCCTCCAAAATTAATTTTTTTCTCGATAAAAAATTACTTGATTTTTATTACGTTATTCTTGAAATATCTCCCTTTGGGAGCATAAACTTCAGATTTACAACGGAAAAATAATAAAAGAAAAAAATTGAACTAAGGGAAAGAAAAATGTACCTCTAAGAATAATGTCTTCATAAGCCTGCCGGAAAATGCAATGATGTTGGCTGTAATGATTTTGAGATTCAAGGATTCAAAAACTTCACAGATCTTCACCATTGTGCCCTTTCTTTTGCTGCATGTGAGGCTAACTACAATAGTCTTCTCTCCCATGTGAGATACCCTTAACTGTAAAATTGATTTTTGAAAGGTCCAAAAATCAGTGACCTAAAGACAAATTACTCACAAATATCTAGGCTAGAAGGAAAAATGAATAAATCTAAAGCATGGAATTGTCTTGTAGTTATTTGGAATCTTATGGACCCCATTAATTAAAACAAAAGATAGCAGGGGAGAAAGAGACAGACAGAGAGCCATTAATAAAAACAAAAGACAGTAGGGGAGAAAGAGACAGACAGAGAGGAGAATGAAGTCATAAACCAACCTCAAGAACTTCAATGGGAGATGATGTAGACTCTGCAGTATCACAGGTCTGCTCAAATCTTGATCTCTTCGGCTGGGAATTATAGCTTATTTCTTGATCAAAATCTGGAAATATCCTCCTCTTTGACTCCAATTCTGATATTTCAGCTTGAATCATTCTCTCTTGATTATGCAATTCTTGTATGTAGCCTATGGCATCCTTAATAATGGAAGCCTTGTCCATCTGATCAAACATCAATTCATGATTCATTTTTAGTTTATTCCTAGTGGTGGCAATCATTTAAAAAAAAAAAAAGGCAATTTTGGCAATATATATCATAGGGATCCTGAGTCTTCAGTCCTCACCTTACTGATATTGGGGACTACAGCTCTAAGTGCATGGAGCGTTTCAGTCAGTTTCTTCCTCCTCTTCCTCTCCGACTCGATGTTCTTTGATGCTGCTGATGATTGTGCTCCGTCAGGAGAGCTTGAATCATAAAATGAAAATGATTCATCAAAATTCCTACACAAGACACCGTTTCAACTAATTAATCAATCCGGCTCATCATTCATTGCAAAGTTTTATTTAAATAAATAATTGCTCGCGAACGATAAAAATCATAGTCATCAAAATACTATCAAACGTCTGAACAAGAGTTGGCGAAAGTAAGCACGAAAGGATGAGAATGGAACTCTTGTAACCAAAAGATTTACCATCCTAGTTGTTCAGTTTGGAGGATCATATTTTCCCAATAATCTTTGCATGCAACATCTATGTCATCCATGGTTTCTTCTTTCTTTCTTTCTCGTTTGGCTACAAGGAAGGTTTCTCCTTTCTTTCTTTCTCCTTTGGCTACAAGGAAGAAGAAGAAAGATGGACCTTGGAAGAAAGTGATGAATGATATTGAGATGGTGAAACAAAGCGCACCAATGAGGAGAGGTATTTATACAACATACTATGCACCAGTCCATTTCTTCTAAAAGATTTTCAATAATATGACATGTGTCATTTTCTAAGAATTTTAAATTATTTTACTTTTTAATTAATTCAATTAATATTATCTAATACTCCCTCCATCATACTAAATGATTATGCTTTTCTTTTAGATCTATCCCAACATTATCGTCAATTATCCAAAGAGGCAATAAAAACTTTCACCCATTTCGATTCTTGTCTGCCCTTAAATCTAACAACTAAATTCTTGTCTTTTAGTGGCCCAAATTCCATTTGATGGCGTGTGAGTGCCAGTTAGAAGCAGCAAGATTCGTGCATTACACTTTTTCTAAAATAGCTTGAAAACATTTCGTAGGAATGGACCCCACAATCCTGTCGCCACTCTATCCTACTTTGAATGGATTAGGCTGCATAGCAAGTTCAAGCACGTCACCCTTGTAACATAACCCACAACCATTTGAAATCTAGGCACTCTTAAAAATATATGGGATTCCCAAAGTGTGACAAAAATATTGGGAGGGAAGGAGTAGTTATTAGTTTGTTTAGTTCAAATCTTTAAATCACTATATTTTAGATTGAAAAATGTTTTGTTAAATTGATTTATCAAAAAGTTGGTCTAAGTAAGTATTTTACTTTAACATTTCCTTTAGACAGAAAAAGCTTAATTAAACTAATCAATAAACTTCTCTAAGTAAAATTTACCACTTTATCATTTCCTTTAGTTTCAAATGACAAATAGGTGGCAGGAAAAGAGGAGAAAGTGGGGAAGGGGGTGATAGAGAAAGAGAGGGATGGAGGAGGAAAGGGAAATGGAAGAGGAGGAAGAGAGAGGGGTGACAGGAGAAGGGAGAAGAGCTAGCGGGGAAAGGGGGAGAGGGAGGAGGGAAGGGGCAATAGAGGAGGAAGAGAGGGGAGTAGAGAGGGAAAGGGGAGCTGGTAATGGTGGAAGTTAGGGGAAAAGTGGTGGGAACAGTGGCGGTGGGAGGAGATGATATTGTGAGAGAGGGTGGTGATCGAAGAGAAAAAAGAAGTGTATGTTTTTGATAGTTTGGGGTGTATTTTTGATATTTTAACGTATGTTTTCATAAAACTTGGGGTGTTTTTAATAAGTTATTGTAACTAAAGTTATAATAAAATTTTGTCCATTCAGAACACGTAAAAACTGGGGTGCTAATTAGAGCATTAAAATGCTCTCAATTTCCTTTAGTTAGTTGAATAATTTGGAAAGTATTTAGATTTGTGATTCATCAATTATTTCAATGTTTAAATGTCTCTAATAATCCAAGCAATGTAGAGAGATTTTAAAGGAATTTTAAATCCTCCGTTAAATCTCCTGTCCAAACAAAACCAAAAGTTAATTTAGTAGTCATGCGAATTTTTTCATTTTTTCATTTTTTCTTGACTTCTTCCAGAGACAAAGTAAAGAATCTTATGCTTAGGTCACCTTCATATGGTAGCTCACTTAGATCATTGATTAGGCTTTCAGGAGTTCTCAAAGTCAATTAGTTTGTCTTCTTGCAAATTTCGGCAGAAGAAAAACTTTCCACGCGTTCATACACATAAGCAACTTTAATTGATCACCAGAAAATGAATGTAAATCTTAGGCAAACATCAGAGAACATGCGCATGCATCTGCCCAAGATCCAGGGAAGTGCAAGTTGTGTTGAAAAAGAACACTAGCCCAATATTGAAAATTACTTTTAAATTACAGGCTAGAACATTCGAGTCTGTAATTTTGCTATTAAAAAAAAGAATAAAAGGAAAAATATGCTGCTCGGGAGTAGAAGTCTGCTGGATATATTACCCTGATTGTTCTGGATAAAGGTGGGATCTCATTCATTTGGGATTCAATCATGTAGTTCCATTCAAGAATGTCCATTACTTCATACAATTATTCTGGGATAATTTCCGCCCAAACCAAGATAATTACATGGAACTCGTAGCCTCAATCAAAATTAAAGCCAAATATAAATACAGTACTCCAGAAATATTGGATATTTTCATATATCAAGTACAACTAAAATTTTGTCGATGCCTTAGCACGTCTTTCCAAAGCTTTGAAAGGGCAATCTTCCATAAGTCATTAATTTGTCCTGTGCAAATTTCGGCAGAAGAACAACTTTCCACATGTTTGTACGCGTAAGCGACTTTAATTGTTGGCCAGAAAATCAATGTAAATGAAAAATTCTTAAATCAATGACACTTGTTGCTTACCATCACCGAACGAATCAAGAAAACAAAAGTGTCCAGATTTGATGTGGGTCATACGATTTGACGTAATGGAGGACGTTCGAACAGAATAATTCCAAAGGTACAAGGAGTTTTTTTTTTTTCAACTAGGAAGTATCCCAGCAATTCCAGACTAATCTTCATAAATCTGAAGTACCCCGCCCAAGAGCATCCAGGTAGGAGAGGCCAGACACGAGGCCATGCAACAACCGGTTGGGCTGATCCCGAGGGGGCAACGGTACAAGGATTCAGTCCTATATTTTTGTACATATTTAAATTTTTAATGTATATTTATTTACATCACTTTTATTTGAATACAATAATGTAAATAATGTAACGTAATTATATACATCAAATAATGCAAAAAATACAACAACTGGACTGAGCCTTACTAGACTCCAACTGTTTTGGCCCCCCTCTCGTAATTGTGGCAGGGAATATGAAGTGCATGTCAAGTATGTCTTTCTAATGCAACCGGTATACCCAGTACTCTCCTTGTGGGAAGCTTTCTATAGAAGATCTAGACAAAAAAAGTGGAGAATACAACAATTTCCAGCCAGGTAGCAGTACGAAGGTTGAAAAAACACACTTACTGTTAAAGCCGTGGAAATAAATAGGCGTGAGAATGAAAGAAAAAAAAAACAGTGCAAGAAAGAGATAATTTGCGAGTAGCAGCAATGAAGAATTTGTGGAGAAGTGGAGAGACTTAAACTGAGACCTGAGTGGGGTTTAGGAAATCCCTCATCTTTGGACCGGACTGAAGAAACACGGCAGATAGCAGGCCAAGGGACAAAAGAAGTATAGGAAAGAGGTGGCTATGGCATGGAGTGGAGACATAGCAATTGGTCCACCACGGACCTGTAACTAGGGAAAAAATAAAGAAAAAAAGCAAAAAAATACAAAGAGTTTTATTTTTTTTTACCCACAAAAAAAATACAAGTGTTAAAAAGAAAAATACAAGAGTTAAATGCACCAAAGCCCTATATGGGTTACATCACTTTTAAAATACAAGAATTAAATGCACGTACGAAGGTATGAGTTGTTTTTATCCACAAATCTTTTACTGGTGTACGGGTCATTTTACCGGAATGAAATGTGCGTCAGTGCATTACCCCATGCGCTGATCGGCATATATAATTTAAAATTCAAATGAAGGAAAATTCTTCTATCAACGATTGATACTTTAACCAGGACGTCAACGAGTGTAGGGTGATAACTTGTCCTTGGGACGTACATAGCCTTACAATGCAAAGTAAAAGAAAGACAAACTGGAACTATTACAGTTGTGAAGTTTTCCTTTTGTTTTTAGCTTTTTATTTTTTATTTTTTAAATTTCTTTGAGTTAGTTCATGGGTTCAAGCACAAAACACACAAGGGGACCGAAATGGTGTTAGTGCCTAGTGGTACTTATATTTTCATATTTTGATATCCATTGTCACATGCAGTGAATTTTTTTACTCCTTTTACTGGTATATAGATCATTTTACTGTGATGAAATATGCACCATTGCATTACGTGCTTGTCGCAATCTGCATACATAATTTCGAAGAGGAAAATGGAAATTAGAATTGAATAAGATTATTAGACTTGATTAATTCATTTTCAGCTCCGTTGTAAGTAATTTAATTTGAGGATGAAGCCTTGTCTATATAGCAGTTTGTGTAGTATGTGGCACATGTTACTAACACAGTAGAATGAATTGGATTACAGTTATTGAATCAAGCGAAAGATACCGTTAAAAATATTACTTACAAAATATATTGTGGGTGATGGGTATTTTGCAATATAACCACTCATCTTAACCTGTGTTTTCAAATTCAGATCGAATTGCCTGATCCAACCAATTGAACCGAGAATCAGCCAGGCATCTGGTTTGAGTTATCTCACAAAATAGTCTAACAAGAATTCATTTAAACCTGGTCAAAAACTAGGTTCAACTAGATATTGGTTAAACTAGTAAAAATTTGATTTTCTCATTTTTTTCCTTTTACTTTTTTCCCCTTTCTTCTTCTTCTTCTTCAGCTCACACATAGATTACACCCCTTTGTAAAAACCAGCCTTCCTTCTATCAAGCAGTCTCCAACCTATCAAAAGTAACCTTCAAACATATTTCTCAAATAAGATCTAATTATAGATCTTACACTAAAGAAAATAGTAAAAAGACAAAAAGATGGAGAGATGGAAAATAGAGAAGCGTGAACAAGAAAAAAATTAAGGATTAAAGTTTTAGATTCGTGACTTTAAGAAGAAAAAATCAACAAAGACAAAATTGAAAAAGGAAAAAATAAAAAATAAAAAGAAAAGAAGAAAATCTGTCGCCATTGTAGAGAAGTTGGAATAGGAAGAAAAAACTTAAAGATATGCGGTGGCACTAATATGAGAGGAAATGAGGGAGAAAAACTAAAAAAAAAATAGGTTTAGGGTTAAAATATTTATCAATTTTATGGTTTGACCCCTAGAGTACTAGAAAACTATTAATATGCCTAGAAACATTTTAGAATTTATAGCTACAACCCTAAATTGTTGCATTACTTTCCAGATAAGCCCTCCAATTTGATTATAAACTTGTTGAATATGTATTAAATTGTATATTGCATAAATTGCTACTTAATTATACTACCTTATTTGTATTTTCTTGTAAAGTATTTTAGAAATATTAAACATACATTGAATCTACCTTTCTTAGTATTAGCATGTTTTTAGAAATTTTACATAATATATTAATTTTTAAAATTAAATATATTTATGACATCATAATGACGTTACCCCATTCTTAGATGGATTCGGTCTCGGTCAGACCTATTGACTTCTGACCACTGATCTCAACCAAGTCAATATCCAATTCGAATTTCAAAACATTGGTATTAACTTACTTATCGTTGGCTTATGTATGCGTTTACCATGAAAATAAACTCTAGAATGCATGATCACTCAATTTGTGATAAATTTTAAATATACATCACTACCTGAATGCAAATGAATGATTCCTTATGCTTGTCCTTTTCTTATTATTATTATTATTATTATTTCAAAAAACTAACCTTTATAAGTTAGCTTTTTTTCTTTTCTTACAACCCACTTATTTGCTTAAAAGGTGGCACAGAGCCCTTAAACTTCACAAAACTCCCCTTAAGATTTAACCAATTTTGTACTTTGACCTTTAACATTATCTTTCTCATTTTATTTCCTAAACCATTATTCAACTCTGACCTTGTGTAATGAAAATGTCAAAAAGACATTTATGCCCCTAGAGTTATAGTGTGTTTTTCATTTTACTCTCTAATATCAATTTTCTCTTTTTATCTATTTGTCTCTAAAAAGACTCAAGAAAAATAATATTTAAATATACCAGTATTCCTAACATAATAACAAAAATTATTGTACATTTGTGGATATAAGTCTTGTTATATTTTATCTCCATAATTACAGGGTTTTAGATAAAGAAAAATATCCTGCTCAATTTCTTACTCTATAAGGGGAAAAACAAAATTATTAGTGAAAAATTAAACTATAAAAATGTTATTAAAGGTCTATAGATTGGGTTTGTTTGGATTGAAGATTATTTAAAACTTTTTAAAAAATAAAACTATGATACTTTTTGTGTTTTTATGTTTGTGAAGTAAAAAAGTGGTTAAAAAACAACAAAAAGGTGATTGACTAATGTGTTATGATTCAACAAAAATATATTTTTATAAAAATTTAGCAATCCAAACATCTTAATAGCATGCAATTGTTCTATAATAAAAAAATGACACTAGAAACATTGAAGTCTAAATTATCCATATTCCTCTCTTTTTTAAGTATTACTAACAAAAAAATTTGTACTCCCATATAAAGAAAATATCTAGCTATTAAAAGAAAAATGTAGCCTTATGCATATTCATAAAGAGAAACTAACAATATTCAAGCATTTCTAGACTTTTAATAATAATTTCACATATTAATTTTTCAATAACAGTTTTTGTTAATTTACCCATTATTACATGAAATTAGCAAGATATTTCTCTCAATCTTAAAAAGTATAATTATGGGATGATATTTAATTAGGACCATATCTATAAAATATATTATTTCTTTCATTGCTATGCTAGGGATATTGAGTGTGTTTGGATAGCGGATTGTTTGGAAAATATTGTCTGGAATAATGCTATAGCACTTTTTGGTGATGTGATGTATGTGAGATACAAAGATAATTGAAAATAGTGTTTATGATGCAAGGTGAATAATATTTAGAAATTTTATTTGCAAGTTATAGTTACCAACAGACCCATTAATTTTTAGACATTATTTGTCTTGGATGTTATAAAATATTGAATTGTCTAATGATTTTAGAGACAAATAAACAAATTATGAAAAGATAAAGTTAGGGGATAAAGTAAAAAATAAACTAGGAGAATTCTTGGATTTAACTATTAGGGTTTAAATGTCATTTTGACATTACCATTCGACAAATTAGACTCACACACAGACATGTGACCTGTGCGCTCCCACTTATTCCTTTTTTTTTGGAGGAAATAACCATTTTACTCGGTTACCTGTCAGCAAATTCTGTTTGGCCCCATATTAGTCATTTCTCCTGCAGTACCCATTCCTTACCATTTGCGACAACTACCGCCACTGACTAAAGTGGGTTCCGACTGTAAATAACTTTAATTGTTGACTACTAAATGAATGTAAATAACTTTAATTGTTGCCCAGAAAATGAATGTAAATCTTCGGCAAACATTAGAGAAACATGCTTCTGCCGAAGATTCAAAGAAATTCAAATTGTGTTGAATACGACAATTGCCAAAGATTGAAAATCAATTAGTTTATAGGCCAGAACATTCGAGTTTGTAATTCGAGTTTGTAATATTTTTCTTCAAAAAAAAGGAAAAAAATAACAGAAAAATATGCTGTGTGGGAACAGAAGTCTGATGGGTATATTTCCCGGATAGTTGAGGGAAAAGATGGGATGAGCTCATTCATTTGGGATTCAATCATTTAGTTCCAGTCAAGGATGTCCATTGCTTCATACAGTTCTTCTGGAATAATTTGCTCCCACACTAAGATAATTACATGGGACTCATAGTCTCAATTAGAAATCAAACCAAATATGATAATAGTACTAGAGAATTAATCACAATGGTCGGATTATTGGATATAGTACTAGAGAATATTGGATATTTTCATTTATACAAGAACAATTAATCACAATGGTCGTATTGGAGTAGAATTCAATAACATTACAAATTAGCCCTATTAGTAATAGGATGAATACTAACATATAGTTAGACAAATCAACATTAACTGACTGCAACTCCATATTGTTATAAACGAACCTATAAATGATGAAATGAACGCTGACATACAAATGAACAAAACACATATATAATGAAATTTGAATCCAAAATTAACTCGTAATGCCTCAACCTTGGTTGAGTGAGGAACTCTTAATTAAGTGCTCAGATTGAAAGCATAATTCCAGTTAGTGTTTAAGGATCTAAGCTTCATATTTTCTTTCCTCCACCAATTAATCTTCGAATTTTCCTATAACTGCTTGCCTAAGCTAGGTGTACTAGTAGAAAAATCCTTTTCTTTTTTTTTGTTAGCTTTTTTTTAAAGTATAATTATTTTAGCCAAACCAGATGGTCTTCTTTTTTGTTTTGGATGAAGGGAGGAGGAAATAGCTGTGTGATATTTGTCTTTAAAATGGTAACAAATCTAGACAAAGATTCAAAATAATAACTAACATATTCTATCCTTATCTAATATCTAATTGATATCTAATTTAAATTCAAAAAAATTAGATAGTTGCAATTAAGTCCACTTCAACACTCTCCCTCAAGTTAGTGTATATATATCCTACATGCCAAACTCGCCAAGTGAGTCGTAGAAATTCTTAATCAACACAGCATTGGTAAGTATATCAGCTAGTTGATCTTCAAATTTCACAAACAAAAATCTTATCACCCTATCTTCTATGTTTTGTTTAATGAAGTGCCAATCAACTTTTACATGTTTAATCCGGTAATGTTGAACTAGATTCTGAGAAATGTTGATGGTTGCTTTGTTATTACAAAACAAATCCTTTTCAAAAGTTGGAGCACGACCACTATCGGTAAGTAGCTTTTTAAGTAAAAAAAATACGCACATCTCTTTGGCCATTCTTTTGAACTCAACTTCTGTACTAGACAAAGTCACCACCTTCTATCTCTTCTCCATGTGGTTAAGTTTCCACCCACAAATGTAAAGTAACTAAAAGTTGATTTTTGATCGGTAGGGTCTCTCGCCCCATCAGCATCTGTATAACATTCAATATTGAGATGATTATTCTTGAAAATATAGAAGTCCTTTTTCAGGTGACCCTTCAAATATCAAAGGATCTAAATCACAACTTCCATATGTCAATTACTTGGAGAATGCATGAATCAATTGACAATACTGATAGCATATGCTGTATCAGGATGAGTATATGACAGATGGATCTACTTACCAACTAATGTTTATTATCTTTTTCTATTAGTTAGTCTCTGATCTAGCTATTTCCTAAGTGTATGGTTCTAGATAATTGGTGTATCAGCTGGTTTATAATCCAACAACCCAACTTCTGCCAAGAGATTAAGTACATACTTCCGTTGAGATAGAAAGATGTCTTGTGCCAAACTTTCCACCTCAATTCCTAAGAAATATGAGGCTTCTGAAATTCCTCATCTCAAATTTAGCTACTAATCGATCTTGCAACTTAGGAATCTCCTCTGTATCATCATATGTGATAATCATGTCATCAACATTTCCAAACTAATGTTTCAAGAATAAAGTATTGTCTGCATTGCTTTGCTGATAACCACACTTCTTCACAGCCAAGATAAATCGGCCAAACCAAGCACGAGGTGACTACTTCAGTCCATAAAGAGTTTCTGCAATCGATAGACAACATTTGCCTTTGAAACTGTGGAATATCCATATACACCTTTTTTGCAAAATCATCATGTAAGAAAGCATTCTTCACTTCGAACTGATGAAACAGCCAATCTAAATTAGTTGTAAGAGGAAATAGAATTTTGATTGTATCTAATTTTGCCACTAGTGAGAATGTCTCCTGATAATCGATACCATAGGTCTATGTGCACCCTTCACCACAAGCTTGCCTTATATCAATCAATTGACCCATCAATCTTGTACTTGATTGAGAAAACCCATTTGTATCCCATGGTTTTCTTGCCTTCGAGTAGTGGAACTAAGGTCTATGTGTTATTTTTTTACAATGTCGACATTTCATCCTCGATAGGTTGAGTCCATTTTGGATCCGTAGAAGTGGCATGGGCTCTATTTAAAATATCGACTGATGACACATTATATACGAAGGCCTCCAGAGGTTTAGATAGTTTATGAGTTGATATATAATTGACAATGGGATATTTGGACCGTGTTACATGAGTTTCTGGAGAGTACCGATTTGGTGATTTGCCATGGTAGATTTTTCAGGTAACACCTATATCTAAATTAGTAGTAGATAAAAAGGGTGATAGAAGTAATTACCTTAGAATATTCTTAGGAGAAAGACAGTCATGTATTAAAAAAGGAGGGGTTATATCAATAGCATTAGTTTTTTCAGAGGTAATCTCAACAAGAACTTCCCAAAGACCGTCATGAGTATTATCAGCCTTAGGAATATTTTCAACCTCATTTCTGGGCAAATCGGCTGTGTCACCATCAGTTGTTGGTAGGTTGGCTAGCAAATCGACAGCAACTGGAACTTCAATAACTAGCATATTAGTAGTCAGCAAATTAGCATAAGTTTTATCGATATGTGGCCATGTCAATCCTGGTCAATTGTGCTATTTTTTATCTTTTATCTCCTCCTGAAGTGTAGAATTGGATATCGATGATAAGAAACATGTCCTCAATTCCAAGAAGGTAGCATCCATTGTTTTATACATCTTCTTGGTGATTAAATCATAAAACCGATAACTGTTCATGTACATAGTGTACCCTAAGAAAATGCATCGAATAGCACAAGGATTCAATTTACACTATTAATTCTTGTGTAGATGTATAAAGGTCACACACTCAAACACTCATGCTAGAATCATTAGCACCTATAGTAAAGTAAAATCTTGAGAGAGAGCTTGCAGTGAAATTTGAAAGTCTACAACTTTTGAAGGTAATTTGTTCAGCAAATGGACAGTTGTGGTGACTGCATCAAACTAATATTGTCGAAAAACTTTCGCACCAATCAGTAGAGCACGTGCTATTTCTAATATGTGCCAATTTTTCCTCTTAGCCACTTCATTTTGCTGAGAAGTTTGAATGTAGGAAGTTTCATGTATGAGACCGTTTACATTAAAGAAATCTCATAATGGTCGATTATTATATTCGTCATCATTATTAGATCGGAGAATCTTGATTGTAACTAAAAATTGTGTATGAATCATGGAATAAAATGATTTAAAAATATCCAACACTTTATCTTATATTTCAACAAGTACAACTAAGTCATTCTAGTACAGCCATCCACAAATGTAACGAACCAACAAATACTAGTGGATGAAATAATCGATGAAGATCCCCAAACATTAGAATGTAGTAAAGCAAAAGAAGTATCACATTTATTCAAACTAATTGGAAAGAGACACAATGACTTTTAAGCAATTACAAGCATCACATTTCATATTAGCAACATTAATTCTAGAAAATAAATTTGGAAACAAGTACTTCATGTATCCAAAAAATGGATGGCCTAGTCACCGATGTCATAACTGGATCCCTTGCTTCTTAGTATTAACAGTGCTTCTCATCTAATTTGCTCTTGTTAGGTTCATGAGTAAAAAACTATGTCCCACATTGTTTCGAGAGACGAAGAAAGAGTAGTTAATATGCAAGTAAGGGACCGAAACCTAATAGTTTAAGCTTTTGGATCAGAATTGGATTCCTAACTTACATATTAGGCTTTTTGATGGGCTCTCTCAAGGTGTTTCTCCTTATCAAATTAGTATCAGAGTTTCAGGTTACGAGACTGGGCTATTCATGGGCAAGTGAATTTTTCTCGGAGTTGGATAGGTGAAAATTCTCTTCTTGCTGGTGGACCGAAGTGCCAAGGAGTATGATTGGTGTTGGACCAGGTGCACCATGGGTTTGGCAGGGGGTTCGGTTGGTCTTAGACTAAGGAGTCAAAGGTTGGCAGGGGTCCAGAATCTAGTTTAGTTGTTAAAGAAGAGTGGGTCTATGATTGGGAGAAGAAGTGACTTTAGGTAACAAGGTGGGTTTGCGTTGAGTATTAAAGTGGATTCGGAGAAGAACTTGTAAATTTGGATTTAATGTGAGGGGTCACTCATGAAGGGGGAGATTTGTTAAATTCATGAGCAAAAACTATGTTCCACATTGGTTCGAGAGAGGAACATAGAGTGATTAACACGTAAGTAAGGACCTGAGACCTAATAACTTAAGTTTTTGGATCAAAGTTGGGTTCCTGACTTACATATTGAGATCTTTGATGAGCTCTCTCGAGATGTTTCTCCCTATCAGCTCTACCTAGACTAAAATCATCCATATAGTATATATCCCCTAACCTATTACCATGCTCGATTATTTTCTTGGTGAGAATATTCTGAAGAAGATAAAAGGTTGGATACATTAGTGCTACATAATTAAGATTGACTGTTATTTAACAAACAGACAGTAACTTATGTGATAGGGAGACTATTAATAAGGTATCAGGTAGAGAAAGAAATGATAATAAAATAACAGTTCCATCTCCTGTAACTAGATATTAAACACCATTGGTAATAGAGATCATTGACCATTTTGATTGATTAACACACAAAAAATCATTCGAGTCAAAGGTCACAAGATCGGTGGTTCCCAAGTTGACAATTCAGTCAGTATCACATCCTACAGTTACATTGATACTGACAAGCCTTTGAGATATTGATAGGAGGAATAAATGGCACTTGTGCAACGTTAGGGACCATGGCTTATGCCACTAAATCAACAGCCATAGTGGACATTCTTCCAGTTCTATTCTGATTAGCAGCATTCAATTGATCAACTCGTCGATTTCATTCTTCACATTCCTTCCACCATGTTGGATACTTATGAAATTTGAAACGCGTATCATGTGTATCTCTTCTTGTTGCAATGAGGACAACTATTCTCTTTAGATCGCACTTTGGTTTGAGGTAACATAATCAGTCCACCTTTCGCTCCCTTGGATGCCATTGCAAAGCTGATTGTGTTGTCTTTCCTTGCCAACATTATCATTTGCCTGACATTGCCGTATTGAACATAGGCATATGCCTCTTCCACTATTGCAAATAGTTTCATCCACAGCATGCCACTACGAATCTTATCTAATCAGTTATCTAACCTGTCAAGAAAAAAATATACACTCTTTTCCTGAATAAGAGAGTTATATCTACCAATATGAGTAACACACTCTATTGGGTTTGGCTGATAGAAATTGATCTCTCTCCACAAGCCTTAATGGTCATTATAGTATTTCTCAATCAGACCTCCAACTTGCCTCATCTTGGTCACTTTCTGCTGCAAATCATACAAATATTATGTATCAGCTCTATCGAAATATGTTGATGAGAACATGAAGATCCGAATCCTCTTCAATTTCATCGAAATTTGCTTTACAAGTCTTCACATTCTAATGATGGTTGATGATGCAATCGAGTGTAAGAATCATTGAAGATCCGAACCTGTGTCATGCTTATTTCTTGTTATTTATTTAATTAAGTTGTCAGCAATAATTGTTAGTTAATTAGAGTTAGCCTTGAGTTATTTTTCAGTCCTTAATAAGGCGAATAAAGGCTAAGGTCATGTTGACCATAGTTAAGCCAATTTGAGTTAGTTAATTTGCTATTCTAGTTGAGTTAAAGTTTTATGAAAGTAGTTAATTGCCTCCAAATTTGTTTAGGAAGCTATGTCAAATTTAGAAACCAAGTCAAATAAGGAAACTTGTATTGTTTCCAACTTAGATTAGATTTCAGAGTCATGTAAGGATATAAATAGCCAACTTTATTTAACTATTCAAGGATATGATGTTGAAGATGAATTAATAAAAAGAGAGTTGTCTCCTTTTATGGAGTTCCTTGATGGAACTTGAGTTTCTTCTTGAACTGTATCAAGTATTTAGCTTGGATACTTGTGGTGTTCAAGGCAAGATGATCACATCATCTTGTTCTTTTAAGCCAATAACCAATCTACTAGGTTTCTAGAGACGGGTTCTCTTTAGATCTAGCAAGATAGTTATTGTTTCATAATCTGATCAAGATAGATCCTTCCACTGCCTAATCGATTCAATTCTTCAAGACAGGTTCTTGTTGGGTCGAGATCGTATCATATGTTGTATTAGCTCTATCGATGAAGTTACTAATCAATAGGGGTGAGCAAATGATACAAATTCGGTAATTCGGTTAGCTGAATTCGGTAAATTCGGTTATTTGACTTATAAAAATCTAAACCGTTTTCAAATTCGAATTGGCTATAACCGAATTCACTTGAAAAAAAAAAACTGATGACATAACCCTGTTATCAACTTAATAGCTACGCTACATCCCTGACAGGCTGACACAACTGTAAATCTGTAAACAATCTAATATTCTAATTGTAAACTTACAGGCTACAAGCCTACAACACCAATTCAAAGGAAATCAACATCCAAATTATTACACACACATTACAAATGCCAAAATTCATCAATTGGAAATCTGGGGTGCCAACTGCCAATATACAATACAAGTTAGAAAAAGACTAAACATACTGCTTATCATACTTTTCTTTCATTCCGAATTCCATGTGAGCCATTTCTTGGTTATCACTTTCCATCATGTTGTTCAAGACTGCATTCATGCCACTAATGTCTTGAAAAAAGGTATTGCAAGTGACATACTTAGACCCGGAGACCTTCAAAGTTAATTCATAAAATTTTTTTAAAAACTGATTTAGATATCTTGCTTTCCTCCAATCAGTTGATGTTGGTATAGACTCAAGTTCTTTAATCATGTAAGGGTCCTCTAGTGCGAACCTATCAAAAGCTCGCTCATATATTTGAGCTACATCCAACATCAAGTAGGTGGAATTCCACCTAGTAGGATAATCCAAACACAACAATTTCTGTGATTCTATTTTTTCAGCTGTAGCACACTCTTTAAACCTTTTCAACCTAGCAGATGATTGTCTTACATACCTCATAGCTGAACGAGTAGAATCAATAAAGTTTCCAAGCTTTTTCAAATCATCATGAACCACCAAATTTATTATATGTGCAACACACCTAACATGAAGCCACTTTCCCTCCAAAACAGATTTTCCCCAATTAACAATTTTTCCCCTCAAATAAGAAATTGCAGTGTCATTTGAGCTAGCATTGTCAACAGTAACTGTAAAAATATCATCAATTTCCCACTCAAACAGACATTTCTCTACAGCTTGCCCAACATCAACACCCTTATGACTAGAAATTGGAACAAAACTTGTAACCTTTTTGTTTAAATTCCAGTCATTATCAATAAAATGAGCTGTAAGACACATATAATTAATCTTTTGAATTGAAGTCCAAGAATTTGTTGTGAGACAGATTCTACTAGAATTGTGCCTAAGCAAATTTTTCAATTTTGTTCTTTCATCCAAATAAAGTTGATAACAATCCCTAGAGACCATCCATCTAAAAGGCATTCTAAATTGAGGACAAGCAACACACATCACTTCTTTAAATCCAATGCTTTCAACATGTTTAAAAGGCAATTCATCGACAATCACCATAAAAGCAATTTTTTTTCTAATTAACACAGCATCAAATTTCCATGATAAAAGTGCAGCCTTGGTTTCCCCATCCACTGTTTCAGTTTCCCCAAAACACAATGTAGCTTGATTAGTGTTTTGGTTGTTAGGATTCTTAGGACATCTGGTTATATGATTTCTCAAACCAGTTGTGCCATTAGTCCTACCATCAGCAGCTATACGTTTCTCACAATAAATGTATTCACCATATCTAATCTTACCCTCAAAAACTTCTTTGAAGTGTGACCAAATTGTAGATCTCTTCTTGTATGGACCTCACTTCTTTGGCTCTTGTCCTCCTGAATCTGCCGAGCTAGGAGCTGGAGCTGGACTTTCAGCTGACCAATCTGGTGATGTCATGGCTTGATTGGGATTGTTAGTACTTCCAGTAGACATGACTGCAATAATTTGGAGAATAATGCAAAAAATCATGTCAATTGCAAAATCTCAGCTTTATGCCTTTACGCAGCTATAAAATTGTTACTCAAATGAACAATCAATTCATAATTTTAGCCACACAAAATAAGCAATATGAAGACATCGAACTATTGAGCTAAGCTGACAAGTATAATCAACCAATTTACATTATTATTCAAAACCTAAATGGCACTGGTTGAAAGCAATTAAGTAAAAATCAAACATAAAAAAGATAGTTTAGGGATATATGAACTTACCTAAGCGAGCCAGTAGGGCAATGAACCAGAGATTGAGTAGTGATTGGCGCTTCGGCCTCGGCAGCGATGAACCAGCACAGCGTACGAATGCGGTAATTAAGGTCGGCTAATGGTTAAAATGAACTAGTGAAGTGAGAAATGAGGTCGAATGAGGACTGATTTGGAGATGTAGAGTGCGGCAGAGAGCAGCTTCGATTTGGGAGTGAAGCTGTGATGAAGGGCTGAAGGTGAAGGCAGAGTTGCTAGAGAAGAAGAAGAAGGCTTTAACCTGAACTCGTGAAGTGTCTGAGTGATGACCCGACTTTTCCCAAATTCACCTGAACGAAGTGATTGTGTAATTTTTAATTTACAAATTGGGGCTTCTAAATTATAATACATTCATTATGCTCCTCAATGATTTAAAAATTATTACTGATTTGATCCCCAAATTTATTCATAATTTAACACATTACTTATGTTCTAATCATTTTGTGGTTTAATTAGCATTTATTTGATCACTTATACCTAGAATCCTTAGTCTATGATTTAAGGAACATATAAAAAGTGATTAATTTAAACTAGAATACACCTTAGATTGTCCAATGATTAGTGATAATTTACGAATTTATAATTTACAATGATTAGTAATAAGTAATATTAGTTACAAACTTACAAATTACAATGATTAGTGATAAGTTATATTAGTTACAAACTTATAATTTAGTGATAAGTTATATTAGTTACAAACTTATTTACTTATATATGTTATTGTGAAAGTGAATACACTAATACATTAATTTGCAATTCATAATTTCATATGCATTCACTTACACTGCTTAGTTGTCTTGTTTATTCTTAAAGCCTTAAGATTAGTGAATAGAGAATATGAATTTTTATGTTAAATATGTAATGTAAATTTAGTGCATACTAATACTTGTAAGTTACAGGTTACGCACTCAAATATTCAATAATTCAAACATGAATGAGGTATCAAATTACCAATATCTAAATTCTAATTACTAATTATGTTTATTATTTAATATTTAGTATTATACATATATGTATTAATTATTATCTAATTCTAGTCATGTATAAAATAATAAGTATTATAGTTATGTTATATTATTATGTATTACTATATATTTGTATTATTATAGTCATATAACAATTAACAAATACTAAAATAGTATATTGTACATTATTATATATTATTATTATTATAAGTACATGATAATACCATATACTAACTATTATTAATAGCATTTACCTATATAATATAATAATATATTAGTAGTATATACTAATACTAAATAACATTTATCTATATATTATATAATTTTATAAACTAATTTGGTATTCGACTGCGGTAATGCGGTACCCTATTTCATTTTACCTCAGTTATTACCAAATTCATAATCTCATTACCTATTTCATACCATATTAGAATTCGGTGAATTTGATACGTATCGAATTTGTACCAAATTACCAAATACCTGATTTCAAATTACCAAATTGAATTTGAATTCGGTTATAAATTCGGTACGTATCAAATTTGCTCACCCCTACTAATCAAGGATAGATTCATGTTTTTTATTAGCCATTTTTTCAAAATCGAATCTTCAATTTGTCACTGTTAATATGTAGGCTCCATAGGTGAAGGTTGAGGAATTTTCTAATTAATAATTTGCCATTGCCTAATATATTTATCTTGATAATTTGAGACCACAGGACATAATTGGTGTCATCCAACTTGATGCTAATATGAGCCATGGAAGAATCATTGTTTGGTATAGGTTTCTGACTTATGGTTAGGACTTCCATCATTCTTGCAATTAAGTCATTTATAATTGAATCTATTTGCCCTTTCCCACCATGCACTATCTCGAATGATTCTGCTATTGTTTTAGAGTCAAGTTTTATATCATAGTTTCAATTTGAGTGGAGACCCTAAAATCCCCATTCTGATACCATGTTAAGAGAAAAGAGTTTTTGGGGGGAAATATTTTCTCTATTTTACACAAATGTTATAATGGTATGAGGCCTATATATAAGCTATACAACAAGCTAAACTACAATGAATCAAAATAAATATTCAAAATGGTAACTAATCTATTCTATTCTTATCTATCTAATTGATATATAATTTAAATTCAAAAAATTAGATAATATTGGAAGTGCCAATTGGTCGATAACCTGTGAAATACTTGGGACTCACACTTGTCTCAAGTAAACTCACATTCAAGTATCGTCAGCCTCTACTTATCAAGATCCAGGTCATAAGTGTATATTTAAGTGTTTTTACTGTGTTTTATTAGTTAGTTTTGGTATGTTTTAATTACTTTTATAGCTAATTAACTAATTTTCTAATGAAAATATGCATTTTGTGATTTAGTGGTAAAAATTGCATTTCTATGGATTTTAATGGTAAAAATTTCATATTTTTATAGGTTTAAGGATTCAATCATCAAATGGAGTGCATTGAGAAGATAGTTGGATGATTGATCATGGCTTGAAGTGGTAAAAAGAGAATATGAAGTGCAAGAGATGAAATGCAATTAATGCAAAATTTTCAATTTTGACACCTTGTGGTATTTTGGCTATATCTTGAATTGCAAGTATTGGAGTGAGGTGATTCTTATATCATTTTGAAGCTAAGATATAGATCTACATTTGGTATGAAGACATCGAAGTCCATTTTAGTCGTTTTCCTAGTCAAAATGTCGAAATACAGAAGTGTATTTTCATGGTCGAAAGCTGAAATAAGGTTCTGATCAGTCAAGGGTATTTTGGTCATTTATTGGTCCACAGAGCTCCAAATTGGATGATTCTTGATGCATTGAAAATTTAACTCAAAGGGATACAACTTTCATGTTTTACACAAGAGTTATTTCAGCCTCTAATATCGAGAAAATATCAGTTGAAATTGGACAAAAAACAGAGCAAGAATGAAATTTGCCCAGAATGAGCAAACCTGTAAAAAGAGCAAAACGGGAGGTCAAAACGCAGGCACAGGCCGTGTTTTCTACCCGCATTTTAGTGGATTTTGGCTGCAACTTGCTCTGCAATTTGTGCTCTTTTCACATACCCTTTTTGACCACTTTTTCTGCAAAGATTTCGGCTGGAAATGATTAGATGAGTATGGAAACTTTGAGAAGCAATCTTTGTGAGTTTCAAGAGTTAAAAATGACAACTAGAAACAACTCCTTTGACTCTTGAATCTCTCTATAAATAGCAGCCTTGGAGGACATTTTAACAACTTTGGAAGGCTAGAGAAACTCCACAAAAATATAGCCTTCACTAGAGTTTCCTTAGTTCATTAGTCAGAGTAGTATAGTATAGGTAGTGTAGTTTATCCTTTTTGTATTTGTAGTTAAATTTGGATGAAGATTGAGGAGCAAACATGGAGAGGTTGATCTCATGTGACATGGGTGATATCTCTTCTACCACTTTCTCTCTTGTATTAGATTTCATGTTTAGTTATAATACAAGTTTGACTTTGTGTTTTAACATGTGTTGTTAAAGTTTATGTCTAGAGTTATGGATGAACTTGCTATATCTTGTTGTAATATTTGCTTAGTTATTTGATAATATTATTTTGAACAAGTTATTTGTCACTTTTGATTTTCTAATCATGGTTAGCCAGTCATTAATTATGATAATCTTAATGTGTTAAGTTTGCAATGAAAATTGAAATTTAGCACTAGTTCGAGAAAGTGATAAAGCTAGAGAGTTCACTCACAAAAGTAAAGAAGCATCTTTGCAGTTTAAGTGACTTGTTTTATGTAATTTCACAAAAGAAATGAGTTTGTAGTTAATTTCATGACCACAAGAGTAGGTATGATTTAGTTACAAGTATACTTGATTCACTACCAGAGTAGGTTTCACATATATTAGGAAATTATGTCATATCTAACCAAGATAATAGCATTCACTTGACCGGTAATTTCACTTGCACGAATAGTAAAGAATTACATACCTCTAGGAGTTTTCTATTGTATTTTTGTTACTTTTATAATGTAGATTTAATTCCTTGTACTTGTGGTAGTCTAAATAATAAAGGAATTCGAAAATCACCGGTAATTGACAATCGTTCCTGTGGGATCGACACTTAATACCCATATGCTCATTAAACGACTCGTATACTTGCGAAAAATCGCATGTGGGGTATTTAGGATTTTATAAATGTAAAACTTGACTATGGATGAACTAATTGTATATATATACCTCGTGCTCGTCAATTTTTTTGCGCCTTTGCCGGAGAGGATTTATCAATATCGATGCTAAGTGCAACTTTATTAATTTAGACAATTTTTCTTATTTTTGTTGTTTTTGCTGTGTCTTATGTGTTATATGTCATTTTTAGTGTTTTGTTGAGTCATTTTTTGTTTTTTGTTTTTAGTTTGTGTCTTTTAAGCTATTCTTCTTGACTAATCTTGCTTTTGAAATTGTTTAAAAGTAATTTTAGGTGATAAGGGGGATAGGTCAATATGGAGGATAATGCATGAGAGAAAGAAGTTCGGCAATGGATAGGTATTACATGCAAAGCTCCATGGATAGAGGTAACCATGAAATTATCGAAAGTATGTCATTTGAAAATGGTTTAAGGTGCTTAAAGGCTAAATTTGATGTTATAACGTTACAAGTTCAATTGGACACTATTATGCATGAGATTGAATGAAAAAGGAATATTAATGCTTTTAATTCTTATCATGTGATTTGTGATTTGTATGGAGGTTATCATGCTACTAATACTTGTATGCAAGTACAAAATGTGGATTATTATGATGAATTAGTGCATTACAATCCTTGTTTTGATCAATATGGGACTAATTGGGATAATTGATGTAATAATAGTGATTCTCCATATTTTTATGATCACTAATCCGAATGTATCCAACATGAATCAAAACCATCTTTGAAATTGGTAATAGAAAGGTTAACTAATGATTCTAAATCATCTTGGAATTTAACTATGTAAAAGCTAACTAATGTAATTTTCGACCGTTTTGCTAGGATTGAAGAAAAGTTAGATGAATTGACTTCTCACTTTTATAGAATACAAGAACAATTGCATGTTTTGTGTGAAGTTATTTCTTCTAATAAAATGCAAAATGACCCTAGCATGAATGGTGGGAATGTTGTATGTGAAAATGGATTATATTTTGATTAAAATGATGAATCTAATTTGTGTTTCAATGAAAAAAAGTCCATTACACATGATAGTACCTTTGAAACTAATCCTGAACCTTAAGAGGTGGGCCTTAATGACTCATTTTTCACCCCTCTTGAGGAATGTATTGAGAATATAAATTTTAAAGGTATTATTCCACAAGAAAGTAACGCGAACGTTCCTTTGGTGAATTTTCAAGTGGTACATATTCAAGATAATATCTATGAAACACTTGAGATAGGTAAGTCACTTCTATCTCTCACATCATTAGAACATGTGACTTTTGCTATTAAGTCACCATTTAATGATCCACCACATCCTCTAATGGTGGATTATTCATTAACAAAACCTTCTTGAGAAATGAGGCAAAATAGTCCAGCCAATGATTATAAACAAAAGCGCTTGTTGGGAGACAACCTAATATCTTTGTTTCTTATGTTTATTTTATGTAATTTTATTTATAAATTATGTGTTTGAATTATTTTGTTATTTTTCTTTTGTAGGTTTGGGAAATAGAAGCTACTGTGACCAAATGAGGTGAAAAAGGCAAAGTTTGATCAAAGATCTCAACATCTCAAATTCAGTAATTGTGATTTTTGATACGTTAAAAAGGGTTAGTGTGACGCCCTGAAAAAAAAATCAAGGTGTTTTCGAAATGTATTTTTTAAATTTTCTACTTTGAATGAATTGTATTTCTTAGTGATTGGAAAATGATTTATATATGATTTTGTACCTTCTTGTTTCCGTCCAATAATTTTAAAAACATTTGCAAGGGTTTAATTGAACTAGTCAAACTTATTTGGATGTGCAAACTATATTTGAGTGGAAATGAAGGGTTTATTGGCAAGATTTCAAAGATATTTTGAAGGGAAGGAATTACCAATTGACATTTGTCAAAATTCCATTCAAAACTTGACCAACCCATTTTCTTTATAAACCAAAGAAGCTACCAACTTGTTCCATCTTCTTCCATTTTTTCTTTTTGGTGGCTGGATGATAGAGAGAGAAGAGGGAGGAAAAGCTTCATTTTCCAGCCATGATTTCTTGCTCAAACAAGAGAGGAAACATGTTTGCTCCATAAACTCTTGAATCAAGCTTGGAGAGGAGCCTTGGAGGAAGAACTTTCTTGAGCTTCTTGGTGGCTTTCCTCTTAGGTTTTGATGGAAAAATAAGGTAAAAGTACTAGCAACCTACTAATCTTTGAAGATACTTGAACTTATATGATTGTATGTTGGATTTGAGTCATGGAAGTTAAGTTTTGTTGAAGACATCTCTTGTTTCCCAATTATTTCTTTGCTGCCAGCTTTATTCCAGATTTGCACTCACCACTTGAACTGCATATTCGTCCATGATAAAGGCCAAATCAGTTCTTACTCAAAACATTAAAGTTGTATGGATTTGAGTTAGCTTTCTACCCAAAAAATTTCAGCTCAATCGAAGCACTGTAGCTTATAAAATGACTAAAATATCTCTGACTGCCCAAATGCCCTGTTTAACCGACAGCTTTTTGTTTTCTCTGAAATTTCAATTTTTAATCATGAAAATGCATGATTTGGCTTTGGCGGTCTTCATAATAAATGTAGACCTATGTCTTAGTTTCGAAACACCATAAGATTCATCTCAATCCGATAAGTGTAGTTTTAGTTGTGATTAAAATGCCAAAAGGTGAGAGGAACTTGATGATTTTAGAATTTCCTTTACTTGACATGATATTTGTGATCTAGAGCTTGGACTTGAACAAGGAAACTATCTATGATGGATGAGGATCATGAGTTGTGGTTGGTGAGTGATTCCAAAACTGTTTCCAAAGTTACTTTTCAAACTATTTCTTGCACTGTTTACTCGATTGCATATCATGTGTGTTTGTGTGTGTGCCATGCAATGATTTGGCTCAAATGAGTGCTTGGAAGTCTTGTACTTAACACCAACGTCTCCACCTTAATGACACTTGACTTGCCTTGAATAATGGAGCACCGATGGCTCCCTTATATTGTTTGACTGTTACTTGATCAATTTGAGCGTTGGATATTTAAGTACAATGATTTCACTGGCTCACAAGAGTAATAAACTTACATTTGATCACTGATTCATGACATCATCTAAATGCACTATTGTGAAATTGATTTGATTATTGATTTTTACTAGACACTCGCTGAACTTCTACCTCACCCCAAAATATTTATTTCCTCTCCACAGGGCTCGAGGCAAAAGAAGCACTTGTATTAACTTATTAGTGTGACTGGATGTAATATCTCATGTATATTTTGAATTTCGATTCACTTGTGGTATGTAAATTCGTGGAGTGTTTGATGTAATACTTGAAATTTACATTGTAGTTTATTTCAAAATTGTAGTGAGTCCTGGCGAGAGTTGGGCAGGCGGTCCGCCGAACCCTTTTGGTTAGCCTTAGGGGGAGGTGGGGTCGTCACAATTAGAATGCATATTTAAATCGTTTTACATGTGCGTGAATTATTTATTTTGACAAAGAAATAATCTAAAATGTGTTTTGGAAAATTGGGGTCAAGTGCGTGATTTTTAGAAAATTGCAAAAATTTTGCACTTAAAGTGCAGAACACAAAACGCACCCTTTAAAACACGACCAACACTCACGTTTTAGGGCTGCATTTTAGTTGTTATTCAACAAATTCATGCAAAACGCGAGGAAGGCCGCGTTTTGTCTCGCGTTTTTAGTCTGGCTCAAAAACAGAAAACACGGGCCATAAAACGCAACCTGAGCCATGTTTTATGTGCTCGTGTTTTCGGTTCTGCAAGATTCCAATTGAAAATGCAACCCATGAAACGCGGCCTCCCCCGCATTTTCGTGTCTCCCTTTTAAAACAATAGAAAACGCAGGCTATTCTCCTTCTTCTTTCTCTTTTTCTCCCTCGCGTTTTCTTCTCACATAAACACATCCCTTCACAAATCGCAATTTTACTCCATTTTCTTGCTAGAAAATATCAATTGAACATCATTTAACCTTCATAGACCCTTTTTAATTGATTAAAATCCAACAAAAACACCTCAAAAATCAGTTTTAAGGAGATTGAAAACTAGGGTTCTCAACTTTTATCCAAACAATTGGGGGTCAATTAGAGGGTGTTTCATAGGATTTTTTGCATCATTAACATCACCAAACATCCTTCTACTTGATTGAGGTAAGTTTCTTCATCAAATTTTCGTATTTTAGAAATTAATATTTTCCAATTTTCTGAGCTTTCTGACATCTTTTAATTTCAAATTTTTTATGAAATCTATTAATGTTTTTGGCCTCCATTATGCTTATTAAGGCTGATTAAGCATATTTACATGTTCAAATGTAGCAAATTGACGGATTATTAGTTATTTAAAATTTTAATTTGCTATATTTGGATAAAATTAGAAAATTAGTTTGGATTGTTATTGAACCCTTTTTTATGGATGTTTACGATTAAAAATGGTTAGTTGATGATGTTTTAGCATGTACATTGTGTATAGAGAGTAATTTTGATGAATTTTGTGATTTATGGGGATAATTTTTGCTTAATCATGTTTATGGTTAAATGTGGATTATTGTTGCTAATTAATGATTGTTATAAATTTGATTATTGCTAATTTCATTAATTGGGACATATTTGTTGTCTATTTTAATAAATTGGTGATTTTGGTAATTTTTGGCAATATCATATCTTTCATGTTATAATATTGGATATTGTTGAATATTTAGTTAATTTATAATATGGAGATGTGTATTAGTCGTTATTGGTGACAATTTTAATCCTTATACATGAAAGATAATTCTATAAAATGGCTACGGTTACTATAAATGGAAAGTTTCTTCTATTTGGTGCTTTATAAAATTTAATTTCTTCTATTTGGTGCTTTATAAAATTTAACTCTTGTATAATGTGAGTGTGTGCTAAACTTTAGAAAGGTGTATGAGAAATTTAACGATTTTTCTTTTTAGACACTATGGTAAGAAGAGAATGAGCTATTATTCATGAATCTTTTAGTGAAGAAGAGGTTGAGAGGACACCATCTCCGGTGCCTCAACTAAGGAGATCGCGAAGAGGCACACCTGGGCGACCACCACCTCCGAACTATGATGTTGAACGATTCACTTCCAAGGATAATCAAGATTGGTTCAAGGAGCACGAGCACATGGAATTTATCTATGAGATGCACATAGCTCCGGACATTGATGCCGTTTATCAAATTACAAAGGTTTTTGAGTTATTGGGTTGGATGGCTATTCTTAGTCTCTCTCACCACATATACCCAGAATTAGTCCGAAAATTCTATGCCAATATCGGCAACAAAAAGGACCATAGTGGCGAAGAGATTAGATCCTTTGTTCGAGGGAGACGATTGACCATCACTAGAACCACAATTGCTCAATTCTTGAGTGCAATAATCAAGGACCGGTCATTGATTTGAAGAAGGGATTTACTTCACCCAACAAGCATTGGGACCCTTCACATGCCATGACAAGAGTTGATCTACAATACCAACCCTTTCGTTCATTGAGGAAAGAGGCCATCCTTGCATGAATGTTCAACTAACGACACCGTCTCATTATTTATGTCATGAGTCACAATATGATTCCCAAGAAGAGCAGTCAAGGAGAGGTTCGACATAGTGATATCTATTTCTTGGATCACACATTCCATAACCGGGAGTCTCATGATTTTGCTTTTGAGGGAATGTTATTATCTTTGCTTTGAAAAAAAATAGAAAAAGAGAAAAAAGAAAAAAAAAAGCAAATAAGATTTGTTCTACTCCAATGGTTCTTGTACTTAGTAATCGGGAGTCTTTATCTAAAAATGTCGACTTTCGCGTAAAACGGTACTTGAATTAAGAGTTGGCAAGACAACTTGAGTATGTAAAGTATTGAATAACCAGCAATCTTCATCTAAAAATGTCGATTTTCACGTCAAAAGGCACTTTCACAACTTAAGTATATATATAGTTATGTTATATGAAAAAATCTCTCGTTGAACTTGAGAAGAAGATGATCATGGGTATAGGAAACATTTTCATTGATCATATGATTTACTTGCTTGCGAAACTGGGTAAGGACGAGAAATTGAGTTGAACTAGTTTAAATTATAATATAATTGGCTCTCCTTTACGTGATATTATGAGTAATTGAGCTTAGTTGAGTGATTGTATAATGGTTATTTACCTTGTTTTGAGAAAATAAAGTTGAATTGTGCACATATGTTTATTTTTAAAATATTGGATCATTGTTGATTTGTATTTCTTATTACTTGAGAACAAGCAATGATTCAAGTGTGGGGGAGTTTGATAAGTGTATATTTTATGTGTTTTTAGTATGTTTTATTAGTTAGTTTTGGTGTGTTTTATCTACTTTTATAACTAATTAACTAAGTTTCTAGTGAAAATATGCATTTTATGATTTAAGTGGTAAAAATTGCATTTCGATAGATTTTAATGGTAAAAACTTCATGTTTTTATATGTTTAAGGATTTAATCATCAAATAGAATACATTGAAAATATAATTAGATGATTGATGATGGTTTGAAGTGATAAAAATAGAATATGAAGTGCAAGAGATGAAATGCAATTAATGCAAAATTTTCAATCTTGACATCTTGTGGTATTTCGGCTATATCTTGAGTTACAAGTATTGGATTGAGGTGATTCTTATACCATTTTGAAGTTAAGATATATATCTACATTTGGTATGGGACATCGAAGTTCAGTTTAGTCATTTCCTAGTCAAAATACTGAAATACAGAAGTGCATTTTCATGGTCGAAAGCTGAAACAAGGTTCTGACCAGTCAAGGGTGTTTTGGTCATTTATCGGTCCACAGAACACCAAATTGGATGTTTCTTAATCTATTAGAAAACTAACTCAAAGGGCTACAACTTTTATATTTTACACAAAAGCTAGTTCAGTCTCTAACATCAAGAAAATATCAGTTAAATTTGGACCAAAAATAGAGTTAGGATGAAATCTGCCCAAAATGAGCAAACCTGAAAAAAGAGCAAAATGGAGGGTCAAAACGTGGGCACAGGCCGCGTTTTCTACTCGCGTTTTAGTGGATTTTGCCTGCAACTTGCTCTAAAACTTGTGCTCTTTTCACATACCCTTTTTGACCACTTTTTTTTGCAAAGATTCCGGCTGGAAATGATCAGACGAGTATCGAAACTTTGAGAAGCAATCTTTGAGAGTTTGAAGAGTTAAAAATGACAACTAGAAACAACTCCTTTGGCTCTTGAATCTCTTTATAAATAGCAGCCTTGGAGGACATTTTAACTGTGAAGACTCGCAAAATTTATTATTTTTAAAACTCCTAATTTTAGTTTATTTAATTATTTATTTGGCCAAATATTTCGAATATTATTTTCTAACCTCTTTAGACCTAACTAAATGGATTTATAGCTTGGTTATATTTTTAAAGTGACTCGTTTCAAAATTTAATTTTTGGAAGCTCGTTAAGTGTGAATAGTGACTGCACGTTTGGAGATAATAATCGATTCGAGAATACAATGAGTTTGGAAAATTGGAGACTAGTACATTTGCCATAAAGTGGTTAATTTTAAGTTTAAATACTCAAATGATAGTTAGTTATACTATCGTTATAAGAATTTCTTAGAGATTTTGCCTTATCGCGCGCAAAACGGAAATTCGAGTTTTTGCGCGTGCGACTAATTGGAGGATTTTAGAAATTATTTTTAAACTATTAAGAGTGGATAATATTAGTATATATATAAGTGCATTAGAAGTTTAGTGCACAAGTGAAACGAACTCGAGAGAAATCGAGCACGAAACGCACGAGTGCGCGTGGGAGAGAGAGTTGACTTTTGGAGCTTTCTTAGCCACTCATTTTAGCTTCTAAAGGAAGCTTAATTGCAACACAATTTCTCTCTCCTAAGCTCCCAAGAACAGCCGGCCAAGAGGAGTAGAAAAACACTCCAAAACTTTCCAAATTTCTTCCTCATTTCTTCATCCAAATCTTCACCAAATCACTCCAAAATTTAACCGTACTTAGCTCATCACTTGGAGATCATATCAAGCTAAGAAAGGAGCTCATTTTCCATGGATTTTCTGAGTTTCAAGAGGGCCGAAATTCTGCTTGAACCATCAACCAAGGTATTTAGCGATCAACCTCGAAAATCTTCGTTCATAAAAGTAGTATTACACGTATACGCTTGTATGATCATGTGGGTAGCTTGGATTATGGTGAAATTTGTTGTGTGGGCTCTATGAATTCCCACTATGACTTGTTGGGCTGATTTGATGAGTTTTAATGTTATTAATGTTGGTTTTGTGGTTAAATTAGTAGAACTAAGTGAGTTTATGAAGGATAGTGCAAAGGAAGTGAAGGGAGGAAATTTTTCTGATTCTACCCTTATGTTGTCCGTGGCCTTTAGGGCGAAATTTTGTGGATCTAATGGCTCAGTTATGATGCTTATATGTTGTATAAGATGTATAGATAGATGGAATTTTTGGAGGACTATGATTGCACGATAAAGTACCATCCAGGAAAAACCAATGTAGTGGGCGATGCTTTGAGTCGTCAAGTACAAGTGGTCAGATTGATGATTAAAGAATTACACTTGTTAGAGGAAGTTAGTTGTTGGGATCCTAGACTTGAGTCGAGAAAAGTAATTTTCGAAAATATTGTAGTGAATTCCATTTTGTTGGAACGTATCAAGGAATCTCAAGAAAAGGACCCTGAAGTGCAAAAATGGGTGGAGAAAGTCGAAAATGGAGAAAAGTTGGATTTTAACTTGGGATCAAATGGTATTTTGAGATTTCGAAATAGAATAGTGGTGCCAAAGGATGAAGGGCTTAAAAAGGAAATTTTGGAAGAGGCACACCGATCGAAGTTTACGGTGCACCCAGGAGGGAATAAAATGTACCAAGATTTGAAGAGTTTGTATTGGTGGGAGAGTATGAAAAAGGAAATTGCCCAATTTGTCCAAACTTGTTTGACTTGTCAACAAGTAAAAGCTGAACATCAGAGACCATCGGGACTTTTGCAACCCTTGAAAATTTCTGAGTGGAAGTGGGAGAATATCACTATGGATTTTGTATCAGGGTTACCAAGGATACAAAGAGGTCATGATGCTATTTGGGTGATAGTGGATAGACTGACCAAATCATCTCATTTCCTACCGATCAACATGAAGTACCCATTGGAGAAATTAGCTAAGTTGTACTTGGATGAAATTATCAGGTTACATGGGATACCTGTGAGTATTGTGTCTGATAGAGATCCAAGATTTGTTTCGAGATTCTGGCAAAAGATGCAAGAAGTGTTAGGGACTAAATTGAACTTTAGTACCACGTACCATCCCCAAACTGATGGACAATCGGAAAGGACAATTCAAACTCTTGAGGATATGTTAAGGACTTGTGTTTTAGATTTTGGGGAGAATTGGAGTAAATTTTTGACATTGGTGGAGTTTGCCTATAATAATAGTTTTCACTCTTTAATTCAAATGGTTCCGTATGAAGCACTGTATGGTCGGAAGTGTAGATCCCCGATTTGTTGGGATGAAATAGGCGAACGTAAGATTTTAGACCCGACTGCAATACCTTGGATCGAGGAAGCTAATGAAAAAGTAAAGTTGGTACGCTAAAGGATCCAGACCGCTCAAAGTCGTCAGAAAAGTTAAGCAGATAACCGGAGAAAGGACTTGGAATTTGCTGTTGGAGATCGAGTATTTCTTAAGATCACACCTTTGAAAGCAAATTTGATGTCTGGGAAAGAAAAGAAGTTACAACCGAAGTTTGTAGGGCCTTATAAAGTTATCCAACGTGTAGGAAATGTAGCCTATAAGCTGGAATTGCCGTCGAGTTTGTCTCGAATTCATAATGTGTTCCATGTGTCTATACTTAAGAAGTACCATCCAGACCCTTCTCACATTTTGCAACCAAAAAGCATTGAAATTTATGAGACCTTAACTTATGAGGAGAAACCGGTAAAGATTCTGGATAAGAAAGTGAAGGAGTTACGAAATAAGCAGATACCATTGGTAAAAGTTCTTTGGAGGAATCATGGAATAGAGGAAGCAACCTGGGAGATTGAAGAAGCAATTCGAGAAATGTATCCAGACCTGTTCGCCAATCAAGGTAAATTTCGAGAACGAAATTTTCTTAAGGGGGAGAGGATGTGAAGACTCGCAAAATTTATTATTTTTAAAACTCCTAATTTTAGTTTATTTAATTATTTATTTGGCCAAATATTTCGAATATTATTTTCTAACCTCTTTAGACCTAATTAAATGGATTTATAGCTTGGTTATATTTTTAAAGTGACTCGTTTCAAAATTTAATTTTTAGAAACTCATTAAGTGTGAATAGTAACTGCACGTTTGGAGATAATAATCGATTCGAGAATACAATGAGTTTGGAAAATTGGAGACTAGTACATTTGCCCTAAAGTGGTTGATTTTAAGTTTAAATACTCAATGATAGTTAGTTATACTATCGTTATAAGAATTTCTTAGAGATTTCGCCTTATCGCGCGTAAATCGGAAAATTCTAGTTTTCGCGCGCGCGACTAATTGGAGGATTTTAGAAATTATTTCTAAACTATTAAGAGTGGATAATATTAGTATGTATATAAGTGCATTAGAGGTTTAGTGCACAAGTGAATCGAACTCGAGAAGAATCGAGTACGAAACGCGCGTGTGCACGCGCGAGAGAGAGTTGACTTTTGGAGCTTTCATAGCCACTCATTTAAGCTTCTAAAGGAAGCTTAATTGCAACACAATTTCTCTCTCCTAAGCTCCCAAGAACAGCCGGCCAAGAGGAGTATAAAAACACTCCAAAGCTTTCCAAATTTCTTCCTCATTTCTTCATCCAAATCTTCACCAAATCACTCCAAAATTTAACCGTACTTAGCTCATCACTTGGAGATCATATCAAACTAAGAAAGGAGCTCATTTTCCACGGATTTTCTGAGCTTCAAGAGGGCCGAAATTCTGCTTGAACCATCAACCAAGATATTTAGCGATCAACCTTGAAAATCTTCGTTCATGGAAGTATTATTACACGTATACGCTTGTATGATCATGTGGGTAGTTTGGATTATGGTGAAATTTGTTGTGTGGGCTCTATGAATTCCCACTATGACTTGTTGGGTTGATTTGATGAGTTTTAATGTTATTAATGTTGGTTTTGTGGTTAAATTAGTAGAACTAAGTGAGTTTATGTAGGATAGTGCAAAGGAAGTGAAGGGAGGAAATTTTTCCGATTCTGCCCTTATGTTGTCCGTGGCCTTTAGGGCGAAATTTTGTGGATCTAATGGCTCAGTTATGATGCTTATATGTTGTATAAGATGTGTAGAAAGTTTCGTTAAAAAATTCCATGAATTGGTTGGCCAAATGTTGAAATTTCGTAAGCTAGCAAACCTGGAAAATTTCACGTCACTGCCCTGGCAGTGTTCTTGTTTCGGCCATATCGTTTTGCTTCGACGTCAAAATAGAGTTCCGTTTGGGAACTGGAAACGAGATATTCTCAGCTTTCTATTGGTATAAAATGCACTTTCTGATTCCACCCGAGTGATCCGCACCAACCATTTGAACCTGACTGTCCTGTTTCACGTTTTCACAGAGAGCTCTGTTCTGAGCAGCAATTTAATGCTCAAATGTGAGCTAGTTGTGGACCTATTTTGAAAACAATTTCTTCGAATAAAATGTAGCCTTATGAATCTAGTTTTCAACGCCACCAACCATGCTTAATTCCAAGTTGAATTGAGTGAGTTGTGGCCAATGTTTGAAACTGACTCTGAGGTCAAAAACCCCCTTTTTGGCTAGTTGATGCCTTAGCTTTGATTGGGACTTGTTATTTCGAATTTCTTGGTGTTAATCACCTACCAAAATTGTACCTTGGATGTTTCCTAGACCTTATCTTCATAAATGAATTATGTTTGAGAAAGTCCATTGGCCGAATGTTTGGAAAAGAGAAAAACCAAAGCACAAGGCAGATTGCCTTGGAAATTTTGGAAACTTTAGTGGCTTTGTTCACTAGCTTCCCGAATGAAATTTTCCATGAAATTTGATAGAGGGATAACCCTCATATGGTAGTATTATACTACCAAATTTGGTAACATTCTGAATTCATTTCGATGCTAAAAAAAAAACCCAAAGTTCGTGACTTCAACCTGGAAAATTGTCTAATTGCTTCAATGTTTCAGCAACTTTGAGCTACTGTATCTTGGTGCTCAAAACTCCGATTCTTGTTCCATTTATTGGATTTTAAACCTTGCTTACAAATCTAATTGAGTACCAAAATTCAGAGGCTAGATCAAATTTTATGATTTTTACCGAATTTCCAAAGTTGGCGAAAAACCAACATCAAAACTGTCTCGCAAGCTTTAAACAGAAACTTGGAGCCAATTTTTGAATATTTTCCGTTAGGAATCATAGAAAAGTGTCTTCTAGAAACTTTTATTACTTTGAAAGAGGTTTCCAACGGTACCAAGTTTTCCAATTTTGGACTTACGGAGAGTGAGTTATGATTTTTTCAAAAGTACACCTCAAATCTGAAAATTTCCAAACTTGAAGGGAAGTGAGTTTTCGAGACCTTCCCTATCCTTCAACACTACTTGACCATTTTGGACTTGTTTTCAAGAAGGAAAACTAGTTTCTCCTTGTGTGTCTAAACACCACTTTTGAACCTTGAAATTAAGCAAGTTAAGGCTCATTTTCGTAAAAATTCTCTAGATTGCACAAGTGTTAACCTTTTGCGATAATTAGGATTATAAGTAATGGATTATTATTTATTTGCTCAGGCACCCACGAGGACCTTCGAGAGGATCCCACGGTGAACGCTTGAACCTCTAGTGACGTTCTACTTGAATTCCTTGGTGAGTGTCAAGTTCATGTCTACTTGAACTCCTGTAAACTTGATACATGCTTTATTTGATATTCTGGACTTAAGATTTTGAAAAATGAAGTCGAGTGTGTACTTTATCGCACTCGTTCTCATTTGAAATAAATGACTCATATTTGAAATACATGAAAAATGTCAAATGCTTGAATTACCAAATGCCTGGAAATATCAAATGTTTGAATGATATGAATTTGTATGCTATGACTGCATACGTCGCTGGAGTGAATCTCCTCGACATCCAAATGTTACATGGGGGACGCCCAAACTCATCGGCTGACCCTGGGACTCAAGCCGGCAAGGGCTTGGTCGGGAATCTCGGTGAGCCATGAGAATCACATGATAAGCTTGACCTATTGGAGAGGTCTCGCTTGGCATACTCGTGAAGTATCGCCTTACAAATGTCGTTCGACCCCGGTGCGGTGTACGGTGGACGGATGAGAAGTAAGCGGAAATCTACGGATTTGAAATATCGACTCGATTGATGGAGAGTCATCGCGGGAAGGTATACGAATGACCATGGCGAAGCAAGTGGAACTTAACTCCTGAGAGCTACCATATCCTTGAATTGTTTCTGTTTACATTTCATTGAAATTGTTTATTTATCGCCCTTTATCAATTGATTTATTATTTGGGCTTATTACTTGGACTATGTGCTTGCATGTGTGTTCTTGGCCTCACGAGCGTTTTGCTCACCCTTTAAATTTGTTTTCCTTAACAGGAATGGATCGAAATGAACTTGAGGAAAACCCCTTTTGGTTGTATTTTTGTATCAGGGTTTTGAATGTACTTGGCTGGACTCGGGATTGTTGTATAAATTGGGATTGAATGTAACTTTTGGGGATCGAATGTAATATTTGGATGAATGATGCATTTTGTACTCATGGTGTATTATTGGATATTGGTTATGGAAGCGAATTTCTTTATTTGACTTGTATTGTTGGCTATTTATAGTTAAGCTTGAATGGTTTGACATGAGTCCTGACGAGAGTTGGGCGGACGCCCCACGGATACCCTCTGGTTCGCCTTAGGGAGAAGTGGGGGCGTTACATTAACAACTTTGGAAGGCTAGAGAAACTCCACAAAAATGTAGTCTTCACTAGAGTTTCCTTAGTTCATTAGTTAGAGTAGTATATTATAGGTAGTGTAGTTTATCCTTCTTATATTTGTAGGCAGATTTGGATGAAAATTGAGCAGTAAAGATGGAGAGGTTGATCTCATGTGACAAGGGTGATATCTCTTCTACTACTTTTTCTCTTGTATTGGATTTCATGTTTAATTATAATACAAGTTTAGCTTTGTGTTTTAACACGTGTTGTTAAAGTTTATGTCTAGACTTATAGATGAAGTTGCTATATCTTGTTAGTGATATTTACTGGTTATTTGATGATATTATTTTGAGCAAGTTATTTGTCACTTTTGATTTTCTAATCATGATTAGCCAGCCATTAATTGTGATAATCTTAATGTGTTAAGTTTGCAATGAAAATTAGAATTTAGCACTAGTTCAAGAAAGTGATAAACCTAGAGAGTTTACTCACGAGAGTAGAGGAGCACCTTTGCGGCTTAAGTGACTTGTTTCATGTAATTTCATAGAAAAAATGAACTTGTAATTAATTTCATGACGACAAGGGTATGTATGACTTAGTTACAATTAAAGTTGATTCACTACGAGAGTAGGTTTCACATACATTAGGAAATTACATCATAACTAACCAAAATAATAGCATTCACTTAATCGGTAACTTCAGTTGCAAGAATAGTAAGGAATTCCATACCTCTAGGAGATTTCTATTGTGTTTTTGTTACTTTTATAGTGTAGATTTAATTCCTTGTAGTGATAGTCTAATTAATAAAGGAGTTCGAAAACTACCGGTAATTGACAATCTTCCCTGTGGGATCGACATCTAATACCCCTATATTCAATAAACGACTCGTATACTTACGAAAAATCGCGTGTGGGGTATTTAAAATTTTATAAATGTAAAATTTGATTGTAGATGAACTAATTGTATATGTATACCCCGCGCTCGTCACCAATAAAAAAAATTCAAAGTAGCAGCAAAGAAACTGAGTTATAGGGGAAGAATTCAACTAATCCGGTCAGTTCTTAGTGGGGTATATTTGTATTGGACCAGCGTTTTCATGTTGCCTAAAGCTGTCAGTAGGAAAGTGGATAGTATGATGTGCTCTTTCTTATGGAAAGGAGATTTGAAATCATGTTATGGTGTGAAAGTGGAGTGGTCAGATGTGTATAAGCCAAAAGAATAAAGGTGGACTTTGGGATACAAAATACTACTCAATGGAATAAGTGCTTGCTGCAAGAAAAAGGAGTCTTTGTGGGTAACATGGGTACATTCCATGATGTTAAAATGCCACAATGTTTGGGAAGTAAATATACCTGTTGATAGCTCCTGGATATGAAGGAAATTACGTCAATTAAGAGACCTCTTGTTCAACCATTAATCAAAACTTTGATTAGAAATGGTCACAGTACTTTTTCTGGTTCGATAATTGGCATCCTTTTGGTCCTTTATATTTGAAGTATCCAGAATCCTTGCTTAAAGCTTTGGGATTGACTGTAACTTCAAAAGTGGGGGATTTTATTAGTATTGTGGGTAGTGTTGGCCTAGTAGCAGAAGATACAATGCCGTGGTTTAGGAGTTCCAGTTTGTTACTCCTAATAGCCTGTTGCAACAGTTGCATAGAGCTGACTGTGTACAATTGAATGTAGCAGGGGCTGGTAAATTTTCTGTTGAATCTGATATTAAATAGTTATTTGGTTTAGGAAAAACTGTGGCACGGTTTCCTTTGGTTTGGGGTAAACGTTATGTCTCTAAATATGCTTTCATCTTATGGTTTGATGCCTTGATGGTGCAGAAGAAAGTGATGACTAAGGATAGATTACATAAATGGGGAATGGTGAATATATCTCCTAGGTGTGTGTTATATGGTTAGGGGAATGAGTTGATGGAGCACTTAGTTTTCCAATGTGAGTTATCCAGATTTATTTGCGGAAAAATTCAGAGATTTTGCCTCTTCCTCTTGTAGGGAGTATTACCCTAGGAATAGAAGTACTATGGTGGTATCAATATGCTAGTGCTGGAACATTTTTAGCTAAAGTAAGAAGATTGGCCCTTGTTTCTTTTGTGTAGCATATACGGCAGGAAAGGGAAAGAAGAATCTTTCAATCTAGGGCTCTATCTGGTGTCAAAGTTATGGAACTCATAGTTAAAGTGTTGCAGAATACTGTAACCACTTGGCCGAAAGCTCTTAGGATTGAAAGGAATTGATGCTTGGCTTTGGAGTAGGAAATGAATATGGACTATTTGTAGGAGTAAGGGGTTGAAATATTTGATCATTCAGTAATGTAAGTCACGGTCTAGTGCACTAATGACAGTTGTGATGTAGTAGGATGAGGAACTTTCCAGTGTAAAGCTTTATTGCATAACAACAAAATTGTTAAATTTGCTCAACAAAAAAAAAAGAAAAAGACAAAGAAAAGTTGATTTGTTGATGATAAGTTTTGTGTATGGTATATACCAGTACTAGGTTGGGCTAGCTATGCTATGCGCAGCCTATGCCTATACACTATGAATATGCATACAAGCACAATGCTCTTATCACCTTTTTTTTTTTATCTTTTCGAGTGATTTTTTTAAAAGAACATTCTTTTTTTTATTGTAAATGTTTGAAGTTTTAGTTAAGAAGAAAATTAATATTAGAGATTCCTGAACAAATTTATTGTCGATAAAATAGAACTAATAAAATTGCAAATTTTTGTTTTCTTATTATATCACTCCAACAGTGAAAATCAAAAGGATATTATAAATATTTGATAGTTGCAAGTGTTTAATCAATGAAAGTAAAGATAAAGAAGAAAAGGTAGGATCTCTTGTTTAAAGTTTGTTTTCTCATTTTTTTTATTAAATCTTTTTTCCTGTTCTTTTTGTTTTTTGAAAGTTTCATCGAAAAATTTTCTTCAATTCGTATTGTGAGACTACTATAAAAGCATAGTCATACTGCCATAAAACATGTCCATAAATTTTCTTTCTTTTTTGGTTAATTACACTTTGCACCCTTCAATTATTCCTAGTTCAGATTTTGCACCATAAACTTTGAATTTCAACAATTAATACCTTCATCTTTTGATTTCTAGCAATCCACAACAATGAATTAAATTATGAAAAATTAGAGCAATTTCATATTAGTAAAAAGACCATTTAAACCCTTATTTTTCTTTTGCCTCCAAAATGCCCTTTGATGTAGAACTAATAAAATAAAATTTTATATTTTTGAATAAATTTCAAAAAATTTCTTTTATAGCAACAAGCACAAAATGTGTACAACAAATCCAGTATAGGCACAAGCTTAACGACTTTTTGCAGAAGAGGGAAAAAAACGTTGAAGTGTTAATGCCATAGATAATTTTTGTTTTGTTGTTTTCCTCAAACGACAGCACCAATAATGCCGTAACCCTCCCTTATCCCTAGGCTAGAGAAGAAAATGGTGGACAAGGGTAAAAGAGGTGAAGGTTCCAGGAGTGGGAGTAAATTCTAAAACTCTTATGAAAAAAAAAGTTTTTATTTTAGGAGTTGTTTGTATTGGCACTTCTAAGAATAGGTTATTCGCATTTGCTAAATGGGAGTTCACTGACCTCGCATTCAACAAATGTGAGGTATGCCTGCATTTGGTTCCAGACAACAAAACACAATGCTTGAGAAAATGCTTAGTAACTGCTAATGCCACAAATGTAAGCAGCTATCTTTCATAAACCAGTAATTCTTCAAGTGCTTTCAATCCTTAAAGAAGAAAAAAGCTTGACCCAAGTACTGAACACCTCCTAAAAAGAAGAATAACACAAAATCAGAAAGAAACAAAATGTGCAAACAAAGAGGAAACTCTTAAGAGGATGCTGATGCATATATTATTTGGATAACTGCTAAATCGCTCATTCGACATGAGTGATGCCTTTTTTGTTAATCCAAACCTGACCCCTCATCAAAATAATTGAAAGCTCAGTAAATGCCTGTAATTTATAAGTCAAGAACTCGAGGCACATGTATATTGTCACAGGGCACTAGGACTGTGGACTGCAAAGTACTGAAACCTTTGTGTGTGCGCCGACGCACAGAGGGTATTGCAGCCAAAACAAAACATAATTCACAAAACTAAAGGGGAAAAACACAGAAACTGATGTCGTCTACCCAATTTTGGGAAGAATATTTCTTTAAAGACATTCAAAATGAGCAGATCCCTTTAATGTAGAAACAGAGAATATAAATCGGGAGCAATAGCTTCAGAAAGTACACCTGAATGCAACATTATGTTTTAGCAGCTGCTAAGTTAACTATTGTTATTGCTCTAAAAATTAGATAGAGAAATGCGAGGTTAGAGACCATGAGCTTGGATCAAAAAATAAAAGAAAAAGAAAAAGAAAAGAAATGCATGAGCTTGGATCAAAAAATAAGGTGATGGACCTCGCATTTGACGAATGCGAGGTTTCTTGACCTTGCAATTGCCAAATGCGAGGTATGAAACATTTCTTTTTTTTTTTTAATCTGAAATTTGGTGGGACGTAGTATTTATCGAATGCGAATTTACTCAGTTCACATTTCACAAATGCGAAGACTCCTTTGCAGAATCCTACACTCAAAATGCCCCTTTTGTAGAAACTTTTTAAAATTTATCATCAACTTGGAAATTTCTCCGGCAGTGTAGGTTCATGAGGAGAAAGAAGCTGGCAAGGAGGCGATGAAGAATTTCTATAGCAAGTCAAACTTTTTTTTCAACCTTCTTTTCATTTCTTTTTGGGAAAATTGTTTAAAATGTCTCTTACATTTTGTCAAATGAATTATTTTCATCTTTCGCTTTTAAAATATTAATATTACATCCCTTATAAATTCAAGTTGAGAAATTTGGTCCTAACCTAATTTTCTGACCACTTTTTAGTATAAAATTAGTACATGACCCTTATGCAGTCATTTTTTATATGCAAAATGTTAGATCCTTTAAATCAATATGGATTGGGTCAGATTTCGTTTTTCTAGTGACAAAAATAAATATAAATTAAATAAGATTCCACTTTTTCAGGAGAAAAAATGAATATGTTTTGGGCCATGTTTTACTGTTTATGTGCAAAAATGAATATGGATGGGATTATTTGTTTAACTACAAATGGAATCAAACCTTTTTTCCTCTAAAAAAATCACCATATGTAGATCATGTGATAGATTCAAGGTAAAAAAGTATTCGATAACCTAAATTGGGACCAAATTTACTTACTTGATTTTGTAAGAGACATAAAATGAATGATGAAAAAATTCATTTGGTCCCAAATTTACTAGATCTGGTCACGACCAGAAGTGCGATCTGGCCTCGGCCAGAAGTGATGCTGTGACCAGATCTGGTCTCAACTGCTCGGGAAGGGGGGGTTCTAGGGTAGCAGGGGAAGGGAGGGGATGGGAGAGAAGGAGGGAGGAGAAGAGGGTGGAGGAAGAACGAGGAAGGAGGGGGAAAGGGAGGGAAAGGGAGAAGAGAGGAGGATAAAGGGGCTGGTAGAGATGGGGGTGATTTTTTTTATTTTTAAAAATATCTCAACAATATTTAAAATTCTAAAACATTCCAATAAATAATAGTAAAAACAGTTTTATACATACTGTTATAGTAAAATTTATGAAATCAGGTTAAAAAATACCTAATTCATACATAGCCATAGATATGTTATTTGATAGAGTTAAAATCAAAAGATGAAGTTGGGATTAATAGGTTCCGCTTATAGAGATTTAAGACACAGTAGTGGCGGTGGCGGGGGTGTGGTTTAGAGGTAATAGTAGTGGTGGCTGTGGCTGGGTTAAGATGTAGTTTGGTGGTGATGGTGGCTAGATTTAGGAGTTAAATTCTAGATCTCATACTTATTTGGAATTGGGAGACAGCGGCAGTAGAGGTAGTATGGTTACAAGGTGAAGGTAATGTAAAGGTGGCTCCAATGGTTCTATATTAGAGAAACTTATTCGAGCAGACATCCTATCTTAAAAGTGCATCTCATTGTGATTGCTACCAAAATCACCAGCAAAAGGTAAATTTGGACATCTTATGTTATCAATTGTGTGAGATTAACAAGAAGAAGACTTTGCCATCAACACATCTGCGATTCATGACAAAATAGATGTCATCCAACAGTTAACATAGACTTGAAGTAAACTTGTTAAAAAAAAACAAATAAAGACCTGAACTCGAAGTTTCTTGGATACGTAGATGAACACTGTCCAAGCAATTGGTCCAACGATAGCTTGTGAAGTGTGTGAGATTTGTTTTCAATTCGCTTTCTTTCTTTATGATTTTGGGCCAATATGTTGTTTTTAAGAACTTTATTTTTGTTATTTTAAACATTGATAAGAATAAGGTTTTTCTACAATCATTTACTTCTCTCTAAAACTCTTTTCTCCTCCTTCTCTCGAAAGGTTTTCCAGTCAAAATCTCCTTCATCCACCCCATGGAAGAGAGACCAAATCTAATTTTTAGTTTCTCTTGTTTGAATAAATTCTTTCCTAGGGTTTCATAGTGAGAGATTCTTTTCTCATAGAATCTCTTAGTGAGAATTTTTTCTCTTCTAGATTGTTCAAGTGAGAATTTTATTCTCACCTGACTTTTTTGGTTATGAGAGTTTTTTTTTTCTTTTGGCCTTTTTTGTGAAATTTGAGATTTTAGTCTAAAATTTAGTTTCTTAGATTTACAATTTAACTATTATTGTCATATCTAAATTTTTCTTTAGAATTGAACCATTTTTAATCAAATCTGACTATTGAAAGACATGCACAAAGATATTGAACTACAATGTTTCATTCAGATCGAAGATATGTAGAAGTATGAATGTTAGCTTTTCTTGTATTAATTTTTTAGATCTATTATATCTATTGATTTCAGACCTATATGTATTTGTGTCATATTTGGTATCATGTTTGTTTGATAAATTTCCTTCCATTAGTGTGGATTTATTAAATGAAATGATCTTTTCCATATAAAAGAAAACTTTATTTTTGTTCTTAGGTGTGGCGGTTCTGGATTTGGGAAACATATGATTTAAGAGGAAAATAACTCACAGCAACAAGATTCAGAGGATTTTCGAAAAAAAGCTGCCTATTTGGGTATTTTTGAAAGTTTGGTAAATGATTGAGGATAAACTAGTCACGTAGTCTTTTCTTAACTTGATGTTAAATAGTGCCAAAAATCAAAAGTTGAAGGTGCTAATAGCTAAAATTCGAAGTTGAGGGTGCAAATCTGATTTGAACATAGTTGAAAGAGTGTAAAGTGCATTTAACTCTTTTTTTCCTGAATACACTCAGTTTTTTTTTGTATACCTCTTTAGTTTACAAAAATAGTGCCACTAAAAGTTTCTAAAATTCATAACTAAACATTTTTGTTCTAACCCAAAATTTCTTCCTTTCTTTCGCATATTCAAAGTTGCTGCCTTCAAAAATCCCTTCAACCTTTCCTTTGTTATGAAACAATTAAAGATGTGGACGTCCATTTGTATTCTCGAAAAGATTAATTTATGAATCCTTTACAAGATTCATTGGTACATTAGATGAATCCTTTCATTGTTTGTTAGTTCATTAATAGAGCTATCCTATTCATGCATAAGTGTTTAATAGGATTCATATATTTTTTATTTTGTATTACCTATATATATAGGTATCCTAACCTCTCTTATAACAACTTTTGATCAATTGAAATAATAAGAAAATAGTTCATTCTCTCTCTACTTCTTACTCTTCTATTTCAATCCCTATTTTAGTAATTTATTTTATTAGTTTCACAATACGTTATCAGCACAGAGACTACTCCTAAACCAAGGTGAAATATGAGATTCAAGCACTAGAGTGATCAAGTGCGAGTCCAAACTTTGGGTTAACTATTGGCATGTGTTGACATTCTTGGTTAAATTTTTGAGGTAACAGTTTTCTTCTGTTTTTTCTATCTTCACGACTGATCTTACAAAACAATAGTTCATACCTCTTGATACTTTTGAAAAAAAATATTATTTATCATGGACATTAGATGTTGAAATTCATCTTGAGACAATGAGTTTTGAAAATACTATTATTGAAAATAATGAAACCTCAAACCAAGACCATGCCAAAGGTATTATATTCCTTCATCATCATTTAGATGAAGGATTAAAACTACAATATCTCACTGTCAAAGGTCCACTTGTTCTTTGAAAAGATTTGAAAGAAAGATTCGACCACCTGAAGATGATCCCAAAAGTCTAGTATGATTGATTGCCTTCACTTATGGCTACAAGATTTTAAATCTGTTAATGAATATAATTCAGTCATGTTCATGTCCAAAATTACTTCTCAATTAATATTATGTAGTGAAAAGGTTATTGATAAAGATATATTAGAGAAAACATGTTCTACTTCTCTTTTTTCTAACATGCTCCTATAGCAGTAATATCGAAAGAAGGGATTTAAAAAATATTCTGAATTTATTGCATGTCTTCTCTTGCCTGAACAAAATAATGAATTATTACTGAAAAATCATGAATTTCGACCAACTGGTGCTAGTCTATTTTCTGAAGCGAATGCGATTCAATCTCAAAATTCTAATCGTGAACTTGGCCATGAAAATAGTTGTGATGGAAATCGAGACCGTAGCCATGGTCATGGTAGATTTGTGCCTTATAACAATTATACTGTGGCAAGCAACAAAATATGCCCCAGAAGATAATAATAATTATCAGAAAAATGGAGAAAAGAAAGATTATAAAGAAAAATACTACCGGTGTGGTATGGAAGGTCATTGGTCTCGTACATGTCGTACGGCTGATCATCTTATTGATTTCTATCAAGCATCATTGAAAAACAAAAATAAAAATATCGAAACAAATTTCATTGATTAAACGAATGATTATGATAATGATATTGATGCTGATATGACACACATTGATATAGCTGATTTTTTTGAGCATCCTCAAGATGCTAAATGATTATGTGACAAATACCCTATGTCATTTAGATATTTTATGATATTTTGTATCTTTTATGAAATTTGCTTTCTATTCAATATTTATTTTTGTATCTTTTATTAATATTTACTTGTAATTTCTTTTGTCGTCTCTTCGTGAAGAAGAAATGGATGCTAACCACTTGTGAATAATTAATAGTGATGATGACATTTGTCTCATTAATAGTGCTACTACACACACTATAGTTAAAAACAAAGAGTATTTTTTTATTTGAAAATGGGAGAGACAAATGTCAATTCAATATGTGATAGTGCAAAATTGATTAAATACACCGAAAGAGTCACTATATTTTTCCCTGAAGGGACTAAAATTATCATAAATAATACACTACTCTCCCCCAGTCTAAAAGAAATTTATTAAGTTTTAGAGATATCCGCAAAAATAGATATCATATTGAGACAATGAATAAGACCAATGGTGAATTTTTATTAATTATACGTACCATTTATGGAAAGAAATATGTATTAGAAAAATTGCCTTCACTTGCTTCTGACTTATGTTATGTATAAATTAGTGCAGTTGAAATTCATCACCTAGTAGATCAGTAGTCTACTCACTCCAATGATTTTATTATTTGGCATGATCATCTTGAACATTCTAGATCTATAATGATGAGGTGCATAATTGAAAATTCACATAGCCACTTATTGAAAAATTAAAGGTATTAAAATCAAATGAATTCTTATGTGTTGTTTGCTCCCAAGAAAAATTAATTGTTAGACCATTACTAGTTAAAATTAGGACTGAATCTCCTACATTTCTAGAACAAATTTATGGTGATATATGTAGACCTATAAATCCATCATGTGGACCATTTCGATATTTCATGGTGTTAATTGATGCATCAACTAGATGGTCACATGTATGTTTATTATCTACTGATAGCCTGTCATTTATGAGATTACTTGCTCAGATAATTAAGTTACGAGTACAGTTTTCGTATTATTCAATTAAAAGAATTCATCTAGATAATACTAATGAATACTTATTATATGCTTTTGATGATTATTACATGTCCATTAGAATAACTGTTGAACATCTTGTAGTTTACATTCATACACAAAATGGTCTAACCGAATCATGTATTACATGGATACAATTAATTGTTGGACCATTATTGATGAGATCTAAACTTCTTTTGTCTGCTTAGGGACATGTTATATTACATGTAACAACACTTGTGAGAATTAGACCGACAAATTATCATATTTATTCTCCCCTACACTTAACTTTTGGTTTTGAGACCAATATTTCTCATTTACAAATATTTGGTTGTGCGATTTATGTATCAATTGCACCGTCCCAAAGTTACAAATTGAGTCCCCAAAGAAGATTGGGGATATATATTGGGTATGAATCACTTTTGATAATTAAATATATTGAGCCATTGATAGGTGATTTATTTACTGCAAAATTTACAGATTGTTATTTTGATGAATCACATTTTTCGACGTTAGGAGGAGGTAAAGATCAACCGAAAAAGGAAAAGAAAATCACTTAAAAAATATCTTTGAATTTCCTTGATTCTCATACAAAAGAATGTCAATTAGAAATTCAAAGGTTATACATTTGTAAAAATTACAAATCAATTACCGAATGTATTTAATGACTGCAGAAGAGTTATTAAATCTTACTGAAAGTGCTCTGGTGAAAATTAGTGTTTCTGAAAGACAATTTACAAGTGCTATTGAGTCTTAAGAACGCTTGAAGCGTGGAATATCTCTTGGTTCCAAAGATAAAAATCCTCGAAAGAAAAGAGGATTAGATGAGTCAATAATTAGTGACAAAATTCAATTTCCTGAAAAGGTCGCTCCTGAAGAACCTGCTTCTAAAGAAAATTAAATTATAGAAACTTCCATCAATTTTGTCACCACAGGAAAAAGTTGATATCGAAGAGAAATAATAGTTAATAGTATTTTTGCATACAATGTAACACTTGATATTATTATAGAAGACGAGGATCATGAGTCTAGATCAGTTGATGAATGTCGGCATATAAATGATTGGTTAAAATAAAAAGATGAGATACAATCTGAATTAGATTCACTGACTAAATAAAGTTTTTGGACCTGTAGTTTAAACACTTGAAGATGTAAAGATAGTGGGGTATAAAAGGGTATTTGTGAGGAAAAGAAATGAGAAAAATAAAATTGTAAGATATAAAGCAAGACTTATAGTTCAAGAATTTTCATAAAGATCTAGATTTGATTATGATGAAATGTATTCACCTATAGTGGATGCGATTATATTTAGATATCTTGTGAGTTTAGTAGTACATCAGAAACTTGATATGCGTCTAATGAATGCAGTTACTACTTATTTATATGAAAATCTTGAAAATGATATTTATATGAGAATTCCCTAAGAATTCAACATATCTGAAAATATAAATCAAATCCTAAAGATATTTATTCTATTAAATTACAAAAGTTTTTGTATGGACTAAATCAATCTGTATGTATATGGTATAACCGCTTTAGTGAATGTTTAATTAAAAAAGGTAATACTAATGATCCAATACGCTCATGTGTTTTTATTAAGAAAAATGGGTCAAATTTTGTGATAATTGCTGTATATGTTGATGATTTTGATTTGATCAGGATTCCTGAAGAGATCCAAATTACTATTGAATATTTGAAAAATGAATTTGAGATAAAAAATTTTGGAAAGACAAAATTCTACCTTAATTTACAAATTGAACATTTGGAAGGCAAAATTTTTGTGTACCAAATTGCTTATACCTAGAAGGCATTAAAGCGATTTTATATGAATAAAGCATATATATTAAGTATTCCAATGGTCGTCAGATCACTAGATTCTATTAAGGAGTTTTTTAGACCACAAGAGGAAAATGAAAAGATACTTGGTCCTCAAGTACGATATTTCAGTACAATTGGTGTACTAATGTATCTTACTAATTGTATAAACATGATATATTATTTGTATTAAATTTATTAGCAAAATTTAGTTTCTCTCCTACAAGACGATATTGGGTGGTATTAAACATATTTTTTGTTATTTCTAAGAAACAATTGATCTTTATTTATTTTATTCAAATAAATCTAAGGCTGAATTTCTTGGTTATGCTGATGTTGGGTATTTATTTAACCCATATAAAGCAAGATCTCAGGTTGGTTATCTATTTATATGTGGCGGTACAACTATTTCTTGGCGATCTACAAAACAATCAACAGCCGCCATTTTATCGAATCATGCTGAAATAATAGCAATTCATGAGGTCAGTTGAAAATATGTTTGGTTAAGATCAATGACCTACTACATCCAGAAGAGTTGCGGGTTATCCTCCAAGAAAGAAAATCCTCCAACTATATTATATGAAAATAATTCAGCTTGTATAATTTAATTGAAAGGAAGATATATTAAAGGAGATATAACGAAACATATTTCACCAAAATTCTTCTTTACTTATGATTTGCAAAGAAATGGTAAAATTGATGTGAAACAAATCCGATCAGATAATAATTTGAAAGATTTATTTATCAAAGCATTATTGATTGCAACATTTGAGAAATTGGAGAAGAATATTGGAATGCATTGGCTAAAAGATCTCAAATAATGTTTGCATCAGGGAGAGAAATTAATACACAAGAATAGTGTACTCTTTTTCTATTACTTGGGTTTTGTCCCATTGAATTTTTCTCTAGTAAGGTTTTAATGAGGTATATTTTTTGTATAATGGACATTCAAGAGGGAGTGTTATGAAACAACTAAAGATGTGGATGTTCATTTGTATTCTCGAAAAAATTGATTCATGAATCCTCCACAAAATTCATTGGTACATTGGGATGAATCTTTTCGTTATTCGTTAGTTCATTAATGGAGCTCTACTATTCATGAATGAGTGTTTAATAGGATTCATGTATTTTTTATTTTGTATTGCCTATATATAGAAGTATTCTAATCTCTCTTGTACCAACTTCATGCTGATAGCAATGCCAATAGTTGAAATAATACGAAAATAGTTCTCAATTCTTTCTCTACTTCTTACTTTACTATTTCAATCACTATTTTAGTAGTTTATTTTATTAGTTTCACAATACCCTTGATTGGGATGATCCCAATACCATTGTAGGTGATGTCTGAAATTAAAAGCCGTAAACATCTCACTAAATCAAAATTCTCTTTGTTTAAAAAATTAAGGAAATCTACTTCAAGAAAAACTATGTCTATGGAACATTAACAAGTTATTTCAAGTTAACATTTTACTCCTCAAGATAATAAAGGATATTAACTTCATTGCAAACTATGTCTTTAAAGTAGCATCTCAAAGTTATTACATAAATATTCTTGATAATCATAGAGAAGGCATTGAAATTTATAGCCCTAAGCCATTACATAATGACTAAATTTTATAATAAGGGTAACTTCAGTAAGGAAATGTAAGTCACCTAACTCCAATTCGCCAATTGTAGGCAGTGAAATCTCATAGTGGAAATATATTTGATACATATAAAAATATGTAAGAGAAGAGGATTTTAATAATCCTAAGTACATAAAACATATCCAACTCCTATATTTGAGACTGGCATACATTCTAGGCAGAATTACCGCTAAAATAACCACAACTCTCTTTAATTTTTTTCGTCACTCTCCTCAACTGAAAACAATAAGTAAACACACTATATATAGCATACAAGATCTCGTAATTAGGAAACTACTAAGACAATAAACTATCAAATAATTACTCTATACCTTAGCCAAATAAACTACTAAATTTTGATTAAACTTGAACTTCTAATTTATAAATTGAATACATTAGCTACCAGGAACTTGGCTTAATTATGCTAGTAATGCCTCTGTTAACCAATTTTTTAAACCAAAATTTTCATAATAGCTCCACATTACAACCAACAAAATTTTTTTTTATTGAAAGTATTGAAAAGCTTTGTTCATCTTTGCAATCCACATAACTAGATAGATCAAGTCTTATCAATCACTTCACATTAATTCATTAGTTTCCTTGAATGACATCTGGTATCAAGACTTTTACATTTGCAAAACAATCACAACGAACAAGTAGACAAGAATTATTTTTCATCTCTTTCGTATCATCAAAATATTAACAACTATGACAGGATCTTTTTTTCTAATCACTGTCCAACAACAACTCAACGAAGTCTCTTTTTTAATATTTTTATTCAATTAGGTTCAATTTTTTCTAATTGTCAAATAACTTGATACTAAGGACCAATCCAGTGGCCTAATTGATACATGAACTTTTTTCTAATTGTCAAATAACTTGAGTACCAAAACTAATCTAGTCACTCGGGGTGTGCATCGAAATAGAAAGTGGGAATTCGGTAGTTTGAATTCGGCTAATTCGGTAAATTGCTAACTCAAATTTTGATCTATTTCAATTTCAAATTACCAATTTTCGAATTCAAATTTGTTCCGTTTTCAATTTAGAATTCAGTTTAACACCAAAATTACCAAATTCATCCTCAGTTCAGCGAAACAAAAGCACAATCTACTCAATCTGGAATTTACATTTCAGTGATTTCACAACAAAATTAACCGAATTAACCCATGTCAATTGCACACAACACAAGAATAAGCACAATTCAGATTTCATAACATCACAAATTCACGATTGAAAGTTGAAATGAACTAAGTTGTGCACCATTCACAAAGGACAACTAACAAGGCAATCACAACTTTACTACAACTATAAACCAATATCCAGCAACAATGATTCAAAAGAAAGAATGCCAAATCACATGGCCACAAGTCACAAGTTGCTCACAAGAATCACAGCCACACACAATTGATAGATTACAGTCACTACACAGTAATTAACCAAGTATGATTGTCCATTCAGCCAACAACAGCACAAAAAAAAAAGACAAGAGAAAGTGAATAAGGATTATCGCAGCCACATCAACATGTCCAATCCACAGAGGATAGGCTCCCAAGTTCCAAATCTGAAAATGATAATCACCATTCAAGACCTTAATTCAAATATCAATTATTGTGCTTTCTGCACCTCTCTTGACACAACCTGTTATACAAGATAATAAAAAGAATGAAGTATCTTAAGAATATCTAAGAAATGAAAAAATATTTCAAATTTGTAAGCAATAAAGAATGTAATTTACCATATTTAAATTCTTCAAGCTGCTCCAAGGATTCTTCTACATCAACTCTTCCATAGATGCCCAAACAAAATCTTGTGCACATATCAATGCTTGCACAATCCTAGGAGTTAAAGATCTTCTAAGTGTCTCAAGAACACGTCCTCCAGTACAAAAGGTAGATTTGGATTCAATTGTAGAGACTGGGATAGCCAAAACATCTCGAGCCATTTTGGAAAGTATTGGAAACTGAAGACGGTTACCCTTCCATCACATCAAGTAGGGATGTGCATATTCGGTATTTTTTATTTATTGACTGATTTCGAATTCAATTTGATAAAATGAAATCGATAAAATGGAAAACAATCAGTAAAATGAAAGTTCCAATTTCATCAATATCAAATTAGAGTCAAAATCGGATTGCGGAGTTCATAAATTCGACAAATCAATTTCGAATTCATAATTCGCAAATGAAAACAGGTACCAGTTTCGATTTTGATATCGACTATATATAGTTATGTTATCAAAACAATAATACTTATTAGAAACTACTTCTATTATATTATACAATAATAGTTATTATAATTTACCATTTACCAAACAAATAAGAAATAACAAAAAACACACACAAATGACAAATGACTTATGAGACCAAAATCCTTTAGGTTTTGACTCCAACTCCATAACCCCAGAGCTGCTGCTGCCGTCCACATTCCACACTCCCTCTGCCCCTTTCGGCTTTTGCCGCCCAAACCAGCGGCCACAGCCATCACAACACTCACGGCTCGTCGTCGTCCTCCTCTTGATTAACTGATTCAGGCATTCAACTCTCACAAGTAGCTGTAATCCACCGGCAGATCCAACACGCTCAGTTGCTCGCAGCTCATCATCCTTTTCTTGTTGCTTGTCAACTACTTTGCAAAACGGATTCAACGGAAGAAGAGGTAAGACTCACAGCTGGTTCTGGTTTCCTATTACCATTCTTTTTGTGTTAAAAAAATAGAAAACTAGCTGCTTGAATTTGGACAAAATTGTTCCTCTATTTGTTTCATGTTAAAGAATGGCAAAATATAGGAAAGTTTTTTTTTCTGAGTTTTTGTTGAAAATGTCCGATTTTGGATTGGAGGGTTCATAGTTGGCGGTTTTGGATTTAGGATTCGGGCTTCATTTCTCAAGTTGTAATGAAGTAATGTCAAGAAAATGATCATTTTTAGTGTTCTCGGTTTTGGCAAGAAATTAGTGGCCTTACTAATTCTGATTTCAACTAACCACGCAAGGCAATTGATTTGTGATGTTATTAGCAATTTCTTGGATCAGTGATTTGACATGGTTCCTAGTTAGTTGCCATAAAATGTCTAAGGTAGAGCACTCATTGAAAGTGGTGGTTCAGAATTATGGGCAGTTTTGAATTATGGCCTTACTACTATGATTCATATTTCTTTAATTTTTCTTTATGGGCAATTTAGAATTATGTGACTGAAAATTGCATAACTTTGTGAGGTTGTACACTTTGTACTTGTTCAATTTTGTGAATTAATGATTTTCCTAATTGTTAGACAGTCTAAGAATCTGAACATGTCTGAAGAGATGGATCACAACCTTGAGGAGAGTACAGGAAAGGTCAATAGCTTGGAATCATTTTATTCCAGAATTCATCAATGGTGTTCGGCATGGAAAGTGCATGTGTTGTTCAAAAGTTATTGCTGTTGATAGGTGTCGAGCCTGTACAATAATAAATACCTACTTGAAAAAAATAAAATTTTTATATATAGCGGTGGGTAGGGTCGAATCCACAAGAACTGGAGATAATTTGTTTTTTCTAGAATTCAGAATATGGAGGAATATGAATAATTAAACAAATCAAATAAAAAGACCCAACTAACAATTTATTAAAAATTAAACAATAATAAATAAACTCTAGCCAAGAAATAACTTTAAAGATGGTTCATTCAATTAATCATGGATGCAATAATAATTTCATTCACTCACTGATAAACAAGTTATAACTGCCAAACAAGCGATGACAATCAATTTCTCCTTACTGTATCGGTGATCAAGGTACGACCGTTAATCACTTCCCTAATCAAGAAATAATCTTGGGTACGACCGTAGAGTTCAATTTTCCAATTACCTTAAGAATTAGAGAAGCTCTGTTCTAACCAAATAACATGCTACGAGAGTTATTTTAAATTAGCACATACGTTCTCCTGACACAAATTTAATCATGCCAATCACCACTAATTGAAAGTAATTAAACAATTACGAATTTAACTGCCCTAACTGGTTTTAGGTTATTAGATTAATTAAATACTGAGCGCCTTTGATATTCAAACAAAATAATAGCCAGAAGAAATTGAATTAGAGAACATACGAATACCAATAAATAAAAGAAATAAAAATAATTAATTCGATCTCACAATTTTAGATGAATCACATCCTCCGCTGTTCCTTGACTAGAAAAAGAAGATTTAGCTACTCATCATAGAAGGAAATCCGCAAGACTTCATCGATAATAATTGCTTATGTTTTCTCCGAAAGTTAACGAAAGACAAGAAGGAAAAGAAAAAGACAAACGACGGCCGTATCCTCAGGCTCCAAAGAGTCGAGCCCTCAAATTCGTTTTTGGCCAAAGTCTGCATCAAACGGGATTCTGTCTTTTCCTCTTTTCTTGTTTTCTTTGTTTCCTAATTGAAGTATACTACCAAATGAAAACTAGTCTCCTAAATAGAAAAATAAATCACAAAAGAAAATATTTCAAGTTTTCTAATTCAACAATAAAACTAATAATGAAAATTCAAATCTTCCAAATCTTCCTCTAAAACTGCCTAGAGTTTGCATCGAACTTGGAAACAGGCTCTGAACATGTGAATCCCAAATTAACTAGAAAATTACCTCTTTTAATTACGTTTTGCTCCTTTTTCTACAATTAACACCATTAACCAAATATAAATAGAATCTATTAATTAAAATAATATTTGGCTAAAATCAAGGAAAAATAATCATAAATTAAATAGCAATTTTGCACCTTATCAATTTTCTCCACACCTAAACCATGATTGTTCTCAAGCATGAGAATAACAAATCAAATAATCAAATTCAAATAATGACTATTGCTCAAATCTTCTATTGCCAAGATACGATTAAAACATATGTCAAACATTATTGGCAATTTTCAAGAAATATCTTTCCAGTTAACTTTCAAGATCAAGAACCTTTCCAATTTATGACTGACTAATTTAAGAATATAAACTATTCAATCAACATCCGTCAACAAACGGTTTAACTATTAAGCAAAATTTCAACATTAAAACTCATACATAAGCAGGCCAATGTAACCATCCACAATCTCATACATTTTTTTTTTTTGTATTTTTCACTCTTAGCCCAACCTTTCTTTTTTTCTTTTGTTTCTTCTTTTCTCTTTTTTTTTTCAAGAAAAATTGATAGAGAGATAATTGTGCGTTTTATTCATTGATATTTGGTCTTGATTTTGGCCATTTATTGTTTAGAGTAATGGGGTTCTGCTTATATTTGGTATTTGTGTTATTTGCAGGCAAAAAAGTGTTAAAAGTGACAAAAAGAGGCAAAATTCCGGAAGACTAGTCAGTTCAGAACGTGCCCACGCTAGACACTGCAGAGTTGCGTGAAAAAGACGGACTGCGGGACCTGTCCCTGGAAAATGCTGCAATTCTTGGGAGATGTGCTTGAAGTTCCGTGGGATTAGGAAATATCTTCAAAGAATACCTTTGGCAACAACTCAAGGAGGAAAATAAGGAAACTATCTTTTATGGAAACAAACTCTCGATTGGCAAAGAAGGAGGCGGCGGCGAGACTTTAAATAGGACAGCAATAGACTAGGGTCTGGGATCTTTTATTTTTTTTCCTTTCTTATACGTGAGTTGGAGACTAGCGGTTATGCCGCTCTTTACTTTTCTTCAATCGGCTAAACTCCAGGAAAGCCTTCAATTGCTTCATGATTATGCAGCAATGCTAGTTCTTTTATCTAGTTAAGGAATAATCAAGACTCGGTGCACAAATAATTGTGAGATCTTTTTTATTGTTTTAAATTCAGCATTTTTGAGTATTTAATTATTCTCTTTTTTTACAGTCTATTATTGTTTGGATATATTGGATCAAGGTGACAAGTTGTTCAATTGTCTGAATAGTATACTGCCAATTAGGACAAGAGTGCATATCATTTGATTGTCTTAAATTAGTGACGAACGACACAATTTCATTGCCTCACAAGCAGTCTAATTTGGGTCGTGGGAATAGTTAATCTAGTTTAAATGAACGCGCATGTGTGTTTGTTAACTAGAATTGGGTCTCTCTAATTCCTAAAGTTGTGAATAGATTAAACCCTTCGAGCATTTCTGGAGTTATCTAATTTACAAGAGGATAATTTAAGAGCGTCTCTGGACTACCATATAATTAAGGAGAGATTAGTGGTTCGGCGATTGTTGAATTGCTTTAACCAATTTATTTACGAACGTGTAAATTAATTCAGATATCTATGATCAATTGCGTGAACCGGTGCCAAGATTATCTCCTTGACTAGGTTGTGTCAATTAACTGTTTGTTATATTCTTTAGCTACTTTACTTTTGCGAATTAGAAATTCAGTACCCTTACATCTTTAATTTGTTTAGTTTATCTCTCCCCCAAAAATTTTTCAATTATCTGTGTGATAAATCTACCAGTTCCCTAAGGAGATGACCCTACTTGCTACTATACTCATTCAAGTTTTGGTAGTAGGTCTAATATAAATTTTATTTTTGGTAGTTTGACACCCACCAAATTTTGACGCCGTTGCCGGGGAAATACCATCGACCCATTGCATGAATGCCAATTTTCTTCTTCATCCCAATGACCTTTCCAAAGCATACCCATAAATTTTCCAAAAATTAGTAAGTGCAAGCACAACCAAGGACTTCACCCAATTATCTCAAAAGAACACATATTGACAACAACACTTCAGAACTTTTTTTTTTCTTTTGTGTTTTTTTCTTTCTTGGTGTGCTCCTTTTCTTCTCTTTCTCCCCATTCTTTCTTTTTGTTCTTTCTTTTTGTTCTTTTTTCTTTTTCTTTCCTTTTGTTTTGTTTCAAATACGCCCAACCACATGGAAATATAGACACACTCGCTAATTTCCATCATCTCCTTTTAACTCAATTCGAAATTATCATGCACTGAAATCAAGGCATTCCTTTGACACGGAATAGAAACAAAGAGGGTTCAAACACAAGAGTTTAGAGGGTGACACAGTGAGTTATTAAACAAAGAAAAGGTTTAGGTTCAACCATGGTCAACTAGGGGAGATCTGATGAGGGTTGGTCTTTAGAATGCAAAAATGGTTAACCTAAGTGCCCTTATCATTCTAATGCATTAAATTCAAGAGTGCGGTCTTGATATGCATAACAAAGCAAGTTTTAGAACAATCAAATCATGTGTGATATCATTCAATGAAAGAACATAGAGCAGTTATCAATGCAACACTCATTGGCTCAACAACTCACAAAATGGTTACAAATTGCCAAATCTTGCAAAATTCATCATTCATTTCCATTATCAAGAAACCAAGACATTTAACCCACATAATAGCACTGTTTATGCTTGTAGAGTAATTGCAATCATTATCATAGCATCAAATTCTAACAATTTTTAACTACTCCTCCCCACACCTGAAGCCTATATTGTCCTCAATGTAACAAAGAAAAACAGAAACCAAGTAGAAAGGAGCTAGAACTTCCCTGAATGCTGAAAGGACGCTTTTGTGTCTGAATAGAAGAATGGAGTTGCAAGGCTGTGAGACGGTCATCCAGATGATCAACTTGTTCACCCAACCCATGAAGGACATTCGCCAAGGCGCGAAACTAAAAATCCCCAAGTACACAAGATGCAGAGGGATGGACGTCGAGGGAGTATGGGGCAGCAATGGCGAGCAGTGGCAGATGACCGTGGGTTGTGTCGCGTCGCGCGATAGCGGCGGCGGTCTATGGTTGAGAGGCGTTACCACACTTAAGAAACATAAGCCGGTTGCCCATTCTTTGTAACAACACCCATGAAATTTTCTGTGAAGCGTGGGCACGCCTTTTAAACCAAAGTCTTCTGTTCACCAGTTTGTCGACAACTTCTGGAGCAACCCTGCAAAGCGTGGGCATGCCTATGAAGCCACAGTCTTCTGCCTAATACCAATAAAGCACTAAAAATGAGACATAATAATAATAATAATAATAATATAGAATTAAAGAGAAAAATGAAAGATAATAATAATGAAGAGTGTAGTCTTTGGATTGCCTCCCAAGCAGCGCCTCTCTTTAACGTCTTTGGCTAGACATTGTCCTGTTTATTCACGGAGGATAAAATCTTGTGACTCGTTTCAATGCTTCATCCTCTGTATAGTCCTGAAAACCCTCGTAAATAGAGTAATCATTGAGCACACGAGGTACGGTCTTCCATGGATTTGTAGATGGCACCAAACAATTAAGTAATGACCTTAATTCTTCACTCACTTGTGAGGACTTGTAAAATTCCTTATATTTTTCTTAAAATTCCTTTTAATTTGGAAATTATTATTTTACAATAGCTGTACTACTCATTCACTTCCCCACTAATTACAAATAATCATAGAACCAAGGGTTTCCCTTTTACTTTCACCGTTAAGAGAAACTAGGGTTTTACGTCTTTTCGTAGTGTGAGTATCGGTGCGGAGTGTGTATTAAATTTAGTGATTAATAGGGAGTTTTCGATGATATTAAATGTGTGATTAGAAGTAATAATAATAAGTTAGTGAATTATAAGTGAAACCCTAGTACGTGCGAGTTAAAGAAAAAACGTTGTGAACCGACGTGTACCGTTCACTACTGATTGAACACACCACTTGACCACCACTTCATTACCTTAATCTCATTGTCATTAGTGCCAAAATATCAAGTCTAATTATCCTATTGAGCCAGCCGAAATTTTTGACTAGAAAAAAAAAGGGAAAAGAAAAAAATTCAAGATGAAATCTTATAGTGACAAGTGGAGGGAATCCAACCATCTTTGACCCAAGCCAAGACCAATATTCTTAACCTTTTTTGGACTTCATTCTTCTTCATTTTCTTGTCATGGTGGCCGAACCTTGAGGGAGCAAAAAGAGAGAAGAAAATTTCTTTTACATCTTGGGGCTTAGCTTGTTTTGAGTAAAAATCAAGAATCTAAACTGATTAATCTCCTAGTTAGGCACTTGGGAAGTTTGGAGTACTAAAAGTTTGAAAGGAAAGGTTGAGGTTTCCCTTGAAAGTATCTTGAGCAAGGTACCAAGGCTGGTTTTTCCATTTACTTTCTCTTAAGCATGTTTAGTTTGTATAGCAACCTAAATTTTTGGCTAATGAGAGTTATTTCAGTGGTTTTGATGATTATGGTGGTTTGTTTGAGTTAAGGTTTGTATTATTCAGTTGCATTGCTTATTGTTTAGATAGCATATGATGTTTCTAAGTTGGCTAGGTAGTTGGGATGGTAGTTTAAGACATGAATGAGTATTTTTTACTTTGGTTTCATCAAATTCCAGTTTTAAGGATTGAAACAGCCCTGTTCTGACCAGCATCATTCGTATATGTTGGAGGCCGAATTAGGTTTAGGTTAAAACATAAAAGTTGTAGGAAATGATATTTTATAGCTGCCTGTAAAATTTCAACTCGATCGGAGTACAGTACCATGTGAAATGATCGAAATACCCTTGACTACCATAGGTAGAGTGCTGTGGACAGTTTTGATATTTCATCATTCTGGTCTCGTTTTTTCACCTTGATCCGTATGAAACTAGCTATTAGCCAAAATATGAAAGTTGTAGTGCTATGTTTTAGCTTTTCATCGCATTTGAAAATGTCTCGATCGGACTTTTGTAGCCTGAGTTATTGTCATTTGAACACAGTGCTGTTAACCAACCTGATGGTGAAATTTTGGTTCTATAATTTGTAAATTTAACCTAGATACACTATGAACTGGGTTGAGTTGTCTTCATCAAAGTTGTAGGCTTTTGTCTTAGCTTCAAAACGGTATACGTTTCATCCCAATTCGATAAACGTAACTCCAGTTGTGACCAAAATTCTATAAGATGTCAAATCTGCTGTTTAGCTTTTTGCCTTCAAAACTGATTTCCGATTGTATTATTACACTTGTGTTGTAATTGGTTGATTTGGAGCCTAATTGAAGGGCTATTTTAGTAACATTACTAGTGTGTGATTGGGGGGTTGAATTGAGAAACAATGAAGCCATAAATAGCTGGAAAATAGGTAAAACCAAATTACGTGCTGCCCAAATTATCGCTTGAGGGTTAGGTAGAGTTACTCGTAACTTGAATAAGGATTTGGGAACGAATCTAACTTGAATTATCTAGGGTATTCGAGTTCCCTTTTGTGGAGGTATATAAGTTGGAATTCGGCCGAAACTTGTACCCTTGGAAAAATGGAATTTACGACTAATAGAAATACGTTTTACTCGTTTCTTCAACGCAAATGGTTTTCAATGTATATTTGCTTCAAAGTTTCACTGTTTGAAGAGCGAGCAAGAGTTTTAACAAATATTCCTAAATGAGTTTCAATTACTTGATTCTCGTTAAACGGAACGTCTAAGTTTCGAACTTTAGTCGATTTTCAAAGTTCTTAAATGATATTTTATTATAGATTTGGACTCCAAACCAGGATTACTACCTGAACGTGATCACTAAAAGCACTACATTTGGTAAGTGCTTCCAAATACCTGCTTGCACTTGATACTTGTGTTTAATACCTGAACAATGTGTGTACATGATATATGAGTGGATTGATCGGGCAAGCGTGTATTTTATCGCACTTACCCTAATGTGATTTGTTCTTGGTCATTAATTTCAGTTGAATTGATATACATGCATATGAATTATATCTTGTTTGGAATTCCAGAAACCCTATGGCTAGTTAATCGAGTCGAGCCGGCAAGGTCTGGTCGATTAGATAACAAACCCTGGGTAGTTAGTGATGTCGAGTGGAGTGTTATCTTCTCGACTAATCGTTATACTCGAGTATTACCATCAGTGTTTATCTTGGAGTTCGGGTCCGATAAGGGGTTTGGTTGGTGGAATGAGATTGGAGTTAAGTGATGTACTACTGGACTAGTTACCTTACTTGAAAGTTGACGGAGTGTCAACTACTATTTGATCAAGTTATGGTGGAACTGGTTTACCAAAAGCAACTGTATCCTTTTACGGGAAATACTAAAAATGAAATGTTGACTGTACAAAGTGTATTGCTCGTTATTTCACTATTATGTTACATTCAACGGTTAATTAATGGTCAATTTGCTATTTGCAACATCACTGAATTTTAGCTCACTCCGTTAATTTTGTTTTCCTTACAGGGGGTACGAGCGAGGCACGAGATTTGTAAAGACTAGTGTAGTCTAGTTGTTTTTGAATTTTGAAGTTGTACTCGCGTTAGCATCCGACTAGAGTTGTTTGTACTTGAATTGTAAATATGTTAAAGTGTTTTGGTGTGTAGAAGCCTTGTATCTGCGTTTGAACATCAATATATATATTAAATTTGAACTTGCTATGGTATTTTATTTTCTATGGATGTACATTATTTTCTCGAACTCTAGTGAGTGAGTCCTAACGAAAGTTGGGCAGGCTACTCGTTAAACCCTAAGGTACGCCCTAGGGGGAGGTGGGGTCGTCATAAGATGGTATCAAGAACTCCTATTGAACTCGTGCCGGGAGAGAATGCTCGGACTGTGGGGATTGGCCTTGTTAAGTGTGAAACAATATCTATTGTTGGGGACCGTAGATATGTATGTTGGATAGAAATCTCTAATATGGGTGATTTACTCTTGGGACCGGGCCGGCTCAAATTGTGAATTATTTTATTGTGGATTCCTGTACCCGAGTACCAAAGAGTGATACTTTATGACAAGTTCAATATCTCGAGTGATATTAGATAAGTTTGGATGGCAAAGCCAAGGTACAGGGGATGCGAATAGTCTGGACTTGGAATATATTGAAGATATTAGTGAGATTTGGGGACCCTTCTTATTCACGTGTGCGTACTTGGTTGTACTTCTTCAAGTTTTGATTAAGTGTAGTGCTTGAACAATACGTAGAGTTATGTCCCATAGTATATGTGAATTGCTATGATAGAACGTATGTTATTTTCAATGTGTTCTATTATATTTCATTTTATGATTTGAAAATACTTTTATTGAACTGTATAATTACTTTATTTTGCTTATACTATATAGGCTGTTGTTCAAAAGAGGTATGGAGGGTAGGCGGAGTCAAGGACGTGGAACTACCCGAGGATGTGGTTCTAACCGTGGCTGTGGGGTTAGACAGACACAAGAACCAGTACGGGAACCGAGAGAGTAGAGAGGTGAAACGGTTGAGCCACAATCTGGACCTCGAGCTGAAGGGGGGACCAGGTAGCAACGGCAATTTAGCAAATGACCAATATACTTACTCGACTGGTAGAGCAACAGTGTCAAACCCCTGTTAATCAATTTAGGGATCTTGAAATAGGGCAAGATAGGGCTCTAGAGAGATTCCAAAAGTTTTCTCCTCCGAAATTCCTGGGAGGACCAGACCCTGAGGTAGCAGAGAGATGGTTAGAAACCATGATCAATATATTCGCCACTTTAAACTGTGCAGAGGATAGGCAAGTGCAATTTGCTATTTTTCAATTTGAGGGTCCAGTCAGGGTTTGGTGGAACGTAATTAGGGTTAAATGGGAGAGAGAAGGGACTGTATGGACCTGGTTGAAATTCGTAAGAGAGTGTAATGAGAAATAACTTCCACCGATAGTCTAGGAAAAGAGGGAGGATGGGTTTATTAAGCTCCATCAGGGAACCCTAAGTGTATCTGAGTACGAGACTCAGTTCACTAAGTTATCGAAATTTACTCCGAATTGATAACTACGGAGTAAAGGAGGGTTAGGAGGTTTGTACAGGGATTCAATGTGGAAATACAGGAGGCTTTGGCAGTGGCACAAATTAATACTTTCACCAAAGTTCTTGAGAAAGTCCAGAGGATAGAAATTGTTAGGGCACAGGTAAGGACTTTTCATGCAAAACGGAGAGGTGCGCCTGGTGGAAGTCAAGGGCAGGAACAAGGTGATCTAAATATGCCACCCTCCAAGATGGGTCGAGGAGATAGTGGGGAGAAAATTTCGGGGACACCTAAGAAAGTTACCCTAAGAGGAGCCCCAGGTGGAAGGAGACAAGCAAGAGGTACCGCGCAGGGAGGTCAGACCTCAGCTTCTCGAGTATCTTGTGGGTACTGTGGAAAAATCAACCACACAGAGGATAATTGTTGGCGAAAAGGCTCGAAAGTGTTTAGATATGGAAGTTCTGAGTACTAGAAAGCCAATTGTCCATTGATCGGTGATACCCAACTAGTCGGCAAATCAAGGCCTAAACAACCGATTGTATGAGGGGATAAACTCAGAGTGCCAGCCAGAGTGTATGCCTTAGACCACCAAGGTACGATTCATGATGTCCATTGGCTGACTAAAAGTTTTGTTAATGGTGAGACTTAGGAACTAGAAAAGGACATGTAAGAAAAAATACCCTGAGATATTTACGAATGAATATATGAATTTCGAGGTCGAAATTCTTTTAAGGGAAGAGAGTATGAGGACTTGTAAAATCCCTTATATTTTTCTTAAAATTCCCTTTAATTTGAAAATTATTACTTTACAATAACTGTACTACTCATTCACTTCCCCACTAGTTACAAATAATCATAGAACCAAGGGTTTCCCTTTTACTTTCACCGTTAAGAGAAATTAGGGTTTTACGTCTTTTCGTAGTGTGAGTATTGGTGCGGAGTGTGTATTAAATTTAGTGATTAATAGTGAGTTTTAAATGATATTAAATATGTGATTAGAAATAATAATAATAAATTAGTGAATTATAAGTGAAAACCCTAGTACACGCGAGTTAAAGAAAAACGGTGTGTACCGACGTATACCGTTTACTAACGATTGAACACACCACTTGACCACCATTTTATTACCTTAATCTCATTATCATTAGTGCCAAAATATCAAGGCTAATTATCCTAGTGAGCCAGCCGAAATTTTTGACTAGAAAAAGAAGGGAAAAGAAAAAAAATTCAAGATGAATTCTTATGGTGACAAGTGGAGAGAATCCAACCATCTTTGACCCAAGCCAAAACCAACCTTCTTAACCTTTCTTGAACTTCATTCTTCTTCATTTTCTTTCATGGTAGCCGAACCTTGAGGGAGCAAAAAGAGAGAAGAAAACTTCTTTTACATCTTGGGGCTTAGCTTGTTTTGAGTGAAAATCAAGAATCTAAACCGATTAATCTCCTAGTTGGGCACTTGGAAAGCTTGGAGTACTAAAAGTTTGAAAGGAAAGGTTGAGGTTTCCCTTGAAAGCATCTTGAGCAAGGTACTAAGGCTGGTTTTTCCATTTATTTTCCCTTAAGCTTGTTTGTGACGGCCCCACCTCCCCCTGGGGCGTACCTCAGGGTTCGGCGGGTCGCCTGCCCAACTCTCGCCAAATTCACTCACTCATAGCTCAAAAAAAAATAACATACATCCATAGAAAATAAATGACACATCCACTTCAACTTAATATATACATTGAATCTCAAATCCAGATACAAAGCTTCTACACACCAAAATACTTCAAAGTGTTTACAATTCGAGTACAATCAACCCTAGTCGAGTGCTAGCGTGAGCACCATTTCAAAACTTCAAAACTAGACTACTCTATACCAGTCTCACGCCTCGCTCGTACCCCCTGTAAGGAAAACAATGACGTGGAATGAGCTAAAAGCCAGTAAGGTTCCAAATAGTAAGTTGACCATTATTTAAAAGTATAAGTATCACGTAACAAAGTAATGAGCATGAAAAGGTCATAAAAGTGAGCAATAACACTTCAAATAGCAAATCTCAAAGTGAGCGAGTGTAAAGTTTTTCTTTTAAAACGAAACAATAACACAATAAGTACTAATCATTCCAAAGTATAAGGATACGGATGGCTCTCAGGAGCCAAATTCCATTGCATTACCAGAGCTTGATCAAGTAATAGTTGACACTCCGTCAACTTTCAAGTAAGTAACCAATCCAGTAGAGCACCACTTAAACTACTCTCCGTCCACCATCCAAACCCCTTATTGGGCCCGAACTCCAAATAAACATGGTGGTAATACTCGAGTATACCGATTAGTCGAGGAGATAACACTCCACTCGACAACACTAGATACCCATGGTTCGTTATCTAATCGACCAAACCCTTTGGCTCGACTCGATTAACTAGCCAGTGGGGTTTGGGTCCCCGAAAAGTCGATGAGATATCATCTCCAATCGACTGAATCAAAATAAAAGTACGGAGACGGGAATGAGAGCACCTTCCACTCACATTGAGTGTGGTACATGCTGCTCAGCACTTACAAGTCAAGTACAAGTATATCAAGTCAATTGCAACAATAAACAAGTATATATCATATTAGGGCAAGTGCGATAAAATACACTCTTACCCGATCAAACAAATTGCATATCATTAAATCACATTGGTCAAGTATTGAAAACAAGTGTCCAGTTCACTCAGGTATTTGGAAGCACTCACCAAAAGACGCGGTGCCTTTACGGGTTACGTTTGATTTATTCCGTGTGAGTCCGAATCTGCGATAAAACATTGTTTAAGAGCTTTTGAAAGTAACTAAGGTTCGAAACTTAAACGTTTCGTTTAACGAGAATCACATAATTGAAACTTATTTGGAGAATATTTGTAAACTCATGCTCGCTCTTAAAATTTGAAACTTTGAAACAATTATACTTTGAAATACCTTTGAGTCGAAGAATATAGAAAACGTATTTCTATTAGTCGTAAATTCATTTTTCCAAGGATACAAGTTTCGGCCGAATACTAACTTATATACCTCTATGAAAGAGAACTTGAATACCTAGACGATTCAAGTAAGATTCGTTCTGAATTCGTACTCAAGTCGCGAGTACCTCTACCTAACTCTCGAGTGTAAATTTTGGCAGCACGCCCTTTGTGTTTACCTATTTTCCAACCATTTATGGTTCATTATTCTTTTCTCAATTCAGCCCCAAAACACATACAATTAATCTCATACAATAGCCGTTCAATAGGCTCAAAATCATCCACGTACAACACAAGTATAATAATCAATCGGAAATCAAGTTTTGAAGGCAAAAGACTAAATAGCAGATTCGACATCTTATAACATTTTGGTCACAACTGGAGTTACGTTTACCAAATTGGGATGAAACTTATACCGTTTCGAAGCTGAGTCAAAAGGCTACAATTTTGATGAAGACAGCTCAACCCAGTTCATAGTGTATCTAGGTCAAATTTACAAATTACAGAACCAGAATTTCACCATCAGGCTGGTTATCAGCATTGTGTTCAAATGACAATAACTCAGGCTACAAAAGTCCGATTGAGACATTTTCAGATGCGATGAAAAGCTAAAACATAGCATTACAACTTTTGTATTTTGGACAATTGCTAGTTTCATACGGATCAAGGTGAAAAAACGAGGCCAGAATGATGAAATGTCAAAACTGTCCACATAACTCTACCTATGGCAATCAAGGGTATTTCGGTCATTTCACATGCTACAGTACTCCAATCAAGCTGAAATTTTACAGGCAGCTATAAAGCATCATCTTTTACAACTTTCATGTTTTAACCTAATCCTAATTCGGCCTCCAACATATACGAATGATGCTGGTCAGAATAGGACTATTTCAATCCTTAAAACTGGAATTTGATGAAACCAAAGTAGAAAATGCTCATTCATGTCTTAAACTATCATCCCAACTCCCTAGCCAACCTTAGAAACATCATATGCTATCTAAACAATAAGCAATACAACTGAATAATACAAACCCTAAGTCAAACAAACCACCATAATCATCAAAACCACTTAAATAACTCTCATTAGTCAAGAATTTAGGTTGCTATACAAACTAAACAAGTTTAAGGGAAAGTAAATGGAAAAACCAGCCTTAGTACCTTGCTCAAGATGCTTTCAAGGGAAACCTCAACCTTTCCTTTCAAACTTTTAGTACTTCAAGCTTCCCAAGTGCCCAACTAGGAGATTAATCGGTTTAGATTCTTGATTTTTACTCAAACAAGTTAAGCCCCAAGATGTAAAAGAAGTTTTCTTCTCTCTTTTTGCTCCCTCAAGGTTCGGCCACCATGACAAGAAAATGAAGAAGAATGAAGTCCAAGAAAGGTTAAGAAGGTTGGTCTTGATTTGGGTCAAAGATAGTTGGATTCCCTCCACTTGTCACCATAAGATTTCATCTTGAATTTTTTCTTTTCCCTTCTTTTTCTAGTCAAAAATTTCGGCTGGCTCACTAGGATAATTAGGCTTGATATTTTGGCACTAATGACAATGAGATTAAGGTAATGAAGTGGTGGTCAAGTGGTGTGTTCAATCGGTAGTGAACGGTACACGTCGGTTCACACCGTTTTTCCTTAACTCGCGCGTACTAGGGTTTTCACTTATAATTCACTAACTTATTATTATTATTTCTAATCACATATTTAATATCATCTAAAACTTGCTCTTAATCAGTAAATTTAATACACACTCCACATCGATACTCACACTACGACAAGACGTAAAACCCTAGTTTCTCTTAACGGTGAAAGTAAACGGGAGACCCTTGGTTCTATGATTATTTGTAACTAGTGGGGAAATGAATGAGTAGTACAGTTATTGTAAAGTAATAATTTCCAAACTAAAGGGAATTTTAAGAAAAATATAAGGAATTTTACAAGTTCTCACACTCTCTCCCCCTTAAGAGAATTTCGACCTCGAAATTCATATATTCATTCGTAAATATCTCAGGGTATTTTTCTTGCATGTCCTTTTCTAACTCCTAGATCTCACCATTAACAAAACTTTTAGTTAGCTAATGGACATCATGAATCGTACCTTGGTGGTCTAAGGCATACACTTTAGCTGGCACTCTGGGTTATCCCCTTCTACATTCGGTTGTTTAGGACTTGATTTGCGACTAGTTGGGTATCATCGATCAATGGACAATTGGCGATCTGGTGCTCAAGACTTCCACATCGTAAACATTTTCGAGCCTTTCGCCAGCAATCATCCTCTGTGTGGTTGGTTTTTTCACAGTACCCACAAGATACTCGAGAAGCTGAGGTCTGACCTCCCTGCGAGGTACCTCTTGCTTGTCTCCTTCCACCTGGGACTCCTCTTGGGGTAACTTCCTTAGGTGTCCCCGAAATTTTCTCCCCACTATCTCCTCGATCCATCTTGGAGGGTGGCATATCTAGATCACCTTGTTCCTGCCCTTGACTTCTACCAGGCGCACCTCTCCGTTTTGCATGAAAAGTCCTTACCTGTGCCCTAACAATTTCTATCCTCTGGGCTTTCTCAAGAATCTCGGTGAAAGTATTAATTTGTGCCGCTGCCAAGGCCTCCTGTATTTTCACATTGAGTCCCTATACAAACCTCCTAACCCTCCACATTTAGTTAGTATGTCAGGCAGGAATGGGATTGGGTTGATTTACGCCTTGGGTGGCCAACCTTGGTGTGAAAGACTCGATCTTGTTTTGGTACTTGAGTATGCATGTATCTTTTGGACGATAGTGTTGGAAATGAAGGTGCCTCTATGGTTTATTTTAAGGTATTTGTGGTAGACCAACAGGATCAGGGCCAAGGAGGTAATGCCCGAAATAATAATGAAAATACGGAGGGTAAAAATAGAATGTTGGAGTTTAGGCATTAGATCCCTGACCAGCCTATGGTACGAGAGTGTTTGCTTAGATTGAAAAGATGAGTTTGGTATTTGGTGATTGGATAAGAAATATGAAAACTGATTGAAATGGATATGCAAGAATAGGTTTGAGCTGGTCCAGTGAAAGTGAATGCCGAGGACGACATTCTTTTAAGGAGGGGAGATTGTAACATCTTGTATTTTCAAAAATGATATTTTATATGTTAATTTTGGTTTAAGATTTTCAAATTTTTCCCAAACTCTAGTTTTTAAAAACCTTGCTTTGGTTTATTAATTTTGCCCTAAGGTTTGTAAAATTGTCAAAACCTTGGTTTCAAATGTGAGACCCCGATTATTCCCTAATTTTCTCAAATATATTTCGAGTGCTATTTATAGTAATTAATGTTTTATAAAAGCAATTACACCGTTTGTTTAAATTTTTCACGTGTTATCCTGTTTTCAAAGGAGAAAACCCTAATTTGTTATCAAAATCCTAATTTTATATAAAATCAAAAGGTTATTATTTAATTGCTTTCATGTGTGTTAATGCATGTTTAATGCATGTTTAAGAAGGAGTTTACGGTAGTTGGGTGAGTAGTAACCTGAGTTGATGTGATTAGTGATTTTTGTGTTAAGTTGAATTGGGAACTGGGGATTAAGTTGAAAGAGATATTTTAGGAATTGGACAAGAGTGCAAGCCAAAGGAATTAATTCCTCTAGGTCTATCTAAGCTAATTGATGATTGGTTGATTAGTTGGTATAAGCTTAACATTATTGACTTGACTTACCATAAGACAATTGATAGGTAAGACAATTGGCTAGACAAAACAACTTATAAAGTTATATAGCAAGGGGAGTTCGGGCAGCTACTAGAGAAAATAAAGAGAAGGAAGCCGTGGGGAAGGAAAGGAAAGAAAAGAGAGAAAGAAAGAGGAAGAAAAGGTTCTGGTGGCTTGAACAAGAAGAGGAAATCCGTGAGAAACAAATAGAGAGAAAGAGGAAAAGGAAAACAAGAGAAAAAGAGAAGAGAAGAAGCTTCTTTTGCTTCAGTTTTTCTTCAAAGATGAAAGGTAAAATTGGCTCAAGGACCCTTGATTCTTGTAGTTTATCTTGAATTGATGACTGAGGATTGAAATTAGCAAGCTAAGAATCGAATTGGATGGTTGAAATCTTGTTGGTTTGGAAGAATGATATGATTTGATTTTCTGTCCATTTTCTGTCCGAAATTTCTGTGATTATTCGAAAATGTTTGGGGCTGAATTAGCCTTAGAACAAAACATGAAAGTTGTAGAGAATTGAGTGTAGATTATGCCTGTAAATTTTTAGCTCAATCGGAGTAGGGTAGCTTGTGAAATGACAAAATTGCCCCTGCTGCCCTGTTTCTGCAAAAACGGATGAACAGCCTCTATAATTGAGTAATTTGACCGGGAAATGACTGAATTAGTTTGTTGATGCCTTCTTATGAATTGTAGCCTTGTATCTTAGATTTCAAATGGTTTTAGAATTACCTGAATTGGAGTTGTGTGTGCTGAGATATGATTGAATGAATCAGGACTGCTAGTTGAATTTCACAGTGAGCTTCGAACTGAAAAATCTGGGGGCTGTTTGGGTAAATTTGGCTAGGTTAGAGTGAGAACTGAGTTGAGATGTCTTCATGAGAATTGTAGAGATATGTCTTACCTTCGAAACGGTATATTTTTGTTTCAATCCGATAAGTGTAACTCGAGTTGTGCTTAAATTGCTAAAAGGTGACAGTGATATGTGATATTGAATTTTGTGTTTTAGGAATTGGATTTGGACAATAATCAATTGTGGTGAATGGGAATCATGAGCGGTGATTGGTGATTGGTGAGTGTTCCTTATTTGTTAAAATCTTTCCTCAAAGCTCTCATCTTTAATTCCTCTTTTAAATATTCAAGCATGAAGCTAGGCTTGGGATTGTTGATGGGTTCCTAGAACCTTGATTTAGGTAGAGGACTTGAGGATTTTAATTACTTTCTTATTTTTGGCTTGATGATAGGTAGAGGCCTTGAGGTTTTGAGCTTTAGATGTATATATGTGATAAATCTTTTTTTATTATATGTTTGGCTTGTTAATTATTGCAAGATATTCCTTAATTTGGTGGATGAACTTGTGTGTGTTTAAGTATAGTAAGAGGAAAATTTCTGTTTTGAATCTTTATGTTGGCCGAAATTTTTGGGACAAAATTTCAGATCTTTGGAGCTTTTATTTGAGTTAAAGTTTTGCCAAAATAATGGATTTTAAGTGTATTTGGGTTGATTAAACCGATTAGCTCTTCAAAGGAAAAGAAAGGAGTGAACTTGCTAAAGTGAAAACTGGAAATCTGCTTTCTGGAACATCAGACCAGTTTCGGGAAAAAGGTTATCTTTTGGTGTATACCACTCCAAATCGAGTCCCGTTTGTTTGTTTGAAACTAGACACATAAGGCTACAATCCATGTAAATTTCAGGGGCTAACTCATTTTCTGTGATTTTTGGTGATTTTTCAAAGTCCGCTGGAAAAACAGAATTTTCCCTGCCCTGCATTTTACTGTAGCAGTCTATTGACGGAAAAACTGGGCAAAATCCGTATGGAGTCTCATCAAGGTGTCTTCTACAAAGTTTTAGCCCTTTCAATTTGTTTCCAACGGTATCAACCATGCAAATTTTGGACTTGTAAATATTAAGTTACGATTTTCTAAAGATTTCTGCCATAAACCTCCAGTTTCCTGATTTTTACAATAAACATGAAAATGACTTGATATTTTTGCTTGCCTTGAATATGCACGTGAATGATCGTGATTATACATGTCTCAGGTGAATACGAGACTCCGAAGAACTCGTTTAACCGCTTCACTTTTTCTCTCTCTCACGACTTTTGGTGAGTGTCAAGTGCATGTTAAGTGTTTAAATGAAATGTTTCTCGTACTTGCTAGTTAATGAGGTTAGGGTGTACTTTATCGCCCTTGTCCTCTCTTTCATGAAATTGCTTGCTTGATAAGTGATAAGTGTTACATGTGAATGCAAATGAAAGTGTTTTTCGTGCATTGAGCGGCAGAATGTATCACGCCTTTTAGGGTGGGAGGTACCGCTCATCCCGTCTCAATGCTATGACCGAATCTTGTCGATTGAGCTTTGTCTCATTGATCCAAAAGTGAATGGGGGGACGCCCAACCCATTGGTTAGCCTTGTAACTCGAGCCGGCAAGGGCTTGGTCGAAAGTTTGGTGAACCTTGGGAAGTGTTATAGCTTGATCCAAATAAGGGGTCTTGCTAGGTATACTTGTTAAGTGATACCACCTACATGCTTGTTTGGTTACGGATCCAAGAGGGTGTCATGGTGGCTGGAGGTAGTAAGTGGAGTTCTACATGGATAACTGTGAAAGTTGACGGAGGGTCAACTACTGAGCTTGGATCGCTCGTGGATTAGCTCCTGAGAGCTCCGTATCCTTTTATTGTGATTAAATTCCCTACTTGCTTAATGTTTGAAGTTACTTGTTACTCAAGTTATTGCTTTATATTGTGTATTTGCTCGCATGCTTGCATGTTTTTCCTTGGCCTCACTGACGTTAGCTCACCCCAATTTGTTTTTCTTAACAGGTTTGGAAGTGGAAGTTCGAGGCTTGATTAGTGACCCCCTTGGGTAGAACTAGTCGTTATCTTTAATTTGGGATTTGGGTATTGTAAAAGTACATTGGAATCTTGGTTGTAATATATAAGTATGAATAGTTCTTTTATATTTTAGAGTACATGATTGTTTTAATGGAGTATTTAATGTGATATTGGAGTTTAATTTGTAATTTACTTGAAAATTGTAGTGAATTCCGACGAGAGTTGGCCAGGCGGTCTGCTAATACCCCAGGGTTCGCCCTAGGGAGAGGTGGGTCGTTACAGTTGTTCTGTGACGGCCCCACCTCCCCCTAGGGTGTACCCCAGGGTTCGGCGGGTTGCCTGCCCAAATCTCGTCAGGACTAACGCACTCATAGTTAAAAAAAATAACGTACATCCATAGAAAATAAATAACACATCCACTTCAGCTTAATATACACATTGAAGCTCAAATCCAGATACAAATCTTCTACACACCAAAATACTTCAAAATGTTTACAATTCAAGTACAATCAACCCTAATCGAGTGCTAACGTGAGTATCATTTCAAAACTTCAAAACTAGACTACTCTGTACCAATCTCACGCCTCGCTCGTACCCCCTATAAGGAAAACAAATGGTGTGGAATGAGTTAAAAGTCCAGTGAGATTCCAAATAGCAAGTTGATCATTATTTAAAAGTGCAAGTATCATGTAACAAAGTAATGAGCATGAAAAGGTCATAAAAGTGAGCAATAACACTTCAAATAGCAAATCTCAAAGTGAGCGAGTGTAAAGTTTTTCTTTTAAAACGAAACAATATCACGATAAGTACTAATCATTCCAAAGTACAAGGATACGGATGGCTCTCAGGAACCAAATTCCCATTGCATCACCAGAGCTTGATCAAGTAATAGTTGACATTCCGTCAACTTTCAAGTAAGTAAACAATCTAGTAGAGCATCACTTAAATTACTCTCCGTCCACCATCCAAACCCCTTACTGGGCCCAAACTCCAAGATAAACACTAGTGGTAATACTCAAATATACCGATTAGTCGAGAAGATAACACTCCACTCGACAACACTAGATACCCATGGTTCGTTATCTAATTGACCAATCTCTAGTTGGCTCGACTCGATTAACTAGCCAGTGGGGTTTGGGTCCCAAAAAAGTCGATGAGATATCATCTCCAATCGCCTGAATCAAAATAAAAGTACGGAGACGGAAATGAGAGGCACCTCCCACTCATATTGAGTGTGGTACATGTTGCCGCTCAACACTTACAAGTCAAGTACAAGTATATCAAGTTAATTGCAACAATAAACAAGTATATATCATATTAGGGCAAGTGCGATAAAGTACACTCTTATCCGATCAAACAAATTGCATATCATTAAATCACATTGGTCAAAAATTGAAAACAATTGTCCAATTCACTCAGGTATTTGGAAGTACTCACCAAAAGATGCGGTGCCTTTACCGGTTACGTTTGGGTATTATTCCGTGTGTGGAGTCCAAATCTGCGATAAAACATTGTTTAAGAGTTTTTGAAAGTAACTAAGATTCGAAACTTAAACGTTTCGTTTAACGAGAATCACATAATTGAAACTTATATGAAAAATATTTGTAAACTCATGCTCGCTCTTAAAACTTTGAAGCAATTATACTTTGAAATACCCTTTGAGTCGAAGGAATATAGAAAACGTATTTCTATTAGTCGTAAATTTCATTTTTCCAAGGATACAAGTTTCAGCCGAATACTAACTTATATACCTCTATGAAAGAGAACTTGAATACCCTAGACGATTCAAGTAAGATTTGTTCCCAAATTCGTACTTAAGTCGCGAGTACCTCTACCTAACCCTCGAGTGTAAATTTTGGGCAGCACGCCCTTTGTGTTTACCTATTTTTCAGCCATTTATGGTTTCATTATTCTTTTCTCAATTCAGCCCCAAACACATACAATTAATCTCATCACAATAGCCGTTCAATAGGTTCAAAATCATTCTCGTACAACACATGTATAATAATCCAATCGGAAATCAAGTTTTGAAAGCAAAAGACTAAATGGCAGATTCGACATCTTATAACATTTTGATCACCACTAGAGTTACGTTTATCGGATTTGTGTGAACTTTATACCATTTTGAAACTAAGACAAAGGGTTACAACTTTCATGAAAATAACTCAACCCAGTTCACAATTGATCCAGGTCGAAATTACAGATTACAGAACCAGAATGTCCTTGTCAGTACGGTTGTTAGTACTGAATTCAAATGCCAATAACTCCGGCTACACAATTCCGTTTGAGGTGTTTTCAGTTGCGTTGGAAAGCTGAACCATAGGGTTAAAAGTTTCATATTTTGGCCAAAGGCTTATTTGATACGGATCCAGGTGAAAAATAAAAACAAAAGTATGAAATCACAAAACTGTCCGCAACAATGAAACTTTTGGCGGTTAGGAATATTTCAGACATTTCACATGTTACAGTGCTCATATCGAGTTGAAATTTTACAGGAAGCTATAAAACTCCATTTTCTAAAATTTTCATGTTTTATCCTAAGCCTAATTCAGCCTCCATCATACACGAATAGAACTAGTCAGAACAGAGCATTTCATCATCAAAGCTGGAAATTTCTCCTTAACACTAAACTAGTTTCAACAAAATGCCAAATCAAAGATGAAATAGTTTATACAAAATCTGGAAAATTATCGATAAAACTGAAATTTATCATCCCAACCCTATAATTGCAAGAATCTCCATAAAATCAATCAAAATCAAGTTATCCGACAACTTAATCACAAAATTAAAGAACAAAAGGAGCTTCTAATGATTATACCTTCCAACACCTTGAAAACAAGCAAAGCAAACCATTTTCTTCTCAAAACACTCCACTCTTAACTTGCTATCACCTTAGATGCAAAGTTAATCGGAATAAATTTTGGTAATTAAAAGAAATCTCTCAAGGTTTGGTGAAAGAAATCAAAGGGAAAATGAACTTAGCTTGCCTGGTTTTGCTCCTCTTGAGGTTCGGCCAGCTTCAAGGGAAGAATGAAGAGGTTTTGTGCTCCCTATGGTTCGGTCAAGAGATAAGAAAAGAATGAAGTGTTGTGGTCAAATTTGCTTCTAAGACAAAGACTAAACTAGTCTTAGTCAAAGGTCCAATATCCAACCTTTCTTCCTTGCTTTTGTTTTTTCCTTCTTCTCTCTTATTTTTTTTTCCACAAAATAGCTGGCCACTAGAAGGAAAATATGAAGATGATTTTGGTCAATTGTTGGTTTTAGTAAAGTTAACTAAGACTTGGTCAAGTCCAACTTCCAACGGGTTCGCGACCCTTGGCTTTTCTAGAGTTTTCTCTTATTTCTTTTGGTCAAAATTATGGTTAATTCAAGAGATATTTTAGAGTTAATTAACTGAAATAAAGTGAGGAGATTAAAGGAATAAAGTCGTGTGCAAGTGGTGCACTCAATCGGTAACGAACGGTACACATCAGTTCAAACCCGTTTTCCTTATTTCGCACGTACTAGGGGTTTTTTTTTTACTTACCATTCACTAACTTATTATTAATCACTTCTAATCACACACTTAATATCATCTAAAACTCACTCTTTAATCACTAAATTTATACGCAGTCTATACCGACTGATTACATTACTAAAATACATAAAAACTTGAATTTACGCTAAACTACGAACCTAAATGAAAAAACCCTTGATTTTAGGGTGAATTGAAATTCTTAAGGAGGTAAAATGAATAGTAAAGCTATTGTAAGGTAATAAATTCCAAATAAAGGGGAATTTTAAGAAAAATATAAGAAAATTTTTCAATCGTCACACTCTTCTCCCCCTTAAAGAAATTTCGTCCTCGAATTTTCTTACCACCAAGGATCTATAAAAAACCTACGTTAAATGGTAGATCGTACCTTCTACGTTTTTCAGACGAGTCAAGAACCTGATGTTGTTCTAAGGAATTACACTCGAGCCGACACCTTCAATCCAGTCCTTTCCCTATCGATGGTTCAGAATTTGGTCTTGGTCGATTGCTGGGTCCCTTTCCCCTTCTCGTAATAGAACCGGACAATTAACAATCCAATACTAGCACTCCCACATCGCAGGCATTCTCCCCCTCTTTTCCAACAACTCTCCTCAGTATGGTTGATTTTTCTACAATAGCCACAAAATAAGTGAAGGATTGAGGTTTGATCTCCTTGTGAGACAGCTTTCAGTTTGTCCTCCTCCACCGGTGCTCCTCTCGGAGTATCGTTTTTAGATGTCCCTCAAATTTTCACACCACTAGCTCCTTGACTTACCTTAAAGAGTAGCCTACCTCGATCACCTTGTTCTTGACTTTGACTTTCACTAGGTGCACTCCTTTTCTTTGCATGGAAGCCCTTCACTTGTGCCCTTGCAGTTTCTATCCTTTGGATTTTTCTCCAAATCCTTCGTAAAAGTATTACTTTGTGCCATTGCTAAACCTCTTCGGGAATTCCTTCGTATTGCCTTTTCAGTTCTATGTTCTCGTGCAATAACTCAATTTCTCCGAATATTCATGTTTTCATCGCCCTTCCCAATACTCGGCTAGTCTCTTTTGGACCTCTATTTCATTTCGAAGAATCTCGATTTCCTTATATATATCAACCAAATGTGCGATCTCACAGATTCGTTGGGACTCAAGTAACTAAGTACAAGGGGCAATCTAACCATATAATTGTTAAGTTCCTTAACCCCCAATCCAACCATGGAAGATCAAACTTAGAGATTTCAAATGAAACAGACAGAAAAGTAAAACATAGTTAGGGCAATATCTTAAAATACTATGCCACGTATCACGTATGTACATAACGAAATTCTTAAAGCATACCTCGCACATCAAAAGTTTCAAACCTTATGCCACATCCGTGTCTCTACCTAATTCCAAAACTTTCACTCTCGATACAATAATAATCAAACCAAATTCATACGTTGACAGTAGTGAATAGGTATCAAGGAAGTATAAACAAGGGTAGTTCGTCGAGAACCAAACTACGGGTATCAAAAATCCAAAGCGAGGTATAAATACCTATATCGTTGCAGTCAAACCATCTTAACACTTATCTAGTCCTTACGTTCAAAGAAGAAAGAAATAGGTCTTCGGTGCGAATTTCTTGACATATACTACAACCTAATCATCCTCTATAGGAACTCTAACCAGACTATTATTCGATTCGTCCATGATAACACTCTGAGATCCAATCCCTTCTATCAGTCTATTTACTAGGTCAAATGTTAGGATCTTCTGTGTCTTTACCTTCGTCATCAAAACTCACCTCAAGTGCAATCAAGATACAGGCCTTTATTCTAGCGTGTTCACTATTGGGTATTCAAGTACAAAAATCCACAATAAGATAATTCACAATTTGAGCCGGTCGGTCCCAAGAGTAAATTACCCGTATTAGAGATTCCTACCCAACACCCAACATACATATCTAAGGATTCCTACCCAACACCTAACATACATATCTAAGGATTCCTACCCAACACCCAACATACATATCTAAGGTCCCCAACAATAGACATTTGTTCACACTTAATAAACTAATCCCCACAATCCGAGAAACCCTCTCCCGGCACGAGCTCGATAGGAGCTCTGATACCATCTGCGACGGCCCCACCTCCCCCTAGGGCGTACCCCAGGGTTCGGTGGGTCGCCTGCCCAATTTTCGCCAGGACTCACTCACTCATAGCTCAAAAAAAAATAACGTACATCCATAGAAAATAAATAACACATCCACTTCAACTTAATATATACATTGAAACTCAAATCCAGGTACAAATCTTCCACACACCAAAATACTTCAAAGTGTTTACAATTCGAGTACAATCAACCATAGTCGAGTGCTAGCGTGAGTACCATTTCAAAACTTCAAAACTTCAAAAACTAGACTACTCTGTACCAGTCTCACGCTTCGCTCGTACCCCCTGTAAGGAAAACAAATGGCGTTGAATGAATTAAAAATCCAGTGAGATTCCAAATAGCAAGTTGACCATTATTTAAAAGTGCAAATATCACGTAGCAAAGTAATGAGCATGAAAAGGTCATAAAAGTGAGCAATAACACTTCAAATAGCAAATCTCAAAGTGAGCGAGTGTAAATTTTTCTTTCAAAACGAAACAATAACACGATAAGTACTAATCATTTCAAAGTATAAGGATACGAATGGTTTTCAAGAGTCAAATTCTCATTGCATCACCAGAGTTTGATCAAGTAATAGTTGACACTCCGTCAACTTTCAAGTAAGTAAACAATCCAGTAGAGCACCACTTAAACTACTCTCCGTCTACCATCCAAATCCCTTATCGGGCCTGAACTCCAAGATAAACACTGGCGGTAATACTCGAGTATACCGATTAGTCGAGAAGATAACATTCCACCCGACAACACTAGATACCCATGGTTCGTTATCTAATCGACCAAACCCTTACTAACTCGATTCGATTAACTAGTCAGTGGGGTTTGGGTCCCCAAAAAGTCGATGAGATATCATCTCCAATCGCCTGAATCAAAATAAAAGTACGGAGATGGGAATGAGAGGCACATCCCACTCATATTGAGTGTGGTACATGTTGCCTTTCAACACTTACAAGTCAAGTACAAGTATATCAAGTCAATTGCAACAATAAACAAGTATATATCATATTAGGGCAAGTGCGATAAAGTACACTCTTACCCGATCAAACAAATTGCATATCATTAAATCACATTGGTCAAATATTAAAAACAAGTGTCCAATTCACTCAGGTATTTGGAAGCACTCACCAAAGAGACGCGGTTCCTTTACGGGTTACGTTTGGGTATTACTCCGTGTGTGGAGTCTAGATCTGCGATAAAACATTGTTTAAGAGCTTTTGAAAGTAACTAAGGTTCGAAATTTAAACGTTTCGTTTAACGAGAATCACATAATTGAAACTTATATGGAGAATATTTGTAAACTCATGCTCGCTCTTAAAACTTTGAAACTTTGAAGTAATTATACTTTGAAATACCCTTTGAGTCGAAGGAATATAGAAAATGTATTTCTATTAGTCGTAAATTTCATTTTTTCCAAGGATACAAGTTTCGGCCGAATACTAATTTATATACCTCTAGGAAAGAGAACTTGAATACCCTAGACGATTCAAGTAAGATTTGTTCCCGAATTCGTACTCAAGTCGCGAGTACCTCTACCTAACTCTCGAGTGTAAATTTTGGGCAGCACGCCCTTGTGTTTACCTATTTTCCAGCCATTTATGGCTTCATTATTCTTTTCGCAATTCAGCCCCAAAATACATACAATTAATCTCATCACAATAGCCATTCAATAGGCTCAAAATCATCCTCGTACAACACAAGTATAATAATCTAATCGGAAATCAAATTTTGAAGGTAAAAGACTAAATGGCAGATTCGACATCTTACAACATTTTGGTCACAACTAGAGTTACGTTTATCGGACTGTGTGAACTTTATACCATTTTGAAGTTAAGACAAAGGGTTACAATTTTCATGAAAACAACTCAACCCAGTTCACAATTAATCCAAGTCGAAATTACAGATTACAGAACCAGAATGTCCTTGTCAGTACGGTTGTTAGTACTGAATTCAAATGACAATAACTCCGGCTACACAATTCCGTTTGAGGTGTTTTCAGTTGCGTTGGAAAGCTGAACCATAGGGTTAAAAGTTTCATATTTTGGCCAAAAGCTGATTTGATACGGATCAAGGTGAAAAACGAAGACAAAAGCATGAAATCACAAAACTGTCCGCAACAATGAAGCTTTTGGCGGTTAGGGGTATTTCAGACATTTCACATGCTACAGTGCTCATATCGAGCTGAAATTTTACAGGAAGCTATAAAACACCATTTTCTAGAACTTTCATGTTTTATTCTAAACCTAATTTGGCCTCCATCATACACGAATAGAACTTGTCAGAACAGAGCATTTCATCATCAAAGTTGGAAATTTCTCCTTAACACTAAACTAGCTTCTACAAAATGCCAAATCAAAGATGAAATAGCTTATACAAAATCTGGAAAATTATCGATAAAACTGAAATGTATCATCCCAACCCTAAAATTGCAAGAATCTCCATAAAATCAATCAAAATCATGTTATCTGACAACTTAATCACAAAATTAAAGAACAAAAGGAGCTTCTAATGATTATACCTTTCAACACCTTGAAAACAAGCAAAGCAAACCCTTTTCTTCTCAAAACACTCCACTCTTAACTTGCTATCACCTTAGCTGCAAAGTTAATCGGAATAAATTTTGGTAATTAAAAGAAATCTCTCAAGGTTTGGTGAAAGAAATCAAAGGGAAAATGAACTTAGCTTGCTTGGTTTTGCTCCTCTTTAGGTTCGGCCAGCTTCAAGGGAAGAATGAAGAGGTATTGTGCTCCCTATGGTTCGGTCAAGAGATAAGAAAAGAATGAAGTGTTGTGGTCAAATTTGCTTCTAAGACAAAGACTAAACTAGTCTTAGTCAAAGGTCCAATATCCAACCTTTCTTCCTTGCTTTTGTTTTTTCCTTCTTCTCTCTTATTTTTTTTTCCACAAAATAGCTGGCCACTAGAAGGAAAATATGAAGATGATTTTGGTCAATTGTTGGTTTAGTAAAGTTAACTAAGACTTGGTCAAGTCCAACTTCCAACGGGTTCGCGACCCTTGACTTTTCTAGAGTTTTCTCTTATTTCTTTTGGTCAAAATTTTTATGGTTAATTCAAGAGATATTTTAAAGTTAATTAATTGAAATAAAGTGAGGAGATTAAAGGAATAAAGTCATGTGCAAGTGGTGCACTCAATCGGTAACGAACGGTACACATCGATTCAACCCGATTTTCCTTATTTCGCACGTACTAGGGTTTTTTTTTTTACTTACCATTCACTAACTTATTATTATCACTTCTAATCACACACTTAATATCATCTAAAACTCATTCTTTAATCACTAAATTTATACGCAGTCTATACCGACTGATTACATTACTAAAATACATAAAAACTTGAATTTACGTTAACTACGAACCTAAATGAAAAACCCTTGATTCTAGGGTGAATTGAAATTCTTAAGGGAGTAAATGAGTAGTAAAGTTATTGTAAGGTGATAAATTCCAAATAAAAGAAAATTTTAAGAAAAATATAAGGAAATTTTCCTGTCGTCACACTAGCAACCTAAATTCTTGGCTAATGAGAGTTATTTAAGTGGTTTTGATGATTGTGGTGGTTTGTTTGAATTAGGGTTTGTATTATTCAGTTGTATTGCTTATTGTTTAGATAGCATATGATGTTTCTAAGGTTGGCTAGGGAGTTGGGATGGTAGTTTAAGACATGAATGAGCATTTTCTACTTTGATTTCATCAAATTCCAGTTTTAAGGATTGAAACAGCCCTGTTCTGACAAGTATCATTTGTATATGCTGGAGGCCGAATTAGCCTTAGGTTAAAACATAAAAGTTGTAGGAAATGTTGTTTTATAACTGCCTGTAAAATTTCAACTCAATTGGAGTACTGTACCATGTGAAATGATCGAAATACCCTTGACTGCCATAGGTAGAGTTCTGTGGACAGTTTTGACATTTTATCATTCTGGCCTCATTTTTCACCTTGACCCGTATGAAACTAGCAATTGGCCAAAATACGAAAGTTGTACGACTATGTTTTCACTTTTCATCGCATCTAACAATGTCTCGATCGGACTTTTGTAGCCTGAGTTATTGTCATTTGAACACAATGCTGTTAACCAGCCTGATGGTGAAATTCTGGTTCTGTAATTTGTAAATTTGACCTAGATACACTATGCACTGGGTTGAGTTGTCTTCATCAAAGTTGTAGCCTTTTGTCTTAGCTTCGAAACGGTATAAGGTTTATCCCAATTCGATAAATGTATCTCCAGTTGTGACCAAAATGCTATAAGATGTCAAATCTGATGTTTAGCTTTTTGCCTTCAAAACTGATTTCCGATTGTATTATTACACTTGTGTTGTAATTGGATGATTTTGGAGTCTAATTGAAGGGTTATGTTAGTAACATTACTTGTGTGTGATTGAGGGGCTGAATTGAGAAACAATGAAACCATAAATGGCTAAAAAATAGGTAAAATCAAAGGGCGTGCTGCCCAAATTTTCGCTTGAGAGTTAGGTAGAGTTACTCGTGACTTGAGTAAGGATTTGGGGACGAATCTAACTTAAATTGTCTAGGATATTCGAATTCTCTTTTGTGGAGGTATATAAGTTGGAATTCGGCCGAAACTTATACCCTTGAAAAAATGGAATTTACGATTAATAGAAATACGTTTTATTCGTTTGTTCAACGCAAATGGTATTTCAACGTATATTTGCTTCAAAGTTTCACTGTTTGAAGAGCGAGCAAGAGTTTTACGAATATTCCCTAAATGAGTTTCAATTATTTGATTCTCGTTAAACGGAACGTCTAAGTTTCGAACTTTAGTCGATTTTCAAAGTTCTTAAACAATATTTTATCACAAATTTTGACTCCAAGCCAGGAGTACTACCTGGACGTGATCACTAAAAGCACTACATTTTGGTGAGCGTTTCCAAATACCTGATTGCACTTGACACTTGTATTTAATACCTGAACAATGTGTGTATATGATATATGAGTGGATTGATCGGGCAAGTGTGTACTTTATCGCACTTACCCTAATGTGATTTGTTCTTGGTCATTAATTTCAGTTGAATTGATATACATGCATATGAATTATATCTTGTTTGGAATTCCAAAAATCCTGTGGCTAGTTAATCGAGTCGAGCCGGCAAGGGTCTGGTCGATTAGATAACGAACCCTGGATAGTTAGTGATATCGAGTGGAGTGTTATCTCCTTGATTAATCGGTATACTTGAGTATTACTACCAGTGTTTATCTTGGAATTCGGACACGGTAAGGGTTTGATTGGTGGACGGAGATTGGAATTCAGTGGTATACTACTGGACTAGTTACCTTACTTGAAAGTTGACAGAGTGTCAACTACTATTTGATCAAGGTATGGTGGAACTGGTTTACCAAGGCAACTGTATCCTTTCACGGGAAATACTAAAAATGAAATGTTGACTGTACAAAGTGTATTGTTCGCTATTTCACTATTATGTTATATTCACTGTTAATTAATAGTCAATTTGCTATTTGGAACATCACTGAGTTTTAACTCATTCCGTTAGTTTTGTTTTCTTTACAGGGGTACGAGTGAGGCGCGGGATTTGCAAAGACTAGCGTAGTCTAGTTGTTTTTTAATTTTGAAGTTGTACTCGCGTTAGCATCCGACTAGAGTTGTTTGTAGTTGAATTGTAAACACGTTAAAGTGTTTTGGTGTATAGAAACCTTGTATCTGCGTTTGAACATCAATGTATATATTAAATTTGAACTTGCTGTGGTATTTATTTTCTATGGATGTACATTATTTTCTCGAGTTCTAGTGAGTGAGCTCTGACGAGAGTTGGGCAGGCGACTCGCTAAACCCTAGAGTACGCCCTAGGGGGAGGTGGGGTCGTCACATCACTCCTCCATTAAGAGCACTTATTGGTTCGAGATATTTTGCCATTGTGATTCTTAACTTATTCCTGTCATGAAATTCAAAATCTTCTGGTATAACAAAATCAATCTTACTAACAGGAATTAAAGAATAAGAGTCAGGAGAATGTTGATTAATGAATGGAGGAGATGTCACCTCATTTGGAGATTGTTCACTGGATTCATTCATCTGAACAATTTGATATTGGGATTCCATTTCTTAAACTTCAATTTCCTTTTCAATTGCATCTTTAGACTCTTCTTTTTGAGACTCTTGCAGTTCCATATCATTTGTCAGAATAATTGTACTCTCATCTTCTGTAAGGTCGTTCATGGTCGGTGAGGGCAATTCTTCATACATTGGAGAAATCAATTTACTTATTATAAATGTCAATTCACGCCTTCCATCTTCCATCTCTTTAATCATCCTTTGTGTCTCCTGATGAAAATCTATTGTCTCTTGATGAAAATTCATTGTCTCCTGTTTAAGTTGATATGTGTTAGCAGCTATTGATTTTATCATTTTTTCAAGAGACATACCTGACATAGATGATGGTTGTTGAGACTCTTGTTGTTGAAAACCCATTGGCCTGGTCGCATAATTAAAATTGGAATCATCCCACCATCCTTGATCATACCTGTTTGAATAAAGGTCAAACCATGTTTGATATTGAGGTGAAAAATCTTCAAAAATGTCGATTGGAGAACTCAGGCCATCTTGAAATGTGGGGTATATGTCTATTGAATAATTTGAAGCAAAATAACTTCCACAATTTGCAACAGCCGATTGATTATTAGAAAAAGTATGAGTCTCAGAACCCCTTCTAAAAATAAAATTCAATCCATCACCAAAATACAGAAGATTAGCAGCCATAAACTAGTTAAAAAAATAAGAGAAGAAAAGAAAAAAAATAAAAATAAGATGAATTAAAAAAGAAACAAATTAATCAGACACCAGTTCCTCGACAACGGCGCCAAAATTTGGTGGGTGTCAAACCACCAAAAATAAAATTTATATTAGATCTACTACCAAAACTTGAATGAGTATAATGGCAAGTAGGGTTATCTTCTCAGGAAACCAATAGATTTATCACACACAGATAATTGAGGAATTTTTGGGAGAGAGATAAACTAAACAAATTAAAGATGTAAGAGTACTGAATTTCTAATTCACAAAAGTAAAGTAGCTAAAGAATATAACAAATAGTTAATTGACACAATCTAGTCAAGAAGATAATCTTGACACCGGTTCACGCAATTAATCATAGATACTTGAATTAATTTACACGTTCGCAAATAAATTGGTTAAAACAATTCAACAACCGCCGAAACACCAATCTTTCCTTAATTATATGGTAGTTCAGAAACGCTCTTAAACTACTCTCTTGTAAATTAGATAACTCCAAAGACGCTCGAAAGATTTAATCTATTCACAATTTTAGGAATTAGAGAGACTCATTCTAGTTAACAAACATACATGCAGGTTCATTTAAACTAGATTAACTATTCCCACAACCCAGATTAGACTGCTTGCGAGGCAATGAAATTGTGTCGTTCGTCACTAATTTAAGACAATCAAGTGATATGCATTCTTGTCCTAATTGGCAGTATGCTATTCAGACAATTGAACAATTGGTCACATTGATCCAATATATCCAAACACTAATAGACTGTTAAAACAGATAATAATTCAATACTCACAAACGCTGAATTTAAAACAATAAAAAAGATCTCACAATTATTTGTACACCGAGTCTTGATTATTCCTCAACTAGATAAAAGAACTAGCATTGCCGCATAATCACGAAGCCATTGAAGGCTTTCGTGGAGTTTAGCCGATTGAAGAAAAGTAAAGAGCGGTATAACTGCTAGTCTCCAACTCACGTATAAGAAAGGAAAAAAAAATAAAAGATCCCAAACCCTAGTCTATTGCTGTCCTATTTAAAGTTTCGCCGCCGCCTCTTTCTTTGCCAATCGAGAGTTTGTTTCCATAAAGGATAGCTTCCTTATTTTCCTCCTTGAGTTATTGTCAAAGGTATTCTTTGAAGATATTTCCTAATCCCACGTAACTTCAAACACATCTCCCAAGAATTGCGGCAGCTTCCAGGGATAGGCCCCGCGGTCCGTCTTTTTCACGCAACTCTGCGGTGTCTGGCATGGGCACGCTCTGGAATGACTAGTCTTCTGGAATTTTGCCTCTTTTTGTTACTTTTAACATCGGTTGCCTGCAAATAACACAAATACCAAATATGAGTAGAAACCCATTACTCTAAACAACAAATTGCCAAAATCAAGACCAAATATCAATGAATAAAGCACACAATTATCTCTCTATCAAAAATACTTAGTTCTTAGCCATTCAAACTTTTTGACTCGAACTCCAATATCTACCAAATGAAGGAGCTTGGTTACTCAACCCTTATCGCTTGAAAACCACATACGTATAGTTATTGTCACTTTTTGACGCGAAAGTTGACACTTGTGAAAACTTTCGGTTATTAGGCAACGATAACTAGCGGAGTATAATAAAATGCTATTCATAAATAAGCACCAAATTAAAATTAAAAACCGCACAAACCCACTTCATTTCTTAAACATGGAGAATTAAAATTAATAGTTGAATCAATTTACACAAAAAATGCTAGACAAATATTTACAATATTTAGAGAAATTAATCAAAAAGTACAAAAGTCACAAAATCTCAAATATTCACCAAAAAGACATCCTTAGATTTAACCATGTCATACTTAACATCTTAAAATATAAAATCTTAGTAATAGAAAAATTTGAGAATCTAACCATCATTTATCAAAGATAACCATTAATATGCACAAAGATAGGAAAAAATTGGATAAAATTAAAAAACAATTGAACAAAAAATTCCAACAAAAAATGCCTATACTTGCACTTTTCTTATATACTACTCCTCCACACCTAAATATTACATTGTTCCCAATGTAAAAAAATAAAGAATCAAAAGATGAAATAAAAGGGACAATGAAACTTCCCTGAAAACTGAGGGGGTCCGTAGACATCTACGGGTGACGCGCAAAGGACATGTAGAGTTTGATGGTGGCCAACCGATCTTTTATTTGATGAACTTATCCACGCAAGTGCTGCAACTTGACATCAAAAGATGATGGTGTTGGAGGTGTGGATGTAGATGAACGTTGACAGGCCAGGATCACCACCAACTTAAACTTTTCTTCTTTAATGGCTCGATGACAAAGTTGATGAAAATGAAGGCTATGATCGGCAACTGAGGATGTCGGGTGGCTCATGATGGATGGGGAAGAATCGCGCTCTATGAACAGCTACAATCAGGAACCGACGACCCACGATGAACAGCGCAACGGTGGCGGTGGTTTATGGCGTGCGACGGAGAGCATAAAACTTTAGTCATGGATTGAAGATAAGAGCGAAAGGAAAGAAAAGAATAAAAAGGAAAGGAAGAGAAGAAGAAAAGAAAGAAAGAAGAAAGAAAGAAAGAAAAGGCAAAAAGAAAAGGAAAAGGAAGAGAAAAGAAAAAAAATTGGTTTTTTTTTTATCCTTCCCTAGGACAAGAAGTGGGCACGTCCTGTTAGTAGAAACCCTTTTGACAATGAAATTGGTGTATTACTAGTTATCACATGCCCTTTAGGCACGGGGGCATCATGTTGTCAAATTTGCTCCAAAATCGAAATATGAGCTTTCCAAGCAAGTAAGCGTGGACACGTTATGTTGATCCAAACGTTTCTGACGGTGGAATGAAGAATTAGCGCATTACCACGTGCCCTTTAGACGCGGGCACATCCTGTCGGGAGGAAGTCTACTAATCATCAACAACGAAAAATTAAACCACCAAATATGAAAAATTTGAGGGAAACATATTGATACACATAATAAAATAAACAAAATTAACAAACAAATAAAAAAAAGATTGGGTTGCCTCCCAATAAGCGCCTTTTTTTAACGTTTTTGGCTAGACATGGAGCATCACTTTTCAATCCGATTGTAATTCGAGTTTTCTTGCAATTCGTGGCATTTTTTCAGAATCTAGATTACCATTACGAGCAACCACCTTTTTTAATATTTGCCCTTTTTTCTATTATCAGTTACTTTCAACTTTTGATGTTTGTTCGCAGTAACTTTTAACTTACCCCTGCAGTTAAATTCAGAAAATTCTCGCACAAAGGGATCAATAGCATGAATGACAAACATAGAATGAGAGTTAACAGGATGTTTCATTATATCAAAAAAATTAAAGTGGACTACTTCTTCATCAAATTTCATTGTAAGAATACCCTTACTAACACCAATTTTAGTTTGGGCAGTACTCAATAGGGTCTTTCTAATATAATGGGCGATGGATTTGGAGCACTTCTATCATCTTTGTAAAGCACATAAAAATCAGTAGAAAAAATTAATCCATCTACTTGCACTAAAATATCCTCAATTACCCCATCCGGATAAACAAATGTATGATTAATCAATTGAATTATTACCCCTGTTTCTTTCAAAGATCCTAAATTTAGGGAATCATAAATTGATTTAAACATCACGTTAATAGAAAATTTCTAAATCTAGCATGGCATTTTAATTTTAGAATGTCCAATCTTATAGGGGATAGTAAACATATCTGGATCTCTGCATTTAGGTGGTAGTTTTCTTTGTAAAATCGCTGAGATGTTTTCACCTACCACAATCTGCTCATCCCCTCTTAATTTCTTCTTGTTGACGCACAAATTCTTCAAGAATTTAACATATTTTAGCACTTGTTTGATCGCGTCCAACAAAAAGATATTGATTGCCACATTTCGAAATACCTTCAAGATCTCTTTTTCTTTATCTTGCTTCTTTGGTTTCTCTAACCTGCTCGGAAAAGGCGTAGGTTAGTTCTAACTTTAATTATAAAATCAAGAATTATCTTTGGATTCGAGCTTCTCATTCCTTCTTTCTCAAGCTCTTTTTCGATATGTTCTTTATTCTTATCTTTCGAAATCACGAGTTCGGATCCCTCAACTTCCTTCCATTCCTTAAGGTCATTGTGCTTACATTCTTCGGGTTGATTTCAGGTTGAGATGGAAATTTTTCTTGAATTTGGGATTCCAGACGGTTGATTGATATTTCCATTTGATATATTTGATTACGTATCTCCTACATGTCAAAATCTGTTTTCTGTTGGAACCGCATAGTGTTTGCAGTTAGTTCCTTCATTATGTCTTCTAATGATGGGCCTGAATTGGAAGGAGAAGCTTGTGCCTGAGATTGGTATTATTGTTGGTACCCCTGTTGTCTATTCGGCATAAAGTTCTGCTACATGTTTCCTCCATAACTGAGGTTCGGATGGTTCCTCCAACCTGAGTTATAAGTGTTGGAGTATGGATCATACTGCTCTCTTAGCGTGGACATGTAATGTGACTAGCCATATTTATATGTTTAACTCCTTCATCTTGTAACACTGGACTCCTATCTGTGGGATGACTCATGTCCTTAGCAATACCACATGTTTTGGCCTGCTATAAATTCCTTATAGCCAACTGTCGAATAACTAAAATTAATTCAGATAATTGTTGTTGAATTGATGAGACATTTATCTCATTGACTCAACGAGTATGGACATCCTCTCTTGTGTCAAATTGTTGAGAATTTTCTGCCGTCCATTCAAACAATTTCCAAGATTCTTGAGGAGTCTTATTCACCAAAGCACCTCCACTGGCAGCATCTATAAGACTTCTATCTGTATATAGCAAACCTTCATAAAAATATTGAATTAGGAGCTACTCGTTAATCTGGTGATAAGTATATATTTTACGTATTTTAATTGTGCTTTATTAGTTAGTTTTGGTGTGTTTTCACTACTTTATATCTAATTAACTAGGATTCTAGTGAAAATATGCATTTTGTGGTTTAAAGTGTGAAAATTGCATTTCTATGGATTTTAAAGGTAAAAACTTCATGTTTTTGTATATTTAAGGATTCAATCATCAAAGGGAGTGAATTGAGAAGATAATTGAATGATTATTGATGATTTGAAGTGGTTTAAAGAAGACATGAAGTGCAAAACATTCAAAGGAAAAAATGCAAATGAAGATAGTTTTGACATCTCATGGTATTTCGATTATATCTTGAGTTATAAGTATTGGATTGAGGTGATTCTTATACCATTTTGAAGCTAAGAGATAGATCTACAATTGGTATGAAAACATCAAAATTCAGTTCAATCGTTTGCCTTGTCAAAAAGTCGGAATACAGAAGTACAATTTCATGGTCGAAAGCCTCAACAGATCTCTGACCAGTTAGAGTCCAAAGATAAGGATGAAGGAAAGCTTTGGACTCCAATGCTTACAGAAGTACAATTTCATGGTCGAAAGCTTTCCAATGGTATTTTGATCATTTATTGGTCCACAGATCTCCAAATGGGATGATTCTTGAGACATTGGAAAGTTAACTTAAGGGCTACAACTTTTATATTTTGTACAAGAGTTAGTTCAATCTTCATCATTGAAAAAATAGCAGTTGAAGTGGTGCCAAATGCACAGAAGTGAAAACGCAACTACTGAATACGTGGCTTGAAGTCGCGTACTTCGAAATCGTGTATTCCTCAATTTCAGCTGCAACTTGCTCTGCAACTTGTGTTCTATTCACACAAGATTTTTGACCCATTTTTCTACAAGAACATCATGTGGAAATAGCCCAAAACAGCTGCAAAAGAAGCTTTACGACTCATTTCTAACTTGTGTATGGGCTCAAGGCATGATTTAACACTTTGTCTCTTGTATGGAAATTCTTTATAAATAAAGGCCTTTGGAAAACATTTTCACAACTTTGGAAGGTTAGAAAAACTCCAAAAAATGTAGTTTTCATTAGTTTTTTTAGTTCATTAGTATAGTATAGTATGGTATAGTTAGAGTTATCGTAGTTTATTCTTCTTGTATTTGTAACTAAACTTATATGAAATTGAGGATGAAGATGGAGAGCATGAAACTCAAGTGACATGGGTGACATTTCTCCTATCACTTTATTTCTTGTATTGCATCTTATATTTAGTTATAATACAAGTATGGATCTTTATTTCATTTCTTCATGTTTAGTTAAAGTTTATGCCTAAAGTATGGATGAACTTGCTATATTTTGTTAGTGATGTTTATTTGGTTATTTGGTGATATTATTTTGAGTAAGTTATTTATCACTTTTGCTTTTCTAATCGTGATTAATTGGTCATTAATTGTGATAATCTTAAGGTGTTAAGTTTGTAATGAAAATTGAAATTTAACACTAGTTCAAGAAAGTGATAAATTTAGGGAGTTCATTCACGAGAGTAGAAGAGCACCTTTGTGACTTTAGTGAGTTGTTCCATATAATTTCATAGAAGAAATGAGATTGTAGTTAATTTCATAACCATGAGAGTAGGTATAGTTTACCTACAAGTATAGTTGATTTACTACGAGAGTAGGTTTCACATACATTAGGAAATTATGCCATAACTAACCAAGATAGCAGTATTCACTTAACTGGTAAGTTCATTTGCAAGAGTAATAAAGAATTCCATATCTTTAGAAGTTTTCTAGTGTTATTTACATTACTTTTATGTTTATAGTAGTCTATATAATAAAGGAATTCAAAAAAACACCGGTAATTGAAAATCTTCCCTGTGAGATTGACCCTTAATACCCTATACTCGCTCACGACCTGTATACTTGTAAAAAAATTGCGTGTGAGGTATTTAGGATATTATAAATATAAAACTTGATCATGGATAAACTAATTGTAAATGTATACCCCGCGCACGTCATCTGGTGTTGGGGCATCTCGTACACAGTTTCTTGAATTTCTTCCAATAGTCATAGAGAGACTCCTCCAGTAATGCCACATATTTCCTTTCTCAAACTGGCAGCTCTGGATGTAGGGAAATATTTTTTCAAAAATTTCTTCTTTAACTATTCCCACGTTGTTATACTACCTGATGGCAGATAATACAACCAATCTTTTGCTGCATTCTTGAGGAAAAAGGGAAATGCTCGCATTTTATCTGCTCCTCAGTAATCCTCTGTGGGTTTCATACTTATGCATACTACATCAAATTCCTGCAAGTGCTTGTGAGGTTACTCACCTGAAAAACCATGAAAAGAAGGTAAAAGGTGAATTAGGTAAGACTTTAATTCAAAAAGGGTATTATCATCTAAATTTGGAAAAGTAACGCATAATGACTGCTGATTTAAGTTTGGAGCAGCTAACTCCCATAAAGTTCAAGTATTAGCAATTTTGACATTTTCTTGATCAAAATAACTCGAGGTGGCACTATGCGCAATCTTCTCTATCTCAGGATCAAAAATTAATTCACTTGTACAAGAGGAACGGGGCATAAAATTGAAAAAAAATATCAAAAAATTAAAAATTAAATAATAATAAATAAACCCTAGTTAAGAAATAACTTTGGAGATGGTTCACTCAATTGACCATGGATGCAATAATAATTTCATTCACTCACTGATAAATAAGTTATAACTGCCAAACAAACGAGAACAATCAACTTCTCCTTACTGTATCGATGATCAAGGTACGACCATTAATCACTTCCCTAATGAAGAAATAACCCTAGGTACGACCGTAAAGTTCAATTTTCCAATTGCCTTAAGAATTAGAGAAACCCTATTCTAATCAAATAACATGCTACAAGGTTATTTTAATTTAGCCCATACGTTCCCTTAACACAAATCCAATCTGCCAGTCACCACTAATTTAAGGTAATTAAACAATTACGGATTCTATTGCCCTAACTGGTTTTAGGTTATTAGATTAATTAAATATCGGGCACCTTTGATATTCAAACAAAATAATAACCATAAGAAATTAAATCAAAGACTATACGAATACCAGTAAATAAAAGAAATAAAAATAATCAATTCGATCTTATAATTTTAGATGAACTACATTCTTCGTTGTTCCTTGATTAGAAAAAAAAGATTTAGCTACTCATCATAGAAGGAAATCCGCAAGACTTCATCAATAATAATTCCTTATGGTTTTCTCCAAAAGTTAATGAAAGACAAGAAGGAAAAGAAAAAGACAAACGACGGCCGTATCCTCAGGCTCCAAAGAGTCGCACCCTCAAATTCGTTTTTGGCCGAAGTCTTCATCAAATGGGATTCTGGCTTTTCCTCTTTTTTTTTGTTTTCTTTGTTTCCTAATTGAAGTATTCTACCAAATGAAAACTAGTCTTCTAAATAGAAAAATAAACCACAAAAGAAAATATTCCAAGTTTCCTAATTCAACCATAAAATTAATAATGAAAATTCAAGTCTTCCAAATCTTCCTCTAAAACTGCCTAGATTTTGAATCGAACTTGAAAATAGGCCTCAAACGTGCGAATTCCAAATTAATTGGAAAATTGCCTCTTTTAATCATGTTTTAATCCTTTTCCTACAATTAGCGCCATTAACCAAATATAAGTAGAATCTATCATTTAAAACAATATTTGACTAAAATCAAGGGAAAAATAATCATAAATTAAATAGCAATTTTACACCTTATCAGCTATTGATCCTAAAAGCAACGATACAACTTCTCTTTTGAATCATAAGAAATTATGTGAATTGAATCCTGCAAATAAATCTAAGGGGCATGCCATACTATGTTTGGGAGAAATTGATACGGATGAAGGGGGTATTAAGACTGCCCTTATGAGCTGGAAATTTGACCCTGAAGCTATTAGGAAAAGTATAGCTTACATGTTGATAGTTAATAAGCTGCCATTTAAATTTGTAGAGGGTAAAGGATTTCAACGTCTAATGAGAACTGCATGTCCTTTTAGAATCTCTTCTAGGTGGACAATCTTTAGGGACTGCTATCAACTTTATTTAGATGAAAAATTAAAGTTGAAGAATTTGATAAAGCATAATGTTTGTAGAATTTGTCTCACCACTGATTCTTGAACTTCTATTTAGTGAATAAATTACATGTGTCTAATAGCCCACTTTATTGAGAATGATTAGAAATTAAATAAAAGAATTCTAAGCTTTTGTCCAATTGGTAGTCATAAAGGGGTTGAAATTGGGAAGTCTATAGAGAAATTCTTGTTAGAATGGGGGATTGATGATATCTTCACTGTGACGGTGGTTAAAGCTAGTTCTAATAACATAGCTATTCTATACTTGAGAGGAAAATTACAAAATTGGGGTAAAGCTATTTTGGAGGGGAAATGGACCCATGTGAGATGTGTAGCTCACATAGAAAACTTGATTGTGAATGATAGCCTGAAAAAACTTGGGAGTTCCATTGATAGCATCCGAGTAGTTGTAAGATACATTCGACAATCACCTAGCCGGTTCAAAAAGTTCAAGGAATGTGCTGAGATTGAAAAAATTGATTATAAAAAATTACTTTCCTAAGATTTGTCATCTAGGTGGAACTCAACCTATATGATGCTAGACACTACCCAAAAGTGGCTAATAAGTTACAAAAGCTCCACAACTTTATTTACATTTTTTCTTAGATTTATAGATAACTTAAACATTAGTAAGTTAGTTAACTCCTCTAGAAACCATTTTATTGAAATTAAAACCTTCTTAATGTCTTGCATATCAGTTACAAAAGAAACTTAGCAAGATATGTTCATGCTTATCTAGTCTTTAGTTTTAGTACATAATCAATACTCATCATACTACTAATTAATTGTTAAACCTTATCTAATTTCCTTTTATAACTAATTCCTACCTAAGCACATGATTCATTAATTCAAACTTATCCACTCATTTACTTAATACTCAATCCATATTATACTGACAAAAAAGTTCAGCAATTCTATACATATATAAAAGGTAGTTTGCAGCTGACTTTTGGGAAATTTTCATCTGTCATGTGTAGGGGCATTTTTGGAAGAGTAAAAGTATGACGGTAGAGTCAATTGAAGAGTACAACGTTGGTATTCTTTCTCCAGCAACGTTTTGCCTATGGCAGCCTTTCAGCTTAGTTTGCAACTGACTGTTAGGGGATTATTAACTATCATGTGTAGGGGTATTTTTGGAAGGGGACAAGTACGAGGGAAATGGTAAAGCAAAGAGTACAATGTTATGATGCTTCTTACAAAATTGCTTGCCTATAGTACCCTCTTAAGTGCTTACACTCCTCTTAAATGACAAGCTTAATATGTTTAGTATCCATTAAGTTTGTCATTAATACAAATACTGAAAGGGAATTAGTTAGATGGGTAACTTGATTGAACCACAAGAAATGCAATTCAACTTCTATGAAGAATGGGAATCACGCAAATTAGTAATTGAACTCCATTTAAGAGAGTTTTAATGTGTGTAAGATGAAGAATCATTTGTGGGAATTCTCTCAGATGAGAAGGATCGTTTGGATAGGGTGTCAGACCATAAGGTAGCGGACTTTGTGCAGCATGCTACCTCGGCTGTCCAAAGCATTTCACAATGGGTGCCTCCGGAGATAATCACTGAGATTGGCCGAATTGATTCACCGGCTAGGCCGCTTCCTGACTTGATGATTTGGAGACCGGAGCAATCGGGATGTTTCAGCTAAAGTCGGCTTTTACCTTGGTGCAACATCATTCTAATTCCTCACCACTATTTAAACGCATTTGGCATCAAGTTGTGCCATTGAGAATTTCATTTTTTCTGCTACGCCTGCTGCGAGACCGCCTTCTGTTAGATTGTACTTTATGGAAGTTGGGGATTCATGAACCTTCTCGGTGTGTGTATTACCCCTCTCCAAAGATCGAAACTGCGGAGCATGTGTTTGCTGTTGGGGATATGGCACAGCAAATTTGGCATTTTTTCGGGGATGCAGTTGGAGTTGGCTAGACTGGGTCTTCTTTCCGCATCTATATGGTAGCCTGGTGGCATGGAAAGCACGGGAATAAGTTTTTAGAGTTTGTCCATCAAGTTACCCCTTTGTTGATTTGTTAGCATCTATGGAAGGCTCGGAATATTATGAAATATGACGGAAAGAGGTTCGTGGGGGTCCAGGTATGTCAGTATATTTTTGTCGATCTTCTAGAGTTGTTTAGGGTCTAGTTCCTGGAATGTCGGGTTCCGTCGTTGCCTTGGATACAATTTTATTCGGAGATCTCGGCATGGAATAGGACAGTTTCGCACATGCTGGTTAAATGGGTACGGCCCTCCCATAGAATCCTAAAACTTAACATAGACGGATGTTCTAAGGGTAACCCTGGTGTGAGTGGGGGTGGGGGAGTGCTTCGGGATGAGAGTGGTAGGCTGGTGCTAGTGTTTTCGTGCAATTTTTGTTTAGCTTCGAGTATGCAGGCTGAGGCCTGCGCTTTACTTTTTGGGGTCAAGTTGTGCCTCCAGAGAGGATTTGATAACTTTGACGTTGAACTGGACTCTTTGGTGTTAGTCCACATTTTAAATAGGACAATACATTGCCCATGGAATATTTACAAGGAGGTGTAGCAGTTGGTGGGTTTGGCATCTCATTTTACACAAATTCTTCACTGTTATCGTCAGGCTAACCAGATTGCAAATATATTGGCCAATAAAGGATGTCTGCATGGCCGGGAAGAGACTTATTTGGCAGCTTCATCTTTACCCCAGTTAGTGAGAGGAGCATTTCATCTTGATAGGATAGGACTTGCATCTATTCGCCAAATTAGAAGAAAGATGTAAGGGAGTACTACTTCTTCATCTATAGCTCTTGTAACCTTTTCTCTTATATATAATAAAATTTCTTTAAAAAAAAAAAGGAACTCGAAATTAGGAAGATGGAGTTCCAACTCTATAAAGAATGGGTTTCACTTAAATGAGTAATTAAGTTCTATTTAAGAGAGCTTTAATGCGAGCTAGATGCAAAATCACTTGTGTAACCGATCAAGAATAAAACTACGACAAACAATTGCAGTGCTTTTGAGGTTCCTCTCACAATAATGGAGGCTTTTAATATTAAAAAATGCTGGCTTAGATGGTTGTGGACTATTTGTTGTTACTGCTATTTGGAAAGGTGTGCTTACTCGAGTTCTCTATTTCTGTACTTTTGGTGTTTAGGAAGTCGATTAGATACTATAAGTTGTGTATTGCATTTTCCCCCGTAAGTTTTTTTACGAATCTAGAAAATTCATTAAGGAATATATAATACCTGTTAATATTCATCGAAAACCTTATTATATCTTCTAGCTACATTTCCAAAATGCCATTTTAATTCTTGTAGCCGGCTAAACTGTGAGCAAAAGTTATTTACATATTGGAACTTCGTGGTAAAGGTAAGATCTGAATCTTCACTTCACAAGTGATTCATTTGAATTGTTTATTGTCAATTGCACCCGATTTTTTTTTCATTGATGAATTTTGTGAGTGTTTGATGAATTTTATTTGCAATTCCTGAATTTCTTTGTTAACGGCAGAAAATGAGATGTTGGACACTTTAATTGTTCTTATCTGCTAAAAAACGAGAATCACAACTCACTTTCTAAAAAACACTTCTCATTTGTGATCTTCTTAAAAGAAGCTCAAGTGTTTTGTGGGAGAATTGCATCAACATTCTAGCAATTGGTTAAGACTACCACTCTTCCTATCCTATGTGAACACTATTGGGGTAAATAAAACTATTTCTGATTAGATTACATGCAATATGGTCTATAATACCTTCATATAAAAGGAACCACTATGCATATAATCTAAAACTGAAACTATAAGTAAGTCTATGCTATCGTTAGTATGGCCGTGAAACCCAGACAATCATGCCTTTGCTATGATTGTTTGTAATAGTATAATGTGCTTATTGTGAGTATTACAAATTTGCTATGGTTGTTTATAACATATCCATATTCCCTTTCTCACTATTCTACATCTTCACTAATTACTCGAAAATTCACAAAGAACCTTAAAACAATTCCCAAAGAAACAAAAGGAGTGATTCATAATGAAACCCCGAAAATTCACAAGAACCTTAAAACTTGAAGGAACTTGAGAGAAATTGGTAAAAATCAAGGGAAATTGATAATAATTGATAAAATTTTAAATAACAAAAGCCTAGTACATCCCTATATATAAACTAGAAGTCCTAATCTAAAAAGGAAATGAAATTACAACTAAAATAAATAAAATAAAATAAACCATTGCAGGCCCGATGAACTAGCATCGAACATATCACCGAATGTATTCTACTGGTTTGCCTCTCAAAGTCCGACGTCGAACTTGGCAGCCGGATTTCCCTTGGAGTTGCCCATGCACAGCTTCTTCTTTTGCTTCTTTGCATGATCCAACTTGGCTAAGAAATCTCTAGCAACATGTTCCACGTCAAAAATACATTATCATTAATTTATATTGTCCTTTATCCTATTTATTTTGCTAACTTTGTCATTTATTGGATTAAATTGGGACAAACTTGAGAGTTTATGGTACAAATAGTTCAGAATTGAGAGTAAAAGGAGCAAAGTATCCAAAATTTTAAGTTTAGGATAAAAAATGGAAAAGTGGTACACGTTCAGGGATGCAAAGTAGAGTTAGCCCTTTTAATATGTTAGTAATTAAAAGTAGTAATTATTTTTCCGAGAACAAAAATTCTTGAAAGTTGAGAAGAAAATTTCAAATTACATATTACAACTCATGATTTAGAGGTCCTAATTTAAATCTCATTAGATGCAATTTGTCTAGTACTAATATATGTAAGTTTTCATCTCACAATTCATGGATTTGCTTCTAATATCTTTAAATTGCAAGTTGGTTGTATTGATCCCACCAACATGAGTTAGTTGCATTAATATAAAAATCATAAATTACAGTTTATCTTTTAAAAACCCCTTAAGCCGTCTCCCTACTTCTTAAATTTTATCCCTCATCTGTTAAAAAAATTGAACAAAATATGCCCAAGATTATTGAAGTGAGAGAAGAAACTATCAGATCTTGATGCTTTGGTCTAAACAACCAAACAGTAGAAAGACCAGACATTCGTAAAACTTGTGTGTCATATATATACGCAAGACAGACACCAAAAAAAAAAAAAAATCAATCAAAGCCAAAGCACATTACTTATTCGAATCATCCTCTTGAAAAGGAACTAAACTACAGCCTAATTACCACAGTAGAAAAAACTTGACCAGAAGAGAACTGATTTCGTTGTTGACATGTATTATCCCTAGATGCATTCTTGGATAAGTCACAATGCTGAGCCTCATTCTTTCTCTTCACACACTCATAGGGCTGTCTGGATCATTTAAAGCTGCAATTGCAGTTTGGATTTTTATCCTCAAAATATCTTTTTCTTCCTCATTAGCCTGAAAAAGGTAAATGGAAAAGAGGATATTTGATAATTAGTACTAGCAGAAAATTAGCAAATATATATTTAGAAACAGTGCTGATAAATACAGATAGAAGAATCATATTGTCATTTATTTTTCGTTTTGTAATTTAAGTAGTGAAAAAGGGATCAATATTTGACATTGATTTTTTATCCTCCCTAGGAAGCACTTGGATATTCAGATAATCAATAACACCAATCGTCATTGATAAGGCCATAAATTAGCTCTAAATTTTAGAAAGGACAGGTGGCAAAAAATTGTGAAGTATATTATGATCATTCAATTATGAGAAATTGAATTGAAGAACATAGGTGGACCCATTTGTCATTTTAAATCTTTTGTATCAATTAGAAAATTCTCAAATTATTTCTCTCATTTTTAGTATTGTTTTCATACTCTAAAATCATCTACACTAAATTGTTTCGTATGATTTTCATTTAAAAGAAATGTTCTAAAGTTTATTACGGTTAGAGCTAGTGTTTTGAAAATCAGACTAGATCCATCTATTGGACCACTTAAACTGCGAATTGGCTGTAGACCAATTCGGTTCACTAGTCAACTTGAAAAACTATTCGAACCGATTAAACCTGGTAAAAAATCAAAGTTTCAAAACATTTCAAAATAAATTTCATTTTTATAAATTTCAAAGTCATATAAGTTACTTAATAATTAAAAGAATAAGAAAAGAAAAGTTTTTTGATTTGGATTGAAGCAGTTAAACCATGAATGGGAAACTTAATGGTCACTTAATAAATCTTTTCACTGAATGGTCCGGATTTAAAAGCATTGGTCATGGAGAGCTAAATAATTCAGATATATGATATTCAGCACTATTAATTGCCTTGTTAAATATAATTATCTATTTAGAAGTTTACGTACTAAAAATACACAGCTGTACTGCATGCTTCATCAACTTTGCTGTAATGGTCCGTAGACCCCACAATTGTGTGCAAAAAATTGGATAAGCATTGACACTTTAAGGATTTGCAAAAAAATGTCTCAGCCGTTAAATAAATTACTATTTCATTTCTTTTCAGGGCTGGATTAAGAATATTAAATTGTGCAGTTCTTTTAAGCAAATTCTTGCTATTTAATATTGTAAACTCTCTTTCCTAGTTGAATTTGTATATAGACGTATGAATAAATAATTTCCCAAAATCTGCCTGATCCATCAATCGAGGATTTTGGGGTCCATGGCTTTGGGAAATCAGGAGCAGATTGGTCCAGGTAGATGGGGAATTAAGGTTAGCACGTCCAGACAGGTAATAAAAGTTCTTCATTGCTTCCAGAATAATACAAAAAATTTGGTCCTCTATGCCTAATGTTGGACCAAGTTTTATCAAAGAATTAAGTATTACGTGCTATGTTGAGATTCGTCCATATCATAGGGGTCTAAAATTTCAATTTCCGGTAAAAATTGGACCCCTTTTTTATCATTTTTAAAAAAAAAGAAACAATAAGTTGCTAATTTATCATTAGTTTGTACTTCCATTACAATTGTTTAGTATCATTCGTAGATAACAAAATTTGCACGTTAACGTCATTGATATGTCATATCATCTGTACCTACACTTCTGGTAAGACATTGCGATCTATGCTCTCTTGCCCTATTCTCAGATAATGCTAAATCTTTGCACAAAATTAAATAAAAAGAAAAATAAGGGGAAAAAAAGTAGGGTCTAAATGAATTTCTCCTAGATGTGACTAGATTGCATAATTTTTTACACTCTCCAAATTAATTTTTTTTTCTATGGAGAGTGCAAAAAAAATAATTTTTCTATGGAGAGTACAAAAACTTAATTTGGAAAGTGCACGAAACTGCGGATTTACAACGAAAAACTATCAAAAGAAAAAAATTGAAATAAGAGAAAGAGAAACGTACCTCTAAGAATACAGTGTTTAGAAGCCTGCCAGAAAATGCAGTGATGTTGGCTGTAATGATTTTGAGATTCAAAGATTCAAAGACTTCACAGATCTTTACAATTGTGTCTGTTCTTTTACTGCATGTGAGGCTCACTACAGTAGTCTTCTCTCCAATGTGAGATACCCTTAACTGTAGAATTGATTTTTGAAAGGTCCATATATCAATGACAGAAAGACAAATTACTCACAAATATCTAGAACGAAAAATGAATAAATCTAAAACGTGGGATTGTCTTGTATTTATTTAAAGTCTCATGGACCTCTTTAATAAAAGGGATAATTTTAGAAACCTCCCCTGAGATTTCTGACAGAGATTTGGAAAATTACACATACCTCCCTTAATTTGATAGTTTTAGTAACAAAACCTTAAAATAATATTGATTTGGTCAAATTTTTAAATAAATACCCAAAAATGCCCTTGTGTAATGAATTTTATTTTACTTCCCTATAGAATTATAAGATTATCTAATGTAATTATAAGAAAAAGGTACCAAATTTTTCATGTTCATACCTACTATTTGATAAACAACTATAATAATAATTTTATCGCTATGATAGGATATATTTGATGGTATTTTATTATGAATTTAGATTTATAAGATAGAAAATAAAATGTTGAAATAATTGATTCAGAATTTATGAATTTTTTGAGTAGTGGGATTATCATAATTTAGTTGTGATTTTGGGCAATTTCTTTTTGATTTATTGTTAATTTTAATACCAAAAAATAGAAAACAAAGATTAGCAAAAAATATCGGATTACGTATAAAGTTAATTCATCAAAAAAATCATTAGTTCGACATTGGGTTACAATAGAAACTAGAGATAATAGTGGTAATTTTACAATTTTATTGGCAAAAAATTAAAATAAAAAGGAATAAGAAGGAAAAAGAATGAAAAAATAATTTTAAAGTCATTCTAAGTATAAGCATTCCAAACAAGAGAATTTTATTTTAAAAATATTTAAGGGTAAGATTGTCATTTTAAATGACAAGGGAGGTATGTATAATTTTTAAACTTTAGGGGAGATCAGTGAAATTGTTAGAAACCTCAGGGGAGATTTCTGAAATTATCTCTTAATAAAAACTAAAGACAGGAAGAGCGCCCCCGGGGGGGGGGGGGTTGTGGGTTGTTGTTGTGTGTGAAAAGACCCCTTCTTGGCCGGGGTATTCTTTTCCCATGGGGGTGGGGAAGGGAGAGCCCGATTGGTAGAAAAAAAAAAACTACAACCCCTAATCGAAGGTCAGTTGACTGAGCTGAAGGGTTAGTATTGATTCATGCAAAGATGCTCCCCATTTCTCCTAAGTGGGCTCTACTTACTTGGGCACTGTAAAGACTACTAGATCAATGGCAATGGGAGGGGCTCCTAGAGAGAGAGAGAGAGAGAAGAATAAAGTGATAAACCAACCTCAAGAACTTCAATGGGAGATGATCTGGACCCTACAGAATCACAGGGCTGCTCAAATCTTGATCTCTTTGGCTTGGAATTACAGCTTATTTCTTCATCAAAATCAAGAAATATACTCCTCTTTGACTCCAGTTCTGATATTTCAGCTTGAATCAATCTCTCTTGATTCTGCAGTTCTTGTAAGTAGTCTATGGCATCTTTAATAATGGAAGCCTTGTCCATCTGATCAAACATCAATTCATGTCATTTTTAGTTTATTCCTAGTGGTGGCAATCATTAAAAAAAAAAATATTTTCTGGCAATAAATACCATAGGGATCCTCAGTCCTCACCTTACTGATATTGGGGACCACAGCTCTAAGTGCATGGAGCCTTTCAGTCAGTTTCTTCCTCCTGTTCCTCTCCGACTCAATGTTCTTTGATGCTGCTGATGATTGTGCTCCATCAGCAGAGTTTGAATCATGAAATGAAAATGATTCATCAAAATAACTGCACAATCAACTAATTAATCAATCCCACTCATCAGTCATCGCAAAATTTCTATTTAAATAAATAATTGCTCGCGAACTATAGAAGAATCAAATTCAGCAAAATATCATCAAATGTCTAAACAAGAATTGGAGAAAATAAGTATGAAAGGATGAGGATCGAACTCTTATTTCTCAAACATTAGGCATCCACTAAATATGTTGTCAACTTTACAAACAAAAGATTTACCTTGCTAGTTGCTCAGTTTGGAGGAACATATTTTCCCAATAGTATTTGTATACAACATCCATGTCATCCATGGTTTCTTCTTTCTTTCTTTCTCCTTTGGCTATAGGGAAGGTTTCTTCTTTCTTTCTTTCTCCTTTGGCTAGGGAAGAAGGAGATGAAAGATTGTCCTTGGAAGAAAGTGATGAATGATATAGAGGCAGTGATGAAAGTTTTTTCCTTCAATTTAATGTGAAGAGACGGTAAAGCAAAGCACCAATGACTAGAGGTATCTATACAATATACTATTCGTTAGTCCATAGTTTACTAGAAGATTTCCAATAATATGACACGCGTCGTCTCTTAAGGATTTTGAATTATTTTACTTTTTGATTAATTCTATTAATGTTATCCAATAGGCATTATTTTGTTTAGTTCAAATATTTAAATCACTATATTCTAGGTAGAAAAATATTTTATGAAACTAACTTATCAAAAAACTTGTCTAAGTAAATATTTTACTTTAACATTTCCTTTAGGCAGAAAAGGCTCAGTTAAACTAACTTATCAATAAACCTCTCTAAATAAAATTTACCACTTTATCATTTTGTCTAGTTGCAAATGACAAATAGCATATACAAGCATTATGTCCCGCGCTATGCACGAAAGCTACAAATAGTTAAAAATAATTTAAATGTTATAATAAAGTAGTTAAAAAAATTTTATCATAGAAGACTATTTAAGATATTTACAATTATATGTAATTTGGGGACTATTTTTTGTTTGTTGAATTTGAAAGCAACTTTTTGTTTTCAAATTCAACAAAAAAAAAACCACCGAATTGCATGTAATTGTAAATATTTTAAATAGTTTTCTACAACAATAGAATTATTAAATACTTATTCTAAAATTTAGACATTTTATTTAAAATTATTGCTATTTCCTTGGAATCACACCTCCGGAGAAAGATCTTGACCGTCCAATTAAAATAGAGGGAAATTGTTTGTGCGGTCTACGGGACGCGTAAATACATGTAATCGTACTATCTGCTTGCAATAAAATGTGCAATGTTAAAAGGTAAAAGGACTAAGCAAGCCACTCTTAAGCTTTACAGAACAAAAATCAGAATAAACAAAATTAAGGGTTTAATCTGCAATTCTATTTACTTTGTCTGGAGGACGCTAACCCTCTTATTCTAGTACCTTTCCAACATTTTTAAATGGCTATGTGCAGAGGGCCGTTGCTTCCAGCTTAAGATAGGTAGCTATTGTTGACAAATTCATATTTAAATTGAAAAGGGAGATTATGTGAGACAAAGTTGAAATGTCTGTCCATCCAATCTCAATTTTTCCTCCTTTTTTCCTTCTTTTTTGCGGTGGCATCAGCAGCAAGAAAGCTCTAAGCAAGGAATATCTCTTTTCCTGAATGTTTCTGGAAGGATAATAAAGATATACTATGAAGAATAGGGTGTATGATCATAGACTCATAGTAATATTTTTTTCCCTCAAAGCTTCAACAAGTTGCCCTTAAACGGTTAGGCTTTTGTAAACTCGGATAATTCATTCCAAGGTTAAGGTTATTATGCCCTCCTCTCCCTAGACAAGAGTTCTTTTCATTGCATTGGAGAGAATTTCTCTCTATTACACCCTAATAAAATTCAATTAAATTTTATTTTAATAAATCAACACAGTTCATTATATATTTCATCACTTATATTGGTTATACATAAAATTTCGTGTGAAATTGACTATGTTTTACTCTCTAATTAATCATTACAAAATTTGTCTCAATTTAAAATTATTTTTTACCGTTCAAATGTTTCGTGTAATTGAATGCCAAAGTATTTGCAAAAGAATATCATTTTCAGTATGTTGATCTAGGGATTAAAAAAAAAAGTAATGACACAACTAGATGAGTTTATAGAGTTATAAAATTTTAGATATAAATATATGAAGAAATAATGGAGAGAAAACCAATCGAAAGGATCCTAACCCCATGTCCCTTGTCATATTGACTTTAGCCCTTCTTCAGTTATCTAATAAATATGGTAGAAATCCATGCTCAAACTATTATAGTGAGACAGTTGATTATCCATCAATGAGGTTCTGGTCAAGTTATTGAGATTAAAACAATTAGCAGTTATGAGTTCAAGTTACACTAAGTTTCTTTTGCCATTCTTTATGAATTTTATTGTAATATTATTGAGTTGTAATTCATTCACGGGTTAGCTTGTTGAACGTATAGACCCCCCAAAATTGGGTTGAATAAGAAGAGACGTAGAAAAAACCCTAACAAAGCCACTTAAACTTATTTCAACAAAACCATATGTACAAGTGACGTCCAAGTTGAGATAGAACATTATTTCAATGAAACCAAAAAGTGAAAAACCAACGAATTCTATAAATCGGCCTAGAGTCGGTCTGTGTCTAAAAAAATCTAAGCGCTTGATGAAATTTTAATTTCTATTTCTATAATATACTCATAAAAGGTAAGGTATATGCCATCCTTGCACGATAAGAATTCCGCTTCGTATGACTCGAATCCAAGTCAATACTTGGGCGAAGATCAAAGAAGTCCAGATAAATATGGATTGCTATTTTTCAACGGAACGAAATTCCGTTTTGACGGGGCTCATCGACAACGACAATAGGACAGAGCATTTGCCAAAAAATCGACAGACGGACTCTCTGCTGCTGATTTTTGACGGAAGAATCGAGAATGCCAAAAAAAATAATAACAAATAAAAAAGAAAGGCTCATTGACAAGAATAATGTTATAGACTACTTGCTTTTTCAATTTGAGAAGCTAGAAATCGAAAATAAACAAAAAAAAAAAGTACACAGAAAAAGATAGCTTAAGTGGATATACTTGCGAAGTGCCGTTAAATATTTTGAAGTGGTTTTGGATTGAACGATTGGACGACAGATTTAAAATCCATTTGGATAGCGTGTTTTTTGGGAGTTTGTCTTAAAATAACCTTTGTGTATTTAGAAGTATTCAGTGTTAAACCAATTGTGTATATATGAATGTACTACGCAGTAAAAATCAAAATAGACTTACCTTCAACCATTATTGTCAAACACAAGTTGATCCCTCCTTGTCTCTTTGACTCGTTGTCTATTCTAATAAAACAAAATATGTAGAAAAAAATTAGAGTAAGGAGTTTCTAATTTATGCCTAACTAGTGAGCATAGTATTGATGGAATATTACAAACTATTTATAGGTTAGGTTAGAAACCCTTCCTGGCAAATACCAAAATCCTTAGGGTATTCTTCCATCAAGAAAATCTTGCCATAATTCATAACTTTTCTGACTAATTGATTGATTTGATTAATTAACTGAATTAAATAAGATATCAATTAGCAAAAGATACTAATCAATCATTAACAAATGGGAGATACTAATTAATTATTGGCTTAATCAGGATAACAATCACTTTACAATCAATCATGTGAGCCATAATTGCCTCTAAAAGAGACAAATCTTACATTCTTGACCAACATGCCATAGTCAAATAATTTTGAATGACTAGATATTTGAATGGCCAAATGTATAGTCTCTTATTTTGACAAGTATCAGTTTCTATTTGTAGTTGAACTTTTGCTCCACTATTTTTTTTTTTTGTTAGTCAAAAGTCATAAATATCTCTCCTCCCCATTCTTTTTTTCTTCCTCTTTCTGCCTCTACTTTTAACCTTCATCTCCCTCTTTTTTCTTCATCTTTCTTTTTTCCCCCTTCATATTTTTTCTTTATAATTAATCATACTAAGATTATTTTCTTACTATTTTTTTAGATGATTTTTGTTAACCATAGAGAGGTGTTGCAACAATCAACTGATTTATACTGCCACTTCCTATTCCATCAATTTTAACTCTTTAATCCAATATTTTGCTTTTTCTTTTTTTTTCCTTCTTCTTAATTTTTATCCGCCTTTCCTTGTTCCACTCAATCAATGCATTTTTTCCTTTTTCCTTTTTCCTCTATAATTAATTGAATGTATGTCGGGAATGGATATTTCTTTTATTCCATTGTTCAAAAATCATGAATCATGAATCATGATCATCTTTTTTTTTAGGAGAAATATAGACAATAGACCTTTTACCTCCACTATTCCTATTGTCTGGTATATTCCATTTTCTTTTTATTCCTATTCTTCACTTGTTTCACGTTGCCAAATATGGACTTAATTTTTTTTATTAATTATATTTTTTAACTTTTTTATTAATTGTATTTTATTTAGCCTTTATCATTTTTCTTTTTTTGCCTCTTTATTCTGTTACCTTGGTGTATTTATTATTTATTTTAACTTAATCTTCTTGATATTCATTAAGCCTTCCATTATTTTCATTCTACAAATCAATTTTCCTTTTGTGTGGTTTGCCTTAAATCTTAATGCAAAATATGTTTTTTGCAATTCCAGTGTTTTAGTTCCTCTTTAATGCATAATTGAATCTTGCACTTCTTTTACTAATTCTTTGGTACTGAATTTTTGTACCCTTTTTATGCATTGAAAAGCCTTCCATTCAACTTTCTGGCAAGTTTTATTGTGAATTTGTAAGATAGAAGTTTTTACATGATGGTGTCTTGTTTGAAAAAGAAATAGTGGTGAAATTTTATACATTTGTAATTATAATAGCATGATACTTGAGTTTTATGAAACATATATCATTTATGTTAATATTGAACCAGTTTTGCATTTCTCATGTGCTTGGTTTTTGAATTCTTTGCTGTTGTTTATCCATACAATATAGTATATATCTCTATTGCATCACAACAAGCAAGTTAGAGCAAATTTTTAAAACATTCCACTAAAGATAAACTTTTTTAGGCTCATTTTTGACAATTATAATTTCTTTTTACTTGAAAGCAAATTATAGTGTAATGAATTTTAGTCAAAATTTGATAGATGGGCCTAGACTGTGCGTGCTTGCACAGTCTGGTTCCTTCTAGTATTACAATATATTATATTGGTTTGTCTAACGGGTAGTCATAGGGTACTCGTTAAGATATATTCAAGTGTTATATATTTGGAAATATAAAATTTATTAGGAAAAGTAAACAAATATAAGGGAGGGTAAATAAGAATAAACAGGAAAAATATATAAATGCAAGAGAAGACAATAATTGTTAGTATGTGTATATATATGGTAGGTTAGGTGAATACTAGATGTGTTAACGAATGCCCTAAAGACACTCATTAGAAAAACCCATAATATATTTCCTAATCAATTGCTTTAAAAAACTTTATGAATAACTTCATATAAGTTATCCAGGGTCCAACTTTATGAATCTAATGATCCTGGCTTCATACATGAACAACAATGTGTAGAAAATATTGCAAACATAGGTATCTCGAGTGTCTAGACAATAATGATAGTTTGAAAATAATAGCAAAATACTAAATGAACTAGTGAGTCCTATATGAGTTATTTGATCATTAATAACTAATCGGCAACCTTTAGTTATTTGATCAATAATAATAACTCCTTATTGTATACTCAATAGCTACCTTCTACTTTCTAAATAACTGTTAAATACATTATGTCGACTTGCCTGTCTTGACTCCCACTCTTTCATGTATACATAATGAAAAGATATAGTCAAATCGAATATCTATAGTGGCCAAAATTCAACATCGACAAACTTTAGCTCAAGCAATAGATACCTGTAATATAACTTTATAGCATCTTTGGTGAATTTATATTCATTTAAATACATGATGTGGACATTATGCAATTGTTCACTATTATTACTTAAAAGTAATACTTGTTCTTTTATTGTCTAAGAACTCTTGCATGAATGTCTTAAGATAGATTAACTATTTTTACATTCTATTTTGTGAATACCATTGACAGAAGGGTTTCACAAATATCACAATTGAAAAAAAAAATCTTATAGTATTACTCACACTAACCTTGATGCATATTAATTTACTAGAAAAATTTTTCTAAGATCAAATGAAGAATAAATATACTATTGAGGAGCAATAATTTGATTAAATTGCATTCTCTATAAATATACTATGGTGACACACATGTACGCCTAATTATCAAGATTCATATTAAGGATATTAGTTTTCACAATTATCTAATGTAACTCTAATAATGAACTATTAGTTCCATAATTACCCTAAATAAAATCTCCAAAAATTTAGTGGAGTTTTTATGGTAATTAATGTCTCTTTATGACACTATTCCAGAATATGGAGTTTTCTCCATTTTTGCCTTGTGAAAATATTATACAATTCATTCTTAAACTCTTGTAGGTATATAACATAGCAATAAAAAATTTGGACCCTATTTGGTAGCTAGGCTTTTTATCCAGTTTTTCTCCTTCAAGATTTTTAAAAATTTTACCTACAATAATCTCAAAAAAGCTTCTCAACATGTTTAAAATACATACTTCAAAATATCCAAAAACACAAAAAATTTCCCTTCTTCCTTTCTTCTTCTTCCTCCCCCATCTCAACCCACCACCACCTCTGTTGCCGACCAACACCGGCTAGCACCTCTTCCGGCGCTGGTTTCGGCATTGGCAGAGGTTTTTTGTTCTTCTTTTTTCTCTCTTTCTTTCTCTTCTCCCTCTCCCTTTCCCTCTGCTCCTTCCTCCTCCCTCTCCCCTTCCCATCCTCTCACCTGCGCCTCTCTCTCTCCCATCCCTCCCCTTCCATCTTCCCCCTCCCCCTCCATTGCATGACCAAATTGCGCAATGGATCGAAAGGGGGAGCGAGAGTGGGAGGGATGGGGGTAGAGAGGCGGTGGTTGAGAGGGGAGGGCGAGAGGGGAAGGGAGGAGGAGAGGGAGGGAGAAGGAAGAAGGAGAGGGAGAAGCGAAAGAAAGAGAGAGAGAGAAAAAAAAGAAAGCCTGCTGCTGCCGGTGTCGGTCACTTACGGAGCTTTCGGCGCCTGTGGGCGGCAAGTGGTAAGGTGAGAGAGAAGGAGAGGAAAGGAAAGAAAAGAAAAAAGAAAGAAAAAGAAAAAATTTTCCATTTTTAAAATTTTTTCTACAAATTATATAGTAAGTTACAGTAAAGTTTTAGACAAACACCCAAATTTGCCAAGCGGGGCTATAAATTTCTTAGTTTAGAGGACAATTTATCTCCCACTGTTTCACAGATAACTTCACTAGTAGGCTTAAGATGGATTTATTTTCATGTGTTTATTTGACAAGGAGCTCTTCAATCAATTGTTTATCTAAAATAATTTAAATAATTATTTTGAGAAAAGCTATCAAATTTTCATTTGCAAATGAGTCAAATATGAATCCTTACTTTTCAAAACTCCATTCTAGAGTCAAAATACTCCCACTTACTTCATGTTCTTCAGTTCTATTAATTCTTGAAGTGTAAAAGAATCTAAATTTTTTGGAGTTAGCAAGATAGCCTCATTTCTTTTGTCATTTTATGTGTAGGTTGATTGGCCTCACAAAACTGAACGTAGTATTTTAAACTTGATTTTCATTCATACCATAATCAAAGTGGTGTTTATACAACATTGGAGGAAAATGCTTTAAGTATACACTTCAGTTTCAAGGCATTACTCACATGATATAAAGATTGCTATATCTACAATATCTTATTATTTCCTTAAGGTACACCATTTGGATGTAACCAATCAAGCATTGCTTTTATTCATTAACAATACTTCCTAATTAAGGAATTTATTAGATGAGCACATATAGGATAGCCCCTTCTATTTTTTTATACCTCCATTTTATTTCCTATCCCTCAAATTTCAAATTTTTTTTCTTTTTTGAACACTTGCAAAGATATCAGATAGTGATCCTTTATCAAATAGGAAAGGAGCTTTATATTTGATGAATAGTTACCTAACAATGAGATAAACAAATATCTCTCACCAATCATAAAAGGATAGGAAATAATTTACAAAATTTTAGTGTTATAATTCAACTCTTATGGCATCCATAATGGTTGAGTAATCTACTTCACTCATGCAATGTACTTCAAATACCATAGTTAATAAATTTAAAATCTTTAAAGATTCATGATTTATCAACTATTTATTTTTCTTATGGAGACATATCTCAATCTTCTATGCCAAAATTTAAGGAGTTTTTCTTAGCAATAAACATATTTGCTGCCAATATAATTATTATAATCAAGTGTAGCAAATTGCTCAATTCAAATGTTGGTACTGGAAACTTTAGAATTAATAACTTCACTATTTTCAAAATCTACTACTAGATAATGAGGTTCAGAATCATGCCCAATAGTAATTAATTTTGAAAATAGAAATTCTAAAGTAATAAGAAATAATATTTTAGAAAAACAAATTTTCTTGAAATGAGCAATAATGTATCACTTATCTTTATTTGAACATTTTTAGTTTCTATAAAGAAACTTTCATTCACTTTCCATATGTTTCTATATAATCAAAAACTTATTTTACTGGCAACGTGAATTGAAAAACTTTATCTAATTCACCAAATTTATCACAATATATAACATTCAACAATTTAGATTTTTTTTGAGTTATTTTTTTCTCAAAGCAAAGTATCAAATTACAAACAACATTGGTCTTTATTATTGTTTGACGTAATGAGAACAAAATTACCTTTCTTTGCATTTCTTCTTTCATGAAGATTAACTTCCTCTTATTTGTTAACCTCTTTATCCGTTCTTAATACACATGGTTAAAACAAGTGATTAACCATATATCTTTATGTGTATTATAAAATGTCCGAATGGCTATGAAATTCTTTATGAAAGAATCAAAGAATGAACTACTACAAAAATAACTCAATCTCAATTTAATCGAATTTTAATTGATGATGTAGAAAAATTCTCATCTTTACGAAATGAGCTAAAATACACTTCATTATTTAAGTGTCACAAAAGATAGCCTTCTGATGGTGCTAGTGAAAACTTGCAACAATTTCTTTATGACTTTTATGCAAGATTTAACTATAAATAATTTGGGTTTGAACCCTATTTTTGTGAATATGGGACAAGATGAGCAAACTATTAAAGTGCTTCTAATTCCCATACTCAATCTCTATTTTTGCAAATATATCCATATTATGAGAATAGTCTGTTCATTCTCATAAAAAATGCTAATTTAAAACTTGCACCCAAAACAAACTGAGAATGAATTTAAAAGTCAAGTTAGTAACAATCATAAAATTATTAGAATGAAACAATAAATCAATAATCAAGAACTATATCTTAAAAATGCTATAAAGTTTGTGCCGTGATTTTAAATCAATCTTATGTTAATTCAACTGGTAAATTCAAACCCTTCTGTGAGCAAAGGCTACAAAACTTGTATAGAATTTACTTTCCTTAATCATAAGACTACTAATCTAAAACAATAAATTAAAGAAATAATTCATACCTATGGGTATAGAAATATCTCTTAATTTACTGTCTAATTTACCTTATGTCAATTAATCTTGCCAAAATAATTATCTCCCTATGGGGTTGGATAACTATCTTAATGAATTCATTGTAACCTGACATAGATGCCATTTTTTTAATTTCTCTAATCACTCAACAATATGTGAAAAAAATACAAAATTTCTCCAAACACCAAAATACTTAAGATGTTTTGGCTACTTCTAAGTATATGTCGTTATAAGAAAACTTTTTAAAAAATGTCAACTAGTCAATATGTTGACTAAAAATCCATAATTTCAATCACCAAACTTATGTGACGAAAAACTTTTCACAAATATTTGAAATGCTACAGCCACTCTCAAATATATAATGTAAAATTGAAATTCTTAGTATGGCATCTAGTAATTTGTCAATAGTCGAAAAACTTTATGTTGATTGAATTTCATTTCCTTTTATTTAATATAATCACTTAATCTTATCTGATCAAATTTCTTCACACTATATATTTGAGATGTTGTGGCTACTCTCAAATACACGATGCAAGGAAACTTCTAATAGAAATTTACAAAAAAATAAGTAGTCAATTTGTTGACTAGAAATCCTTGATTTTAACCACTGAACTATATGTGATCAAATTTGTAATATACCAATGTCTGAGATGTTGTAGCTACTCTTAAACATATAGTGTGCTACTCTTGAACATATATGTGATACAATCTGTACTTTGACAAAATAATTTCTTAATTTCCTTTTTTGTAATCATTTTTAATCACCAATTTTATGTGATTAAAATATTTTATGCATCAAATAATTAAGACACAAGAAAAACTTTATAAAGGAAATACTAAATAATTCCAAATGAACATAAGCGTGGTGCACAAAAATACTAAATAATTCCAAATAATTCCAAAATAGAGGTAAAATTGACATTCAAATCAATCCACAACCAATGTAAAATCATGCCTTTAGTTATTTATCTCATAATAAGGCAGTGGAGATTCAATAAGCATGCAAATCCATTTATATAAAGTCAACCAATCATTTTGCATAGATTAATATAATACTAATCTTTTTGATTGCTGAATGACTTCAGTGGATTATAAAATTTCTTAAATGTATGATTGTTTGATTAATGCAACATGTCAGAGTCTTGAGATTATACCATAAATCTAATTGACATATGCATTAATGCAGTATATCAATACAACCAAAATATGACTAGGCATGTAAAATAAATCGAGTAGTATATATAATGTAAATGTTTAACCAACTTAAATATAAGAAAGTAAGATTCAAATGAATTACATACTTGATTGCTGAATAATAACTCTTTATATGTTATATTATATTATATTATATTGACATATTGTTATAATAACTCTTTATATATTGTTATAATAACTCTTTCTCGAATTGTTATATTATATTGATAACAACAATGAATACATATAGCGCTCACAATCACAAATATGTACGTTTAAGAAACATGCAAATTACTTGTAAGTTATATCAGATTATAGGCAAAAATCTGGATGCATTGCATAGCCAAATAAGATATCATATGAATGATACATATACATGGGATTAGTCAATAAATCTCAACTACTGAGAAAATGAGACCATAGATCCCATGGCAAATTAAATTAGGTTCGTTTAAACTTGATATGAATCTTTAAAACTTTTATTAGATTGCCAATAAACCATGAAGTTATAAGCTGAACAACATGGCTTAAGGTTGGTTCTAATACCACATATTAAACTAATTATTTACACATGAATGTACTACATAGCAAAAATCTAAATAGACTTACCTCCAACCATTTTTGTCAAACACAAGTTGATCCTTTCTTGTCTCTTTGACTCCTTCTTATCTATTCTAACAAAAAATATGTGGAAGAAGAAGTTAGTGTAAGGAACTTCTAGCTTGTGCCTAACTAGAGAGTGTAGTGTTAATGGAATACCATAGGTTATTTATAAACTAGGGACCCTTATTGGCAAATACTAAAATCCATAAGGTTTTCTTCCAACAAGAAAAGCTTGCCATAATTCATAACCTTTTTTGACTAATTGATTGATTTGATTAGTTAACTGATTGAATAAGATATCAATTAGCAAGATACTAATCAATCATTAACAAATAGGAGATACTAATTAATTATTGATAAATTGTCAGTCAATTAATTAGGATATCAATCTTTATACAATCAATTATGTGGGTCATAATTGCCTCTAAAAGAGATAAGTTTTACATTCAAATGATAGTTATAAGATTATTTCACTTTCCATGTGCCACCTATATTGACACGACCAATGTCACAGCCCCCACCTCCGCCACTTGGCACTACTCTTCCCCTCACTTCCATTACCACTATCTCTCCCATAAACGGAACTAGAAGGAGCGGGTACGAGTAGCCATACCACCAAAACTTTGCAAAATTATATTAGGTATTATAATTTTTACCAAAATATTATTACTTTGCCTCTTCTCCGCCCCCCCTCGCCCCAAAGTATTTATCCAAAGTTTATTGTTGTCCTTTCTAGTTTTTTCTTCAACAATTTTCTAAATAATTTGTAATCTCTAGAAGAATAATATAGCATATCAATTAAGGAAATTATACAAAAGGAAAGAAAGATTAAATGATTTAATTGTAATTGCCATCTATTTAATTGTAATTAAGCATTGTAAGATGAACCAAGCTATCCAATATTCCAATCGAGTTTGAGCAAGTAAGATTTTCATCAGTTCAGTCCACTAACTAATCAAACTACACATAAAAAACATTTTATATTTACTGTAATACCACATTTGGCTCAATTAGCATGAAACCTGCAATTTGAATGCAAAAATTTTGAAATGCTTGAATTCGACACGAGCTTGGCTTGATAAGCTTACTTGAGTATGACTTGATAAATAAATAAAGCAAATTCAAATACAATTTCAAACTTGTTGAAAAAAAAACACTTGAACGTTATTTTAAATTAGTTTCATTTATACCACTACTTCAATTAAAACACAAAATAGTACTAGTAAAAAGCAACACAAAAAATGAAAATTTTTCTAAACTCGATTAATGTACTTTCACTTATCTACTATCTCCCAAACTTTGTCATCGTAGTTTAAAGAATTGATCTTTAACAACTTTTATCATTTGTTGTAATTTTTTTTACCACAACATGTTTGATATTTTGCTTCTGTTGAACTAAAATCCTGATTTCGTCTATGATCTTACCCTTTCTGCTCTAACCCTCTCCTTCTCCTCTATTCCCCTTCCCTCCTCACTTTTCCTTTCCCTACCACCCTTACCACCTCATCCCCTGTTACCCCCTCTTCTTCTTTATTCTCTCTTTCCTTCTCCCTTATTCTCTTTCCCCACCATCCCTCACCACCTTCTCCCCTCATTCCCGTCACCCCCTCTTCTTCTCCGCCTACATTCCCTTAATCTAGTTGCGAGACTAGCTTTGGTCTTACCCAAATTCAAGAAAAGGCAAAGGAGATAGGTAGTTGGGTGGGAAGAGAGAAGGGGTTGTCAAGAAAAGAAGTTGAAAGAGGAGGAAAGGGAAATGGAGGATGAGAAAAAGAGGCGGACTGGGGAATGGGGAGAAGGTACGGAAACAAGAGGAGAAAGAAGGAGGGGAGGGGGAATGGAGGAGAAGAAAAAGGGGATGGACGGAAAAAAAAGAGGTAGTGGAAGTGAGGGGGAAAAGTAGTGGTCGACGACGATGGTGGCGAACATGGTAGGAAGAGGTGATATAGTAATGGAAGGTGGTGGTGGAAGAAGGAAAAGGATATACATTTTTTGTATTTCAGGGTATGTTTTTAACGTTTTAGGGTATGCTTTTATAAAATTTGGAGTGTTTTAATAATTTATTGTAACTAAAGTTGTAATAAAACTTTGGCTCCGTATAGATTATGTGCTTTTCGGGTGTTTTTTAAAAACTCTTCTATAGTGGTATATGTGAAAAAATTTTAGTGTAGATTGTCATTTTGGATTAGGTATTTTTGGAGATGTATTTTGAGATGTGACAAATGTTTGTTTTACGGAATTTAATAGGTTATTATGTCTTTGTTTTAGTGTGTCTTAAGAGGTTTTATAAGTGATTTTACTAGGTTTTTATATGAATTTATTAAAGTAGGGTTGGTAGGGCATGTTACAAAATTTACTGATTTAATGGTGGAATCTTCATGTTGTATAGGTACATGAGATGTGCGAATCATTTGCAAGGGAATTGAAGATAATTGGATGAAGTTGAGAAAGAATTGATGATGATTTCCAATAATCTTGAAGTCCAAAAGAGAGGAATCAAGTTCAAGTAACATGAATTTCCAAGTAAAAGAAGCCAAGAAGGTGCAACAGCACCAGCAAGAATTTTTTCACAATTGGCCAGAAACTAAACATGACCAACTAATGGACCGATTGTCGTTAGAACTGAGCAAGAATTGGAAATAAGTGCTGGTTGGGAAATGAACATCATCGGCCAAATTTTGGTCACTGGCAGTTGTTAAGACGGTCGAATTTCGCTGCATGCTTTTTAGGGTTTGCTATACACGGGTTTGCTTCTTTTAGCCATTTCAAGCTCTTGTATAAATACCTAAGGAATTGAACATGAAGGGACATAATTGAGAGGAGAAAAAGAGAGGCAAACCCTAGGTTTCTTCTTGCTAAAACTTTAGCCGACACCACCATCATCAAGGACCATCAACCACCTTTATTCAAGACTTGAGGTAGAGCTAAGAAAGCAACAAACTCAAAGGTTGTTCAGAGCTTCAAGGAAGTGTATCGACACAATAAATCTTGCTTAACATCTCTTGTGAAGTTGCTTTTCCCTTTTCTCTTATAGAACTTCGGATGGAAATACTTGGTTGCATCTATACTTTTATGTGTTTAAACAATGTGCAAGCTAAACTCTTTGTTCTTAGGGTTATATATGAACTTGATTATGTGAGGTGTTGAATTGGTTATGGTTGACATGCTGTGTTTATTGCTTGATAATTCATGAATTTGCTTTCATACTTTGTCTATAATTGATCAACATGTACAAGTTATCTTGGCTATTGTTAGTGATCCATGTAGCTAATAATATGTGAATCTAGATTCTTAAAACCTAGAAATCTGATTCACATGTTATAAGAGGAGTATTTAGGTAGATAACTTGATAATTTCACATATCTCCATAAGGTTGCACTATTCCTTCAACCATGTTTATAGGCAGGATTAGATGCAAGTAAATTATTCATTTGTGATAGTAATGTTTAACATAATTGAAAATTAATCCCTAGCAAGTTATGAAAGTATAACATGTTCAACTGGATTAATTCATGTCAATCTAATCAAGAGATTATAAAAACCCTAAGAACATTGATTTCTTACTCAGCTAATTAGATTTATTCTATTTTTCAAAAGTTGAATTATTTATAGCTTTTTATTTTCCTATTAATTTTTTTATTATTTAGATAATATAGTGAGTAAGTGACCTTGGTAATTATAATTGCTCCCTGTGAGATCTATCCTGATTTATTTTATACTTTAATTTGACCTATATACTTGTAGTTAGCGGAGTATTTGGGCTTAATTCAATTGATATTTAGGAACTTTTACTTAAAAGCTGAGCTCATTTCAAGTTTTCTGCGCCGTTACTAGGAAATAATTTAATATTAGGTCAAAAATTAACTTTATTAATCTAAAATTTCTTTAATTTGATTGTACTTTGTTGTTTGTGGTGCTAAGTTTAAGTGTCATTTGATTCTCTTAATTTTGGTATTTTGTAGTGTATGCATCGGTTGCTTCGACTTCTAGTTCCATTTGATCTTGAAATTAAAAAAACAGTAAGAAAAATGAGAAAATATGCACTAGGACAAGCTAATCAAGTGGAGGAAAGTGAAAGAGAGAATTCAATTGGGCAACCTCAATTCGAAGAAATGGTCGAAGAGCAAGCTAATCATAACCAACAAGTCTTAAGCGATTTTGCATTGCCAAATATTTCTAGAACTCAAACTAGCATTGCAAGTCTAGCAATGAATGCCAATAACTTGACATCAAGCCCACATTGATTCAAATGATTCAACAGGAGCAATTTGGCAGTTGATAAGCGTGAGGTATACATATAATAATTAACTCATCCACAGTCAAGTTTTACATTTATAAATCCTAAATACCCCACACGCGATTTTTCGCAAGTATACGAATCGTTTATTGAGCATAGGGGTATTAGATGTCGATCCCACAGGGAAGATTGTCAGTTACCGATGATTTTCGAACTCCTTTATTATTTAGACTATCACAAGTACAAGAAATTAAATCTACACTATAAAAGTAACAAAAATACGATAGAACACTCCTAGAGGTATGGAATTCCTTACTATTCTTGCAAATGATATTACCAGTTAAGTGAATGCTATTATCTTGGTTAGTTATGGCACAATTTCCTAATGTATGTGACACCTACTCTCGTGGTGAATCAACTATACTGGCAGCTAAGCCATATCTACTCTCATGGTTATGAATTAACTACAAGTTCATTTCTTCTATGAAATTACATGAACAACATAAGTGCACCTCTACTCTCGTGAGTGTACTCCCTAAGTTTATCACTTCTTTTAACTAGTGTTAAATTCCAATTCTCATTGCAAACTTAACACCTTAAGATTATCACAATCAATGGCCGGTTAATAATGATTAGAAAAGAAAAAGTGATAAATAACTTGCTCAAAATAATATCACCAAATAACCAAGTAAACTTCACTAACAAGATATAGAAAGTTCATCCGTAACTCTAGGCATAAACTTTAACTACACATAAAGAACAAGATCCAAACTTGTATTATAGTTAAACATGAATTTAAATACAAAAGAGAAAGTGATAGGAGAGAAATCACCCTTGTCACATGAGCTCTAACTCTCCATCTTTGCACTTCAAATCTTCATCCAAATCTAATTACAAATACAAAAAGGATAAACTACACTAACTACAAAGTTGGCAACATTGCTTCTTGAAACTCTCAAAGGTTGTTTCTCAAAGTTTCAATGCTCACCTGATCATTTCCAGCCAGAATCTTTGCACAAAAAGTGGTCAAAAAGGTTGTGTGAACAAAGCACAAGTTGCAGATCAAGTGCCGAAATCCACTAAAACACGAGAAGAAAACGCGGCCTATGCTTGCGTTTTGACCCCCCGTTTTACTCTTTTGCAGGTTTGCACTTTTTGGGCAAAATTCATCCTTGCTCTATTTTTTGTCCAAATTCAACTGATATTTTCCCGATGCTAGAGGCTGAACTAGGTCTTGTGTAAAACACTAAAGTTGTAGCCCTTTGAGTTAGTTATCCAATGCATCAAGAATCATCCAATTTGGGGCTCTGTGGACCTTAAATGACCAAAATACCCTCGATTGGTCAAAACTCTATTTCAACTTTCGACCGTGAAATTGCACTTCTGTATTTCGACTTTTTGACAAGGAAAACGACTAAACTGGACTTTAATGTCTTCATACAAATCTAGATCTATCCCTTATCTTTAAAATGGTACAAGAATCACCTCAATCCAATGCTTTTAGATCAAGATATAGCCGAAATACTAAAAGGTGTCAAAGTTGGAAAACTTCCTTTAATTGCATTTCATCTCTTGCACTTCATATTCTCTTTTTATCACTTCAAATCATCAATAATCATCTAATTATCTTCTCAATTCATGCCATTTGATGATTGAATCCTTAAACCTACAAAAACATGAAATTTTACCATTAAAATCCATAGAAATGCAATTTTTACCACTTAAACCACAAAATGCATATTTTCACTAGAAACTTAGTTAATTAGCTATAAAAATTAGTTAAAACACACCAAAACTAACTAATAAAACACACTAAAAAACACTTAAAATACACACTTATTCGTGGTAACTCCATTGACGACCCTAATGTACATTTAGTCAATTTCATTGAGATATGTGACACGATTACATTCAATGGTGTAAGTGATGATGCTACCAAACTTAGATTGTTTCCATTTATCTATGAGCCAAAATTAAGGTATGGCTAAACTCAAGTTAACCTTCACTAAACTACAATTGAATGCTCACTAATAATTAAGAACTATTCTTTTCTTTACAAGTGTACAAAGGAGAGTATTTTTCTAGCCAGAATCACTTTTGGAAACTTATAATCAATGTAGGAGTCCTTAACAAGTTTAGACATCAAGGCATTTATAGAGTCCTAATATCTAGTTCAAAATGCTCCTTAATGGTTAAGCATTAATTGTAGAAAAAGCTAACCATTAGAGAGTTCGGTCGGCCTAAGTTCCAAGACGGTAGCTAAAGTGGGCATTGGAACTCTGTTTTCTCAAGATAAGTAACAACACTTCAGATGGCCAAAATCAGTGGTTGAAAATCTATCTAGAATGTTTTCAAATTTATTGCCATTCGGCTTCGAATGGTCGAAGCTTTTCTAAGTGGACAAAGTCAATGGTCGAAAACATTTCCAAAATGTTTGCAAATTTTTGCTCATTGACATCAAACAACCGAAGATGTGGGCAAAGGTGGCCAAGACTTTTTCTCGAATACTTGCAATTTTTTGTCATTAATTTCATATGGCCGAAAAGCTTGTTGAAGTGTTTGAAACTTCTTTTGAGGTAGTTCGAACAGCTGAAACAAACTTTTAGATGTCTAAACTCTTGAAATTCTTTGCAAATTTTCTATGTTCGTGACAACTTCACTTCATGTTTTGTATATCACTTTTGCGCTCAATCTAATTCATCTAGCACTATTCAAAACATTAGAAAATCTACATAACACTCAATGAATATCATTAGATTGCAATCGTTGATTTGTTATCATCAAAACTAGGGAATCAACTTGAACAACATCATTGTGAAGGTTGTGGAAGAAATTATACAATTGTGGAATTTTTGAATTCTAAACAGATTCAAATGTTAACAATTTTAATAGACAATCTCAAAATAAGCCTTACTTCAACACATACGATCCAGAGTGGAGAACTAATCTAAAATTTGGATGGAAGGAACAAGGAGCTTAACAACAGCAAATAAATCCATTAGGATTCCAACTTAAGCAGTCACAATTTGAAAGCAAACTAGCATGGGAGGTAACAATGGATAAGCTAGCAATTGACATGAATAATAAAATGGAAAGAATGCTAGCGATACAAATAGTAAAATTGATCAATTAGCTGTTGTGTGTAGAAATATGGAAATCCAAATTAGTCAACTTGTAAATTCAATGAACAATAGGAACCATGATAATCTACCCAGTAAAATGGAGATGCATCTGAAAGAACATGATAAGGCAATTACCCTTCATAGTGAGAGACAATTAGATAATGTTCTTATTGATGCAGAAAAAGAGAAGAATGAAAATGAAAAAGATGAGAATATAATAGGTGAAAAAAGTCAAAGTGAGGTAGAAAATAGAAGGCAAATGAAAAGATCAGTGATGTTTTACCTCAAAACTAGAGTGTTCCATTCCTACAAAGGTTCAGAAAAGGTAAAATAGATAGGAAATTTGAAATTTTTGTTAATATTTTTAAATAGTTGCATATTAACATCCTTTTTGTAGATGCTATTGCACAAATTCCATCATATGCAAAGTTTCTCAAAGAAATTATATCCAAGAAAAGGCATTTGGAGGATCACAAGACTACTATAGCATTGTCAGAGGAATGTAGTGCACTGACTCAAAATAAACTCTCTCCAAAATTGAAGGATCTAGCAAGTTTTTTCTATTCCTTGCACTATTGGTGACATTAATTTTTCAATTGTTTTATATGATTTGGGTGCACGTATGTCATTTATTCCTTTTTTTTTGTAACACAAAAATTGTGTTTAAGTAAGCTTAGGTGGACTAGTATTTCTTTATAGCAAGCTGATAGATCTATTAAATATCCTCTTGACATATTAGAAAATGTGCTTATTAAAGTTAAGAACTTCATAATCCCTATTGATTTTGTTGTACTTGGTATGGAAGAGAATGTAAACATGTCAATTATACTTGGTAGATCTTTCTTAACTATTGCAAGTGCTATAATTGATATCAAACAGGGAAAGTTTAAGTTTTAGGTAGATAACGATGAAATTGAGTTCAATTGAAATGAACTTGAAAATTTTCCTTCATTTGCTAATCACATTTATTCTATAGAAGAATTTGACAATCTAACACAAGATTTGAGTCGGATGAAAGAAAATTCTGATCTCTTGAGATTTGTTTGCTTGATGCAATAATGCAAGATGATGAAGAAATAGAAGTTTCCCAATATGTTCATCTCTTGAATTCTCAAAGTTACATACAAAATAGGAAATCATTATGTGGATTTGGGACAAGAAAAGGGATTACCACCACCATTTAGCGAAGAAACTCCAATCTTAGAGTTAAAACCATTACCAGAACATTTGAGGTATAATTTTCTAAATCTAGATAATACATTACTGGTAATTGTTAGTGTTTTTCTTGATGATATGTAGATAGAAAAGGTACTACGAGTTTTAAGAAGGGATAAAGAAACAATAGAATAGAAAATTTTGGATATCAAGGGAATAAGTCCTGCCACTTGTATGTATTGAATTCTTATGGATGATAATATTAAACCAGTTGTTGAGACATAACAACATTTAAATCCTAACATGAAAGAGGTGGCAAGACTGGATAGTTTGAAATGGCTAGATGTTGGCATAATTTTCCTATCTCTGATAGTGTTTGGATTAGTCTAATTTCTATAGTTCAGAAAAAATGTGGGATGATTATGATTATAAATTAAAAAAAAGATGAAATTGTTCCTATTCGTATTATAGCCAGTTGGAGAGTGTGCATTGATTATCGTAAACTTAATGCAACTACTCGTAAAGATCATTTTCCATTACTTTTTTTTAATCAAATATTAGAAAATTTAGTTGGGAATGAATTTTATTATTTTTTATAGATTTTCAGGGTATAATTAGATTGTTATCGCACTAGAAGATCAAGAAAAGACAATATCCATATATCTTTATGGCACTTTTGTATTTAGACCAATGTCATTTGCCTTGTGCAATGCACTTGCTACTTTTCAAAGATGCATGATGGCTATTTTCTCAAATTATGTGGAAAAGATTATGAAAATTTTCATGGATGATTTTTCAATCTTTTGTTCCTCTTATGATCATGGCTTGAGCAACCTGGAAAAAATTTTGTAAAGATGTGAAGAAACTAAATAATTTCAAATTGGAAAAAATGTCACATGATGATTGGGGAAGGTATTGTTTAGGTCATAGTATTTCATCCAAGGGAATAGAGGTGGATAGACTTAAGGTTGAATTAATTGAGAAAATGCCTCCACCTATTACGATTAAGGGAATTAGAAGTTTTCTTAGGTTGTGCAATGCACCTACTACTTTTCAAAGATGCATTATGGCTATTTTCTCAGATTATGTGGAAAATATTATGAAAATTTTCATGGATGAGTTTTTAATCTTTTGTTCCTCTTATGATCATGACTTGAGCAACCTGGAAAAAATTTTGTAAACATGTGAAGAAACTAACCTAATTTTAAATTGGAAAATATGTCAATTTATGATTGAGGAAGGTATTGTTTTAGATCATAACATTTCATCGAAGGGAATAGAGATGGATAGAGATAATGTTGAATTAATTAAGAAAATACCTCCACCTACTACAGTTAAGGGAATTAGAAGTTTTCTTAGGTTGTAGGTTTTATCATCCGTTCATTAAAGATTTTTTCAAAAATTTTAAACCCTAATGTTATTTATTGTGTAAAGATGTTATTTTTTGAGTTTAATGATGATTGTTTAAATGCTTTTAATAGGTAAAAGAAAGAATTGACCTCAACTCGAGTTATAACTTCACCAGATTGGTCATTATCATTTGAATTAATGCGTGATGCGAGTGATTTATAGTGAGAGCAATTATAGGTCAATGGAAAGAGAGCAAAGTACATGTTATATACTATGCGAATTGACTCTTAAATGAAGCACAAATTAACTATGCCACTACTAAAAAAGAATTGTTGGTAGTTATTTTTGCGCTTGATAAATTTAGATCCTATTTAGTGGATTCAAAAATTATTGTTTATACTAATCATACAGCTCTAAAATACCTGTTAAATAAAAAATATGCTAAACCAATATTAATTCGTTGGATTTTGTTGTTGCAGGAATTTGATATAAAGATTAAAGATATAAAAAAAAAGAGCAAAAAAGGTGGTGGCAGATTATCTTTTACGATTGGAGTATATTCCTGCAAAAGATCAAGTTCCTATTAAAGAAGAATTTCCAGATGAATATTTGCTTGCCATTACTGAGTCACCATAGTATGCAGATTAAGTAAATTGTTTAGTAAGCGGTAGTCTACCTAAAGGTTTAACTTACAATCAAAAGAAAAAAATTTATTCATGATGTAAAAAATTTGATTTAGGAAGAACCATTGTTGTAAAAGTATTGTGCAAATGTTATGATTAGATGATATGTGCCTAAAAATTAATAGATAGTATTTTCTATCATACATTTTGGTATTTTCAAAACTATTATAAAGGTATCGTAATCAAGTTTTTATGCATAAAGATGCAAAAGATTTTGTTATGAATTGTGATAAATGTCAACGAATTGGTAATATCAGTAGAAGAAATGAAATGCCTCTTAATAATTTTCTTGAAGTCGAATTGTTCGATGTTTAGGTCATTGATTTCATGGGACTGTTTCTTAGATCATATAATAATGAATACATCCTTGTTGCTGTTAATTATGTATCTAAATTGGTAGAAATAATTGCTACTTCAACTAATGATTCAAAGGTTGTACTCAAATTGTTGAAAGAGAAAATTTTCACTAGCTTTGAGATTCTTAGAGACATAGCAAGTAATGAAAGGAAACATTTTTGCAATAAATGGTTTGATTTACTTTTGCTTAAGTACGATTGTATAAATGGTTTGATTTATTTTTGCTTAAATATGGCTGTAGAGACAAAACATCACTTGCATATCATCCACAAGCAAATGGTCAAGTTGAACTAGCTAATAGGGAATTGAAGTTGATTTTAGAAAAAAACTATGCACAAATCTAAAAAAGATTGGGTTAAGAAGTTAAATGATACCTTATGGGCATATAAAACTCCTTTAGATGCGTCATCTTATTATCTTGTTTCGGTAAGGTTTGTCATTTACTTATTGAAATTCAGCATAAAACTTACTGGGCAATTCGAAAATTAAAATGGATTTACATCATGCAGGTGACAAAAGATTGCTCCAATTACGTGAACTAGACGAGTTTCTTTTACATGCACATGAAAATGCAAGATGTTACAACGCTAAATTGAAGTTTTGGCATGATAAACACCTTATACCTAAACAATTTGAGATTGGTCAGAAAGTTCTCTTATTTAACTCTCAAGTCATTTTTAGGAAAGTTACGATCAAGATGATCATATGGTACTATGACAGCTACTACTAAGTAAAGTCCATCATTTAAAGTGACCGGTTAAAGATTGAAACCCTATCTTGCTAAACAATGGGTTCCTACAAGAATTACTTATTTCTTAAAGGATCCTGTTCGTGATTGATCCAAGAAATGAAAGTCAAGTCAACAAATATAAACAAAAGCGCTAGATGGGAGGCAGCCCAATATTTTCGGTCTATGTATGTTTAAGTGTGTTTTTGTGAATCTTTATTTTAATAGTCTAATTCCATCATAACTTTGTTTATTGCACTTTAAAAGGTGTTTGATGAATAAAGAATAATAAGGAAGGTAATTTGTGAAAAAAATTTAGCAGCAGAAAAAAGGAAGCGTTAACTTCTATACTCATGCATTGAAAATTGATCTAGGGCATAGTAAAGTTTACATTTCATAAGTTTGCACTTTCATTTAAGTACATACTCTTCCTATGTTCTTTTTGAAGGAAATAGACATATGGAATAATGGAATAAGGAGAGAAAGTGAAACTTTACTAGTGATGAAAATGAATGAATTGCACTAATTTAACAAGCACTGGAAGAAAAATTAAATAGAATATGAGAAAGGGTCAACCGGCCCTATAACCGGTCTTGGCTAGATCCTAGCCGATGTTGGATCCATGAAGATAAAAGCTGTCTTTTTCTTCTTCTTTCTACACTCTTCTATTGTCCTTTTCCATCTCTTGATTGCAACTTACATTTTTTCCCAACCAAACCTTTAATAATTCCTTATCTTTTCTTTAATTTCACCATCAAAGACCATACCTTTTGTCTTCCAATCTCTACTAAATCTCTAAACAACAACTTTCTTTCACTTGTCTTGCAAATCTCGACTTAGTTATCCTATTTGAAAGTGACATAAGCGCAAGTTTGGGGGATTTTTGGGACTACTCTAGAAACTTATTTTAATTGTATTTCAACTTGGTGGGTTCATTTGCTAAGTTTCAAGGAAGCTACAATCTTTACCATTTTAGCTAATTTATCTTGCTTTCCACTTGCTTTTGCATTATAAATTTTTAAATCAAGTTAATTGGTTCCTAATGGTCGGTGTGAGGATAAATGTTAAGCATGATATAATTTTGAGTGGAATTTGAGTAATATTTCTAGTTGATGTTGTAGCATGCTCCACTCCTCTTCATACTTCACACTTAATTACCGGTATTCGCAATCTTAAGTAAGTTTAAATGCTATATCTTTACTAATTGACTAAAGATGGCATAAGTGTGGTTAATTTTGTTAAACATGGATTTTACAAGAAATTACAAAGCCCTTAGAACCATAATATCTATATTGAAGTCATATGAAATTATGAGGAAAAATTGCATCATAAAGATTTGCATGTCTTGAATATTGCAACAATTATGGGTAGTTCTTTTAAATGTTGTTAGTTAAGAAGTTTAAGCATTTTTCTCACATTATTAAAACTCTTTTGTAGAAAACCATGCTTCAGTGGAAACTTACTGCCTGTAAATCAACTCTAACTCCTATATTTCCTGCAAATGAGGACTAAGAATGGAACACGGAACACCTTCATTCCCATCCAATGGTCGAACGAAGCATAAGCCCAGTCATTGAACAAGAATTACATATACGTGAGCTATTTGCACTATTACATTGGGAGCCTATCCTCGACTTGCCTACTTATTATTTTCCTCAGTTGGTACGAGAGTTCTATGGGAATACAAGTATTCAGTCTTATGTTCGAGGAGTTCATATAAATCTCACCAAGGAGAGATTAGGTAATTTGTTGCAAGTGCCATTTGAAGGAGTATTACCCATCATGTGAGGAAATATTATGAGTGTCAAAGGCTTCTAGAGAAAGAAAGATGCAATAAAAGCTCTAGGTTTAAGAAAGTATACTTCTCGAGGTCATACTTATCATTTGATTATCTGATGGGGCAACTTTCAATTAAAAAACCAAATTATTATGAGTATTTTGAGCATAAATGTACTCCCAAAGGGTAGTAGATTGAATGAACTTAGAGGCATAGATGTATACCTCCTTAATAAATTGGTTAATGGATTAGACTATGTCATTGGGATATTATTGCCAAGCTTGATAATTAATCACATGAGGGGTGTAAGTGGAGCAAATCCAAAAATGACAATCATTCTGTATCCACAGTTGCTCCCAAGGATTTTTGAAGAATTTAAAGTGCCTACTAATGGGGCCGATTGAATGAATATCATTGATGATAATGTGGTATTTTTTGAGTTGCTCAAGAAAATGAAATATCAATGAGTAGAGAATGTATGGAGACACACTGGACACCAATCTTTCAAGCCTCATGAGCAACATGATCCATTAGGAGAAGAGGAAGAAGCTAGTCATGATAGGAGGAGATGGAGAAGACTCAACACCAATTTGTAAGAGCCTTTACTAGTAGAGCTCATGATGAAGTTGGACCCTCTACTTTTGTTCAACATCCTAGATGGCCATCACCGATTTTAGAAAGTACAACACACATGGTAATCAATAAGAAAATTTGGGATGCTCTTTGTTGCATATATCATGATGTCAATGTGATAAAGAGAGAAGCTGCTGATCAACGAGAAGAGATGGCTATTATGAGAGCCTAATTCGCTGAAGAGATGGCTATTATGAGAGCCTAATTGGAATCCCTAACCCCTGAAAGGGCTTCTCCATTTCAACAATGATTTGAAGTTAATACAAACATGAAGAATCGGCTCCCTTCTCAATCTATGAAACATTAGAGGCTGAAGCATTAGAAACTAGTCTAGTTAGTTGTGTCGTTGGATAAATAGTCTTAGAAAAGGGCTAAGTGTTGATTTATTTGCTGTTTAATTAATTTAATTATGTAAATAATTTTGGGCTAGCTTAGTCTCCTTAAAGAAGTCGAATTAATGTTCGTTTATTAACCAATTAGGTAAGCCCAAATAGCATTAGGGTTTGAGTCATTGTAAGGCTATAAATAACCTAGTCTTTTCCAATGTTTTTAGTTAATGAGAAATTTATAGAAATTGTGTGGATTTATTCACTTCCTCTCTCCAAGAGAGCCTTTCTTGAATACTTGAGATTCTTGAGAGTATTCAATTGGACTTATCAATCAAGTATCCAACTTAATTGTGGGGTTCCTCTACTTTACAACTTTGGTTCGTTAATTCGATTAGTTACGGGTTGAGATCATATGAATATTGTTCGTGACTTCTAAAATTAATTAGAGTCAAGTTTTCCGCTGCCAAACCATCGGTATTAATAATTTAGGTCCGGGGCTTGTGACTACGGGTTTCATCTTCAACGGGGTTCACATCAGAAGTATAAAGTGGAAGGTATTTCTATGTTATGTTCCTTCTCACATTGAGAACAATGTGTCTTTCAAGTATAGAGGAACGACTTTAAAATTTTGAGTTTCTTTATCAAATACCTTCCCATTATCATATGCTTGATGGAAATTAATTTGTTTATGGTGTGTTTTTGTGTGTTTGTTAGGTTTAAATTAATTTGTTTGAGTGTTATTTAGAAGTAGTTTTGAATTTTGCCTTGAACAAGTTAAGATATGGTTAATAGTTAAAAAAAAATTTAAAAAGCAAAAAAACAAGCTGCAGACGGCCCTGTAATCGATAGTGAACCCCAAGTTGGAAGGCACTAGTTCTACCCTTTTAAAGGCTACCCGAAGCCTTTGCAATGCATCTTCTTTATGACTCTCATTTTACTTCTCTTCACTGTTCTTTTACCCTTTAAAAACCCACACTTTTCACCACTAAAACTCATATTTTTTATCATAAAAATTCATTTTTTTTGTTCACCATTTCATTCAAATTACTTTCCCAACTACATTTGTGATATTGGTTCAATGCATAATGAATTTGGGGGTTTTTCAAGTTTAAGTTGGGAGATGAACTTTGAAGGCCAATAACATATGGGTCTAGTTGGAGAGTTTAGAATGAAAAATCCTTGCATTCTTTGAACCTACATTGGTGAATGTTCTTCATTTGAATTAAAAATTTCAACTTTTAAGCAATTAGTTAAAGATTCAAGATGTTTATCTTTGGAAAATTTCTTGTGCTCGAATTTCTTGGATGAACATTGCATTGATGTTGTAGTGAAAGTTTGGTGAATATAATGGTGAATGCGTGTTGTGGGTAACTTGATTTATGTGAATGTTTAACAACTAAGTGTTTGAAGCTATAAGTATAATTTATTGCTCATTTTTCTCAGTGTACTAAACTTGCTCACATACTTGCTATTCTTGATGCAATTTGAGTGAAAATTGCTGTAATTTGGTTAAAATTTCTTGGCATAAGAAAAATTAAGTTTAATTGGAAATGTACACTTGTTGGTTAATTTCAGCAATGGCACCTAGGAAAAGAAGGGAAACTTCTTATGACTCACTTAGGTACACATCTATTGAAAATGAAGAATGGTTTGTTTGTTAAACAAGAAATACTCTTTATTTATGAAAAACATGTGGATAATGCGGTAAATAGTGAATTTGGCATAAGTGAGTCTTTGAGAGAGTTAAAATAGGAACACATAATAGAATTACATATGGAATATTGTCCCACCCTTGTTAGGGAGTTTTATGCTAACATAGAAGATAAACATGCCATCTTTAGGGACATTGTTAAGAGTTATGTTAAAGGATGGCATATTGCCCTAACTAGAGAAATTTTGACGTATTATTTGATGACTGAAGACAAGAGACATCACATTGATACTATTGGGGAATACATTCCTTCTAACCCTAGTTTGGGCCTGCATGAGACACTTGATCGTTTAGATCTTAGATTCCATAAGAATAGGGTAAAAAGAATAAATTTTTGGCAAAATGGCAAACTATCCCTCATAGAGTAGTAATAAGCATGCTTAGTGCTAATGTAGTTCCTCGGGCTAGTGGCATTAATGAAGTGCATCTAAGAGATGTCTATTTTCTTAATAAAACTTTTAATGGCAAAAAGGGCATAGAGGGAATGCCTTTGGCTAGCACCATTATTAATCATATGGGGATTATAGTTCAGATAATCACCATAAGTAGAAACTTAGGGTATCCATGACTTTTAACTTGTGTTTTTTCAAAATTTTGTAATGACTTTACCTTCGGAATAAATGACAGATATACCATCCATGTGTTTAATTAAGCACTCCACTATTATGAAATGGTATTATGCTAGAGTTAACATGTGACGACCCCACCGTACCCAGAGGTGTACCAAAGGGTTTAGTGGATCGTCTGCCTAACTCGCAATAGGACTCGATACTTAAAATGAGAAAATAGACTTCACGCAAAAGAGAGTTCCATTTACACTATTATATTTTCCAAAGTTGTGTAAACTATTATATCAACCCATACACACCACTAGTACCAGAAAGTAAACCCTAGAGAAACTACTAATTACAACCACCACAACAAAGATATAGATCTTACTAGTCAACTTATAACAAGTATTAAGGCAAAAACAACTATTCTATAAACCAAAAGTCTATACACCTTCCGAGCTTTCCCCGCGTTGGCCCTTGCTAAGGAAAACAAATGGAATGGGGTAAGTTATATGCTTAGTGAATAATCGGGGTAAAATATAAAATTACATCCAAATAAACATGTAAACCAAGATATTTCACATCAATAAACAGAAATGTAACATCACAATGGTAGGATACAAGTGGCTTCAAAACCAGTTCAATTCCCCGTTTGACCACCTATTAATACTCCGTCAACCAAAATACTCATAGTCCGTAGACTCCACTTACTTCCCCGTCCACCTTATCAAACCCCGTTGGCCAGTCAACAGCACACAGCAGCTCAAGCAAAACAAAATCACTTTGCTTTAACAAAGAACGAATTCCCAAGGTTAGCATAGAACTAACATCGACCAAACCCCGACCGACTCGAATAGTTCGGCTACCCTTGGAACTGGGATGGAACCAAGTCCTGAGATATCCAATCTCTCAACAAAAGATACTTCTCACAAAGTACTCATCAAAATACTCAAGTCACGTGATCATCCCAACAGCACACAGCACAAGAGGTGATATTCAACACAAGGCATGTATTCTCACATATTAAATCAAGAGTGGAGAATGGGTTTAGGTCGAGTGAGATAAGTACACCCTCGCCTAAGTACCCATTTAACATATACAAAGCATTTTGACAATTTATCACATAAACAAATCCAATTACTCACCCCATAAATAACTAGCAAGCAAATCAAGACAATTTATACGAATCCACCGACTCCGTCCGGGTCGTCACTGCCTGTGATGCAAGATTATACTTAACTATTATTCAAACAACCATCATAATGAAAATAAGGCCTAAAACGGCTAAAACAACAAAAACGGCCAAGAAATGCATGCGCGGAAATGAAAACGATGTGCGCGACGGAAAATGGTATGAAAATAGGTTGCACACCTTCCACCATACCTGGAGCTGTCGTTATCGAATCAAGGCGTACTAGGTAGCGTTTTGAAACTAAGACAAAGGGTTATAACTTTCATGCAGACAAATCAACCCAGTTCACAGTTGATCCAGGTCGAATTTGCAGATTACAGAACTAGAATTTCATTGTCAGTCTGGTTGTCAGCACTAGATTCAAATGGCAATAACTTAGGCTACAAAAGTCTGATTGAAGCGTTTTCAGATGCATTGGAAACTCGAAACATAGAACTAAAAGTTTCATGTTTTGACCAAAAGCTGATTTGATACGGATCAAAGTGAAAAATGAAGCCAAAAATGTGAAATCTCAAAACTGCCCGCGAAATAGGGCATTTGGCAGTCAGGGGTAATTTTGTCATTGCACATGCTACAATACTCCGATTGAGTTGAAATTTTACAGACAACTATATAACTCTATTCCCTACAACTTTTATATTTTGACCCAGGTCTGATTCGGCCTCTAACATGGACAAATTAAACAAGTCAGAAACAGGGCAGATTCATCCTTAAGGTTGAAAATTTGATGATTCAATGCTTGAAAATCACATTTATGTCTCGAATCAATAACCCAAGTCTCTATCCAAGCTTACCAACATCATTTACGAGATAAAAAAACAAGAATCACAACTGAAAATAACAAACCCTAATTAAATATTCCACCATATCATGCAAAACTCACTAATTAACCGTCATAAACCAAGAATATGAGTTTCTATCCAAACTTAAACAAGATTAAGGAAGAGAAAAAGGATAGGCAGCCATAATACCTCACCAAGGATGCTTGCAAGAGAAAACTACAACCTTTCCTTCCAAAATTTCACCACACAAAGCTTCCCAAGAGAGAGTTTAATCGGTTTAGATTTTTGAATTTCACTCAAACAAGATGGATTCAAGGTGAAAGTGCTAGCTTTCCTTCCTCTCTTTTCTCTCTTCAACTCATGGCCAACCAAGGGAAAATGAAGAAGAAATAAGGCCAAATTAAAGATAAGAAGGTAGGAATTTGTTTTGGTCAAAGTTTAACAAGTGTCACACTTTGATTGGAGGTCAATTTTTTCTTTTTTCTTTTGTTTTTTAGTCCAAATTTTCGGTTGGATTGAGAAGATATTTAGGGTTGATTTTTTTCAATTAATAACAAGGAAATTAAGGTAATAAAGTAGTGTTTAAGTGGTGTACTCACTCGATAACAAACGGTACATGTCGGTTCAACTCGTTTTTCCTTATTTCGCACGTACTAGGGTTTTAACTTATGATCCACTCACTTATTATTATCACTTCTAATCACACACTTTTTCTTATATAAAACTCACTCTTAACCACCAAATTTAGTACACACACCTCACCAAGTGATCACACGGTCAAAATACGCAAAAACCCTAATGTACGTAAACTAGGAATTTAAAGGAAAAATCCGTGATTCTATGATTGATTGCAACTATTGAGGGAGTGAATGTGTAGTAAAGCTATCATAACGTAATGGATTCCAACTAAAAGGAAATTTGTAAGAAAAACATGAGGGATTTTACAACTCCATAGATCACCAACTTAATGTAATCCAACAATCCATCAAACTTAATTACACCTCACGAGCCTACTAACCACCCACCTATTATAATTACTTATCATAAAGCATGCATTGTCATACATAAACTCAATTAAACAATAACCTTTTAGTCACATGTAAAACTAGGGTTTTTGTTTAAAATTTAAGGTTTCTAGTCTTTTAAAACAAAACAAGGTTTTAAAACAAAACAAAATAAATAAACCTTAATATCCTTTTTGAAAACAATATCCTAAAATTCTGTGTATCATAATCTCCCCTCTTTAAAAGAATTTCGTGCTCGAAATTCCCACCTTTACTTCAAACATTCCTGATATCTCTTCGACATTCTGCTCTTCCTTGTTAAAAATCCTATTTCAGACTTGATATCATGTAAATCGTGCATTCTTAATCTTTTCACGAGTTAAGGGGTGTAATACTTTAATACCTTATTAACGAATTCATCATTAATAGTAAAGATCACCTCAAGAATTTGTCACTCTATGTATTCCAATCCAAAAACCAACCATGTAATCCTTATCTCAATGTTTCAATGGTCTTTATTCTCAATGAACTTCAAATGTCCCGTAGATCGAATTCTATAATATCTTAACAACATCATAATTCCGTTGTACTCGGCCTTAATGCTAGTAATCTTCCAAAACAATTAGAAAGAAACCTCAATAGGACTATTAAAACTTCTGCGGTACGATGGAAGATAGGGAGTGTACATTCGATGACTGCCAAGGGGTCATTCACCTCTTGATGTCCCATCGCATAAGCCCTTGCCGGCACTTTCAGTCGATTACCCGTTGCATTGGTCAACTTAGAAGTGATCCCTTCTGCCCTTGGCAAATTTCCTTTTTTTGACAGGTGAGGGCACTGAGCAATCAGGTGCTCAACACTACCACATCGGTAGCATTTTTGAACTTACCCTTTTTTTCAACAATTATCTTCCATGTGGTTAGCAGCCCCACAAAACCCACATGCCATTCTGGGTCTTGATGTTAGACCTCCATGTGAGGTACCCCTCTAGATCTCTCTCCCTGTTTGACCTTTCTCAAAATTTTCCTGATTCGGGATCCCTGCTGATCGTGGACGACCGACTCCTCGGCCTATCTTAGATGGTGGTTCCCCCCTCGAGTTCTGTCCCTCTATATAACTGCTTGTATCAGGTTATCTTTTTTTCCTATTATAAAAAACATTTACTTGACTCTTAGTATTTTCAATGTTTTGTACTTTTTCAATAGTTTGACTATACGTCTCCAATTGAGCAGTCTCCAGTGCCTCTTGAATCTCCACATTCAAACCCTGAACAAACCGATGAATTCTTTTTTGGTCTGTCAGTACTAAATCTGGAGCAAAACAAGAGAGTTTGGTAAACTGCGTCTCGTACTCCGCCACACTCATAGTTCCTTGACGCAGTCGTATAAATTCATCGTCCCGCCTTTTTTGAACAAGTGACGGTAAGTACTTCTCATTAAACTCACGGGTGAAGTTAACCCATGTTCATGGGGTCTGCTCTCTATCCCATTTGGCTCGAATCACATTCCACCAGGCACAAGCCGCCCCCTCAAACTGAAAAACAGCGAAAGCTATCTGTCGTTCTTCCGAGTATCCAAATGCAGCGAAAATATCTAACATTCGATTCAACCAAGTCTCTGTTATGTCAGCGTTAAACCCACCCAAAAATTTTGGCAGTAGAAACTTCTAGAACCGTTCTAAGGCACGGTCCTCTCTCTCATGATTTCTGGGATGCTGTACCTAACCTTGACCATATTGGTTGACCATTTGTTCTAACAAATCAGTCATTCGCTGTATGGTCGTAGCTACTTAGGTCTCGGCTTGTCTATTTGCATTTTCATTGGTTACCTCTTTGGTTCCTTATCCTCGTCCTCTACCCCCACCTCGACCACGGGTCTTCATTTGATTGTTTTATAACTTCTATAATTGGAACAAAATAGGGTACGAGTTCAAAACATTGAAAATTATAAAATGTACAAAATAACCAAAATATCAAAATATTATACACTAAACTATATACATACATATACAATTCACGCCAAAAATATACACATATCAGTCAACATAACAGCCAACATCCAACCAGTACAAAACATGTTAGTTCATGAGAACACCAACTCCAAAAAGAGTCAACAAAACAAGTCAGAGTGGCGGCCCTAACGAAAATCCTCTACAGAGCCCATAGAGTCTATCGCATCCATCGGTCCCGCGTCGCTAGCCCTAGGTGGCGCCTCTACAGCCACATCCAAGAGAATCTCACAGTCTCGCATAATACCCTAGGCTCTCTCTCATTTGCCCCTTCAAAGCGAAGAGGTGGCGGTGGGTCTCCTCAAACTGACGATCGAGAGTATACGTCCGCTCCTCCTCAACTCGTAACCTCGCCTCAAAGTCACGCAGGTGCATGGCCTGTCCATAGCCCGCTCCTCTGGCCTCCTCCAACTGTGCCCTCAAAGTGTCAACCGCCTTACCTAGGCGTCGATGCTCGTCATCTATAGCCATAACAATCTCGTCAGAGTATCCATAGCTATGTCGACACTCACATGATCGATTCATTCGACCGAAGGGAGAATACAGCCTATGGGGTTCTCCGACCCTCCTCTGATATCTAAGGAATCGTCGGCGCACCACCTGATTCACCGGCCCACCTACACTCTTAACTCTTACTCCAGCATCGCTAGGTCCACCAGTGTTGTTAGGTCCACCGGTATCGTTAGACTCACCAGCCTCCATACCTACATAACAAAATATTACTTAATCAGTTCTCCAGCATTTCATGTTAATAGATACGATTCAACTTAAAGGCAATTGAATATTTATATGTTCTATAACACCTTTCCCAACTGCCCAAGTCCTCTAACTTAGGTGCTCTGATACCACCTGTGACGACCCCACCGTACCCAGAGGCGTACCAAAGGGCTTAGCGGATCGTCTGTCTAACTCGCGTCAGGACTCGATATTTAAAACGAGAAAATAGACTTCACGCAAAAGAGAGTTTCATTTACACTATTACATTTTCAAAAGTTGTATAAACTATTACATCAAACCATACACGCCACTAATACCAGAAAATAAACTCTATAGAAGCTGCTAACTACAACCACCACAACAAAGATCTACATCTTACTAGTCAACTTATAACAAGTACTAGGGCAAAAATAACTATTCTATAAACCAAAAATCTATACACCTTCCCGAGCTTTCCCCGCGTTGACCCCTGCTAAGGAAACAAATGGAATGGGATAAAGTATATGCTTAGTGAATAATCGGGATAAAATATAAAATCACATCCAAATAAACATGTAAACCAAGATATTTCACATCAATAAACAGAAATATAATATCACAACGGTAAGATACAAGTGGCTACAAAACCAGTTCAATTCCCCGCTTGACCACCTGTTAACACTCCGTTAACCAAAATACTCATAGTCCGTAGATTCCACTTACTTCCCCGTTCACCTTATCAACCACCGCTAGCCAGTCAACAGCACACAGCAACTCGAGCAAAACAAAATCACTTTACTTTAACAAAGAACGAAATCCCAAGGTTAGTATAGAACTAACTTCGACCAAATCCCAATTGGCTCGAATAATCTGTCTACCCTTGGAATCGGACTGGAACCAAGCCCTGAAATATCCAATCTCTCAACAAAGGATACCTCTCACAAAGTACTCATCACAATACTCAAGTCACGTGATCACCCCAATAGCACACAGCACAAGGGGTGATACTCAACACAAGGCATGTATTCTCACATATTAAATCAAAAGCAGAGAATAAATTTAGATCGAGTGAGATAAAGTACACCCTCGTCTAAGTACCCATTTAACATATACAAAGCACTTTGACAATTTATCACATAAACAAACCCAATTACTCACCCAAAATAACTAACATGCAAATCAAGACAATTTATACGGGTCCACCGACTCCGTCCGGGTCGTCACTGTCTGTGATATAAGATTATACTTAACTATTAGTCAAACAACCATCATAATGAAAATAAGGCCTAAAACGGCCAAAACAGCAAAAACGGCCAAGAAATGCATGCGCACGCGCGGAAATGAAAACGATGCGCGCGACGGAAAATGGTATGAAAACGGGTTGCACGGTTTCGATCATAACTAGAGCTGTGGTTATTGAATCAAGGTGTACTAGGTAGCGTTTCGAAACTAAGACAAAGAGTTACAACTTTCATGAAGACAAGTCAACCCCGTTCACAGCTGATCCAGGTCGAATTTGCAGATTACAGAACTAGAATTTCATTGTCAGTCTGGTTGTCAGCACTGGATTCAAATGGCAATAACTCAGGCTACAAAAGTCCAATTGAGGCGTTTTCAATGCGTTGGAAAGCTGAAACATAGAACTAAAAGTTTCATGTTTTGACCAAAAGCTGATTTGATACGGATCAAAGTGAAAAATGAAACCAAAAATGTGAAATCTCAAAACTGCCCGTGAAATAGGGCATTTGGCAGTTAGGGGTAATTTTGTCATTTCACATGCTACAGTACTCCAATTGAGGTGAAATGTTACAGACAGCTATATAACTCCATTCCCTACAACTTTCATGTTTTGACCCAGACCTGATTCTACCTCTAACATGGACGAATTAAACAGGTCAGAAACAGGGCAGATTCATCCTTAAGGTTGGAAATTTGATGATTCAATGCTTGAAAATCACATTTATGTCTCAAATCAATACCTCAAGTCTGTATCCAAGCTTACCAACATCATATACGAGATAAAAAAACAAGAATCACAACTTAAAATATCAAACCCTAATTAAATATTCTACCATATCATGCAAAACTCACTAATTAACGGTCATAAGTCAAGAATATGAGTTTCTATCCAAACTTAAACAAGATTAAGGAAGAGGGAAATGATAGGCAGCCATAATACCTCACCAAGGATGCTTGCAAGAGAAAACCACAACCTTTCCTTCCAAAACTTCACCACACAAAGCTTCCCAAGTTCCCTAGTGAGAATTTAATCGGTTTAGATTTTTGAATTTCACTCAAACAAGATGGATTCAAGGTGAAGTTGCTAGCTTTCCTTCCTCTCTTTTCTCTCTTCAACTCATAGCCAATCAAGGGAAAATGAAGAAGAAATAAGGCCAATTTGAAGATAAGAAGGTAAGAATTTGTTTTGGTTAAAGTTTAACAAGTGTCACACTTTGATTGGAGGTTAAATTTTTCTTTTCTCTTGTTTTTTTTAGTCCAAATTTTTGGCTGCATTGAGAAGATATTTAGGGTTGATTTTGTTCAATTAGTAACAAGGAGATTAAGTTAATAAAGTAGTGTTCAAATGGTGTACTCACTCAATAACAAACGGTACACGTCGGTTCAACCCGTTTTTCCTTATTTCGCACGTACTAGGGTTTTAACTTATGATCCAGTCACTTATTATTATCACTTCTAATCACACCACTTTTTCTTAAATAAAACTCATTCTTAACCACCAAATTTAGTACACACACCTCACCAAGTGATCACACGACCAAAATACGGAAAAACCCTAATGTACGCAAACTAGGAACTTAAAGGAAAAATCCTTGATTCTATGATTGATTGCAGCTATTGAGAGAGTGAATGCGTAGTAAAGCTATCGTAACGTAATGGATTCCAACTAAAAAGAAATTTGTAAGAAAAACATGAGGGATTTTACAACTCCATAGATCACCAACTTAATGTAATCCAACAATCCATCAAACTTAATTACACCTCACGAGCCTACTAACCACCCACCTTATTATAATTACTTATCATAAAGTATGCATTGTCATACATAAAGTCAATTAAACAATAACCTTTTAGTCACAAGTAAAACTAGGGTTTTGTTTAAAATTTAAGGTTTCTAGTCTTTTAAAACAAAACAAGGTTTTAAAGCAAAACAAAATAAATAAACCTTAATATCCTTTTTTAAAACAATATCCTAAAATTTGGTGTATCACATAACGGGGAATGGAGGAGTCTTTTGTACAAGCCTCTTAAATCGGGCGAGCACATTGATCCTGACATGCCATGTCTTTCCAAAGTTCCAAAGACTTTGACAAGAAATGAAGATGATGATGAGGAAAAAGGAGAAGAAACTGGACTGTCAACTTTAAAGGCACGTGACGAAGTCAAGCCATCAAGATTATCTTTTTTTTCCTGGAATCCACTATAAGAAGCATGAAGAGGTTGTTTAAGCTACTAAGATGTATTGAAAAATGATGTTAATGAGCGGTTGGATCGGATCCAACATCATTTGGAAAGTCAAGATGAGAGGATTAACACTTTGCAAGTACAAGTCGATGAAGTGAATCATCGTATCCATAGAGATCGTTAGCTTTACCTCATTCTAGTGACTTCTTTCTATGGTTTTCTTTTCATTATTTCTAATTTAATGGTTTTGTTTATCTATTCTGTTTTAGTTATGTTATGTCTATATTATATGTGGTATTGTGTTTGGATTTGAACTGTTGGATATGGTCGGAAAATTTTGTATGCTATTAATTGTTTTAATATTAGGATGTTGGTAGGAAGTTTATCTCTTTTATAAGGACAAACTCTCCCAAATTTCTAAAAATATCCATACACTAATTTCGCTAAGTATTGTTCAAATTTCCTTGTTTTTTAGATACATGTGTTTTCGAACTTCATTCCTCAAGAGATTTGGAAATGATCATTAAGTGATTGAAATTTTTGTATAATCGAAAACTATATCTTGTTAAGAAGGGAATTATGCGTTTAAATTATTTATATTTAATGAATGTCTTATTATGACTTGATTTTGCAGAATGGTGACCTTGTTAGTTTGATGAATGCATGACTTGTTCAATGATTTCTTCTTGAATGATATAAAGGAGGATAAATGTGTTAAATATTATTTGTTTATCCTTAAAAATAGAAAAGAAAAAAGAAGAAAGAAAGAGAGTATGTAGGTGTGTGAATAAAAGTTTTTGATTCTACTCCTATGACTTAGAGATTGAGTAACCAAGAACCTTCATCTAAAACTATTGATTTTCATGTAAAAGATTTTTGAGTTAAGAGTATGCATAGTGTGAGAACCCGAAAAATTTTCACATTTTTCAAGTATTATTTTATTTATTTGCCTACATTTTATACTATCCTTTGAAAATATTAAATGTTTTATACATTTTACAAGTAAGTACAATTTTTAAAATCATTTTCCTGTATAAGTTAGTGTACGTTAATTTGAAGTGCATTCTTGAATGTGGGGACCCGCTAGTGCGATATAATTTTGCCGATTAAGTGATGAAGTATTAAGTGATATTATTTTACAAGGTGCTAGGAGGTGATTAGAGGTTAGTTAATTAGAGGAATGATTGGAGGAAAGAAAATAAGCTTAAAACCTAAAGGACGCCACGTGTTGCGACCTTACTTCAGGATGGACTTGCCTAACTTTGCCTAACTGTCTTACCTTTACCAAATAGCAAATTTGACCAAAATCAATCCATTATTTCCTCCTCTTGGCCGAAATTTGGAGAGCAAAAGAGAGAGAGAAACCTTCATCCTTCACTTCAATTTCTTGCTATAATCTTGAATTCCAACCGATTAAATCACAAATCACTCCATAAAAGTGCTAGTCCAAGTAGTTTCTAAGGTGATTGTGGAGTTATTATGGGAGGAAGAAGCCTAAACTACTATTTTTCTTGAGGATCCAAGGTACTTTGTCAAGAAATTTACCCTTTGTCCTTAATAATGGTAAATTAGTGGTTCTTAGTGGCTGAATATGCTACTTTGTGGAAGATTTTCATGGTTTGAAGTAGTTTTATGGTGAAAATTCTGATCTCACATGATACTTGAGGGTGTCTATTGTTTTGATATGAATTATTGAAGTTTTGTGGGCTAGAATACTTTGCCTAAAGAAATTTCTAGATTACATGCACAAATTCCAGCTTAGGGTTTCCATGTGATAGTAATCTGCCCTGTTTTTGCACTGTATGTTCGTCCTTGAGGGAGACCAAATCAGCCCTTGCTCAAAACATGAACGTTGTAGAGAATTGAGTGTAGATTATGCCTGTAAACGTTTAGCTCAATCGGAGCACTGTAGCCTGTGAAATGACTATTTTACCCCTGCTGCCCTGTTTCTGCCAAAACTGGACATCAGTATCTATAATTGGCTCGTTTGGATGGGAAGCTGAATGAATTAGCTTTTGATGTCTTCTTAAGAATTGTAGCCTTGTATCTTAGCTTTCAAATGACTTTGGAATCACCTGAATCGGAGTTGTGTGTGCTGAGATATGATTGAATGAGTCAGGACTGCTAGTTGACTTTCACAGTGAGTTTCGAACTGGAACATCTGGGGCTGTTTGGGTAAATGTGACTAGGTTAGGTTCAGAACTGGGTTGAGGTGTCTTCATAAGAATTGTAGAACAATGTCTTAGCTTCGAAACAGTATAAATTTACCTCAATCCGATCAGTGTAGTTTCGATTTGTGACCAATACACTAAAGGATGTCAAACCTGCCATTTTGCTCCTTGTCTTAAACCTTAATTCCGGTCACTTTTCTAGCTTAGTTTTGTTATTAAATGACTTTTAGCCTATTGAACGGCTATTGTAATGAGATTATTTGTGTGTTGATTTGGGGTGATTGAGGAAAATGCATGAAGCCATAAATGGCTAGAAATAGGTAAATACAAGGGCGTGCTGCTCGAATTTGCACTCAAATGGCGATTTCAAAATTTTAAGAGCGGACATAAGTCTTACGACTATTTTACTCATGTCTTTTGGACTAAATGCACTCTTTTCACTTTCAAAATCACACTTATATTTCGTACTAGTAATTATTCGGATTTTCCTTGATTCATCAAACATTTTATTGGTTGGACCATAATATGTTCTCATGATATTCTTAGGGTTGCTTGGTGACTAAGGGTGATATCCGAAAGGATACTTTGGACGTTTTGCTTATTTAGGTGAGTGTTCTATATACGCTTTGTTTCTAATGACTATGTGAACTATTGTGACTATTTGGATTGTTGCTTTAATACGTGATTGAGGTATGTTATGTTTCAAAATGATTTTTGCTAGGCGAGTGTGTACTTTATCGCACTCGACCTAATGAACGTGAACTTTCAATGATTGAATGATTAAATGTTACTTGTGCATGAATGTAAGCCTTCTGGCTGAACTGGGCCCTTGCCCTTTGTTACTGGTCGACTCGAGCCAGAAGCGGACTCGGTCGGGCGATTAGTGACCCTGAGTGAATGTTTGGTATACTCGAGTATGACCACGAAGTTGGCGGAGATTGGGGAATGAAATGAATGAACGAACGACAAGAAAATGAAGGAGTTTTCACTTACAAACAATGTTTTAATGATCGGAGAAATAAGAAAAATATTAGGCGAATGAATGAACGAACAAACGAATAGCTCCTCGTGAGCATGTATCCTTTTATTGTATGTGTTACTATTGCTTTATATCGTAAATGTTATCTGGATTACTTGTTATTACATGCTTAATGTCCTTGTTTAACTGCTTGGTTGTGTATATAGAATCTCGCTGGGCTTTTAGCTCATTCCACGCCTTTTGTTTTCCTTACAGGGGTAGCAAGCATGGGCGAGGGCCTGTATAGAATAGTATAGCCTAGTTTTGTTTTGAATTGTTTTGTTTTGGCTTTTATTTCCGCTCTAGTGCTTGGATAAGGTGGACTGTACTGTGAATTCAGAGCTTTGGTATACATTTGGGACTGTACTTGTGGTTGAGATTGAGATGAATGTATTTATATGGTTCAAGTTTGGGTATTGTTTTCGCTTATTCTCGAGGCTTTTCTTATTTTATTTTATGTGAGTGAACGAGTCCTGGCGAGAGCTAGGCAGGCGGTCCGCCGAACCCTTTGGTTCGCCTTAGGGGAAGGTGGGGCTGTCACACATAGCAGCTTCAAACATGTAAATTGTTAGTAACCAAAGGTTTTCATCTAAAAATGCTGATCTTTGTATCAAAAGACAATTTCATAGCTTAAGTAATATTAGTAAGTGTTTATTTGCAAGAAACAATGTCTCCTATTAGTTTGAGCTAAAAGATGATCATTGGATTAGTTTGAATTCATTTACATGGGTCACCTATTTGTAAGATTAAGTTAAGGGAAAGAAGTTAGTTGAATGTGATGGATTTTTTTTATATAGTTGACTTGTTTTAACTTGATATTATTGGTGCATGGAATTGAATGAATTTTGCATAGTGATTGTTTACGTTGACTCTGAGGAAATGAATTTCAAAAGCATGTGTATCACATTAACATTTGAATCATTGCTTTGGTTTGTTCTGAGTGATTGCTTGAGGAAAAGCAAGATTCAAGTGTGGGGGAAATTTGACAAGTGTCTATTTTACATAATTTAATATGTTATCATGTGTTTTGTTTTAGTGTGTTTTAAGAGGTTTTATAAGTGTTTCTACTAGGTTTTTGTTTGAATTTATGACATTAGGGTTTGTTAGGGCATAATGCAAATTTTACAGATTCAATGGTGGGATTCTTCATGTTTTGTAGGTACTTGAGATATATGAATCATTTGCAAGGGAATTTGAAGATAATTGGATAAATTTAAGGAAGAATTGATGATGATTTCCAATGATCTTGAGGTTCGAAAGAGAGGAATCAAGTTCAAGTATAGTAACATGAATTGACAAGTAAAAGAAGCCAAGAAGGTGCAGTAGCACCGGCTGGAATTTCTTCGCAGCTAGCTAGAAACTGAACCATGACCGGCTAGTGGACCGGTTGTCTTCAAAACTAAGCAAGAATTGGCAATAAGTGCCAGTTGGGAAATGAACATTGCTGGTCAAATTTTGGTCCTGCAGGTTGTTAAGATGGCTGAATTTTGCTTCGTGTTTTTTAAGATTTACTGTACACTAGGGTTTTCTCCTTTTGGCTGTCTCAAACCCTCGTTATAAATACCTAAGGATCTAAACATCAAGGGACATAATTGAGAGGAGAAACAGAGAGGAAAACCCTAGGTATCTTCTTGCTAAAACCCTAGCCGACACCACTCTCATCAAGGACCATCAACCACCTTTGTTCAAGACTTGAGGAAGAGCTAAGGAAGCTGCAAGCTTGAAAGTTGTTCTGAGCTTCAAGGAAGTGGATTGACACAATCAATCTTGCTTAGCATCTCTTGTGAATTGCTCTTTTTCTTTTCTCTTGTAGAATTGTCGAATGGAAATACTTAGTTGTATCTATACTTTTGTGTGTTTAAACAATATGCAAGACTAAACTCTTTGTTCTTAGGGCTATGTATGAACTTGATTATGTGAGATGTTGAATTGATTATGGATGATATGTTGTGTATATAGTTCATGAATCTGTTTTCGTATTTGTGTTTGATTGATCAACAAGTACAAGTTATCTTGGCTATTGTTAGAGGTATATGTAGCTAATAATATGCGGATCTAGTTTCTTTAAACCTAGATATCTGATTCACATGTTATAGGAGAAGTATTTAGGTGGATAATTTGATAATTTCACAATCTCCATGAACTTGTACTAGTCTTTCAACCATGTTTATAGGCAAGTTTAGATGTGAGTAAGTTGTTCATTAGTGATAGCAATGTTCAACATAATTGGATATTAATACCTAACAAGTAATAAACTATACACATTAACAAGATCAATTCATATCAATCTAATCAAGGGGTTACAAAACCCTATGAACATTGATTTCTCTTATTTCTTATGCAATTAATTCGATGTCTGCTTTTTTCATTGGTTGTAGTATTTGTAGCTTATTATTTCCTATTAAAGAATTTTTTATTATTTAGATAATAAAGTGAGTAAGTAGCCTTGGTAATTATAATTGCTCCCTGTGGGATCGACTCTTATTTATTCCATACTTCAATTTGATCTGTATACTTGCAATCAACGGAGTATTTGGGTTGAATTGAATTGATAATTAGGAATTTTAACGAAAGCTTAACTCACGTGAAGGTATTTTTAGAATTTAAAATTTTATTAGGGTATTTTTTAAAAATTTTGTTATTTCCTACCCATAACAACCCACCACTACCAATCACTACCACCATTTCTTTCCCCATTCTCTCCTCCTTCCTCCGCTCCCCCTCTTTTTCCTCTCTCTTTCTCCCACTCCCCTTCCTTCCCCTAGTCTAGTTGCGGTTAGATCTGCAATCTGGCCCACAATCAAATCACAGGGATTTCAGGAAGGGAGAGAGAGAAAGATGGAGGAGGAAAAGAGAGGGGAAGGAAGAGAGATGGTAGAGGTGGAGGAGTGAAAGGGAGGAATGGTGTAGGTGGAAGAAAAGAGAGATGATAGGGGTATTTATTTTATTTTGTTATTTTTTGGTTAGGTGTATTTTGAAATTTTGTGTTTTTGGAGTTATTTTTGGAATTATTTTTAGAGTTTGTTATTGTAAACTTTACAGACAAAAACAATTTGTAGGAAAAACAAAGAATCCATACAGAGCTATAAGTTAAAAACACACAAAAAACAGTGATGCCAAACACAGCCTTAAAATCCTTTCAAGTACCTTTAGATTGTATGGATGATTTGAGAGGTATATGGATTTGTAATCCATCAATTATTTCAATAGTAAATGTATTCAAATAATTAGTAGATTACAAATTCAAATACCTCTCTAATAATCCAAACAACATAGACAAATTTTTGAAAGAATTTGAAATTATTCTTGAAATCTCCCAACCAAATACAACCGAAAGTTAACTTAGTGGTCATGCGAATCTTTCATTCTTTCTCGACTCCTTTCTTCTAGAGACAATTTTTGTGACGCAAGTAAAGAATCTTTATGCTAAGGTCACGTTCTTATGGCAGCTCACTTACATCATTGATTGAGGTTTCCAAAGTTCTCAAAGTCATTAGTTTGCCTTTTTGCAAATTTCGGCAGAAGAAAACTTTCCACGCGTTTATACTCGTAAGCAACTTTAATTGTTGACTAGAAAATGAAAGTAAATCTTAGCCAGACATCAGAGAACATGTACATGCACCTGCCGAGAATCCAAAGAAGTGCAAATTGTGTTGAAAAGGACAATTGCCCAAGATTGAAAATGACTTGGATTACTGGCCAGAACATTCGAGTCTGTAAATTTGCTATACTTGTCTTTAAAAAAAAAAAGAATAAAAGGAAAAATATGCTGTTTGGGAGCAGAAGTCTGCTGGATATATTTCCGTGATTGTTCTGGATAAAGGTGGGATGAGCTCATTCATTTGGGATTCAATCACTTAGTTCCAGTCAAGAATGTCCATTACTACATACAATTATTCTGGGATAATTTCCCCCCACACTAAGATAATTACATGGGACTCGTAGTCTCAGCTAAAATTCACACCAAATATGATATGGTATTCAAGAAATATTGGATATTTTCATTTATCAAGAACAACTAGAATTTTGCCCGTACTTTGGCACAATCTTTTTTTATTTATTGTGAATTTATACAAATATGAATAATTTAAATACAAAAATTAACAATAATCCTACATGTTCGGTCATATTAACTTAAAAAATTAATATATTCTAAATGTTCAATTATTTTTTATTTTAAAAAGTTTGTTTATATATTTTCACTATAATATGATAGTATACATCAAATAATGTACCCCATATCAAAACTTGGTAGATATGCTTTTTTTATAAATATTCTTTTAGATAATTTAAATTCTTATAATGACCATAAACTTAGAACTATATATTCATATTTAATTAAGTAGAAAAGGTCCAGCAATCCATTTTTCTTCATTAATAAATATTCAGTTTCCAACAATCTTGGTAAATTTGTCAATGTAATAGTTAATTCTCTTTTTCACACTAAGTTAATTCAAAATTAAGGGAAAAGATGATGAACAATTTGAATACTAATTAACGATATGGTGGTGAAAGGAAGTAATTTATCAGATATATAAGATTCCAATAATTGTGATTTGAAAAAGATTTTACTATAGTTATATGTAATAATTTGATAGAAAGCAAATATTATTAAGATAAGATTAGTTGTTTTTTAAAGTTATTTTAAAATTAGAGATAATTTTTAAACATATGATACAATCCAAATAGGATTCAACATGAGTGAAATCTAAGTGATCCATAACCCGTTAGCAGTACAAATTAACCCTAATATTAATAGGATGAACACTAACATATAGTTAGACAAATCAAATATTAACTGACTGCAACACAATGTTATTGCAAACTAACCTATAAATGATGAAATGAACACTAACAAACAAATGAATGAAACACATACATAATGAAATTTGAATCTAAGATCTTTAACTCAGAATGCCTCAATCTTGGTTAAGTGAGGAACTCTTAATTAAATGCTCAGATTAAGAGCATAATTCCTGTTATTTTAAGCCATAGTTATTAAATATGACCCGATAAAGAATCTAGCAGTGGGATTGGGTCAATGGGTCACTGGTTGAATTGGTGGGTACTAATTTAATATTTATAAATACAAAATAGTAATTTTAGTATACATAAAATAGCTAATAAAGTGCATTTAGATATTAGTTATTATATTTAGAAAGATATGTAATGAACATATAAATATTAATAGAATATTTAATTTCATTTTGTCGTACTTTTACATAAATAAATAATATAGTGAACTATTAACAAAAGTTTTCACTTGTTTCGAAAGATATAGCATTATTTTTAATTATTTTATTTTTGTTTAAAAATAAAATAATTCTTTAACTACTCAAATATGTCACTTTGAAATTTAAAAAGAATTAATTATATAGTAAAGAAGTAAACAAGTTTATTTAAAAAACACTAAGTACAATGCACATTTAAATGAAGATCCAACGTATAAATATTGTCAAAACCATATACACACTTTATTTCAAAAACAAAGAAAAATCGAGTCAAGTAAAAAATTGAACGGATTTTCAGTTCAACCAGTGAGTCAAATGAGTTTGACTAGGCCAACTCCTTGTCCAATAAAACTAGAGACCCAATCCGACCTGATGCTCGGGTTATCATTTATAAGGCCGATCCGTTCGACTATCAGGTCGGGTCGAGTTTAATAACTATGATTTAAGCTCCATGTCTTCTTTTCTCCATCAATTAATCTTTGAATGTTCCTATAGCATTTCGCCTAAGCTAGGTGTACTAGTAGGAAAAATCCTTTGCTCTTTCTCTTTTTTTTTCTGTTTGTTTTTTGTTAAAGTATAATTATTTTAGCCAAACCCGATGGTCTTCTTTTTTGTTTTCTCTTTTCGGTTTTTGATAAGTGTAATAAGATACTTTAGCCAAACCACATGATGTCATATTAATGAATAAAGAAAAGTCGATTTGTGGATCCTTCAAGAGCAGAAAAGTTGATTTGTGGATGATAAAGTTCTGTCTGGTATATGTCAGTGCTAGGTTGGGCTAGCTGTTAATTTTAACAATTTTAAGATATGAATATACATCCAAGCAATTCATAATTCCTTCAAAATTTCTGTTTCTTTCGTGTATTCAATGTGGCCGCCTCCTAAAATTCCTTCAGTCTCCCTTGATTGGGACGATCCCAACGCCATTGTAGGTGGTGTCCAAAATTAAAAGCCATCAGCATCAAACAAATTCAAAATTTTCTTCATTTAAAAAATGAGTAATATTATATACACTCTCAGTGTATATATTAATACAATCATTTACTTTGTTTTTATAGTTTAAATCATATGTCGTTTAGTATAGAATTTTTCTTTTAAAGTAACATCTCAAGGTTATTACATAAATATCCTTGATAATCATCAAGAAGGCATTGAAATTTATAGCCATTACATAATGACTAAATTTTATAATGAGGGTAACTTTAGTAAGAAAATCTAAGTCATCTAACTCCAATTCCCCTATTGTAAGCACTAAAATCACATAGCAGAAGTATATTTGACACATATAAAAATAGGATTTTTCTAATGAGTACCCATTGAACACTCGTTAATATACTTAAAATTCACCTAACCTACCATGTATATATATATACTAACAATTATTTTCTTCCCTTGCATTTATACACTTTCTTTATTTAATTTTATCCACCCTCCCTTGTGTTTATTTTCTTTTTCTAATTATTCTTACATTTCTAAAAAATGACATCTGAAATATATTTTGAGACTAATATATGGGAAAAGAGGAGAATAATCATAAATTACATAAACCATATCCAACTCTCATATTTCAGTCTAACATAATTGTGCCAAGGCAGAATTGCCTCTAAAACAACCACAACTCTCTCTAATTTTTCTCCTCACCCTTCTCAACTAAAAACAATAACTAAACACCCTAACTCCATTCGGATTAACTATTTTGGGAGGTGTTTTTGAAACATTTTACTATAGCAGTACATATGAAAAACTTTTTACTATAGATGTTTTTCGTGATGTTTTTGGAGGTGTTTTTGGGATACATTTTGGGATATTTTTAAAGTTTAAAATTTTTGTGATATTTTTTAAAAATTACCAAATGATTACTCTATAGAAACCTGGTAAATGGAAACGGCTAAGACAATAAACTACCAAATGATTCTCTATATCCTAACCAAATAAACTACTAATAGAAATAGAAAACATTAAGTTTGATTTAATTATGTCAGCAATGCCTTCATTAAGCTAAAATTTCTCTGAATATAGCTCCACATTATCACCAACAAAAGTAATCTTCATTAAAAGTATTGAAAAGCTTTGTTCATCTTTGCATCAATTCTTGTTAATCACTTCACATTTAATTTATTAGCCTCCTTGAATGACATCTAGTGTCAAGATTTTTACTTTAACAAATCAATAAGAACGAACAGGGAGACAGGAATTTTTTTTCATCTGTTTCATATGACCAAAATATCAACAACTATGATAGGATATATCTTTTCTTCTAGTCATTGTCCAACAACATCAACTCAACAAAGTCTTTTTTGTAAGATTTCTATCCAATTAGAGTCAATTTTTTTTATTGTCAAATAACATCCAGGACCGATCCAATGGTCCATGTTTTTTCGATGTTCGAGTACTCTAACTCATAAAAAATTTACCCTTCAAAATCCTGTTAGCATCAACCTTGTAATCTAACTTTTATGAACACACAGGAACAAAGTCTAGGGCTGTAATACCACTTGTAGGTAGGGGTATTCAAAATAATCGAAAAAACGGGTAACCAAAAAAATCGAATTGGTTCAAACCAAAAAATAGGTAACCGACCATAATTTTTTAAATGGTTAAGCTATCCAAACCTACTTGAAATATTAGGTTAGAGTATGGTTTTCAATTTTCAAAAACTGTGGTCACCCGAACCTAACCTGCATATATGGAAGGTTGGTTAAGATAACTAGTATCCAAATCTCAACCCATAATCCAAACCTAACTAGTCATTTACCAATAATTCAAGTTATGAATCTCATGTCATTACACATTTTATTTTTCACAACATATAAACTTGTATATCTAACCCTATCTTCTGTTTACTTGTTCCATTTTCTATCTTCATTGCCACTAGTTTCATTTACTCTGCTACTCAATTTTTTCTTTTTCTTGAAAATTCCTTTTCCTTTCTCATAAATTCTATCTACTTCACCATTCTATTTTTTTTATTTTTAAGTGCTTACATTTTATGTAGTAAAGCAACATGTCATCCTTAATAAAAAAAATGAAAATAAATAGTTTTCAAGACGTAGAAAAATGAAAATAAATGTTTGAAATATTTTATGTTTTAATTATCTATTGTGTTTTGATTTTCCATTTTGTTGGTGGTTTTTAGAGTTGTAGGATTAAAAACTTTTATTAATTTGGACAAGTATTGTATTATTTTCTTTGTTAATCTTATTCTGTTTTTCTATTTTCCTATAAGTACAAGAGGGATAGGTTACCCTGTATAACTGACTAGGCCTGTAAACGAGTTAAGCTCGAGTTGAACTTTAGCCAAATCAATCCGTGTCTCAACTTAATTTTACCAAACTCACGCTTGAGCTCAAGCTCGACCTCAAATTTGAGTCGAATCAAGCTCGAGCTCAGGCTTAAAAATAAAAAAATAATTATTTTTTAAAAATGAATAAAATAGTAATTTTTCTTAAAAATAATCAAATAATAAAATATTAAAGATATATATGTAATTTTACTATTAAAATAATATATAAAATAATAATAAAATAATATATATATATATATATATATATATATATATATAATCGAATCGCCTCGCAAACTAACGAATTAAGTATCTTTGATTTCGAATTCGAGTTCAAGCTCAAGTCGAATTTTGACTCAAACTGCTCGCAAGCAGCTCGACTCATATACAATCTTATACTCGACCCTATCCTGCGGGTAAACCAATTGAATAGGCTTAGTGTATGAAATACAATTTTGTTAAACTGCTATGTGCAGTTAGGGTCAGCGAAATTTCAAATGGACTAGTTACCTGGTCTATGAACATCCCTACTTGTAAGCACTAAAATCGCATAGCAGAAGCATATTTGATACGTATAACAATGATATATAAGAGAATAGGAGTTTTATGATTATAAACTACATAAAGCATATCGGACTCTTATATTGAGATAGGCATAGATTTTAGGCAGAATTATCTTTACAATGATCACAACTCTCTAATTTTTATCTCTCACTCTTCTCAATTGAAAACAATAATTAGGCATTCTATATATAGCACACAAGACTTGGTAATTAGGTAACTCTAAAACCAAATAAACACTAAAATTTTTGGACTAGACTTGAACTTCTAATTTAGAAATAAAAAACATTAATTATTAGGAATTTTGGTTTAATTATGCCAACACTTATATAGTATAGTACAATATAAGTATCGACAAAATGACTACTATATATATATATAATGTACGTATGTATGTGATAGAGGACTTTGGTACTAGTCATATGTTTGTGATAGAGTACTCGAATATCGAAAAATTGGATCAGAAGTTGGTCTTGGACACTCGCTGTTGATCTGATAAGAGGGATCCTGTCGAAATTATTGTTGTTGGTGTTGTATTAGCAATTAAAGCAATGATCCTGCCAGGAATTGTTGATTGGGGTTGTTTCTGTAGAGGAATTTGATCGAGGCATAAGCCAAGGAGGCCAAGAAATTCAAGCCAAGAAGAAAAAAAATTATGTTTGTCAAGGTACAGAAATTATATTCAAGTTGCCACAATGAAGAAGGAATTGTTAATGCTAAAAAAATTAAAATTTTGCAGTCTCAGTAGTAAAGAATAAATATCAGAATGGGTAGCAAGGAGTGTCCATCAGATGGAGCACCTTGCCACATATACAAAAGCCTATGATAGTCACAGCTTAGTTGTTAGAAACCACTCTCATCTTTGGTGATACGTGAACCATAATCAGCTATTCTACTTGTAAGATCAAAATCTATTCTAGGTACTAAGGAGAAAAAGCACTTGTGAATCCAAGAATTGAATATGTGAAATGTCTTCGAGTATGGTAGCTAAATCTATATCTGTACACATCCTGGCATTAAATTGGTTGATCAGTTGATTGTTGGAGCTAGGACTGCAAATGAGTCGAGCCGAATCGAGTTTTGGACTTATCGAGTCGAGTTTGACTTAATAATAGGTAGGCTCGATTTCAAACTTGAGCTCGATAAGTCAAGAAAATTGATCTCGAACTCAACTCGATTAAGGAAAAGCCAAACTCGAGCTCGAGTCGATAAGGCTCACGAGCTGTAACTCGATTTCTAACTCGCGAGCAGCTCGAATTGTCAACTCGTAATGTAGCTCGAATTTTTGACTAGCTCGAGTTTCTGGAAATTATTCTAATAAAAACAACAAATAATTGTTTTTTCTTAATAAATAATAAAATATTAGGGATATATGTGTAATTTTACTATTAAAATAATAAAATAAAATAAAATAATATATATATATATATATATATATATATATATATATATATATACTCGAATTCGCGAGCAAGCTTAATATTTAAGCTCGAATTCGATTTGGCCAGCTTGATCTCGACTCGAGTTCGATCAATATCGAACTCGAGTCGAGCTTTGACTCAAGCCGCTCGTGAGCGGGTCGGTTCATTTGCAGCCCTAGTTAGAGCATACGGATTTAATTTTGCTCCACCATTTTTCAATTACTTCCATCAGTGCCAACCGTAATCCTTCAGCATCTTCCTGAATTTCTTTTCACTTTTAATGCCCATCCAGCCATCACTTGGCTCTTCCGGTCCCAAGCAATCACTCCAATAATACCAAGGTTCCTTGATTTTGGGTGCTAGTTGCAGGACCTTAACGAGTCCAAAATTGGCTTTTTTCTTGTCAAGTCACGAGACATCTTTTTCTGGTTTCCTCACCCCAGCCTGGCAAGGACTTTTTTCCCTAATCAAACTTCTCATACTGAACAATCAACATTGTGATATAAGTCATATCAATTATTGCTAGTCCCCCTCAATGTCCTTTGCAATATATGGTAGAAGTTGATACTCAGGAAAAACCTACACACTAAATTATGAACCTCAGTAAAAAGAGCAATTATTTGTTCATCAAAATCTAAGGCTAAAAAGTTAACGTAATTAAGTCGAGAGCGTGACATGAACAACGAATTTAAAGATTTCTCTCACTGAATATTTTCCAACTATATGACTATCAGAATGTATTGTCAAATTGGGTTTCAAATTTATGCCTAAGGTCCACCTCTATCACCTTTCTTGAGGCTAAAAATTGAACTTATAGGGCTAAATGGGCCAAATCCATGCCTGCTCAGGCTAATAAAAAGTGCTTTAAAATAATTGGACTGGTATGAAACAGGTTAACTGTTCTCTAGAAAACTAAGTCATGGGGGAACTTCTGCAAGAGGTTAGAAGTTCAAGGAGAAAATATGGAATAAACTTTATTCAGGAAGTACAACCGATGTCAATATCAGAGGGAGACTGCAATTGATGTAAAAGTTGCGACAGATTGGTTGAAATCTAAACATAGATGACCCCACTACTTGATTTTTTTTTTTTTCAATCATCGTCTCTGCCGCTAACTCCATCCTAATCTAATTAGGGAGATACCAACTGGGCTGTAAGGGATCGATGGGGACAGAACCACTACTGGACCAGACGAGTGCACCACGCACCCATCTGAATTTTTTAAAAAATCACAACTGTGACAAATTAGTGGAGGTTCGAACCCTTGCCTCCCACTCACCAAAGCCTTTAAAGGCTTGGTGGTGGCCAACAGCCTAAGGCTGATGGTTGACCCCACTACTTGATGGTCCAACCCTTTTGTGGTGCCAAAATAGTTCATAGGCTTTACCATTCATTTGTTTTCTTTTTGCATTTAAAGCGTTCATACATATCAAATCACAATATATATATATATAAGCGGATTAATTTTATACAACTTCTCCGGATTTATGTAACTGAGTTGATTGACTGACTTTTCAAAAAAAAAAAAAGTGATTGGCCAGGCGAAATCCTCAAAAGAACATATATACAAGAAGAAAAAGAAAGGCACCCATTAAAATCATTATTGCCCTCAATGAATAGTCCCTTTTGAGGTGGTATACCGCAGAAGAAAAGTCCCACCTAATTAAAGGAGTGGGCTCGGGCCATTTGTAAACCATTCCGGGGGTAATAATTGTTGAAACTGATAGAAAACTGCGATTCTGTTCAAACTCAGTATCAAATTGAGGACCAATTGAATAAATGCACTTGAAAATGCGCCCAATGATAGCTTCGTTACCTAGAGTTTCCTGTTCTTCTTTTGAGGTCTCATTGTCAATGCTGTTTCCTATAAGTTCCCTAGCCAAGGAGGAGCTATACGTCTTCTGTCATGCGCTAATGTGTAACATTCATGTTATATATTCTGAAGTATTGACACGTATTTGTTTCAAGAGTTCAATTTAATTAGAAATATATAATTATGATACTTTAAAAAAAATGTTGGCACATAAAACATACAGCGGAAGACATTCATATTTTCAAACTAGAGAAACAGATTTGCTATGTAATTAGCTTGTTCAATATTGATGAAAACAAAAAAACCGTACGCAAAAGAAGGCACGGGAGCAAAGTTTGTTAGCATAAAAAATCACACGGCAGAAAAAACACAGTATTATATCAAACGATAGGCAAAAAAAAAAATCAAAAGAAGAAGGATAGCTATACGGCTGGATAAATCACAATAATTTCAAAAAGAATGTGGAATTTCGTATCACTTGGATTGGTCATGAATGACCATACGATCTATTCACAATAAGAACAATACGAAGGAACTAGAAGGCTTGGAGGAATTAGAAAATTTTATTCTATCAATAGACCAATTTTCCTCAATCGTGGACTTCAAGTCTGTAAATAGAAAAATAAAATTATGAAACCTATTTCAATTCTAACACTTAAACATAACCTAACTTTATTTTCAAAACTAATTTGGCACCAATTCTAATCTAGTTACTAAATAATAAATCTACTTCTAAGACTACTAAACTTCTAAATATGCTTGGTTTATTTTTTATGTCAATAGAAAGGATAAGTGTTAACACATTAGAGCGTATAACATAAATGTTGCATCATTATTGTGTAACAAAAGACCTGATGCAGTTAAGAAAGTCTACTTTTGAACGAGATGCTTGTAAGTTAATTTTGAATACAGTTTTACCTTAAGTTGCTAATCTACTATATCTACACGGAAATCAAGCAGTTCTCTTTTAGCTGAAAATTTTTGAGATACCTAAGTGGACAACTTGTCTAATTGATGAGAGAAGTAATTTGAGAAATTTCTAATTGATAAAGAAGATTTAAAATGACAAATTGGTCCATCGTATTCTTCACCTCGATTGAACGATCATAGTAATACACTTCAAGAAAGGATTGAATTGGATGGTAAGATAAAAAAATTATAAGTAGAAGGTCCTGAATTCAAAATCTTTCAGTAAAAAAAATAATAATAATTCACTTCACAATTTTTAGTCACCCTTCCTAAAATTTGGTGCTAATTTCTAGCATCGTCATTGACGGTTGGTGTTATTAATTATCTGAATATCCAAGTGCTTCCTAGAGAGGACCAAATGCCAAACGTTGCTCACGTTTTCACTACTTAAATTACAAAAAAAAAAAATCGGATGCGTCCAATTTTGCATATCCCAATCAATTTATTAATTGCGCAGATTACTGCTATTACCAACACGTGCATAGGAATATTTGACAAAAAGAAACTTTCAAAGTCTTCTAGGATTTTTAATTACTATTCTATAGGCCAAAAAATTTGTGTCAGTTTTTAATTTTTTTTATACTTTTAAACCTCGAATTATTAAGTGAATTTTTTGTCCTCTAGCTTTCTAAAACGTGTAACTACTGCCCTTTCCTTCCTTGGAGCCATTAAAAATAATAGAAACAATATCAAAACGTCATTTTAAGATAATTTTCATTAGAGCTTGCAGCTGAAATTGATAGAAGGGTAAAACATTTAGTGTATTTTTTTATGTCGGACTTTTTCAAAAACTTAATGAATACTTTTAGAGGGTTACTATAGATTAAAGGTATAAAGAAAATTTGTCTATTTAAAATATAAGAAAAAATTAGGGTGCCTAAGGGACACTAATCGTATCAAAAATTCTAGTAGCAAAAAGATACATGTTTTAGTTAAAAAGCAAAAAATATATAAATCTAAATATTTTAGAGCAATTTCTGCCCTGTTTCTTATGCCTAGCAAGAAGACAAGTGTACCGCTTTCTTTCAATTTCGTTATTTAATGCCGTTAAACAGCAGGCGCAAAATACCAAACACATTTTATTTGTGAGGATTTCAGCCTTAGCTCATGTCACTTGCACCTATCACATCAGGCAAAATACTTATCCTACCCCAATTAGTATATTAATTACAGAACAAGAAAAAAGTTATATATATAGGAATGTAAATAAGACCAAAGTTGTCAAACCATTTTATGTATCTTATGCACAATAACTTGTATTAAATGTTTTGAATGGTAGCCGTAAAAGGATTTTTTTTCCTCGGGCGGCCATTTTTTGTGTAATTAATTTTCACCTGTACTGACTCACATTTATTGTAACCTCTTGCATGTAGATGCTTTCTTAGCTTTAATTTCATATTTAGGAAATACGCAAGAGAGCCTTCTTTATAAGCCTCTATTAAGCAATTGTTAAAAGACTAAACGCCCATTAAGAAATTGTTACACAAACCCTTAATAATATAAGTATTTTCTTCTAAATGTAGTACGAGCTTTTTAATGCATGATGTGCAAGAATATCAATGAAATCTTCTATTGAAATATGGAGACAAACATGTGCACATTTGGAAATACATACATACATACATATATATATATATATATGCTAATTTTCTGCTAATAATAATTATCAAATATTCTCTTTTCCATTTATCTTTTTCAGGCCAACGAGGAGGAAAAAGATGTTGTGAAGATAAAGATCCAAACTGCAATTGCAGCTTTAAATGTCCAGACAGCCCTATGAGCATGTGTTTAAGAGAAATAGTGAGGCTTAGAATTGTGAATTATCCAAGAATGCATCTAGAGATAATAGACATCAACCACAAAATCAATTTTCTTCTTGTCAAGATTTTCTATGGTCATTAGGCTGCAGTTTAACTTCCCTTTGGTTTTTGATTGATATTTCTCTGTATCTCTTGAGTCTGTTTGCTGAAAGTGGTCAAAAGGAGTCAAAGGGATCACAGGTAGAATATAACTATATACTATCATTAGTGATGTGAGCGCGGAGCACCGCATCAACTAGTTTACACCGTCCTTTATCCTATTAATTTTGCTAACTTTTTCATTTATTGGATTAAATTGAGATAAACTTGAGAGTTTATGATACAAACAGTCCAAGATTAAGAGTTTTAGGTGCAAAGTATCTAAAATGGGAAGGTGATACAAATTTAAGGGTACAAAGTGGAGTTAGTCCTTTTGATATGCGAGTAAAAATTGTAATTAATTTACATTAAAAAAATGGCAATTACTTTTTCGAGAACAAAATTCATAAAAGTTGAGTAGAAAGTTTTAAAAGTACAGATTACAACTCATGATTTAGAGGTACTAAATGTGATTTGTTTAGTATAAATATATGTTAGTTTTCATCTCACAATTCATGGATTTTGTTTCTAATATCCTTAAATTGCAACTTATCTTTTAAAAGTCTCCCAACTTCTTAAATCTTATCCCTTCTCTGTTAAAAAAATTTTTAAAAAAACCCAAGATTATTGAAGTAAGAGAAGAACTATGCTTTGGTCTAAACAACCAAACAGGAGAAAGATCAGACCTTCGTAAAACTTGTGAAACATATATACACACAAGAGAGATACAAACAAAGATCAATCAAAACCGGAGCACATTACTTATTCCAATCATCTTCTTGAAAGGGAACTAAACTACAGCCTAATTGCTACAGCAGAAAAACTTGACAAGAAGAAAACTGATTTTGTCGTTGACATCTATTATCCCTAGATGGATAATTCACAATGCCGAGACTCATTCTTTCTCTTTACATGCTCATAGGGCTGTCTGGATCATTTAAAGCTGCAATTGCAGTTTGGATTTTTATCTTCACAACATCTTTTTCTTCTTCATTGGCCTGAGAAAGGTAAATAGAAAAGAGGATATTTGATAATTAGTAGTAGCATAAAATGATCAAATATATATAGAAACAGAGCTTATAAAGATAGATAGAAGAATCCTAATATCATTTATTCTTCGTATCCTAAAATTAAAGAAATAAAAAATTTTCCAAATGTTCACGTGTTTGTCTCCATATTTCAGCAGAAGATTTCATTCTTAATGGAGGCTTATTCTTAATAATTGCTTAATAGAGGCTTATAAAGAAGGCCCTCAAGTTTATTCAGTACAAGTTTATTCCAGCCTACTAATTAACATTTCCCTAATTTTTTTTTTTCTTGTTCTGTAATTAATATACTAATTAAGGTAGCATAAATTTTTTGACTGATGTGATAGGTGCACGTGGCACGAGAAAAGGTTGAAATTTCCACGAATAAAATATGTTTGGCATTCACCATGCCATGCACCTGCTGTTTGACCGTATGGACTAACTAAAATAGAAAGAAAGCGGTACAGTCGTCTTCTTGCCAGACATCAGAAACAGGGCAGAAATTGCTCTAAAAATATTTAGATTTGTTTTTTTTTTTGGCTATTTAACTACTACATGTATCTTTTTACCACCTGAATTTTAATACAAATATTTACCCTTCTGTCAATTTCAGTCTCCAATAGAAATTATCTCAAAATAACATTGTTTTGATGTTGTTTCTGTTAGCCTTAACGACTCCAAGTAATGAAAGATCGTTAGTGACAGGTTTTAGAAAGTTAAAGGGCAAAAAATACACTTAATAGTTGGAGGTCTAAAAATATTTTTTAAAAAAACTAAAAATTTACGTGTGACATAAATTTTTGGCATGTAGAACAGTAATTAAAAAAAGCTAGCAGACTTTGAAAGTTTTTTTCAGTCAAATATTCCTACATGCGTGCTGGTAATAGTAGTAACCTGCTCAAGAAATAACAACTTGATTAGGAAATGCAAATTTGGACGCATCCGTACTTTTTTTTTGTAATTTAAATAGTGAAAACGAGAGCAACGTCTGACATTTTTTATCCTTCCCAGAAAATTAATAATAAAAAATTAGCACCAAATTCTAGAAAGGACAGGTGGCTAAAAATTGTGAAGTGTACTATGATCATTCAATAAGAAAAATTGAATTGAAGAATACTGGTGGACCCATGTGTCATTTTAAATCTTTTGTATCGACTTGAAAATTCTCATTTTTAGTACTGTTTTCATACCCACAAATCATCTGTGCTTAATTGTTTTGCATCATTTTCATTAAAAAAATAATAATAAAAATGTTCTAAAGGTTATTACTGTTTCACACGGTTTGACTGCTTAAACTGAAAATTGACTGTGGACTGGTCCGGTTCACTAGTCAACCTGAAAAGCTATTCAAACCGGTCAAATCTAGTCCAAAACCAATTAAGCCAGTCTTTGAACTGATTCAATCTAAATTTAATTTTTTTTAATTTTCAAAGACAAATAAGTTACCTAATAATTAAAAGAATGAAGAAAGAAAAATCTTTTGAATCGGATTGAACCGACTAAACCGTGAGTTAAAAGCTCATTCGGTTCACTTAATAGTTCAGATTTAAAGGCATTGAACACGGAGAGCTAAATAATTTAGATATATAATATTCAGCACTATTAATTGCCCTATTAAATATAACTATCTATTTAGAAGTTTACATACTCAAAAATACACAGCTGTAGTGTATGATGCCTCATCAAGTTTGCTCTAATGGTCCATAGACCCCACAAATTGTGTGCAAAAGATTGGACAATCATTGACACATTAAAGATTTACCAAAAAATGTCTCAGCCGTTGATAAAGTACTATTTCATTTCTTTTCAGGGCTGGATTAAGAATTAATATTAAATTGTGCAGTTCTTTTAAGCAAATTCTTGCTATTTAATATTGTAAATTCTCTCTCCTAGTTGAGTTTGTATATAGATATATGCATAAATAATTTCCCGAGATCTGCCTGACCCATCATCAATCCAGGATTTTGGGTCCATGGCTTTGGGAAATCAGGAGCAGTTTGGTCCAGGTAGCACGTCCAGAAATCTTTATTGCCTCCAAAAAAGTACAAAAATTTTGGCCCTCTATGTCTTACTTAGGACCAAGTTTTATCAAAGAATAAAGTATTACGTGCTGTGTTCACATTTCTCCATATCTTAGGGGTCAAAATTGCAATTTCCTGAAAAAAAAATTGTATCCCCCTTTTATCATTTTCATTTTTAAAGAGAAGAAACAACAAGTTGATAATTTATCATCAAGTTTTGTACTTCCATTAAGATTGTTTAGCATCATTCCTAGAGAACAAAATTTGCATGGTAACGTCATTGTACAAAGTCATATCATCTGTAGCTACACTTCTGGTAAGACAATGCAATCTTATGCTCTATTGCCCTATTCTCAGATAATGCTAAATCTTTGCACAAAATAAATTGAATAGGAGAACAAAAAAATTAGGGTCTAAATGATTTTCTCCTAGATGTGACTAGATTGCAGAATTTTTTGCACTCTCCAAATTAACTTTTTTTTTTTTCTCTACGAAGAGTGCAAAAAATTGCGGATTTACAGTGAAAATTAAACTAATAAAAGAGGAAAAAAAATTGACTTGCCAGAAAGAGAAACGTACCTCTAAGAATACTGTCTTTAGAAGCCTGCCGGAAAATGCAGTGATGTTGGCTGTAATTATTTTGAGATTCAAGGACTCAAAAACTTCACAGATCTTCACCATTGTGTCTGTTCTTTTACTGCATGTGAGGCTAACAACAATAGTCTTCTCTCCCATGTGAGATACCCTTAACTGTAAAATTGATTTTTGAAAGGTCCAAAAATCAGTGACCTAAAGACAAATTACTCACAAATATCTAGGCTAGAAGGAAAAATGAATAAATCTAAAGCATGGAATCGTCTTGTAGTTATTGGGAATCTTATGGACCCCATTAATTAAAACAAAAGATAGCAGGAAGAGAGAGAGAGAAGCCAGTAAACCAACCTCAAGAACTTCAATGGGAGATGATCTGGATCCTGCAGAATCACAGGTCTGCTCAAATCTTGATCTCTTTGGCTTGGAATTATAGCTTATTTCTTCATCAAAATCAAGAAATATACTCCTCTTTGACTCCAGTTCTGATATTTCAGCTTGAATCATTCTCTCTTGATTATGCAATTCTTGTATGTAGTCTATGGCATCTTTAACAATGGAAGCCTTGTCCATCTGATCATCAAACATCAATTCATGATTCAATACACAAAAAAAAAAATTGCTAATTTTTCTAAAATGAGGAGGTTGATGGCACTAGCTACAGAAGGTCTCAATTTTCTAGTTTATTCCTAGTGGTCGCAGTCATTAACCCAAAAAAATTCAAAAAAAAAAAAAAAGCATTTTCCAGCAGTAGATTCCAAAGGTATCTTCAGTCCTAACCTTACTGATATTGGGGACCACAGCTCTAAGTGCAAATAGCCTCTCATTCAGCTTCTTCCTCCTATTCCTCTCAGAAACAATGTTCTTTGATGCTGCCGATGATTGTGCTCCTTCAGGAGAGCTTGAATCATAATATGAAAATGATTCATCCAAATAGCTGCACAAACGCGTCACACATTTATTCAACTAATTAATCAGTTCATCGCATCAGCCAGTCGCAAAATTTTCTTTTTTAAACAAATATAGGTCCCGAACCATGGAAGAATCAAATCCACCGAAGTACCATCAATCGTTCGAACACGAATTGCAGAAAATAAGTATGAAAAAGGATGAGAATCGAACCGAACTCTTGTTCACAAACATTAGGTATCCATTAAATTTGATGTCAGCTTTGCAACCAGAAGATTTACCTGTCTAGTTCGTCAGTTTGGAGGAACATATTTTCCCACATGTCATCCATAGTTTCTTCTTTCCTTCTTTCTCCTTGGCTCTACGGAGGAGGAGGAAGAAGAAGAAGAAGGAGAAGAAGGAGAATAATGAACCTTGGAAGAAAGTGAAGAAATGATATTGAGATGATGATGAAGGTGATAACAATAATAGATGCCCTTTTTTTTCCCCTTTAATTTAATGGAGTGAGTCAGTAAAGCAAAGCACCAATGAGGGGAGGTATTTATAGGAAGCATATAGTCCACGTGGGGGATGCTGTTCCCTTGGAATCGCTGCTTCGGTGAAGGATCTTGACCGTCCAAATACAATAGAGGGAAATTGTTCGTGCGGTCTACGGAGACGCGTAAATACAAGATAATCGTGCTATATTCATTCAATGTAGCGAGTGCAATCACGCTCCTACTATTGACATGGACCGTGTAATCACGCTCGTGATGTATTTGGCCGGTATTAACTAGTGTGGTTGTTATACCTCTTTTATGTTCACATTTTGGCATTTTTAGCTTATTGTCCTATTTAGGGTTAACTACTTTTCTTTTCTTTCTTTTTGTTTTTTGTTTCTTCTTTTCTGTTTTCTTGAGGAGTGGTTTTCCTTTTATTAATCATTAATCCGAAGGAATATGCTATGGTATGATTGAAACACGTATACATCACACTTTTTTTAGATAAAAAAAGTGGTTTCGCTTAATTTCCCCATGGGTAGTATGTTATGAGAGAAAGGGAAGAAATGATGTAAAGATGTAGAATTTCTTGGACCATGCATAAAATTTTTCGTAGTTAATTTATTTAATACTGCGAGTTTATTATGGTAAATAATTTTGCCCAAAATCTTATATAATGCATATCCTGTTGTTTGTATCGTATATTTTTTACAATTTAAATTTTGAGAAGAATCATTTTTTTAAGACTAATCTAGCCTTGAACATATTGGACCACAACTCATGCTATCTGTTCCCTCACCCACGTTAGCTAATTGGAGGGTCAGAATAGATTTTTCTCAAGGGGATGCTAGGGCTTTACCCTATTTGAGGGATAGAATAGATTTCTCATGGGGAGAATGCTTTGACACTAGTCAGAGTTGTATCCAAGCAAAATGCCTAGAGAAGAAGGGCACAAATAAATGTACTAATACTTTCCATTTTTCTGAAACACATTTTCATGAAAAATATTCTTGGATGAGAAAGTTTTACGAAATAAGTCTTTGGTTAGAATTTGAATCTCTCAAAAATTTCATATTGCATATGCTCACTCATCCAAAATTGTATGTGCCTTGCTGGTTATGGGAAGGAAAGAATGTGCTTAATCTCTTCAACAGAAAACAGTGTCTACTTTTCTTAAGGGTGAATTGAAACACTCAACTATATATAATTCTTTCAGTTTAAACATTTCATTAAGTCAAAAAGGCTCCTGTTTAGATTGTTATTTTTTGAAATTTTTGTAAAAAATATATATATATATATATATATATATATATATATATATATATATATATATACTGTAACAATTTGATATATATGAAAAAAAAGATGATTAAAAAATATATTTACAGAAAAAATAAAAAATTTTTCTTAGAAAATAACAATCCAAACATGGCTGATTGACATTTCTCCTCATCCTTAATATTTATTGATCAAATATGAACGGCCTGAAAAGTTTTTGGTTTCTTGTACGGTTTTTCTATTTGTCAACTCAATGAGTTATTGTCCTAAAAGTCCGCTATTTTGGTGGTGCAATTTTCATGGATATGTGTGCGTAACATGTTGAGAATTAGATGGCCACTAGTGTCACATGGCAAAGTAATTAACACTTATTTCTTTCATATTTTTTCTCAATCTTATACTCCCTCCGTTCCATTTTGATAGTCCTGTTTTCCTTTTTGGTCTGTCCCAAATTATAGTCCAGTTTCCAATTGAAAAATGTAGTTGTATTTTAATTTTTCTAAAATACCCTTATTCAATGTAAGTTGTTGTTACTATAAATCTACCTCATTTAATGAGAGTTGATTTTTTTTCTACCATCAATTCAAGTTTCCATAAAATTGTACTCTATTTAATGTGAGGGTATTTTAGGTAAATAACAATTTAAATTTATTTTTTCAACAAAGTTAACTATTTTTTTTTAAACTATGTAAAAAAAGAAACAGAACTATCAAAGTGGGACGGTGAGAGTATCATATCCAATCAAATTTAGATCCTTTGAAGAACAAGTACTAGATTAAGGACACTAAGTGCCATAAGTCAATGGAACATAAGTCAGTGGAAACACCAGTAAAAGCAAAGGTGATTCAACGCGCTGCAATGTTGTAGCGCGTAGCCAACGCCACTGACAAATATGTGCATAATTTGATGCGCCCGGGAGACCGTGTGTAACTTGGGGAAAAGGCAACTACAGTAGTCCCACCGTCCATGGAGACGAAGATTCGCCGTCATATTTGATAACTCAATTTAATATATAAAATTAATAAATTTAAAATTTAATATATTTAGATGTATTTCACAACTAAATTGTTTAGATAAAATTTACTTTAAAAAATAAATAATAAATTATTTATTTATCATTTAATGTAGAATATACTTAAATGTTATGATTTTAATAATTAACAATTTAATAATTTAATGGATTCAGATTTAAATTTAAAATTTTAATTATATCAAAGTGCACTCTTGGTCATTAATAGAAATAATTTGAATATAAAGTTGAGATAATGTCACGCGTGATTCTGATAACCACTAACACATACGACCTCATGTGCATACTATCTTAATATTGCATTTGTATTACAAAATTGTGCAGATAAATTTTGATGAATTGCAATATAATCAATAGGTGTTACACTGTTTAAAGAGTCAGTAACCGTTCCTATCCCTCTTTGGGTGTAAATATTATTGAACCTAAGTATAAAGTCATGTATACTAGATTCTTCTCCAATTGAATAATATTGTGTTATTATAACAAAGAACAATAGCAAACACGATAATCATTCAAAACTGGACCAAAGCACAATCATATTGGCAGGAGAAAATGATCCTCTACTATCACTACAAATGAATTGAGTCAACTTGCGAGTGCAGTTAACACTCAAATAGAGCTTGAATAGCTCAAGCGAGCCTTCGAGTAGAGTTAGATTCCAAAAATACTCAATTCAAAGGCTCGCGAATCTAATAGCCTTAACTTATTTTACTTTTTATGTTTATGATACTAGTGTAATGTCTATTTTATTCATTTAAAAATTATTAAAATTATTTTATATTTTCGTTTGAACTCAATTAGGACTTAACTGAAGGTTAACTAGGCTTGAATTCGAGTTTTATACTAATACCTCGATCAAAATTGAACTTGATAATATTAAATTCGAGTTCGATTAGAACGAGGCTCAACTGTAATCAACTCATTTGCAATCATGTTTTTATTCAAGGAGCACGACAGCTTCACCGTTCTAGTTAAATGTGCCATTACATCTGGATTACCACTTTTTTTACTAGGTTCTCGTCATTAAACTTGAGTGGTCTTCCCACTTTTGCCTTTATGACTCCTTTGTAGGCAATCTTGGTCCCTACAAAATATATAGTGGCACCACAATAATTTGATTCCGAGAAAATTTTCCAAGTCCAGCTGACCTTATGTTTATGGTTTAACCTCAAAAGTATAAATTCATTGCGCCTCTAATCGATATTCAATAATTTAATTCTAATCTAAGAGGCTAAAGGCAGAAGCTACTTGGCAACTACAAAGCATCTGGAAGATCAAGGGGAAGAATCTTTTAATAAACAGACAAACAAGAAGTTACTGGTCCTGGATGAAAAGAGAACAAAGAAAGGCATTTACTTTAGTTAAATAAGCTCTTTTGCATTATAATAATTAAGCTGAAGATACAACAATATACGAACTGTAATAAAATCTAAAGTTCAAGCCCAGCAATAAAATGTGCAGTCCTAGAAACAAGAAGGAAAAGTTCCATTAGGTGTTGACAGTACTTTTGAGGCATTTGGTGAATATTATCCTATAAAATTAAAAGTGGAGTTTTTGATGTTAAAAGCACTTTTAACAAAAATTCAAATTTGATAATTTTAGAATACCTTTTGTATTTTAAAAATAAAACATTAAATTTAATTATTTTATCCTATATTATGAACTAAATAGAGAGATAAATATATTTAAAAATTTTCAAATTATACAATATTTAATACAATAAGTATTTATTGAACTATGTATTCAAACAATATACTTAAAAACAATTAAATATTTAATAAGCACTTTTATTAAAAGCTCTATTAGGTGAAGTGCTTTTTGATAAGCTACCGTAACTTCGATTGGACCCTGAGTAAGTAACCCTTAAACTCTATAGAGTGAAAATCAGAATTAAAAAAATTAAGGATTTAATCTGCAATTCTATTCACTTTTTTTGGAGGACTTTCAATTCTAGTTTGTTTTGAGCTACAACGTATTCTTATGAACAGAGAAGGTACTCTTCTTGTTTGACTTCTCCTAAGCAATAAATTTACCTCACCTTCCCAACATTTTCAACAATTATGTAAAGGATATCAATTATGTGTGTTTGTATGTGGAAAAAGCTCTCTTTTCCTGAATGTTCCTAGAAGCTAATGAAGCATGGCAAAAACTTGGATAGATCTGTGTACTAGATTTAGTGGTTCAAATTTTGTCATATCTTCATTGTGCATTTAATGTTTGAGTTACTGAAAAGATATTCAAAGTTTGAGTCACTTGATCTAAAGTAGACCGAGTCTACCAAGTCTTTTCATGAAGCATAAAGTATGAAAAATAAGTTGCATGAACTCAATACTTTTAGGATAACTTTTTTTTATACATTGTCAATGTATAATTTTTTTTAAAAAATTATCAAGTTTAGATTATGTCAAATAATACAAATTCTAAATTGAAATTCTAAATCATGTACATGTGACATACATAAAAAATTACTGGTATAAAAAATTCAAGTTAGTCCATATTTTTATCCATCAAAGATTCAACAAGTTGCCATTAACTGGTTAGGCTTTTTATACAGACTTTAGGCCTTTTTCATTATCTAATAAATATGGTAGAAGTCCATTTCAAACTGCCACAATTAGACATAGAATATATGCCAACTGGAACTTGGTCCAGTGGTTAAAGTTGAGATTTGAGAAATTAAAAATTATGGATTCAAATCTCACTATATGTAAGTTTCTTCACCCATTGTTAGTGGATTTATGTGTAGTGTTATTGAAGTTTTATTCTCAAAATGCATAGGTTATTTATTAATTGTATAACTCCCCACGATTAAAAATACAACAGTCCCCTAACAAAGCCACATACAAATTGAAACACAATATTAATTCAATGAAACTAAATGTAAAAAACCAACAAATTATATAAATCGGCCTGAAAACCATTCTGTATCTAAAAATATCTAAGTAAATGATAAAATTTTAATTTCTATATCTACGATATAGAAAATAAGGAAATTACCTTCCTTACACAATGAGATTTCTATTTACTATTGACTCAAATCGAAGTCAATACTTGGCCTAAGATCAAAAGAAGTGCAGGCGAACACGGATTGCAGTTTTTCAACAAAACGAAATTCAGTTTTGACAGGGCTCATTGACAACGACAACTGACAGAAGGTCGTGACCACAATAATAGACCATCTGCTGCCGATTTTTGATGGAAGAATAGGAAATGCCGAAAAAAGAAAAAAAGAAAAAAGAAAAAGGCTCATTGACAAGAATAACGTTATAGACTAGTTTTCTTGATGCATGATCTAGAGATGGAAAATTAAAAACAAGGAAACAAAAAATGAAACCTTAAGTAAATATACTTAGCTTGTGTGAAGTCACATTAAATATTTGGATTGTGTTTAGTTTGAAGGATTTGACGAAAGATATAAAATCCTTTCAAATTGTTTTAGATTGTGTGGCTGATTTTGAAAGTATAGGTTTGCAATTTATCAATTATTTCAATGGATCTGTTAGGATAATGAGTTTTTTGGATATTTGTATAAAATTTTACAATAACCTGTAGAATTTGTCAAAATAATTTTTTGTGGAAAAATTTTAAAAATTTGTTATTTTTCTTTTCCCTTTCTTTTCTTTCTTTTTTCCCCCCATTCTTTCCTCTCTTCTTCCGCCATGCTCCCCACCACCTACTCCAACAACAACCAGGCGTTGGTCGACACCTTACTCAGCTAAAACGTTTTTCTGGAGGAGGCAAGGTTCATAGGGGATGGGGGAAGGAGGATGAGAGGGGGTGGGGGGCAAAACGGGGAAGAAGGAGGAGGGAAGGGAGGGGAGAAGAGAGGAACAGGGAGGGAGGAAGGAGTAGGGAAAAAAGAGAGGAGGAGAAGAAGAGAGACTAAAAAAAAAAAGGTGAGGAGGCGGCAACGAGACAGCGGTGGGCTAAGTAGGAGAGCGACGGTAAAAAAAAAAGAGATAGGTGTATGTTTTTAGGTGTTGTAGGATGTGTATTTTAAAATTTTTGTGAGGTTTTTGAAACTACTATTGATAAAATTGGAGAAAAGTTTTGTCTATTAAACACTTACAAAAACCCAAGCATCCAAATAGACCCAATGTTTAAATGTATTTAAATAATTAATATCGAAAGGTTACAAATTCTCGGTCAAATTTCTCCGTCCAAGTACAGTCAAAAAGCTAATTTAGCAGCCATGGTAACTTTCCCAATCTTTCTCGACTCCTTTCTTCTAGAGGCCACAAATTCTGTGACGCTACTAAGAAATCTTATGCTTAGGTCACGTTCTAATGGTAGCCACTTACGTCATCGATTAAGCTGCCAAATGCTCTCAATGGGCTTCGTATGTGTGACCATACGTCAATTAGCTTGTCTTTTTGCAAATTTCGGCAGAAGAAAAACTTTCCACACGTTTATACTCGTAAGCAACTTTAATTGTTGACTAGGAGTTACGTGTAGAAATCATGCAAAAACATGAGACAAATTCATTTGCCGAAGATTCAGAGAAGTGCAAAATTGTGCCGAAAAGGACAATTGCGTAAGATTGAAAATGACATATATAGATTACAGGCCAGAGCACTCGAGTTTGTAATTTTGCTATATTTTTCTTAAAAAGAAAAGAATGAAAGGAAAAATATGCTGCATGTGCGGGGACATAAGTCTGCTGGATATATTTCCTAGGCTGTTAAAGAAAGAAAAAAAAGGCGAGATGAGCTCATTCATTTGGGATTCAATAATTTACTTTCAGGCAAGAATGTCCATTACTTCCTACAATTTTTCTTGGGGGATAGTTTCCTCCCACACTAAGTACTCCTACATGAATTGCAAGTTTTCGGAGCTATTGTAGAAAAGTCTGTTAACTGTAGCGATATAATATATGTGAGATAAAAAAATTGATAAATGTATCGGGAGAATTTGTTTTACAAAAAATCGTAATCCAAATAAGGTCTAAGATAATTACATGAGACTAATAGTCTCAACTCGAAATCAAATCAAATAAAATTTGAATTCAAAACCTTAACTCATGATGGATCAACCTTGGTTTAGTGAAGAACTCAAAAAGTGCTCCGATTGAAAGCATTATTCCAGTTAGTTTAAGTTCCATATTTTCTTCCTCCGCAAAATCTTTGAATGGTCCTATAATTGCTTGCCTAAGCTAGGTGTACAAGTAGTCGTAGTTTAATCCTTTTCTTTTTCTTTGTTTCTGTTTGCTTTTTGTAGAAGTACAAATAAGATCTTTTAGCCAAACCACATGATGTCATATTAATAAATAAAGAAAAGTTGATTTGTGGATGATAAAGTTCGTGTATGGTATATATCAGTATACCATCAAATATCAATCCCCACTTTCGCAAAAAAATAAGAAACAGAAACCAACCACCATTATTAGTGGTCAAACGCCACAAATTGTGGGGGCCCGGGAGAGGTGAAGAAGAACCCAGCATTACTCGTCTCTCAAGATTTATGTATCATTCGCAGCTTTTTAAGTAATAAATTTGTTAATGTAAAATATTTTGTCGTATCAATTAGTGTTTATTAGCATCAATTAGGATATTACCTCATACTCCTTTCGTCCCAATTATTTAGTCCTTTTTCGGGAATTCAACTTTTTAATAATAATAGTTTGATTGTGATGCTTGTACTTTTTTTTTTTCAGTTTTATCCTCACAAATTCAAAATTTAAATTTAAATGATAATATGCATATGATTAAAAAGAAGGATTATATTGAAAAAAGAGACTAAAATGTGTTTTTAATTTTTCAACATGATATATGTTTTGGAACATTCCAAAATGAAAAATATAGTGTGTTTGGATTGTAAATTATTTGAGATATTTTTACTGTAGTACTTTTTGTGATGTGATGTATGTGAGATAAAAAGGTAATTGGGAAGATAAAAAGGTGTGTTGGAAATTGTAATGGTGATGTAAGCAAATATATTTAGGCAAATAATCTGCTGTCCAAACACATTATGGTACTTTCAATGGAATGGAGGGACTGTAACATTTAGTATCAATTAGGATCTTACCTTGTAGAACATTAGTTTAAATTCATTCTATAAAACCTATAAATATAGACATTGTGTTGTTGTTCAAATTATGTATTCAATAAACATTTTTCCCCCAAAAAATTCTTCCAACATGGTATCAAGTGCTTCTTGCTCGATTCTTCAATAATTTCGCTTCTCAACATTTCTTCTTTTCCTCAAATTTTTTCTTTCAAGACTCTTCCCTGCTGTTTCTTCTCTATTAACCATTTCTGGTCAGTTTATTTGTTTATTACCAGCAGTCCCTTACTCTCCATCCTCCCATGGTCATTTTCCTAATTTTTGGGTAGCCCGAGATAAGTTCCTGCGCGTCAATATCATCACCAACTTTTTCTGCCTCATTTCAGCCTTTGGTTCCATGATTTGGATTTCCTAATCAACGATTTTAAACTTCACTAATGATGGTGAAATTTGTCGAAATAGATCCACTATTCAAAAAAAAAATTCAGATTTGATAATTTGATCTGAAATAAATTCAGATCTAACAATAAGATAAGATAAAAATAAAAAATAAAAATCTCCCTAAGAAATCCTAGAAAAACAGAATATTCTCACTAGGAATCTTTAAGAGAAATAGAAAACTCTCACTAAAAACTTAGGAGAGATTTTTATTAGAAAACAAAATAAAATGAAATTCTTTGGAGGGAGACCATAGTGTAGTCCCTCTCCCTACAAGGAAGACCTTTGAAAACAGGAAAATAAGTAGAGAGAAATTGGAGAAAAAAAGACATAGAGAGGAAAGTAGGGGAATTTGTTGTCAAATAGCATACCTTAATCTCTAAGACTTAATTCAATTGACAAAAACATTAGTTTGGTAATTAGGAGATTACTTTTCTCCGCCTCATATTAGAGTATCCCTCAAACCTGGAAGGAGAGAAAGTTATCAATGTTTAGGTTTAGTAATTTTTTTTAAATTAAAGAAGACTTGTGGTGCCAACCAGGCACTTCAAAGTACCATTTTGGCATAACTTTCTCTGGTTAAATCAGATAAAAACAATCATTAACCTTTTTTCACAGTTTTTGTTGATGTACCCCGATAATATAAGTTATTTGTTGAGTGAAGTTTTACTCACTTTATGCATCAATAGATAGAATGCATGAAAGAAACAAAGTTGCCAATCATCAACATATAGAAAATCTGATTCTTTAAGAAGATTGATGATTCTTTAAAAAGATTAGTTAGGATTTTAGATCATGCTGAAATCAAGGCGTTTAATTACAAATTTGTCTCATTTGGGTTGGACAAACTCAGACACTTGACCTAACTGCTATCATAATAAGACACAATAGATTAATGATACTTGTGATGGGGGTTACTCATATACATTTGTATTATGTCAAAACTGATGTGATGGTGTGATATTCATGCCTACACAGTTTTAACAAAAACCTCAGGACTAACCCCCATTTCTGCATTTAGAGATCTGTAATTTTAAGAATTGAGAGCAAGGGCTCTCACTTTTCAAATTTTACATGAATGCGGTGTTCCCAATTCTTGACAACTAGGACATAGTTTAGAAAACAATTTCATACCAATTATTATCATGCTGAATAATGTTTGTTAATGTTGCATACATTCATCTAGTATGCAGCATAATGGTCAATTTGTGCTAGCTTAAGTTGGAATTTCAGTCTCAAATTTCACAAACTCATTAATTCGATTCTAATTTCTAAGGTTAATCAATCCGGCGAAGAATTGCATTCAGACATTCGTGTGTTGACATAATTGAGATTGACCAAAATGGATTGTATATGCATAATTTGTGTATTCGCAAATCTCGAGAAGACATTAATGAATCTAGCCATGTTATTAATATATTCACTGCTAATCAATGATTGGATTTTTTTCTTTTTTGAATATAAACGCAGGGATGTTAATCTACATTAATAATGTTCATAGTGACAGCTGATTCTTGCTTTGTTTATAATCTTCTTACGATTAAGCAATTTTTTGAAAGATACAGCACAAAGGTGAAGAACTAATTATTGTTTTTTTTTTTAACAAAAAAAATCAGAAATCAGGTGGTTTGCTTGACAAGATTCATCATGTTGAATTTTAAATTAATGAATTCTATCCCTCAAACCGACAAGAGAGGTTAAATAATTTACGTATAAGATATTAGATTGATCAGGATGGAAGAGACCTAAGTATAATCTTTTCTATTCCAAGAACGGACAAAAATTAAATATTTTTTAGTCCAATATGGCTTAGTCAAGTTTCTGCGCATCAAATAAATGTGTTTTCGGGCCTTTCTGGAGTAAACAATTTCGGTTGTCTCTAAACTTGTGCGCGATTGTGTTACGAAGCCGCAATTTGAACAGGAAAGTCCTACTATTGTTACCAAAAGCATACTATTGGCACGGTGGAAGGCTAAAGATTATACTAGACAAGAAGTGGAAACCTAATTAAGGGTAATACATACAATTTTTCTTTTCAGTATCACTAAACAATATGAGTGAAGATTGTGAGGTTTCTTTAACACAAACTAGATTGTGAATTTTTGTTAAGTAGAGAAAAGTAGGATGATAAAGATTGGAGTCACTTTTTTTTTGCTTTTTTTGTTTGAGCAATAGGCTTAATCTCACATCGTAAATCATCTGTATAATGAATGATAAAAGAACGGTTGACTTGGTCCACTTGGTATTTTGCCGGTATTATTACTACATATTTGAATTCTTTTTTTTTTTGTTTGTTTATAAGACTAAAACTTACATATAGTAATGAGATCACTACAAATTAACAGACTAAAAATCAGTAACCCTCGAAATTAATCCATAAATGGTTAAATAAACTTTATTCGCACTGTCTCAATTGTGGCTATTTTACTATTAGAGCAAAGCCCATTGGGCTTTTGACAGCAGCATTTGATTGCATAACGTTTACAATTATTCTAACATCTAATGTTTGTTTCTTCATTTCAAATTTCAGTGACAGTTACAACTATAGGAGAGAGTGTAGAATGGGGCCCTCGTTTTCCATGGATTTTATTTCGTTGACCCCAGTACCATGGACTTTTAATTTTTTTCCATGAAGAAGTTTGTCATTTTTGGAACATTTCGGCCTACTCCTTTTCCCATTTGTCAGCTTGCTCCCAAAGAGTATTGCTACTGAATTTAAGGTCCAATATTACGGAGTCAGACTTGATTACTTGACTGGGAAACTTACAAGGTTGATTTAAGTATAAATACAAAAATCAGACTGTTGTAGACCTGTGATTGTCAGCAAATCTCACCATAATTTCTAACTTGAAGCAGTTAATCAGTAGATCTGGCGATTGAAAACATGCACATATATTTTTGGAACTACAATTATTTATCTTAATTTTTATTTGTTCTTCAGACTTGTAGTATCTTATCAGATTTTTTTGTTGATATATGTATAAGTTTGATGATGTATCTTCCACCATTAGCGGAGATTTTAACGAAACTATGATGTTTTATTAAAAAGTATCATCTCACGTTATAAAAATTTAAGGAAAAAAAATGTAGTTTTAGTGTCTAATGTTCAGGCCCTGTGTAGTTTTAGTCCTTAAAATTTTGGCAAAAACAAATTTGGTCTTTAATGATTAGCATATTTGCAGTTTTAGTTCCTAAAATTTTGACAGGAGTAAATTCGATCTCCAATATATCCAATTTAAATTAGACTTAAGATATTTGAAGAATTTTTTCTAGAAGCTGACAGAGTTTAGTCACATTTAGTCATATGTCTGTTAAATCAAATTTCAAAATAAATAAGTAAAATAATGGTCAACTTTAAATCTCTGTTTTCAAACTCGGACCAGACCGGCCGGTCGAACCGGGAACCGGCTAGTTGTACGGTCCGAGTTAATACTAAAAATCGGGAAATCAAAAGCTCGGTCAAACCAAGTCAAAACCGGGTTTGACCGGGTTTTGACCAAGTTTGACCGGAAAAATGAACCCGGTCTCTTTTTCTTTTCTTTTTTTCTTTTACTTTTTTGAAAGTTCAAAATATTTTAAATATGATGTTTTGACCCTTAAGTTGTTAAAAATTGTTAATATACCTCAAATATTTCATACTTTATAAATGTTGTCTTAAAGTTTGGTATTATTTTTCAATTAAGTCCATAATTTTAATTCTAAACTTGTTAATGCTTATTAAATAATATAAATTGCTACTTGATTGTTCTAATTTATTTGTATTTTCTTGTTAAATATATTTGAAATATAAAATATATATGAGTATACATTTATTAATATTAACATGTTATTAAGTATTTTACATATAATATTTTAATTTTTAAATAATTTTTATTTATGACGTCATCCGGTTCAACCCCTATCGACCCCGGTTGAACCCATTGACCCCTAAGCTCGACCGAGTCGATATTCGGTCCGGTTCTGAAAACATAGCTTTAAATAACAATAACTAATAACTTATGTGCTAACTAATTAACAAATAAAACGAAGCAAAATTTTAATCTAAAAGGCTAAAACTAGTTGGACCACCCAATTCATCGATTCAGAACTTATTTTACTCTCTATGCTCCACTGTCCCCAAGCAAATAATCATAATGCTTAGTTTTTTGGTATAGATTGACAAATTTCTCTTTTTTCTTTTTTTGCTTAACTAGTTACTAATGTGTCATCACATGAGTTATTCTTATTGTTCAATGTTAATTGCTTTGCTTCTCTTTTAAGAAGTTGGATTCAACAAATATGTGATCGATTTCGTCAATAATTGGGAAAATCTATCAATTGTCCTAAATCTATTTCACATTGGTAGCATTGGGGACCACAACTGTTTTGAAAAAACCTTAAAGGCTAAAATTGCACCAAGTAGCAAACATTGGAGACTACATTTATTTTTGCTGAAACGTTAGGGACAAAAATTACACAAGTACTAAATATTGAGGGCCAAAAAATTAAAAATGTGCTTGTTTTCCAATTTGATTTAGTTTTTGAGATCTCGTGTTTTACTTTTTATGATTTTTCTAGATTATTAATGCATTGCTTTCAATAGAAATGATGAAGTGTAGATATTTTCATGTAAAACTAATTATGCTTTTTGAAATTTTGGGTGGATCTTTCCATGTAATTAATCAACCCACATAAATTAAAAAAAATGAGACAAAAACTAGTAAAATACCAAAAAGAATCTAGGGTTCATTTGAGGAGAGGGAATTATGCAAAATTGATGCTTGTTATGAGGAATAACGAATTAGATGGCATCGAGACTCCAAGCATGGAGGAATATAACGGCAAAATACACAAGAAAGATAGATTTGAAGAAAGGGAATCAAACAAATCTAGTTAGTGCAAGCACTTAAAATTTGATTTTGTTTTGTTCTTTCGTTAGTTCAATCGTGTTTGGAGTATGTTTCTTTTCCATGTATTTATTGTACTACAATAGTACAAACGAGTCCAACTTGTTGCGATAAGAGAGGTTTTTGTTTTTTTGAAAAAAAGTTTTTGTGCTCAAGACTTAAATTAATGTGGTGTTGCTGCTTTCATATTCTTGAAAAAGTAGACAATGAGGATACATGACCATGTAAGGTAAATTAACATATTATTGTTTTCTTTTTCAAAACTTGGATCTATTTGATATACATAATTACTACAATAGGGCATTTTTTAAAATTTCTCCCTCTTAAACAAATACTGAATCTTGAATAAATTGAAGGATTTGAGAATTCGGTAAATTGCAAATAGTCGCTCAATTGTTTTTTATACCCTTGATCAGATGACCAATATGCCTGCGACCCGGAAAACAAAAAGAGGCCCAATATGCAAAGTTTCGAAATGCCAAATTTCCCACAACCTAAATGATGGCTCAAGAGAGTCCATGAACATAGGTCCAAAAAGCTGATTGATCAAGCGTGGGCTGAAATGAACTTTGTGGAAGCCGAATGAGCTAACGTTTTCTTTTCTTGTTGTTTGTCCAAGTATTACAAACTCAAGAAGATAAGAAACTTTGATTGGTAATTAGCCACCTGCCATTAAACAGGGCAAAATACCTAAATGGACCTCTGATTTTTAAGTTTGTGTACCTGTGGCCCTTCAACTATGAAGTGTACGATATTCCCTATTGAAGTATATAAAAAACATAGAGAAATTTTACTATAGGAAAAATATCCAATTTTGTTTCTAAACTTTTTTTTAATAATCATCTCTAACTTTTATTCTTAGCCAATTTGGTCCTTAAACTTAATTTTTGGGTCTAATTAAGTTTCTCTGTGATTGTAGTGCCACTACATTAAAACAACCGTACTCCTAATTTTAAAATTAAAGATAGGTGTTTTGGGAACTTCAAGTTTGGGACTAGGGGTGAGCAAACGGTACAAATTCGGTAATTCGGTTATTTGACTTATAGAAATCTAAACCGCTTTCAATTTCGAATTGGTTATAACTGAATTCATTTCGCAACCGATTTCGAATTCAGAAATGGTAATGAATTCTGTCTAACCGAATTCATTTATATATATATAAAAAAAAACACTGATGAGATAACCCTGTTATGGTCCTGAAGGAAGTGATTGTGTAATTTTTAATTTTCAAATTGGGGCTTCTAAATTATAATACATTTATTACGCTCCTCAATGATTTAAAAATTATTACTGATTTGATCCCCAAATTTATTCACAATTTAACATATTACTTATGTTCTAATCATTTTGTGGTTTAATTGGCATTTATTTGATCACTTATACCTAGAATCCTTAGTCTATGATTTAAGGAACACATAAAAAGTAATTAATTTAAACTAGAATAAACCTTAGACTGTACAATGATTAGTGATAATTTATGAATTTATAATTTGCAATGATTAATAATAAGTAATATTAGTTACAAACTTACAAATTACAATGATTAGTGATAAGTTATATTAGTTACAAACTTATAATTTATTTCAAATCAAAATAAAACTTATTTACTTACATATGTTTTTGTGAAAGTTAATACACTAATACATTGATTTGCAATTCATATGCATTCACTTACACTGCTTAGTTGTCTTGTCTATACTTACAGCCTTAAGATTAGTGAATAGAGAATATAAATTTTCATGTTAAATATGTAATGTAAATTTAGAGCATACTAATACTTGCAAGTTACAGGTTACGCATTCAAATATTCAATAATTCAAACATGAATGATGTATCAAATTACCAATATCTAAATTCTAATTATTAATTATGTTTATTGTTTAATATTTAGTATTAGACATATATGTATTAATTATTATCTAATTCTAGTCATGTTACTCATGTATAAAATAATATGTATTATAGTTATGTTATATTGTTATGTATTACTATATATTTGTATTATTATAGTCATATAATAATTAACAAATACTAAAATATATTGTACATCATTATATATTCTTATTATCATAAGTACATGATAATACCATGTACTAACTATTATTAATAGCATTTACCTATATAATATAATAATATATTAGTAGTATATACTAATACTAAATAGCATTTATCTATATATTATATAATTTTATAAACTAATTTGGTATTCGAATGCGGTAATGCAGTACCCTATTTCATTTTACCGAATTTGAATGCGAAATCGGTTATTACCAAATTCATAATCTCATTACCTATTTCATACCATATTAGAATTCGGTGAATTCGGTACGTACCGAATTTGTACCAAATTACCAAATATCCGATTTCAAATTACCAAATTGAATTTGAATTTGGTATGTACTGAATTTGCTCACCCCTATTTGGGACAATAATCAACCCAGATAAATTAAAAAAAATGAGACAAAAACTAGTAAAATACCAAAAAGAATCTAGGGTTCATTTGAGGAGAGGGAATTATGCAAAATTGATGCTTGTTATGAGGAATAACGAATTAGATGGCATCGAGACTCCAAGCATGGAGGAATATAACGGCAAAATACACAAGAAAGATAGATTTGAAGAAAGGGAATCAAACAAATCTAGTTAGTGCAAGCACTTAAAATTTGATTTTGTTTTGTTCTTTCGTTAGTTCAATCGTGTTTGGAGTATGTTTCTTTTCCATGTATTTATTGTACTACAATAGTACAAACGAGTCCAACTTGTTGCGATAAGAGAGGTTTTTGTTTTTTTGAAAAAAAGTTTTTGTGCTCAAGACTTAAATTAATGTGGTGTTGCTGCTTTCATATTCTTGAAAAAGTAGACAATGAGGATACATGACCATGTAAGGTAAATTAACATATTATTGTTTTCTTTTTCAAAACTTGGATCTATTTGATATACATAATTACTACAATAGGGCATTATTCGAGAACAAGAATAGAAGTATGTCGAGGGTAGCATCGAATGAGGGAGTTATCATCGTGAGGATGAACATATCAGTATGAAGTCATTTAGTACATTACTCAGGTGTCACAAAGATGCAAAGTGCACTCTATAGATAGCAAATTTATATTTTGACAAATAGATGCTAAGGAGGATATCATGGACATAGCTTTTATAAGTAAACAAATTGGTAAAATTGAAATTTACATGGTCCATGACTTTCATAATACATTCATGGATGGTAAAGTTGATTGCTCAACTACTTAAGTTGAGATTTCAAATTAAGATTTGTTTTATATAGACATCAAATTTGATGACTTCTGTGGATATAAAGAAACTACCAATTCATTTGACTAAAAAGAAAGTAGGGGAAAATGAAAAAGTGGAAATCTAGAGCTACTAAAATTGAAGAAGATGGTGATTGGGAGGACGATAATGATGTACATTCAGAGTCAAGTGATGCTGAAAGTTTTCATGACAATTACTATGATTTTAGCAAGTTGATGATAACATAATAGACAAGAATTATACTACAGTTGTTAACAGGCCACTAGATGATCAAATTGGCAATGTTGAAGTTGGTATTTGAGAGAAAAATATGGATACCAAGGCTAAAGCACACAAGGAAAATACATGCACACAACTAGACCAGAGACTGTACATATAAAAGATACTAGTATTGTTGATTCCAATGTGCATGATGGAGAGTAGATTTCTATCCATGCAGAATTGGCTATTGCAAATATTACCAGATTTACTAATGATATAATGTTTGAACTTATGCAAATTAATGTCTGGAGCTATGTAGATAAAGGGATCTTTGTTGTTGATTGAAAAAGAAGGATGTGCACTTGTATAATGTATAAACTCACTGATTTGCCTTATTCTCATGTGATTTATTGTATTTCATTGATTAGATATAAGTTAAAGAAACTTGTGCATTGGGATATGTATCTCAATGCATATGAGTTAGAACTTTAGTAATGCTTGACAAACAATCAATGAAAGATCCTATTTGTACATTTAAGAGACTAAAATTTCTTGGTAGGCCAAAAAAAGTAAGGAGGAAGGAACTAGATGAGCCAAGAATTGAATCTAAAGAATGCCACTCTACTCAGATATATCTTAGATACAAAAGTATATAAAAATGCTATTCTACTCTTGCCTCCTGCAAGACAATAGGATATTAAGAGTATTCATGCTACTCAAGCTTCATTTGCAACTATAGCTGTAAGGTGATAATTGTGATCTAAATTCAAAAATGACCTTTTCATCTTGAATGTAAACAAAACTTTACTCATCGTATGAGTGCTCTCTCTTTTGTTACTCAACAAAAAATAACGTGGATATCTGGAGATATCGCACTAATACCTCGCCAAAATTGCTTCTGACACATTGCTTGTGGTAACATCCTCAAGTTAGTGCTGATATCGATTAGATTATCAAATGTCCATCATGCAAGCAAGAATCTGAAGTTGAACTGAGGTGATCCTTAAGACTATGAACTGCTAAAAGTTCATGCATATGCCTATTTATTTCTTTCCCAAACCAAAACTTACCTACGTTATGTTATTTAAAGTGTCACATTGGAATCACAATCACTGGTCTCTTAGGAAGCATTGAGTGCAATATATGTGGCATAGATGCAGAGAAGATGATTGAATATAGTGCTCTGTAATTGAAAGAATCAGAGAAGAATATTAGTATATAGGCTATATCTATTACTAATGTTTAGACATTTGTATCTATTTATCTACATGGATATATTTTAAATTGATTCTAATTATAGTAATGCAATGTATTGCAATCAATGATGAAATTGGGGACTATCTCAAAGGATACAAAATAATCTACCTTTTCAAGACCCATGAGACTATTCTAGGGAAGCCTTAAAGGTGGAATAATATCATTTAAGAGCTACACCACTGATGAAGTGCTGAATCTTTCTCTAGAATCTTACAACCAATTTTCAACTGACTATTGCATCAAGCAGCAATCAAATAGAGATAGTTGACCTACAACTCTTTACACCAATTAAAAACTTGTCTTTCAAGAATTGTTGACTCTACTTCCCAAGGAACAAGATTAATTCCTACAATGACTGGCTCAAAGAGAAGCCTTGAGTTTCCTGAGACTGAAAATAAAGATGTCACAATGACAATATCAATATTAACCTGCCAGAAAATTGGTGACTAGCTTGGTGCTATAGATTTACCCACCAAAAAACTGCTTCCAAATAAGCCCAGAAGGCAAAACTAAAGAGGAAAGCTAGAGTCCAATAAAGATCTTTTGTTATGTATTCATGCTACTATTTTGGTTTTTAACACTTTACTTTGATGGAGTATTATAATCCATTGTTCAAATATCTTTTGATAAAACAATACATTCTAATATTTATATCTAGCAAGACTTATATGGTGATATTATAGATGGCAATTTGTATGGATTATTTGTTTGGCAAAATATTAGTATCCATTACTCAAATAGCTTTTGGTAGAGTAGTGCATATTAATATGTGTAATTGTTAACTAAATGGATCTTTGTAGGACAAATGACTATTACATCTATATTTAACAATCATTTCAGTGACTTCCATTTGTTTTTACTTTGCCTTACAGAAACTAATTTTCTATACTTATTAAATAGACCTGTGCACTAATTTTACTCCCAACCTTATTCACAAATATTATTCACAATGTTAGGCAGTGAACACAACCACCCTTATTAACATATGGGAACGTTCCAGACTTTTGATCGTCTATCTTTCACCATCGTCATGTATAACTCATATGAGTTTACTCTAAATTTCTTTGTGCCAACATTAAAAATAAATGCTTACATTTCACTCTTTCTCTCTCACGCCTCTTCAAACTCCGGGTGCAGCTTTCTCTCTCTCTTCTATTCTCCCTCAAATTTTGATTATCAAACCCATTTTTTCTTCAATTGATTTTCTTTCTTCACGACCCTCTCTCCTCCAAACCCCAAAATCTCTGCTGTTGTTTCTCCCGCTCTTCTCCCTGCCCCAATAGAAAGAGATAAGGCAAGAAAAAGTGAAAGGAAGACAAGAAAATTCAAACAATATATCTCCAAACCAATTGCCTATTTCATTTTTTTTTTAGCAAAATCCCGTCCACAGGGGAGGGACGCTACCCCTACCTTTTATTAATAAGCAAAAAAATACAACGGAGAATGAAATAACAAGGAGCAAAAGACAAAAAGAAAAAAGAAAAAGATAAATGAGGAGTATTACTCCTTTACACCAAATGCCCTAACCTTAGGAACTCCTTGACAATTGAGGCGCACCGCTGCTCACACTTTAGCAGGAAGATTTGCTGGAGAATCATAATACCTCTGAACCCCTAGCCGCAAGGAAGCCAAGGCATCGACCACTGAATTATCTACTTTAAAAACATGATGCAACGCCCATTTACCCATGTGAGCAAATGTTGGATCTCCCTTAACAAGTTACATGATGGTCACTTAGATAGAACATCAAAGTGAACCAATTGAACTATCACTCTAGAGTCCGATTCCACTATTAAGAAGTTAAAACCTTGATTAACACAAATTTTCAAACTTGCCAATAAGGTCATAACCTTTGCCGATAAAACCTCCAACTCACCAAATTCCTTGTAATAAACAAATACAACTTTTCGCTGATAATCTCGCAAAACCCCCCTTCAGTTGCCAAACAATTCAAAATGCTTGCATCAGAGTTTAGTTTGAACCAACCCTACGAAGGCTTGTTCCACAACACTAGCTCCAACTATGTCCTCCGAGGTCATGCATGAACAAGACTAGCCCATGGACAATTAACATCACCCACAAAATGAGCCGAAGAGAACAAATTAGCTCTGCCCATCTGACCAAGAAGATCCTCCACTTGAAAAATCACTTGAGCTGAATTAAAGGAACTCATTTGAAATTGAGCTGAGTTCCTACCTCTCCAAACAAATCAAAGAACTAGCAGCGATAGTAACCCTCTTATGTGTGAATCCGATACTTGAGAGTGAGATAGGAACCAGCAACTGAGCATAGACGATACACCAGATACCTGCATAGTTAGCAACCCAAACATCCTGAAAAAATGCTGCCAGACGACCCTAGCCACTAGGCCATGTAGAAAAAGATGAGAAATCCTTTCCTATGTCAGCTTGCAACAACTACCGCTATGTCTCTTTCATCTTTCCTTTTCTATTGTCTAACATCTTTTCTGTTAGGTTCATGAGTAAAGGGTTATATCCTATATTGGTCCAACAGATGGATAAAGAGCGGTTAATATGTAAGGGTCTAAGACCTAATAGTTTAAGCTTTTGGATCAGAGTTGGGTTCTTGATTTACATATTGGACTCTCTAGTGGACTCTCTCGAGATGTTTCTCCCTATTAAATTGGTATCAGAACTTGGTTGCGAAACTGAGTTGCTCATAAGCATTTGAATCCCAACAAATGGAATGGTTGGATTAAGAGGTTGGTTGTTCAAGATTGGATCTTAGTTAATTATTGAGATCAAATGGATTGGTGGTTGTTGCCAATTAAACAATTTAATGAGTGGTATTATTGTATCAATGGTTTGGAAAAAAAATTGATGGTGAAAGATAGGAAGTCGAAAAGCATGGAGATATTTGACGGTGAATTTAATCAGGTGATTCAAGAGTCAAGGAAAAGGTGGAATCCAATGTTGATTTTGGATGTGTATCGGTGGAGATTTTCTCACACCTCCAACGGTTGATACTTCATCCCAATGAATTTTAGATTTTGGTTATATTTTTTGGGTGGTGTGGCACGTGTCCCAAAAAAACAAAGAGATTTAATTTTCATACGCCAAAAAACTCTGACAGTTACGAGTTTTTTATTCTATGTCGAGTCTTGATGATAATCTTGATCCCTGTCTTTTGATGTTTACAAAACAATTGGATACTATTAATCTCTTTTCAATAAGAAAGCTTTTTAGCTCTGAAGCAATTTGATTCAAAGAACAATTGAAAGAAAATAAAGGAAGATGAAAACTGTCGGACGCTCACAGAGACAACACCGGACGTCCGATAAACAATGCAGCACTTCGGACGCATGAAAAACTCCATTACTGGACGTCCGAAAAAATTAAAATATTCCCTCTAACTCACCATCTGCTTTCGGACGCAAGCATCAAAGATACCGGACATTCGAAAGAATTGAAAGAGATTTTTCAAACTCACTGCCTGTTGTCGGACGCAAGTATCGGTAGTACCGAACATCCGATACTCCCAACAGCTAGTTGACTTTTCAACTGCCTTCTATTCGTTGGAAGCATTAATGAAGTACTTTCTTGGTCTCATATAAATAGAGTATGGTCAGAAATTTCAAATAACTTTTGCACACTGAAAATACAAAAGATATAGAGTAGTTTTAGTGAGAAAACACTCTCCAAAGAAGATTTATATTTTTGATGGTGTGAAGTTCATTGTAAACTTTTCATTTGTGAGTGAATACTTCAATAGTGTAGTTCTGTAAGGGTTGTCTTGAGAGATAGTAAAATTTTCTAATTTGACCGAGTGGAGATTGGGGCAAGGAGGAAGTGATTCTTCCTTTGTACATAAGATTAGTTGTATTTCATCAATTTGAAGAAACTTGTTTGAATTGATCTTCAAGTTCAAGAGGAGTTTGGTAGTCAATTGGTTTGTAATTCCTTTTTTCTCATTTACTTATTGTTATGTTGTGATTATTAAATTGCTTATCTCTTCTACTTCTCTCAAGTGATAATGTTCATTCATTGATTGATTTATTGTGTGATCATTTAGAAAATAGAGTAAATTTCATATTGAGCAAAAAGTGCCCATAACTTGATTAGCTTTTTAATAAACCTAATTCATTCTCCTCTTAGGTTGTCTTCGATCCTAACAATTGGTATAAGAATTTGGTTTCCTAGAGATTAAACTTAAGCAGCTTAGGAGTAAAGATGACAACCAACAATATCATATTTTTGAAGGATAATCTGTCACTAGACCTCCAATGTTTAATGGATCAAATTATGTGAGTTGGAAGGAAAAAATGATTATTTTCTTACAATCGATTAATATTAAATTGTGGTTTATTGTTAATGAATGTTCATTTGATACCTCTATAGTAGATGAAAATACTCATAGACGTAAACTAAAAATAAAAAATGAATTGACTGTAGAGGATAGATCTCATCTCACCTTAAATGTAAAAACTATGAATGTGTTATATAGTGCTTTAAATTTAAAGGAATCTATTAGGGTCAAAAGTTGTAAGTCTGCTAAAGAGATGTGGGACAAATTGAGAGAAATTCATGAAAGCAGTGAGAATATTAGACAACAAAAGAAATATATCTTGGTTATTAAATATGAGTCGTTTAAGATGGAATCTCATGAAAATATTGATAAAATATATTGTAAATTTAATGATCTTATTAAGGATTTAGAGGTTCTGCAAAAGGAATACTCCTTAGGAGAGAAAAACAGAAAAATCTTGAATGTTTTGTTTAAAGATTGGGAAAGTAAAGTGACTGCTATTGAAGAGACTAAAAATTTGAATTCTATACCTATTAAATCTTTTATAAACTCTTTAACTTTTTATGAGTTGAAACTTAAGATCAAGGTACAAGAAGAAGAAAATGCAAAGATAAAAAGGAGTATTATTCTAAAAGTATTTCAAGATGAAAATGACTCGGTTTCATTGGATGGAGAAGATTTGGATGTTGATGACAATGATTTTATTCTCATCACAAAAAGTTTCAAGAGAGTTCTCAATAAAAGGAGATTCAAAAAAGGAGGATCTAGCAATTTGAATTCCAATCAATTCAACATTGCAAAAAATAAAGAAAAGTAAGAGGCCAACAAAAAATAAGATAACAAATATTATGAATGCGGTCAACTTGGACACTACATGAGTGAGTGTCCAATGAAAAAGAAGAAAGAAAGAAGAAAATCAAGATTCAACAACTTTCAATTCACATGAAATGAGTTCAACTCCGATGGTGAAATTGAAGAGAAAGAAAAATCTGTTTCATTGACTTTTATGGCCATTGAAGATAATGAGATAACAACTTGTAACCCTCAATTTGAAAGTGATAATGAAATTGATGATGATCTTGAATCTTTCATTAAAAAATTGCATGATAATTTGAAAGAATCTTATACTAGAAACAAGGAATTAAAATACAAAATTAGTTTTCTTTTTAAGGATAATATACTCCTTTTTCAAGAACACAAGAAAATGAAAACTGAAAATAATTTCTTGAAAAAGAAAGAGATTGATTTACAAAATAAGTTTAATAGAAAAACAAGACTTTGTGAAATATTCAAAGAGGAATAAAGTGATCTGAAAAGAAAAATGGATAATTTAAATGAGTTTCTGCAATATAAGAAATAAAATTGCTTTCAAGGAAATGGAACAAAACCTAATCTTGACACTTATGAGAAGAAGATAAACTCTAGTGCAAATGATTTTGTTATTTATAAGAGAAGACAAGTAAGATTTATTAAACTTATTTATGCAAATAACTCATTGGCTATATGTAATTTTTGTTGTCAAAAAGGTCATATGAAAAGCAATTATTATGTGAGAAAGAACATGAGAAGAGACATGAAATGCATGTGGATAGTTAAAAATGATACTAACTCTCAAGTATCAAAAAATTAAAGGGTACTAAATATTAGTTCTTGAATTTTTGAGTAGGTGAATTTGATAAACATCATTAAGGAATCAAAGTGATTCATAGACAGTGAATGTTCAAAACACATGACCGATGATCCATCACAATTCATCAAATTCAAACCAAAATCTAGTGACATTGTGACATTTGGAGATGACATGAAATCTAAAACAATTGGAGTAGAAAATATTGGTGAGATTGGTGAGATTCTTATTCATAATGTTCTTTTGATGATTATGATGTTCTGAACTGAGTTTACTTTGATATTTTTAGAATGATTAGTGAATTTTAGTTGATATTACTAGATTTTCTGTTGTTTCTGTTTTTGAATATTACTGAATTTTTATTATGACAAAAAGGGGGAAAAAAATAATGCTGATCTAATGATGATTTGTTTTGATAATTATTTTGATGTTTTGGATTTTACTGAGGGATGCAATATGTAAGGGGGAGTTATTCTGATATGTGTAAGGGGGAGATGCTACGAGATTAGTACTATATGATTTTTGATAAGATTGGTTTGGTACTTATTTCTCCATCATCATCCATTGTTTTGTCATCATCAAAAAGGGAGAGAATGATAGTCTTTTAATGTTTATAAAACAATTGGATATTACTAATCTCTTTTCAATAAGAAAACTTTTCAGCTCTGAAGTAATTTGATTCAATGAACAATTGAAAGAAGATAAAGGAAGATGAAAACTATCGGACGCTCACAAAGATAATACCGAACGTCTGATAAACAATGCACACTTTGGACGCATGAAGAACTTAATCACCGGATTTTCGAAAGAATTAAGATATTCCCTTTAACTCACCTTCTACTTTCGGACGCAAGTATCAGAAATACCAGACCTCCAAAAGAATTGAAAGAGATTTTTCAAACTCACTGTCTGCTGTCGAACGCAAGTATCGGTAGTATCGGACGTCCGATACTTCCAACAGCAGCTAGTTGACTCTTCAACTGCTTTCTATCCGTTGAAAATATTAATGAAGCACTTTCTTGGTCTCATATAAATAGAGTATGGTCAGAAATTTTAAATAATTTTTGCACACTGAAAATACAAAAGATATAGAGTAATTTTAGTGAGAAAACACGTTCCAAAAAAGATTTGTAGTTTTGGTGGTGTGAAATTCATTGTAAACTTTTTATTTGTGAGTGAAAACTTCAATAGTGTAACTCTTTGAGGGTTGTCCTGAGCGATAGTAAAATTTTCTAATTTGACCGAATGGAGATTGGTGTAAGGAGGAAGTGAGTTTTCTTTTGTACATAAGATTGGTTGTATTTCATCAATTTGAAAAAATTTGTTTGAATTGATTTTCAAGTTCAAGAGGAGTTTGGTAATCAATTGGTTTGCAATTCCTTTCTTCTCATTCACTTATTGTCATGTTGTGATCCTTAAATTGTTTATCTTTTCTACTTCTCTCAAGTGATATTGTTCATTTATTGATTGATTTATTGTGTGATCATTTAGAAAAGAGGGTAAATTTCATATTGAACAAAAAGTGTCCATAACTTGATTAACTTTTTAATAAACCTAATTCACCCCCCTCTTAAGTTGTTTCGATCCTAACACTTGAAAACCACACATAGTGAGACAGTTTTGAGAATGGGAAGAAGTATGGTGATTTTACCACTTGCTTGTCTCAATGTTTAGGGTTAGAACTCACAGAAGGGGATCTCGGATTGCAAGTGGTGGTGAGAAGAAATCTTGCAAAGGGAGACGGTGAATTGAGACACTTTCGCACGAGTCAACTGGAGGTTGGATTCGAGGTAACTACACATGTTCATTTGCCGATTGAATCAATTTGATATCAGAACTATATTGATTCGGGTGTGTAGTTCGGTATCATACTATTTGGTAGTTAAAAGTAAATGGTTGCTAAAAGAAATTTTCGTCAAGGTGGAGATTTGTTAGGAAATTGATTTAATTTCTTTTAAACAGATTTTTTATTTTGTGTGGAAATAACTAATTTCCTAATTGATTTTAGTTATTTGAAATAGTAGTCAAGGAATTTCTTATTTTGTTTAGAATTGGAAGTTATTTCCTATTTTGTACAAGTCTAGAAATTAGAATTAGTTTTCTGTTGTTATTTGATTTTTTGACTAAATAATGTTCTCTATAAATAGGTAGGTTGGCATATTATACAAGGACATACAAGGGCACACAAGAGGCGACATGTAGCCTTATACATGGGTGGTAAGAGAGAGTTCTTGAAACATGAGAGATGGTATACAAGGATTGAATTTGGGTTCAAATTGTATTCTTGTATAAGGTTTTCCTCTCATAATAAAGAATAGATTTCTTTTCGTGAACATAACCTTAATGGTGGAACCGAATCACGTTAAATATTGTGTGTCATTTATCTTTTATACTAGTGGCTTGTTTGTCATTAAATTGTTGTGTACTTGATATTTTAATAACTGTTTATTTCGCACTTGAATCCTAACAATTGGTATCAGAGTTTTAGGTTACGAGTTTGGACTACTCATGAGCAAGTGAATTTTTCTCGAAATTGGACCGGTGAAAATTCTCTTCTTGATGATAGACCGAAATATCAAAATGTCAAGGAGTTTGGCTAATGTTGAACCAGGTATAGCATGAGTTTAACAGGAGATCCGGTTGGGGTTACACCAAGGAGCCAAGGGTTGGCAAGGGTCCAGAATGCAGTTTGGATGTTGAAAAAGAGTGGGTCCATGATTGGAAGAAGAGGTGATTTTAGATGATAAAATGAGTTTGCATTGAATATTAAAGTCGGCTCAAAGAAGAGTTTATAAATTTGAATTTAATGTGGAGGTTACTCATGAAGGAAGAGATTTGTTAGGTTCATGATTAAAATGTTATATCCCACATTGGTTCGAGAGATAGAGAAAGAGCGGTTAATATGGAAGTAAGGGCCCCAAAATCTAATGGCTTAAGATTTTGGATCAAAGTTGAGTTCCTGACTTACATATTAAACTTTTTGGTGGACTCTCTCGAGATGTTTCTTCCTATCATTCTCCCTTAAAAAAAATTCTTTTTTTTTTTTACTTTGTGCAAACATGGGTAGATGAATTTGCTCTGTCTATCCATCTTCCATGAATGTCTCTTACTTTTGTTTCTCTCAAAGATACTGAGAGATCTTGTCTTCGGGTCACTAGTTTCTTAATTTCTTTTCTTTTTTTCCTTTTTTTGAGAAAACTTTGATAAAATCCATTTTCTTGTTGCAGGATGAGATCTGTGAATTATGAAGGATTTGTTACAATCATCTCTCAAGGTGAATAATTTTAGGATATTTTTAATTTTTTTGTAAAAATTTTATTCCTTTGTATGTCATGTGCATGAATATCCTCTGACTAGCATTTGTTTATGCTATTAGTGAGCAAAGAAAATAAGGCACCTTTTTTTTAATTAAGACTTACCATATTCGCCTTTTTTTAAGTTAGATTTTTGTAATCAATAGCCTATTTTCAAATTTTTGGGGACCTTTTTTGGCAGTAGCCTATACTCGATTTTTTTTTGTGAGCAATTTTTTGTATGCTTTGTTCAAATATTTATTTTTGACGATTTCTAATATTTTTGGGTTGTTTGTCCTGCTACTAAGATGAGAACAGAGTACTTAAAGTTTTTGAGAAAACACTATTTTATGTATGATGTTGTGTATTTCAGTTTTTACCTGTGTATATAGACATTGTAGGCAACTCTTTTATGGGTTTACTCGTACAAAACATCTAACAAGCAAATAACTTTGTATTATTTATTTATTTAGATCAATCAATTAGGAGAGAAGGGAAAAAAATTTTGCCTCTTGTGATTGCTACTTTTGTTGCATTCTATCTATTATTGTAATGTTTTAGGTTTATTAATCCATAACCTTTGGAAAAGAAGGAAATTTTAGTCATAACACCTTTAGCCAAAAAATAGAGGGGTAAGATTTCCAAAAACGAAAACGTCATTTTGAAGGTAAGTACTGGTCAGAGAAAGGTACCAATTGAATGCTTTAGTTGAGAATAAGAAGGTTTGTCTTCTTCTTTTTTATTAATTGTGTCATTGGTTACTATAATTGGTTGATATACTTATTTTAGTTATCTCCTTTTGCTTTCTTTCTGATATTTTGATTTCATAATATGGATGTCATAAAGTTAAACTCAAAAAATCATGATAAACTGTTGGTATTGGGATTTGCAGCGACTCTTGATGAAGAAAAAGCAATGGTTTATTTTGCTAGAGCAACTTTGTATCCTACAAGCTGTTGTTGAGATATTTTTGTTTATTGGTCGATTGTGTTTGTCTTGATTGTAAGAGTTATTTTGGTGTTCTTGATTTTCATCATGCAGGATTCAAGTAATTTACTCTATCATAAATCCTTGGAAGTATTTCTAAGATATAATTTGTTTATAATCTTATATTTCCTAATCACTTATATCTTTATTTTTTTTTAACAAAAAGAGGTAACATTGGACATTTCTAATTTATACTTGCTTGACAGGTTTTATAGGCAAATATGGATGGTCTTTGTATGTGTGGGTGTTATCTATGGACAATGCTTTGATTTAAACAAGATATAAGAAAGTTTAAGTGCAAAAAATCATAGAACTTCTGTGAACTAAAATTCATTTATGACTTATTTAGTTCAGCATATTGACTAATGAGTCATATTTAATGTAGTGGCTATTGAGTTATAGAACATTGGCTTTCATTGTTATATCCTGTTTATTATTCTTATTTTGGAATTTTGATTTCAGGATTTTTAGAGTAAGTGTAAACTAAAATTACAATTTTTGGTTGCTTTTTTGCTCTGTAATTGCTAAAGAACCAATGTCCCGTCCCTTTTTCTAGCCAATTTGCTGACTTTCAAATTGTTGTTTTTGATGAGCATTTACTTGATTATTTAAACTCAGATGTGCTTCTTGTTTTGATGTTATGCTTATTTCATATTATGGCCTGTTAATTTTCTAAATTCCACTGGATTTTTACTATGAAAGTAGCAATAATATGCTGTTTAATTCTTATAGAAGATGGCCATCCTAGTATCAAAAGATAATGCATTAGGATAGGAACTAGATGTTCAGTCCATCACAAATGCTTTTGTTGATACAAGCCTCCATAAAGGTGTGTGACTACCATTAGTATATTCATAATAGAAAAGTAATCAGTACAATTAGTAAAAAATATTGTGATGAGCCTTTGTCTTCAAAAATGTCTAGATGTTCTATATCCAAATTCCTAACCCAAGAGATCAGATTATGGATTACTATAGGATAAAATTACATTTACTTGGTTGAGCTTTTTGAATGGACCTAAAAATTTTTGCCACCTCGTAAGATACACTATTGTGCTTTCTATGATTTCTTTTTTTATGGATACATATCGCTTATATTTTTGCAGACTGTACGGATTCTAACATATATGCCAAATAGTGCTCTTTGATTTCTGAAATTTCACTGCTGCAGGCAATATTAGACTTTGTCTATGTATGTGTCGTGAGAATAAATTAGCATCATTTGTCCTTTTTCTATAAAGCATTACTTTTCATTTCGTTAATTGTTGGATTACTGCTTAGAGTTATCTATTTGAATCATTTGTGTACTCTTAATCAGAATTGATAAAAGTCTATAGATCCTTTGTGAAACTGGATTATTAGTACACTATAGGGTTCTTATATGATTTGGTAGTCCATTTTCCAACCACCTCCTGTGCAAGTGGGGTAGTGTTTTTTTTTTTTTTTAAATCGAAATGACGAGACCCTACTTTTTACTGCAACCTCTCTCTCCTCCCAGTCCCTCGGTCTCGTTGTCTCTTTCTTCCTCCTCCTTCCCTCAACAGAGACAAAATGTAGAAAGAAAAAAAATGAAAGACTTAGAGACAATATTTTATAACATAGCTTAGGAGTACATTTCATCATTTACCCATAGGTGCTTAATCATTTCATCTTATTTCTTTAAGGAAGTGAAAGTAAAAAAGTTATGTTAAGAGAACTTCGATACGAATCAAAATATTATTCTACACAAGTCTCAGTGGATGTGCTTAATATATATTATGACCTAAAAACAATTTTATCCCTAGTGTGGACTTAGGTGCTACTGGCGTACATTCAGTAGAATAGCTTGAAAATGGAACTTTCATAACTGTATTTTGTCAAAATTTTTGGTCCACTATTTCCAAGAACTTTACACTCCATAGTTATCTTGACCAATTAGTTCATTAATTCTCCTTCAGTTAAAATTGAGCCTTTGTCTTTTTACACAATTGAAAATTTTTATGATGTACTTATAGGGAATTAATAAAGCTTGCAAGGTTCAAGCAAGCTATGTTTCTGAACTGAATGAGTCAAAAGTTCCTAATGAATGTGAAAGCAAATTTGATGAAGATCAAGAATTAGAGTCACTTATAGATGGACAGATTTGCCTTAAGGTGTATCCCTTTTCAAGTGGTATGTTTTGAACTTTGAGAAATAATCTTACCAATGTGCATTGTCCACCACAATTTCTCCTACACTTGGGTTATAAGAGCCTCATTTGTTTGAAACATTTACTAGCAGTTGAAGTTGCATTTTGGTTGTTAGTGAAATTCGGTGCAAAATCTATATTGTATCTTAGCATTGCATGCAGGATTAGAGTCACTTTGTTACAGATCATGGTCCGTTTGAAAGGCGTGTTTTTTGTGTGTTTGTATAACACTTTACTATAACTTAGAATCAGTAGAAAATTTTTTATGTATTTGAGAGTTGGGAAAACAAATTTTCTTTTTTCCTTTCCTTTTCCTTTTCTTTGTCTCTTTCTTCTTCTTCCCTCCCTTTCCCCTCCTTTCTCCTTTTCCACTGCCACCACCCCTCTCCTCTTGTCGGTGCTGGCACTGGAACCTCTCTCCCATCTTTTTTCTTTCTTCCCTCCCTCTCTCTCTACTCCTCTCTCCCTTGGTTGGATGGCACAAATCTTTTACTGCCGTGCAACGCACAGCAGGAATTGCCTAATTCTAGTTAATTGGAATAGAACAATCCAATCTTATATATAGCGTATTTATTTATTTATTTTACTTTTCCATTCTAACCCCAACTTGAAATTGACATAAAAAAAAGGGTTAATTCCATTTTGTATTCCTAAACTATAAAATCATCCCATTTAAGTAAAATCCTTGTTGGAATCCATAAATGTAACAGAAAAATTGCCTAAAACTCATTAAATGCTTACCATAACCAAAATGAGCCAAACATAATAGGGACATAAATGTAATTTTATAGACCCTTAAATCCTTTTTCCCCTTTTCCTCTTCTTTTTTCCTTCTTACCTGTAGATCTGGATCCATCGTTGCTATGAACAACATCTCCTTCCCCACCATTTCAGCCCACTAAAAGTCTATAACCCACTAAAAAAAATGCTATTGCAACAATTTCCTTATCCTTCATTGCCATAGATTTGGCATGATTGGAATAGTCTAACAGACACAAGAAAGCCAATAGTTCATCAAAATTTCCGAGGTAACTGCATCCTTAATCACAAACCAAAAAAATGCAATCAATAACCAATCCTTAACAACAAGTCACATTTATTGTGAAAGCAAATGTACATATTTGTAACAAGCAAAAACACACTGAGATTCAGAGCAAAAGCATAAAAAGAATTTATCTGAAATTTGGAAATCAAGATGGAAACTTGAAGCCCCTTTCACCAAAGAACATTCGACGACCATCCAAGAAACTGTTAATAAATCAAAGAATATGGCACAACATAGCAAAAGGAAGTAATTCAAACCAAAGTGATCCCCTTTCAATTTAACAAAAATTTGATCATTACAAGTTTGGTTACCACAGAAACCATAACACCAAGCAATACGACAACACCTCATGGATCGAATATCGCCTTCTATAAGTAGCAATAGCTGAAATTGATCTTTCTAAAACAAAACTCCAACTGAATAAATAACCCACCAGCAATAAGGCCTTAAGAAATGCATGACCAAACCGATAAATAAATAGAAGCAAAATTAAATGACTTTGAGATGAAATTTTCTATTTTTGTAGATGGGAAAAAGGGAAGGCATTAGAGTGAAGGAGAAGGGAGTTGGGAGAGGTCAAGCGTGAGAGAATAGATGGAAAGTAAGAACAGAAAAGGATTTGAAAAATGTGTGAATGTGAACATTTTTGGTTTGTAATAAGTTGAATTGTTCGCCAGTTGGGAAAGGAAAGAGGGTTTCGCTGTAATAGATCCTGGATGTGAAAGTAGGAAAAGGAACGAAGAAGATGACAAGAGGAAAAAAATAAAAAAAAGAAAATTTTGTCGAATAACAACAAATTTAAGGGGATTTTATTGTTTCAGGAATTACTTTTCTATAACTTGTAGGTTTGATTTATTTTGGTTACAAAACAAAGCTTAGCAAATATTTCCATTAGTTTTGTGGATCCCGTCAAGAATTTTACTTAAAAATGAGATGAATTTTATAGTTTAGGAATTAAAATAGGGTTAATCACATTTAATCCCCTTAAGGTATACCCCATTTTTCAGTTTACCCCCTAACCTTTAATTTTGCTCACTTAACCCCCTATAGGATAAAATTGCTTTTGCATTATTTTGACTTTTTATTTACCTTGTTTTCCTTTCTTTTATTTCTTTTTCTTTTTCTCTTTCTTCTTTATTTAATTCTTCCTCTTTCCTACAAAAATCTTCACCTTAATGATTGAAATTAAAAAAGAGGAATTGCAGAGATCTATCTTCTTCTTAAATGATTAAAAAAAATATTCAAATCACTTTCCTAAAATACAATTTTTTTAGCCTTTCAATTCTTTTAATTTTGGGTTTTCCTCATTCCTTTCTAGTTTCTCATTTTATTCTCAAGAAAATATCATAAGATGAAATTGTTTCCTTTCTTTTATTTCTTTTTCTTTTTCTTCTCTCTTTCATTCTTCCCAATAGAAAATTCCATTTCAACGAAAATTTTTGTTTTGAGTTTGTAATTGCATATTTCTGGATGAAGGTTTAAAAGGCATCATAAACTAATTTTGATTTTTTGTATGATGCCACATATCACAAATTTCAATTGATGATTATTAATCAGATCACAATTTCATCTTAAGATATTTTCTTGGGAATAAAATGAGAAACTAGAAAGGAAAGAGAAAAACCCAAAATTAAAAGAATTGAAAGGCTAAAAAATTGTATTTTAGGAAAGTGATTTGAATATTTTTTTAATCATTTAAGGAGAAGATAGATCTCGCAATTCCTCTTTTTTAATTTCAATCATTAAGGTGAAGATTTTTGTGGGAAAGAGGAAGAATTAAATAAAGAAGAAAGAGAAAAAGAAATAAAAGAAAGGAAAACAAGGTAAATGAAAAGTCAAAATTATGCAAGGGCAATTTTCTCCTATAGGGGATTAAGTGAGCAAAATTAAAGGTTAGGGGGTAAACTGAAAAATGAGGCTTACCTTAAAGGGATTAAGGGTCTGTTTGTTTGGATGCAAAATGTTTTCCGAAAAATATTTTCCATATTTTCCGTTGTTTGGCTGTCAATTAAATTGGAAAAATAATTTCTGACAGAAAATAAGTTACACCGAGTGGAGGAAAATAACTTCCTCATCCATTATTGTGAAGTTATTTTCCTTTCGTAAAATCAGTCTTCTTTTCACAACCTTCAATGGTGAACCATCGATAAAAAACCAATTCCTTCTTCGGCAGCGATAAAAGACCATCTCCTGCAACAGCTCATCGGCAAACCAATCCCTTCTTCGCCGGCGGCATCTCCAGCTCCGGCAAAGACCCACTTTCAGAGGTAAGCAACTCTTCCAATTAGGTTATTCTCCTTTTCCAGGTTATTATAGTCAAAGGCCAGAGTATATATAGTCCTGATGCACTAGCTTTCGCTTATAAACTTGACAAGAGACTCAAGGAGATTAGTAAGAAATTAGAAGGTGGGGAAGGCAGTGAAAGAGGAGCAGGGTCTACTGCTGCTGTTGCTGCTACTACTGCACAGGATGCTGCAGACGCGAGCTTAACTGAGAATTTGGATACTTATCAGTGGAGCTCGCGAACGGTGGATCCAAGCAAAGTCCATGGATTCGAGGACAAAGAGAGATTCTTGGAGAGGCTGCTTCTCAGGAAAGAAGGCAAAAATGGATTCAAGGCATTTGCAATAGTTGGAATGACCGAGGTTGGGAAAACGACCTTGTGTCAGCTAATCTTCAACAATAAGAAGGTGAGGGATCATTTTCTCCCCAGGATTTGGGTGTGTCTGTCAAAGCAGCCTGACGATGACGAGGACAACAGAAAGGAGACTGTTAAGAGGATGCTAATGTGCTTGGGAGTGGATGATAAGATCATCCAAGAAGCCGGTAAAGATCCAAATCTTGGTCTTCAGAAACTGATGTTTGCTCTTCGCTTACAATTGATGGGGAAGAAGTACCTAATTGTGCTGGATGATATTTATTTTTCCTGGTTGTATACACAGAGCCAAGTGACGTGTTGTATAGATGGTATAGGAATAATAGAAATGCTAGAAAATCACAACTTTAACATCTTGCTAACTAAAAAATTTGCTACAAGCTAATTGGAAAATCAAAAGGCACCTGAAATATTTTAGACAGTTAGATCCGTAAGGGCAAGGACCAAATTAATTAACAGGGGCAGAGAGACCGGTGTGGAATGCTGGCTTCTTCGTATTTAGACAAAGGAAAATCCTATTCTAGAAAGGAAAATCCTATTCTAAGTAACAATACGACTTAAGTGATAGAAATAAACTAAAAGATAATTTCATGTTTGTGTCTATCGTTTGAAAAAATTGTGGTGATTTTAAGTTGTTTTTTTTATAAGTGGATTCTTTTAAAAAAATGCTCTAGGAACAGGTCAGCAAGGACAAATCCAAAGGCCATAACATCCATACCTAAGAATCAGTCACGAAGGGGCAAAAAATGTATAGGATTTATTTTCCCTACTTTTTCAAAGGAACAACATAATGACATGATACTATACCAATAAAGAATAGTGTTCAGCTAGGTTTTCTTGATTTTTAACTTTTCTTTCTTAGCCCCAGTGCAATAATGAAAAACGAACCAAAGTATGTGTTTTATTTAGTTCATTTCACAAAAGATGTTGTTTCTAGTGCAGAGGTTATCTAATTTTTTTTAGTATCACTGATTTGAGATAATAAAAAAAATGTTGCGGCATCCAATTTGATAGAAGAGACTCTCGGCCCTTAATGATTATTTTTTTTAAAAGGAAGATAAAAAGCCGATTCATTAGTATCATTAATAATTCCATTTAAGAATTCATGGTGCAATATGAATAAAAATTTTATAAAAATGATAATATGATTATAATGGATAGAAACTAAAATTAACATGTAATGAAATGAATGTTTTTAGAGTAAAAAAACATTTGCAACATATCAACAACTATATCAGAAAATATTTCATTGACAAACCAAACACCGGAAAATTATAAAAAAAAGAAATTTGGAAAATATTTTCACTTAATAACCAAACACTGGAAAATTATGAAGAAGGAAGTGATTTTCCAAGAAAATGACTTCGATTGAAAATATTTTCAATCCAACCAAACGGACCCTAAATGTGATTAACCCATTAAAATATCTCATTTTAAAGTTTAGGAACTAAAGTGAGAGTCAGACTATAATTCAAGGGTATAAAATGGAATTAATCCAACAAAAAAGGAAAAAGGCCCAACTTTAATTTTAAAAAAATATATACATATACACACACAACTATCATTATACAAATGATAGTAAAGACGTTATACTAATAAAAGTGACAAAAACCATAATAGTCATATCATTAGCAATAATAATACTAATACTAATCTTATAAAAAAAGCCCAAAAACAAATTAATACCGGTACTAATAGTACTATTAGTACTAGTTATACAAAATGCATTCCTTAATTTTCATTCCAGTAAAGGGTAAGCAATCCTAACATCAAACTCCAGGTGACATTTATCAAACTAAACTTTCCTTTTTCGCAAGCCAGAACGCCACTCCTCTGATTTTTCTCTTTCTTCATCCGTTTTTCTACCGAGGAAGCTCTGATGATGGACTTCAAAGCTAGATGGAGCTTCTCCTTGCTGTATCTCATTTTGATTTTCGCATTTGTACATATAATTTATAGCTGTATAATGTCCCACAAACTCACACTTGATGACCAAAAAGTCAGGCTCAAGAAACAGCCACAGCTCCCTTTACGCTTTAGCTCTGATGGGACCTTCAAAATCCTCCAGGTTCGAAGAAATTTCAAGAGAATTTTAGGTTTTTCTTGATTTTCTTGGAAAATAAAGATCTGGGTCATTGACCATTTTCTGTGTGTTTTTTTTTTGGCCTGTTGATTTATTGGTTGTTTTAGGTGGCTGATATGCATTATGGAAATGGGGCGGTGACTCGGTGCAGGGACGTTTTGGAAAGTGAGTTTGAGCACTGTTCTGATCTCAACACCACTCGGTTTCTCAGGAGGCTGATTGCGGTTGAAAAGCCAGACTTTGTTGCTTTTACAGGTATTTTGGTTATGTACTATGCAATTATTGTTTTATTTTATTTTATTTTAGAAGAGGCAAGTTTTGTGGGATTAGCTGCATATGACAATATATCTTGCAACCATTTGCGAAATAAAATTAGAAGCAGAAGACAATTCCATGTTTGCTAGATTTTTGGATGTAAAGCCTTTCTGAGAATCTTTATGCTCCTGTTGTTTTCATATCTATTTGGCAATAGAAGCAAGGATTACAATTGAGATTGAAATTATTTCAAGCCATCTATCGCTGGTTTTGCCAAAAGATTAATGTGCATAAACTGCAGCCAGTAAATCTTAGTTGTCGTGGGAAGTGAATCAACAAGTTGCATTACAATGAAAAGTCTATATTTGTATGTTGTGGCTCATTAAGTATCTGAATCCACTAATATTAAGTATTTGCTAACGAGTTTTTTCATGGGAAATGGTAATTAGAAAATAGTGGATGTAGATGATCTTTGACATATTAAAGCTGATATAGCAGTTAGCATTTCAGTGTTCCATGGAAGCACCATCTCTCAGTCTGTGAGGTAAAAGCCGGTAATTTTTGTCTTTTATTTTCTTTTCTTTTCTTACTAGTATTTTTTCCCATTTTTAGTATCTGAAACCATAGATGGCAATTGAATTAAAGCTGAAGTCAGGAAGATCTGTTATTTCTGCACAAACTTGTGGGCTGGATGTGTGATCTGATGTGTGGTAAAAGAGTGAGTACTCACACTCAAGTATTAGGAGTATATGCGAATAACTTTGAAACAGTTGAGGGAAGAGATTGTAAGAATTCTACTTAAGGTAATGTAATGTAGATTAATGTTTGTTCTTGCGTAATAAAGTAAGAATAGACAGAGATATGCTTATGTACTGCTGCTACAGATAGGTCAAATGCCCTGGTAAGTGCATGATCATTAATTACCATGTGTATGTCAAGAGTAGACGAGCTCTCTTCTATACTGTATTTGGTCGTAGTTTAAATGCCGTGTGGCTTTTACTGAGTCACAAACCACCTTCACTATACTGGATTGCTGCATAGTCTCACACAGAAGATACAATTTTTATTCAGTTGTTCATTTGGCACTCTTCTTGCCGCATTACTGTGAAACTTGATACGACTACAAAATCTGTGGTTAAATCCAGAGATGGGTTCTAAAATTTCATAGAAAGGGTTAGAATCTGTTTAAGTGAAAGAAGAATCAAGTGTTATGTAAAGGCCCCATACAGAGAGTTAAACTACTTCACCTGGAACAAATGTTTTTGCTTCTTGGACCAAAGACTTCAGACTTTCACCGTTCTTCTCTGTTTTTGTTCCTTTTGCTCATTCTTGTCCTTAATAAAAGTAATTGCTTCTTAATGTCATGCAAGCTTTTGTTCGCTAGCTTTGCTTATCTAGTATTGTTTTTGCCTTGGAATTTAACATTAGTAATTGCATCCCAGGTGCTCACTTGATTTAAATCTTGCAGCTATTTTGTAGTGCAATGTGGTATACGGACAGAATTTTAAGAAGAATAATGCCTTTATTTTTTTAGAGATGCAAAATATATTGTAGGTTTCCTTGTTAAATGTGAAATGGTTCTCAATGCCTCACTAAGCTATATCCTAAAGCTTCAGCAGTATATCAGCTCACATATGTGTATTGGTTGAGTTAGCAAACGCTGAGCCTTTTTATGATCTGCAATACACTGTCTGCACCACAAACTGTAAATTCGGGGTGAAAGATAATTGGATATGATACTTGGGTGGAAAATTCAATTAGTTTTTGGCATTTAGTGGTGCATGTCTAGTTGTGTAACTGGGCCTTAAATACTCTTAAGAGTACAAGTTAGGAAGCATTTGAATTCTCAGCAGAAATGTTCATGATTTTGAGCAGGAGCTGTTGTTATGGAAAGCGAAACATGGAGATTTTGATCAAACATAATTGGTATAGCTGATATTTTGTATGATAAGTCTATATGTTGCTTTGTCAAACTATCTTGGACCCTCTATTTGATCCTTTCTTTGTTAATGGCAAAATGTTTTTGGTTTTTTGCATTTGTTCTCTGTGATCTAAGAGACTTTATCAATCAAATTTCTAGACTAGGCGCCCTTTTTATCTTTTTCTTGTCCCAGAAATATGTGGTAATGAAATATACCTCTAACTTATGCTGTAATCTAATTGGTACAGAACCATTATGTTGATAAAATGGCCCTTGATGAGTGTTGTGCTACAAAACCAGTCATAGACCATTCCTTTTGGTCTATGCATTAGAAATCATTTAACTAAAGCTTCTAATGACACTTGTCATATGTATCTTTTTGTTTTTCTTAAAGCACAGAAATAGCGAGTAATGGTAAATAAACTGCAGGAAACAGGATGGTTTTTTATTTTTGGGTATTAGCTAAAACAAAGAAGTTTCTCACTAATTATATAGCCTCCTTTTAGGAACACCTTGGTTTCTGTTATTCCCAAATTTTAAATGGATCGGTCTAATGTGTGACATTGGAACACATTTGAGGTTGGTCTGAAATAAACTAGTGTATGCTAGGAAGTGTGATGGAGGACATTTGTGTTAGAATCAACATGCCAACTTCATGAGTTTACTGTTTTTACTGAGTAGGTTTAGGTGCCTGACTAACTTGATGCCTTCGATGAAAGCCAAGGTGAGGATGTCATATAGCATGTGGACAGAATCTCAAAAATTTAAACATTAGAATTTGTTAATATGACTTTTCTGGTGTTCTGGCTATTTATTAGGTTTATGCAGTTCCCAATTTTTCTTTTGCAATTTTGCTTAGTTGTACTGCCAAAACCTGCATACATGTTTTACACACTAAATTGGGGAAGGATTATCACTTTAGGTTAGTTACGTGAAATGTGCTTACTGTGGTCTGCCTTCGTTATCTCTGTTACACCTGTCTATAAGTGCAAAATTGTTTATGTCATACTTGAGGCTAGACATGCATATGCCATTTCATACAGATAATGTCCATGCAGTTGTTGTCCGTTTCTGTGCAAAGTCCATCCTTCTGCCTTGCCAGCATATGCATAACCAGAATTGTTATTTATCAGCGGACCTATGTCCATTATAGAATAGAAAAAGCTTAAGTTGGGCTCATAATGGATTTGTCAAAAATTCCAAGGTTTTTTTATATTAATTGAAAACATTGCTAATATAAGTTCAAGAATGACGATCCAACTTTTAATTAGATATGTTGATAAAAGGAGTTGCTACTTCACCTTGTAGTTTAAGAAAGAGTGTCAGTAAGTGTTTCTTTTGGCCTAATAGAAGGATATTTGGAATCATAATCATGATGTTTGAATTTGGAATTTTCAGTTGGCCTCCAATGTCTGGAATTGATGTTTATATCTTTTTTTTCAAGTCAGAAAAGCAAGATACTAGAAGGAATGCCTTGAAAAGACTGCTTTAGCATTTTGGTAACAGTTTGTGTTTTTGGATAACGTCGTATGGAAAGCAAGAGGTCAGTGGTGGTTGAAAACAAGATTTTTGAAAATTATAGCATTTACATGTACCCTTTTTAGCGGACTTGATGATGCACAATCTGTAAATTCCATCATCGGCAAAGGTTAATTATGCAGCTATTATGGTCTGGTTCTACACAAGATCATGAGTTTGAAGGGTGTTCCATAGTGGAAAGTGTAGCTAATTGTAGAAAATTGGATGGCCATCTTGTTGTTAAATGTGGCAGGGGGTGGGTTTAGGTTGGTTTTAGTGTCAGATTGCTAAGAAAGTTGACAAAATGATATATGAAGGATTATTAATTCATTCCCAAAGTGATTCATATAAGTGCTCAAGCTCAAACTTACACCTGGTGTAAGTTTATCCTTCCTGGTGATTGTTAATTTATCCTACCTCAATTTGAAAACTTTCCAAACCCTTGAAAACTATTCATTAGTGCCTTAATTATGGTAGTCATTCAAGACAGAAATTAGTAGTGACGTCTGCAGCTTGCATTGCTGCTGAAACAAACTTCAAAACTTCCTTTTTGTTGGGTCTCTCTTGTTTCCCTTGTGGACTCCTTGTTTCCCTTGTGGACTCCAGTAGTTAAGCTGCTTAGGCAACAATCAGGATTGTACATTTCTTATCAACTATTCTCCTTGTGATTGATTACAGCATTTAACCTTGGTCAGAAAAACTTTACATGTGAAAAAAGAAATGTCTTTCACTTTTGGAATTTTGGTTTTAAGCACTTTCCTACAGAATTTCACTCTCCCTCTGTCATTAATGTAACTTCATTCTTTAGGGGACAACATATTCGGGACAAGTGCAACTGATGCAGCAGAATCCATGTTCGAAGCTTTTGGCCCTGTCCTGCAATCTGGAGTTCCGTGGGCTGCAGTTTTGGGGAATCATGACCAAGAATCTACTATGACTCGTGAAGAATTGATGTCTTTCATCTCTCTCATGGATTATTCCCTGTCGAATACCTTTCCATCAGCAGAGGATAATCTCGAGTCTTCCAACCAAAATCCAGTAAAAAGAATTGATGGATTTGGGAATTACAACCTAAGGGTATGGGGTGCTGTAGGTTCCCCATTTGCTAATAGTAGTGTTCTCAACCTATATTTTCTTGACAGTGGAGATAGAGCTGTTGTTGACGGTATACGAACTTATGATTGGATTAAGCAATCTCAACTTAGTTGGCTCCATAGTGTTTCCAAAAACTTTCAGGTGACATGAGCCCAGATTCTGTGCATAATTGGACTTCTTTGTTTCCAAATATTTATTATGTTATTCCTTGTCATGGTTTTGGGATCATTGGTTGGCATTTTCCATATGTCAGTTACTTGGCAAAACATTTCATTTTCCACAAGAATGCACAGAAACAAAATATTAAACAGAAGCCTTTATTTTTTATTCTCATAAACTATTTTTTTCCCTTTTCTGATTTACAAGTTGCATGGAAGAGATTTCGCCAATTTGATTTAACGTGTTGCAGGCAACACAATAACAGGGACAAAAGCCAGAAAATGGTCAATTGGCTTGCATACCCTTGACATGGTCAAATCCTCCTGCATTGGCATTCTTCCACATTCCAATTCCAGAAGTGCGTCAGGGTCCCATCATGGAGATTGTTGGCCAGTATCGGGAATATATAGCATGTTCATCAGTTAACTCTGGAGTCCTACAGACCTTTGTCTCTATGGGTGATGTGAAAGCTGTATTTATGGGTCATGATCACACCAATGATTTCTGTGGGAAGCTACATGGCATCTGGTTTTGTTATGGTGGGGGTATTGGATATCATGGTTATGGCAAGGCTGGCTTGCCAAGGAGAGCAAGGGTCATATTGGCAGAACTTGGGAAAGGGGAGAAGGCTTGGATGGGTGTAGAGAGGATCAAGACATGGAAGCGACTTGGTGACGAGAATTTAAGCAAGATTGATGAGCAAGTCTTATGGGAGAGATGATCATCAAGATGATGGGCATTTAAGGTACTTTGGTTTAGGATATTAAATACTACTTTCATTCTTTTAGTTGTGTTTCACTTCGTATCAAGTTAGGTGCTGATAGTATGATTAAAGCTTGAGCCTAGTAGCTTAATTCGAGCATTGAGCGGATCATAATTGAATTCCTGATTTAATTTATGCTAGTTTTTGTAAGTTGACAGCCAGAAGGATAGAATTAGGCTTTTAAGCCACATGTAGATTAAAGTATTGCTAGGGTTTGAAGTCATTGGCAATTAATCAGTCCTCAGCTTTAAAAGCAACCAAGTATCCCTCTACCAGATGATGCTGATTTATATGTTGTATGCAAACAAAAAGATAAAAATAGTGATCCTGATTTCTACAGTGTATATCTTTTGTTATGGTGTTTAATAGGAAGCATGGACCATCACATCTACTCCTCTTTTGTCCTTTCTTTTTGATAAATTTGTGTAATTCAAATAGTTCTTGTCAAATAACCTTTATCATTCTGTTTCATTCTTCTGTTGCATTTGATGGTAGACCTGATGAGGATTCTAATAATAGTTGCATATAAAGCTCATCAGAAGCTTGTACACAATAGTTTGTAGTCTCGCACTATCATGCGGTAGGGATTTTTGTTCCCAATTCTTACAATGTTCCGCTCTCACGCATCTCCTTCTCCCTTCCATCCCCCAACCCACTCACCCCCAACCCCCTCCCCCTACTCCTATAAATTGTAAATGCATCTGGGTTTTAAACTTAATTCAAAAGCTTGAGAAGCTGTATTGCTTGGAAAATACTCAGATCAAGAATTTTGTATTGCTCTTCCTGCTCTTGGCTAGATGAAATCAAAGTTGTAAAGTAACACTGGAAATGGCTAATGATTTACCTGAAACTAAAAGACCACTCCTATGTTGAGACTTTTTGTAGGATTGTCTCGTGTCAAATCCGTCTTAACCCCAACGACTCTGCTTCATCCAGGCTTTCCAGCTTCTGAATACATCCTGTTGAAGTTGTATCTTCCTTGCAATGCTTGTATTCTCCTCTTCTTTTTCTTGTTGGGACAAAATGCCTTGCCGTGGGAAATTGGTTGTGGCTGTTCGGATTGGTGCCCTTCCCAATCACATTAATGTTGACAGAAATTCAACAGTTTGATAAATATTAATTGATGGTTGTTACACTGATATCATAAAGATCTTTCGTGATACTATTTGAGTAGATGCATTCCACATGAGCAAAAAGAGGACTTCAAATTTGATGGAGTTTATTCTAGTACATAATTAAAAATCTGTTTGGTTACTTCTTTACTTGTGGTATAATAGTAGCGTATCAGACTATTATTGTCGTTTATGATATAACGAACCACTGTTATTATACCATCTAGAATTCAAGCATTGCAGTAAAAATTTTAAAACCTTCTTTTCCTGGCATTGTTGGCAATTATCTGGCATTTTGCAGTTAAATGTTTTGGATAAAATTTTTTTTTGTCTAAAAGTGGTAAAATGAAAATGTAGAATTTTCATTGAAGTATACTACTAATGCCAGGTTGAAGTAGTTGATATTTGTTATCATCTCAGAAAGAATTGAGACAAAAACTAGTCTGTGTGTATTTCTTAACAATGGTACATACTAGAAATATTTTTGATGCCTAACCTCTTGTATCCATGATCACATCTTTTTCAGAATTTACAGAGATCCTAATGAAATGAACTTACATATCACAAAATATCTCTTTTGTTTTTCCTTTTATTTTTCATTTAGTTGTTAATTTACATGTTTGGTAATCTGATTTTCTATGAGAAAAAGGAACCAATTATAAATGCTATAAAAGCTCTTTATGGTGTGATATATATATATATTTTTTACAACTAGCATGGGCCATGGCCCAGTGGTCCGTTGGTAGCTAAGATTATTCTACCTTTAAGTCTTAGGTTCCGTTTGGGATTGCGGTAATTTATTGAAAAGTACTTTTCTAGTAGAATTTTGAATAAAAGTACTTATCAACTGTTTATGTGCTTTTAAATATATTGTTTAGAGATATAATTTAATAAGTACTTATTATATTGGATAATGTGTAATTTGAAAATTTTTAATAGTGTTTCTCTTTATTTAGTTCATAATATAGGATAAAGTGATTAAATTTGATGTTTTATTTTTTAAATCACAAAAACTATTCTAAAAGCACCAAATTTGAGCTTTTGTTAAAAGTGCTTCTAATATCAAAAGCTCTACTCTTAATTTTATGGGATGATATTTATCAAACATTTCAAAAGTATTTTTAGAACATAAAAATATTTTTTTGTCAAAAGCACCGCAATCCCAAACGGGACCTTAATCACCAAATTGTTTATTGGATCACTGTGGAATTCACTTTTTTTATTGTACTTTTGCAAGGCATTATGTTAAAATAAAAAAAGGAAATAAATCTGCACTATTATCCAAACTTTCCCTTAAATTATATGTGGCGGTACATTAAAAATTATTCTCAAAAACCATGGGTGCTTCCAAAACAAAAAAAAAAAAAAAACAAAAAGGGTGACGTTAGACAAAAGCTTTGCCTTTCACTTAATTGCTGGGTTTGATTGATGTATTTTGGGCCTTGCTGCGTTTTCCAGTTTTTTATTATTTTTAAATTTAAATGACAGATTTGCTCCTGAAGAATAAATAGCACACGACATACATGACTATCCTTCCGTCTCCATCCTATTTACAGAATAACCAAAAAGTCACGTGACATACTCTCCTTTTTTATTTGTCCCAAAATTTTTGTCACTTTTCAAATACGGTAAAGAAATTTGTTGTGTTTTCCTGATTTTAGCGCTCAAGAGACTCGCATAAAAAATGTGGTTAAAACTTAGGTTGTGGGGTCTAGGAAATGTCATTAGATGATTGTCCACTTCTCAATTTGGGCGCAGGACACGTTCCATTTTCTTGGTTTTCCGAAAGCACATGGTCCTACTCCTAGTTTTCAAGCTCGCATCAATTTAAATTTTAGGGATAATTTCAGAAATACCAATAAAATTTCACGGAGCATATACTTAGAAATACCAATAAATTTTAGGGGAGGTTTCTGACAATTTCACTGAGCTCCCCTGAGGTTTGAAAAATTACGCATACCTCCCTTGTTATTTAAAATGATAATACTACCGTTAAATATTTTAGTGAAATTCCCTTGTTTGGTATGCTTATACTTAGTATGATTTTAAAATTATTTTTTCATTCTTTTTCCTTCTTATTCCTTCTTATTTTAATTTTTGCCAATAAAATTGTAAAATTATCACTATTATCTCTAGTTTCTATTGTAACTTAATGTCGAACTAATGACTTTTTTGATGTGTTAACTTTATATGTAATCGATGTTTTTTGCTAATCTTTGTTTTCTATTTTTTGGTATTAAAATTAATAATAAATCAAAAATAAATTGCCCAAATTCACTACTAAATTATGATAATCCCACTACTCAAAAAATTCATAAATTCTGAATCAATTATTTCAACATTTTATTTTCTATCTTATAAATCTAAATCCATAATAAAATACCATCAAAAGTATCCTATTCTAGTGATAAAATTATTATTATAGTTGTTTATCAAATAATAGGTATAGACATGAAAAATTCGGCGTCTTTTCCTTATAATTACATTAGATAATCTTATAATTCTATAGGGGAGTAAATTAAAACTCATTACACAAGGCCATTTTTGGGTATTCATTTAAAAATTTGACCAAGTCAAATATTATTTTAAGGTTTTGTTACTAAAACTATCAAATCAAGAGAGGTGTGTGTAATTTTTCAAATCTCATGGGAGCTCAATGAAATTGTCAGAAACCTCAGGGGAGGTTTCTGAAATTATCCCTAAATTTTAACGTAGAAATAAGGGCAAGAATGAAACTAGCATACAAAATATGGGTCTGAAAGGTTAATATTTGCATTAGATGCCAATAAAGTGGTAGAAATCAATTTGCCAACATTTATTGGGTTTTACCATGCATTTGGTTGGGGTAATGGGCCTCCACTATGAATTTTTAAAGGGGTTGATTCTGATTGATAATGTTTGATTGACAACTATCGGTATTGATTTATGGGAATGGAAGACCTAAAATTTTTCAAGTGTGATTATCAACTATGTTAGGGGATTTTGACCTCTGTAATCGGCGGATACTAGAAAAGCTCTCCACACTTCTTCTTTTCTCATCTTTCCTCTGATAGATCTGGAAAATCATTCTAAACACATCGGAGTATTTTGTAGAATTAGGGAAATTTCAAGCAATACTCTTTCTCTCTTTTCATCTTACAATGGATTTCACAGGATAGTTTGAATGTAGGGTACTTGAGAGTTGAGGGGCAATGAAGTTTAAAATACGCAATAAACTTTTAACAATTATAACCCAGCACTTTTGTTTTAATTTTTTTTAAGTAGGAAAAGAATGAAATTTAAGAAGTGGGAAAAGGGACAAGAGATTTGAATTCAAAATCCTCTAAATTCTAAGGTCTCAACTTTAGCCAATAACCCTGCATTTATATGACTTTCAAAAAAAAGCAAAAAAAAAAAAGAAGAAAATTTCGCCATTTTGGTACCTAAACATTTTCACTAAAGCCAATTTCGTCCTTTATGAATTATTTTAACGAATTTAGTATTTGAAGAAGTATTTACATCCAATGTAGACTTTTGACCACATTTTACTCAATCTGCTTGGACTTATAGGGGTATAGTTGTCACACTAGCCTAATCTTCTGCAATTAATGGATGAATAGATTAGAAAGATGATTGGAAGTAGCTTAATGTTTAAAATAAAGGGGTGAGCAACTAGTATTTGAAGCCATTAGGGCTCCTCACAATTTCTCAATTCTCTTTGCAAAGGAGCTACAGCAACATGCATCAGTGGAAGAGCTATTTCAATGGTGCATCAAGTTCAAGCAGCTGCCAACAATCAAATCATGGGGGTGAAGAAAGTAAAAAATTATTAGGGATGAAGAGAGTGAAGGTAGAACATTACAATGGAGATAAGGCAGTGTTTTGTGATTGTAATGAACTATGTTGAATAGCTACTTCATGGACATTGCAAATCCAGGAAGAAGATTCCACAGCTGCAATAATTTTAGGGTATTTTTTTGATTTTGTCAATATATTTTAGGGGATTTTTTTTTGTTTTGGCAATATAATCTGATAAATTGAGAATTTAGTAGTAATTTCTGATTTAGTTTCATTTGCTTTGCAATAATGAGCAATCTAATTTCTACACCTAATGGGGTATTACTATTCATTAAAGTCATCGAAGGCTTGCAAATACTTTTTGTGGTATGATCCACCAATGCCAGAGATGATGAAAAATATGATGGCAAAATTCTTGAAGGAACTAAGGAAAATTGAACAAGAGAACCATGTCATGAAGATTCAACTTGCAAGGTTGGAAGAAGAGAACAAGATGATGAAACATAAAATTTGAAAGCTAAAAGCTAGGAGCAAGTTGTTAGTTTTTGTTATCGTTTGCTGTGGTTGTTGGCAACGACAAAAGAGAACATGCTGTCACAAATTTGGGGCTCCAATTCTCCAAATGTTGGCTTAGATGAATTAGGGAAAGCTATATAGTTAGATTTAACCATTTGTTTACGAACTTGGAAGGTTGCTATTAAATAACCTTATTTTTGTTTGGTTATAGTGTGGTTATAAAGCACTGTAAACCATTTGATGTAGCAATTGCCTAAGTAATATATGCAATGGTTGGATAAATTGAGAAATCTAGACATATTTCAAGGTTGTGGCACTAGGTGTCTAAAAACAATTTGGCAGAATTTTGCCCATAAATTTGACATTCCCTTAACATAACCAAACCAAACAATCCCTGACAAATTTTGGGCAAAAAGAGACAATATGAAAACTTCATATAACTAGCACATTTCAGTCATCCAAAAGAGATCAATGCCCAGCTCATAAGAGTAGTTCATGTCTAGCCAACAAGAGACAAGTTAAGGTCACATAGCCTGACTTTTACAAAACAATGACCTAGTTCATTCCCTAAACACACCTCACAAGATTAGTACACTACTTTAATTATGATTGGAAGATCTATATTAAGGAGACTTCATTCCATAAACATCTACAACAAAAAGTTAAGCCTAAGTTGATCTTCATATGCAGCACCTCATCCTCCCAATATTGTTAAGCCCGCATCATCACTTTCATCTAACAACCTATGTACCTGCATAAACCAAATAAATACTTTAGGAAATAGACTAGACAATGAATTCAAGTTTGCTTAACAATTACATAAGCAAACTAACCATTTGTTTTCTGCTAGTCCCTTTCCCTTTTGAAGGAGGAAATAGACTATACACGGACATATCAGCTCTTCTCTTTCTCCAATCTCGAGCTTGAAAGGTGTCACACATTTGCGTATTATGTCAACTTGTCTTCCAAACTGAACACTTCATGACCTTTTAAAGCAAACTAGTATCAATTTCTTGTGGAGCTGAAGGCTGGATGTCTATCACTGCAGCATGTTCAATACCTACTTCTGAATTTTCACCCGAGACTGGGCAAACTTACAAGTAGTTGAGCAATATAATGGCAAAAATTAAATTAACTTCAATTAGAATAATTTCTGGACATATATAATGGCACAAACCTTCTTTTGGTGAAGACAAGGTACTAGCTTCTTGTTGGTGTCTTTCACTCCCTTTATCATTGTAGGCCTGATTTGCGTCTATTAAACAAAAAGTTGCAATTTTTGTTAGTGATAAGTTTAGGACCAAAATACCGAAATATTAGCAAGTAATCCTAACTACTAGCTATAGTAGTTGAGGGGTAGTCTTCATTTGAATTACTCTTCTTTGTCTTACTTAGTTATGGACAAGTTCTTTTGTTATGGCCCAAATTCTTGCAAAAGCTACATTTATTGGAGTTAGATGATAGTGCCCTGCCAGAGCAATAACCAAGGAGCTCATTGGCTAGAATGAACCATGGGCATTTTCTCATAGTGTGGCTTCTTCATGGCAGTTTGAGCATTTCATTTTCACAAGTCCTGTTCTAGGTAGTTTTGTTGCACCTACCAAATTGGGCCTTGGTTCATTAGGCTCCCGTCTCCGTAATTTCCTTGGCCTACTAGGAGTTTTAACTTCTTAGGAGACAACACAAAATCTTTTTTTTGACTAAACCCAAGCGTCCACTCACTGGTGCTATTGTTGGTTCGTATGCTTTCAAGTAGTTATTCCTTGAGTAGTATTGATGAACCAAGCTCTCGAGAGTCCCTCTAGTCAAGGAAATATAGCAAATAGCATGGTAGCAAGGCTAGCCAGTCAAGTCCTATCTTCTACACGTGCATGTTTGGTTCTTAACATCAACCACATGCTTTCTCCCATATGCATGTGTCAGTTCAAACTGATCTTCCTTGGACCATCGTGCAATATTTGAAGTAACTTCTTCTTTGGCTTTTTCAATATTTTTCTGAATTTTTGGACAGATCTTGTCATTTCTCTTCTTCATCAAGTCTCTTTTTGTTCTAAGCCGTTCCATTGGATAAATTCTGATTGTCTCAAGCATTCCTAGAATTGGCTTCTCCCTTGTATCCATAATGACCGAATTGAAGCTCTCACATAAATTGTTGATCAGAATGTCGCACTTGAGTGTGGACAGGAAGTGGGATCTTGACCAATAGTCGGGTGAAGTGTTATTTGTCAACCATTTCCATGCATATCATCATATTCCCTCAAGCTCTCTATTTGGTTCTGAAACCTTGTCATGTGTGATGGTCTAGCACAAGTCCAAAACCTCTGCTTCAATGCTTCACCCACATGCAACTTTTTGAAGTTGTTGTGAAGGTGCCTAATACAGTGTTTATGCTCAATATCTGGAAGCATCTCTTGAATTGCGGTCCCTAAACCCTAGTTTAAACAAAAATTAAATTAAATATTTAAATTAAATTAAATTAAAAATAAAAAATCAATTCAGCAAGTAACCATGTATTTCAGTTAACAAGCACTAGTGGAGTTTACATTTTGTTTGTCACTAATGAATGACCATTTTCTTTGGTCATAAATGGACAACTTACATTTCAAAAATTCACTAAACTATTTCTAAGACTTCTCGTTTTCAGCCTCTACTTCTGCATAAGCAATAGGATAAAGGCAATCATTTGGATCCATCCCTACAACTAGTAACAATACCCTGGGATGTGGGCCTCTTAAATGGTAGCCTTCCACATCAATCACAGACCGGCATACAAATTTAAATCCTCTTTTTAGTGCCTCAAAACAGATATATAGCCTTTGAAATCTCTCTCTCCCCGTGTCTTCATCTAACTCTATCTGCATATATACTGTGGAACTCGAATTACATTTTAGCAACTCATCACAATAATCCATAGCCTTTTGTATTGTTCTTTATAGCTTGCATGAGTTAAGATCTTTGCTTTCATTTATATCTTGGACATACATGGTATGGTGATGTGAATGTAAGCTTGCGTGGGTTAAGATCTTTACTTTCATGGATGTCTTGTACACCTATGGTATGGTGATGTGTACATTCAGTTCCGAATGGACCTTCTCCCTAAATTCTTCAACAGTCACTCTTTTTATTTGACCTTAAAAAATCTACATACTTTCTAGCCAGAAAACCTAAGATATCTCTCTCATTGTAAAATGTCCAACAACAAGTGTGCTCAAGTTCCATAGTCTTCATCACAAGGGGTTCATTACCTGATTCAACCTTAGAGGCAAACATCATCCATTCACAATTTTCAGCCTTGTATTTAACTCTCATCCGTGTAGCATCTTGTTTTACCCACTAAATATCCTTGCCCCATTTGACTGTGTATTGTCTACTGCTAACTTGAATAACTGTTTATCTTCAAAGATTTAACCAACATGAAATTTTGGATCTTCCATTTCAACTTCAGGCTAGGCTTGAATCTCACAAGACTAAGCATCTTAGGCTTCTTTTTCTTTCTACTATCTTCATCTGAGGAAGAGTGTCCGCTATTCAACTCATCTGAGACAAGTGAATCAGATTCTTTATGGATTGGAATATAATCTCCTTCATCCAGATGCAAGTTTCTCAAACTAGCAGGCTTGGGTCTAGCTTTTTTATTCTTAGCTGCAAGTGTTGGAATTTTCTATTTTTTAGGTTCCTTGCCCTAGCTCTTCCTTCCACTATCAGGTTGAATCTTTCCAATTCAACCACCTAACTCTTGCTTAGAAGCAACAACACAGCTATGGGATATCACATCTTCATCATCATAGCTAAATTCGTAATCACATAATGGAAGCTTTAACCTTGGGATGATTTTGAAAGGGCAGCATCATTCGCTTCATCATCATCATTTCCTCCAAGATCAACAGCCTCTATTTTTCCATTTTTTGCCTTCATATGCTCCATTTTTTGTCCACATAAATTGGCATGTCTTCGACGTTAGCTAAATCAACATTGTCAAAGGTTATATCCACATACAAACTATCTTTTTCTAATTGAATCTCCTCAGCATTTGCTACACTTGAACTCCTAGTATTGTTATTAACATCTCTTATATGGAATTCGTGGACAATATACACATCAACTTCTCCATTTGTTTTTGTCAAGCCACATAAATTGTAGCATCCTTACTATCTATTTGCCATAGTTTGAGCACATTATTTTCACAGGGCATTCTATATACCATCTTTGAATCATTTGGATAGCCCACAAGAGTGCAGAAGTCATGTAAAATTGATTTGCTAACTCTTATTGGAATAACTCCTTCAAATGTTTCTACGCTACCCCTACGTATGTCTCTTATGGATCTTTAACATAAACATCACCATAATGTAACCTCAAAGTAAAATAGTCCACATATTGGCCTGGTTTTTTTATTTCCAAAAAATACAAATATTCTTTTGTTTAAAAATAAAGAATCTTGGCCCCAACTATGTCTGACTTTTCATGAACATGAAAACTACAGCATAGTATAATTTAAAGGCAAAGGGACCACATCACAACTTACAAATAAACAAAGTTACTTTAAAAAATACTAAATTTCGCCATCATAGATTTATCATAGATTACAAAAATACGCATTTAATTTAAAAAATACCAAAATTTCACCATCATAAATCATAAACAAATAAAGTAAAATTGCAAAAGCACCATACCCAAAGTAAATGCTTTATCTTTTCCATGTGGAATTTATTAGTACTTTATTGTGCTTCACGCACACATACATAACCACAAAAGTTTATTCTCAACCAAACAAATTCAACTATGATCTTTCTTCTTTATATTTTATTATGTTTGATTAATAAATCCTTAAATAAATAGATACATTTTTCACATTTGCGTGCACACATACAGAAGCCCAAGTAGTGTTGACATGGAACAAGGTACCTTGGGCTCAAGGCTCCGTCATCCATATTAATGGATTTGTCCGCGAACTTATTTAGAGTTACAATATGTTTTGTTAGTTTTATTAGTATTTTTATTTATTTAAATTAGCAATGTTAGTATTTGTAATCGAGTCAATAAGGGATTGCATGAAGAACCAATTGAAAGAAAGACTTGGCATAGGAAACTGTTGACTATTCGGTGTTCGATCCGTACAAGCTTGCATCGGATTCTAGCGCTAGATTGCTGGCAAAGAGTAGCTTCGCTTCTGGACTGAATCCAATCCTCACATCTAATCCAGTCTTGGTTTGGACTGTGGATTCTTATGATAGTAGTGCCACTTGTTTTTATTCAATTAGGGGTTTTAGGGTTTAAATGTGTTTTTATTTTCTATTTAAGTTTAACTTATTGTAGCCTATATAAATAGGAATATTTAGAGCTTTTGTAATTTGACTATTATCGATATTATTGAAAAATAGCTCTCTTGAGTTGTATGGCTCTCCATGTTCCAAGGGTGTGCCCTTAAGTAAGATTTATTTGAAATCTTGTATAACATTTCTTACATGGAAAGTGTTCATATAACCTTTTTGCATTTGCAGGCTTCCACAAAGTGTCAAGTGTCCACGTTAATGTTGACATGGACAACTTATCCCTTAATTACATATTTTCTTTGCCTATCGATTGAGCAGCAACTCAAAAGGTTGCTCTATTTGGGAGACTATTTGTTTATTACTCCTTACCAATCTGAATATACGCACCAAAAGAATTCCATGATCAGGTATGTAATAGGAGGTTATGCCTTTAGAATTTAGAGATTCTAGGTTCTAATCCCCTCTTCCTCATTTTAACTTCTTAAATTTCACTATTCCCCTATTAAAAATATAATAGTAAAGAAAATGGAGGTTATGCACTAACTAAAAACTTCGGAGGGAGCTAAACATAACATAGCATAAATATGGGATAATTTCAGAAATCTCCCCTAAGGTTTGGACAATTTCACTAGCCTCCCCTGAAGTTTGCAAAATTACACAAACCTCCCCTGAGTTTAAGGTTTCGATAACAAAATTGGTCCAATTAGAAAAAATAACATTAAAAAAGTACTTTGAAGAGAGAGATAAAACTTTTATTACATAAATACCCCTTATGCATGTATATAAGTTGTATTAGTAAAAGAATAAAAATAATTAAAAGTTAGAAACAATTAATACACACATTTTACCATGCAAACGTTCACATTTAATAAATTAAACAACACAAATAAGCAACAAAACTACACTAATAATCACAAGATTCAGTAAAACAGGCCAGTCATTTGATCTGCATTCTTTTCTAAATAATATAGTTTAGTAATAGAGTTAGATTACTGTTCAATCTGTGATGTAAATTGGTGTAGGGAGCCTCCAATCTTTGTGTAAACTCAACAACTTATCAATAAAAGTATGAAGCATACAATAAAAAAAAAACTAGTCATTTCTTTTGACATTATATTTGCTATGATTCTTGTAATTTTGAACAAAAAATTTTTGAATTTTGCCTTTCTTTTCCCTTCTTTCTCTATTATTTCCACGAAATTACTTTACAACTGTCATAACTTTAAGAGTTGCGAAAAAAAATATTCTTATAAACAACCTTCTTTTGCCATGTATTTTTCTCTTCTACCAAAACTCTTCTTCTCACATTGTGTACAAGTGATTTCTAGTCATTGTTAAATTCTATCAGTCACAAAATAACGTCATTAGGTATATCAATTGATGTTATTTTGTAATCACAAATCATCATTCATCATTAAAGAAAATTCCAACAGTTATTTTAGTTAATTAATTGCTAATAGTTAATTAGTACTCTAATTATTTAATCGTTAGATATCAGTAAAGGAGAAATAAGAGAAAAGAAAGGCAAAATTTGAGAATTTTTTCTATTGAAGATCACAAGAATCATAGCAAACATCATGTCAAAAGAGATGATTAGTGTGTTTTGCTGAATGTTGTGATCACTAGTATAGTTTTGTTGCTTATTTGTATTGTCTAATTTATTAAATATGAACTTTTTGAATAGTGAAATATGTGTATTAATTGTTTCTAACTTTTAATTATTTTCATTATTTTACTAATACAACTTATATACATGCATATGTAGTATTTATGGAATAAAAGTTTCATCTCTCTTCTTAAAGTACTTTTTGAATGTTATTTTTTCTAATTATACTAATTTTGTTATCAAAACCTTAATTTTAGGGGATGTTTGTGTAATTTTGCAAACTTTAGAAGAGGTTAGTGAAATTGGTAGAAACCTCAGGGAAGGTTTCTGAAATTATCCCCATAAATATAGGGGCACTAATATGGTTCACCCGATGGAATATGTCGGACTTTCAGCGAGAAGCACGCACATATTGATAATGCACCTTATTCCTCGTATCGTGATCCTTAAGCTTAGCTACATTCCCCTAATTAAACAAAGATAGAATCAACCTCTAATATAAACAACGCAACCAAGCAAACCCATAAATTTCTTCATAATCATGAAACTTCGTATAAATACTACATTTGGGGGTGATGATTATGATGGGGACACCACATTTATCCATACAAGTGAAACAACTAGAGAAACAGAAGAAGAACTAGAAGAGGACATTTATGATGATGATGAGGAAACTCATGTTGAAGGAAACCATGGTGATTACAATGATGAAGAGCAGCCTGTGTGGACTTTTCGAGCTGTTTATCTGGGATCATTATCATGCTTATTTTCATTTGTTCTGAACAAGTTTTTTCTATATCAGACTGCTCAATGCATCATGTCCATGGTAACAATTGTAGCCATTTTGTACCCTATGGGATATGCTATGGCTAAATTCATGCCTAAAAGAAGGGTTTATTTGCGCACTTTTGGGTTGGAATTTTCTTTAAATCCTGGCCCTTTTGATACTAGAGAATTTGTGTTAATGTGCATTTTAGCTAATACTGGTGCTGCCTATGGTGGTATAACTTCTCATTCTGTCCATAATCGTGGACTTTAGCGTGTCTTTGTTTCATTGATTTAGTTTTTCTTAGTTAATGACTAAGGATAGATCGACACCCTTGCTATATTAGCCTTGAAATTGTGTATACTATTGGTTATTAGAGCAAATAAATTTGTTGCATCTCAATTTGTAGTCAATTCATATTTGGAAGGTGTTTCTTGTTAATTTTATCATGATTAGTGTTTAATTAATTAATTCGACCATCATGCTCTTGAAGTTTAATCACTCGACAATAGTTATTTTGTCTTTTTTTTTGTACTTTTTAATTGCCTTTTCAAGAAGAAGTTCGATTATATGGGGTAATATTTAAGTGGGTAATAGGAATTCTGATTAAGTATAAGAAACCTCTCCCAAAGATTTTGTCAATTCTACTTAGGGCTCATTTGATAAGACCAAAATTTACGAAAGCATGTATGATAGTATGTTATATGTATAAGAGTTATAGCATTGTAGTCAATTCAGAAAATGTAGTGAAAAATTTTCACTTAAGAGTTTATACACAAATTAAGCAATAGTTAATATATTAAGTGGTAAAGGCATTTCTATTATCAAACATGTTGAATTCAAAAGGTTCTGAATGAATCAATTTTCAGCATTAAGTAAAGTTATCAAACAAGCTATTAGTGTTTTTAAACTTTTAAAAATCTCATCTACATCCCTGAATTGAAGTTTTTTGTATCATGTTTAGCCCCTAGAAGAAAAAGCAAGGTTACAAATTTAGTTAAGTGGAGAGAACATATTTTCCTTTCAACATTGCCCTTTTTGTTATTTTACATCCTAATTCAGTACCAAAAGTCATATTAGGATGAATAAAATTTTTTAAAACTAAAAACAAATTGTGTATGAGTTGCTATTGTAATGCAACCAATTTAGCAGTAACAACTATCAACCACGTTATTGTTGCATAGAAACAAATACTCATGGTGTTGGGATTATATATAATTAACAGGAGTTGGGAGTCAAAAATAATTGAAACATTAATGAGAAAATTTTGGAAACAAAATTAAGAATCGGAAAGCACAAGTATGTCCTAATTAAGTTTAAAAGAAAGGTCATACAATTCACCAATATCTTGCAACATTCAAATGAAATTGTGGCTCTAATTGCACGGTTACAATCAAAATTTTCTTTAAGTAAAAACATAATAAAAAGTCTTATGTTTGATATGAAAAATGCATACTTTCCAGTAATGTCAAGAAAATAAAATAATTAAAATGAATAGCCTAAACTAATGTGGTAGGTAGATTCATGTCATAAAATTATAGTATCAAATATACATGCTCCCAAATTGGTGCTAAAGATTTTATTCCACTTTCTTTAAAGATATGGTTTTACCAAAAAAAAGATCAAGAAAACAAACATACCAAACTTTTTTGTCTGAGAAAATATTCCCCATATAATTATCAATTGGTGTCTTGTGATGCTAACTTTAGGTGACAAAGGAGGTAAGTGATTTTTTTGAAAAGTTCATGGGTGCAAAATGATATTACCAAAAACCATAAGAGTGGTTTATGAAATTATCATATCTGATTAAGATGGCCTTTAAAAAATTTTTGTATTCTTTGGTGGCCTTAAAATGTTTACTTAAACATAAATGAAAACCTAAAAACATGAATGAACTACTATTATTGAAGTTTGAAGTAGCCCATGCATCAACAACTTTACATATACTAGTGTCAGCTGACTTTATTGAGGATCCAAGTTCTTTGCAATTGCACCATGCATCTAACTACTTGAATTAGGATAGCTTGGTCTGATTTGATATGAATTTTATATTAGCAGTTTAGATCTGGCCAAGCTGAACTGGTTCAATTCCACTTGTTTAACACCCTCTACAATTGCACGTATAACTGTACCCGCCGTAGTCTTTTGTTTGAGGATTGAGACTGGCATGCTCTATGTGTACTGGTGTCAATGACTTCATTTAGTATTGAGACTGATCACTCGAATTTGGGAGCTGTTAGAATTTTAATTCTTAGTTTTTTGCCAAATGTGATTTCGATTTTTTTTATTTTGTTGATGAATTCTTGGTTCTTCTTTGTTGAATGATGGAAGTTCGAATGTTCGAGTAGTACCACAATTGGAGGGCATAACTAATCATAGGAAAAAAAATCAATTTTAGTCCCCAATGTTCAACCCCTATACAATTTTAATTCTTAAAATTTTGGCAAAAGTAAATCTAGTCACCAACGTTTAGCACATATGCAGTTTTAGTCCCTAAAATTTTGGCAAGATCAAATATGATCCCAAGTGTGTCCAATTTAAAGTAGCTTTGGGACATTTGAAAATGTTTTCCCAATTACTAATGAAATTTAGTTACGTCTAGTCATATGTTTGTTAAATTAAATTTCAAAATAAATAAACAAAATAGTAGCTAGCTTTAAACAATAAAATTGAGAACTAATAATTTACTTGCTAACTAATTAACTACTAAAAAGAAGGACAATTTTAAACTATAATATTTAAACTAGTTGAACCACCCAGTTCATCAATCCAAAACTCATTTTCACTTTTGATCTTCAATGCCCCAAGAAAAAAATCATAATACTTAATTACTGCATAGGTTAACAAATTTCCTTTTTTTTTTGTTTCTTGGTTAATTAGTTACTAACGTACCATCATGTGAGTTATTCTTATTGTTCAAGGTTGCTTGTTATTTTGCTTCTTTTTTAAGAAGTTTAATTCAACAAGCATGTGATTGCACATGATTGATTCTGTAAATATTTGAGAAAATCCGTCAATTGTCCTAAGTCTACTTCAAATTAGTAATAATAGGGACCAAATTTTTTTTGGTCAAAATTTTAAGAACTCAAATTGCATTAGGTACCAAATATTAGGGGACTAGATTTATTTCTAGTAAGACTTTAGAACTAAATTTGCATAAATGCCAAACATTAAGGACCAAAGCTACATTTCTCCTTATATTGATTAGGAGTTTTACATTATATTCAAACTTCTGCTACTGCAAGTGCACAGGCCGTACACAATTATGGGGAATATTTAAGTATTAATCTCACAACGAAAAATGATCAACTACCAACCCTATTCGAATTCCTGTATTATTTAGGTTAACATCAACAAGAAGACAATAACACTATACTAAGAACCATAAATAAACAAAGATACAAACACAAGAAAATCTCCTAGGTTTGGTTTTCTCTCAAACATTATTAGATAAATGATCCGATTATCACAATTTATCACCTTGGTTAAGCATGGTACAATTTCCTAATGTATGTGAAATTTACTCTTATAGTGAATCAACTATACTTATAACTAATCCATATCTACTCTTATTGATAGGAGCTTTTTACTCATTACAAATTTTAAAATCTTATTACCCTATTTCTGCAAGTGCACGGTTCGTTTATTGAGTATAGGGATATTAGGTGTTGATCCCACAGGGACTTAGAATGTGGTAATCACTTGATTTTAATTACTTACTTTATTATCTAGACAATTAAAGTTAAAGAAGTAAAAACAAAGAAAGTTAATTAGGTGGTAAAACCAGCCATAGGACATGTTAGTTTAGGCAATATAACCGACCATAGTACATAAGCAATAAATATAATACCAGTCATTAGGTGGTAAAAAACCAACCATATAGGCGGTATGTTGCAAGAAAGTAAATGAAAGTAAAGATAAGTTAGATTAGAATTGCATAGAGATTAAATGTGAGAGTCTTAGCGATTAGAATTCCTTGTTATGTCAAGATTAAAAGTTAGTTAAGATGATTATACTTATGCTTCCATGAATTGTCAAGGAATAACTTTCAAATGTATGTCCTTGCTTTCGCTAATGGATATTTTTTAGAGAAATTGCCTTGGCTAATTCCTCTAGAATGCTTTCACCAATTTCATTAACTCCTTGAATCATCCTTCACCTATGTTCATAGAGAAAAGGTAAGAAACAAGTTAAATAAGTTCAATGAAGTTATTATATGAATCCAACCTACCATTATTCACTACTTTCGTGAGAATAAGGCTAATGTTTAAGAACTTAGATCTGTTTCAAGGCAACTTTTATTGCTCAACAATTATCAAATCATTCATAGTTGATGGACAAACAATTATAAAGCATAAGCTCAAATTCTCAAACTAACAAATCATGGAAAAGCATAATCATTCCCTAACTACTTTAAATCAAAACTATAACAAGTTCATCTTCACCCTAGGATATAAAAAAGTTTAACTAGACATCATGTTAAGAACATCTAAGCATGAAACAAACTTGCAACAAAGTATGACAAATAAGAATAAGAGACAAGTTTAGAAAGAAGAATTCTTATTCAATATCTTGATGGTTGAATTCTTGAATTTCTTCACAAGTTGATTTCTCAAATAACTTTGGTACAAGAGTGTTTTCACCTTTCTCTGAAAGCTCTTAACCTAAGAAAGGAACTCTCAATATGAAGCTAGAGCTAAACTACTTCTACCTCTACTTCTACTCTATTCTACTTCACACTACAAGGTGCTAAAAGATGATCAAATGAATGAGATACAAGGGTATTCATAGATGTTTTTGGATGAGAAAATGTGCTCATAATGTGGTCACAAAGTTGTTCTTCACTTTTCCAATTCAAGTTTAACTGATTCCAGCCAGATTTTATCAGAAAAATTGGTTCACAAGGCAGTGTGAAATGAGTGCAAGTTGCAGAATCAACTTGCAGAAGCTTCTTAGAGATCCACAAGGTGGATCCGCGAGGTATACCTCCTGGATCGCCTCGTGGTTCTTCATGTTCTTAAGTTTTGCATTTTTTGCTCAAATTTCAACTTTGCTCTATTTTAGGACCAAATTCAACAACAAATTTCTTGCTGATGGAAGCCGAATTAGCTCTTGCACAAAACAAGAAAGTCGTAGCTTTTTGAATTAGCATTCCAATATCCCTGTAGGCTGACAAATGACCAAAATTAGGATTACATTAATCATCTTATTTGGATCTCTGTAGGCTGACCAATGACCAAAATACCCCTGACAGGTTGATGCTCTGTTTCCGCTTTTGATAGAAATTTTGCATGACTATATTTCAGATTTTTTATCAGGAAAACCAATGAATTGGGTTACAATGTCTTCACAAGAATTCTAGATCTATGTGTTAGCTTCAAATTGGCTCAAGAATCATCTCAATCTGATACTTTTATCTCAAGATATAACCAAAATACCAAGGTGTCTCAAAGCTGTCAAACTTCTCTTAATTTGAATTAATTCATAAGATAGCAAAACCTACAAAAACAATACTAATATGCATATTAACCCGCACTTTTGCATCTTTTGATTAAAAAACACTACTTTATTAAAAGTAACTTATAAAGGAATTCAATTCTTCCATTTAACTTAAAATACACCAAAAACTTACTCTAAAACCTAACTAGAAATAGGTAAAATAAATGCAAACCACTTATGGTTATGAAATTAGCTATATGCTCATTAGTTTCTGCAAAATTACATATTAAAAAACCAAAGGTCCTCCTTTAGGCTCGTTAGTATTAAACTCCAACTCTTGTTGATAATTTAACACCTTCACATAATCACAATTAATGGCAAGTTAATTATGATTTACAAACAAAAGTGTTAAATACTTGTCCAAAGAATAAACACAATAACCAAATTCATTTCATCCAACAAAGAAGAGATTAAACCTTCCTAGGTATGAAACTTTAGAACAACATAATGAAGTTAAAGAAAAGACCACACTTGTATTATAGCCAACAAGAATCAAATACAAGAAGAAAGTGATAGGAGAGAGGTCACCCTTGTCACATGAGTTCAAACTCTCCATCTTTGTTTCTTAGCTCTTCATCCAAATCTAGTACACGTACAAGAATGGATAAAAACTATACTAACCAATTCTACTCCTAAACTAATTAGTAGGAACTTGTAGTTTAAGAGCTACATTTTTATTATTTTTCTTCACTCCAAGCTCCCAAACTGAGCTCCTAAATTAGCAGAACAATCCCCTATTTATAGAGAATTTTTCAAATGTCTTGTATTTTTCTTCTTCAAGGAAAAAGAACATCTTTTTCCAAATGTGAACATTTGACAAAAGAGGAAAAAGTTGCTAAAATTTGAATCCAAATGATGAAAGTTGCTTAATGATGTTGAAAGATGATGTCTTGAGCTTCGTTCTAGCCATCAAAGTGTTTTTTCAAACTTTCAAACACAAGCAAGGAATAATGACTCAAGAAGGATCAAGTTGCACAAGTTACATTGTACTACTACTTTTTGACTGAGGAACCAGCCCTAGAACCGGCCATGCAAAGAGATACCATGGCTTGTTGTTTCTTGCTCTATTTTCGCAACCCTTCTAATTAGTAACAAGCTCAATAACCAGTTCTGGATTTGAAGCCAACTAACTCTATGAACTAGGCCGAATCGACTTTTGTACAAAACATAAAAATTGTAGTCCCTTGATTTAGCTTTGTAATGGCACAAGATGAAGTCATTTGGAGGTCCAAATGCTGAAATATTCCTAAAATACTAAGAACTGGTCAGAAGAGCATTGCAGTAGAAATGTACTTGAGTACTTCAGATATTTGGCTATGAAAATGTAAGAATTGGACTTTGATGTTTCATAACAATTGTAGAGCATCATTTCAGCTTCAAAATAAATCAAGAATCATCTCAATCTGATTTCTGTAACTCAAGTTATAGCCAAAAAGCCGAAATGTGTTTTTTCCACTCATCCCTTTCCTTCTTGTTTCTATATTCATTTCTTTATCCTTGGATCCTTTTACACTTAATATTACTTCAAATCATCAAAAATTCTTCCAATACTCCATGTGCAACTCCATTTGATGATTCAAATATTAAAGCATACAAAAACATAAAATTTTCTCCACTAAGCACCATAAAAATGCAACTATTTCATTTATACCACAAAATGCAACTTTTGACTAGAAATTTAAATTTTTAATTCTAAATTAACAAAAAAATACACTAAAACACACATACTTAATCACGCAAAAGTACGTAAAACGAATACCTATCAAACTTCCCTACAATTAAATCATTACTTGTCCTCAAACAATAAAAACTACAATCCTAAACAATGTTCCAAAAGTTTGATATAATACATATGCACATTTCAAATTCATTTCCTCAAAACCATGTAAATAACTATTATGCAATAATTTACTTCATCCCAAGTACTCATAATATCAAACAAAGGAAAGATGATTATACCATAATTTGAACATATCATCTTAATTTCTCATTCTAACCCAATTTCACAAGTCAAATAACTTACAAAATCAATAATATGCTTCCTAAACTTATGATAATCTTTTTCCCAAACTCAAAAAATGGATTTGTTCATCTTAAATAATAACTCAAATCATGAAGTTGCCTTTTGATGCAAAAATTGATATTTTTAGATGAAGATCCACAGTTATTCAACATTCCACCCATTCAAGTTGCTTCTCCTAGTCTTAATTCAGGTACTTTTTTATGCGAAAGTCGACATTTTTAGATAAAATCTCTTGATTACTAAGCACATGAACTATTAGAGTAGAACTATAACCTTTATTCACTTCTTTTTCTTTTTCTTCTTTTTTCTGTCACTTTTTTCTTTTTCTTTTGAAAGAAAGTACAAATTCTCTCTTTGTAAATTCATATAGAAATAACTATAGGCAAAGTATTACACTTATGACCAAGTTTATCACTAAACTATGTAAAATCAAGTAAAGATAGGAATTTTGAAATAAATATGCAAAAAAATCAGGCATAATTTTCTCTATTTTATAAGATATGCTTTCTTAATAAGCAAAAACTCCTAATCACATATAGCTAGTTTCAAGTTAATTGAGGAATGAAATTTTTAATAAACATGTACGTAATTCAACAAGTAATAGAATTTGAATACTAATGACTTTGGAACTTATTACCTTTGTACCAAATTGAAAAGGTTTGAAAATATTTTAAGCTATTGTGCAAAATTGAAAAAAATTTCAGCAGAGTCTCCCTTTGTAACTGGATGAAACTCTTTGCCAACTAACCCAATTTTGAAACATTTCAAAGCACAAGAAATATTTTCAAGTCAAGCTCAAACAATTTCAACAAAAATCAATCACTACAAAGCATATATAATCTCAATTCTCCCTCCTTCTCACACTTAAAACACACATTGTCCTCTATATATAAGAAGGAAAATCAGAAATAGAAAGAGACACTCCTCTAGGTAGCGATTGATAGCATACAAGCATGAAGTTCATGAGCCATTAATCCAAAATCTACTAAATCCAAGTTGCGAACTTCCTAAGTTCCATGGGTAACCATTAGTAAGAAAAATTTAAAAGTAAAAATTGAAAATAAACTACAAAAGTTCTAGAAGAGTAACAAAGCAAAAGCAAACAAATGAACAAGAGTCGTCAGTGCTCCATCTCCTCCATGATCATCTCCATTGTACCTACATAAGATAGAAAATAAAATTATAAGGTACATTTTAACTTAACAAGTCCTCCAATGATACAAATATGCATATAAATTTCTCTCAAAACACTAAAAATATCACATATAAGACATATAACCAAATGTAGTTATTTTAAAAGAATCATCATTTCACAAAGAGACACTAAAGAGTAAAAATGGAACCAAGTCAAACATTTCCCAAATTTATTAAACAACTAAGAACATTCATAGGGTCCAATTGTGTCTATTTATGTCCACAAACATCAATAAGCATCATCACATATCAAACATTTGACAATGATCAACAATTTAGGAAATTGGCAAAGTAAAAAATTCAACTTCTTCAACAAATTTTCTAATCAATCATATTTAACATTCTTATATATGCTAATGAGATCAATGAAGTCTAAAAACTTCAACAAGAAGTATTATACAATCACCATTGCAATTTTGATTAAAATTCTAGAAATGCAACAATGGTGAAATTTAAACTACGGAGTTGAGTTTAAAAAGGTTACCTCTAATCTGTAGAGTGATGCTAGGAGTTGTTATTGATGCAAAAAACCCCAAGAAATTACTTCAAAAACCACGACAACCTCAATATATTTAGGTTTCCACTCAAAAAGTGGCCTTAGATTCTTAGAGCAAAAATCCCACCAAAACATTATTTTTGATGCATGAAAATCAAGGGGTGTTGCTCTCTAGCATGTTTAAAATAATTCTATAGTGATTTTTAGTGAGAAAAACTAGTTAAATTGGAGATTTGAAGAGATGATGTGAAGAGGAGGTGCAGGTGTGTGAAATTGGGAAGAAAAGAATGAAGAACAAGTATCTCATGGGTCTTCATTTTTTATTTTGCAGAAGTGACAGGATCCACAAACAGATCCAAATATGCAGTCCCCAAATCTATCTCACGTTTCTTCTACCCCATTTATGCTCATGAGATAAAATGGGGTTTTTTTTTTGGTTCTTACACTGGTTTTTCAGGCAGTTTTATTTTTAGAAGCTCAATTCATTTCAAAAATCTTCAATGCTCAAACTTTACTCTTTCAAACTTCTTTTAAATGCAAAGTTGCATTTCAAAATTCACTCTTCAATCCAAAAACTTATTCAAATACAAAGAAAACATACTCATTTCTATGAATCTAGAATAAGAAACTTAAAGGTACCAAAATGAGCATGAAACTATCCATTTTCGCCGCTCCACTTTAAAGTGCATTTTGCTATTTTCTTGAATTTCTACAAAACAAACATGACAAATGTACTTTAAAACACACAAGAAACTTGGAAATATACTAAAATGAAATGAAACCGAGAAAATATTGGTTTGCCTTCCAACAAGCGCATTTATTTAAAATCGTTAGCTCAACTTTTGATCTCTTGGTAAAGACGGCTTTGTTAATGAGCAGTCCACTAACTTAGGTCACGTGGATCAATAAAAAATGGCTTAATAGCAAAAGCCACAAACATTAAAGATGTAATAAAAGGAAGTGACTTACCCATCCTAAGTGCTTCATATATATTACTTTGAATGTGTGTCACTTAAGAACTCACCAAAAGAGATGCTGCGAGGATTTCTTGGACAATAATGCCTTTGGAATCTATATTTTCGACACACTCCTCAAGAGGAGTTGAATGTGAGTCCCTTAATGCTCACCTCATGAGATTCAAAGTTAGTTCTAAATGTATTATCATATGAAATGGACACTTTTTCATTGGAACACAAATTAGATTCATCATTTTCATCAAAATACAATCTACTTTCACATACAACATTCCCACTGCTCAAGTTAGGGTCATTTTGTATATCATTAGAAGAAATAATTTCACACAAAGTTTGCAATTGGTTTTGTATTCTACCAGACTGTGAAGCAATATCCTAGCAAAGTGGTCAAATATCACATTATCTAGCTTTTCAATAGCTAATTCCCGAGGTTGTCTAGGTCTATTAGCTTTTCTATCAATAGCTAATTTCCATGATGATTCAAATTTATGTTGGACACATTCGCATTGAAAATCATCATAAAAATATGAAGAATCACTATGTGGACATTGATTATTCCACTGATAATCATGAGAGCCATCCAACTAGGGTTATATTGATCAAAAATAGAATTATAATGCCCACCATAGTAATCTATATTTTGCACTTGCATTCATTCATAAGTTGCATGATATCCTCCACACAAGTTACAAATCACACAATTAGAACTAAAAGCATTAATAGTCATCTTTTGTTATATGAAATGCATGATATTATCCAATTTAGCATTTAACATCAAATGATCAATTTAAGCATTCCAAACTCTCACACCATCTCCAAATGACATGTCTTCAGGCATTCTTGAGCCACCTCTATTTTAGAGTAGTGACAATCGTAGAGATTCATTACCAAACTTTCTTCTCTCAAGTCTTGTCTATCCATGTTTACCATCTTTCTTGAGTCTTTAAACTTGCTTTCAAACCAACTCAAAAGCAAATTTGGTCAAGAAGAATAGGTGAATAGATACCAACAAAACACAAAAAACACACAAGACTCAATAATCGCACAACCGACTCGACTTAGACAAAACATCAAACACAACAAATGCAATAAATAGAATTAAAATGCCTAAATGAATAAAGTCATTCTTAATATCTATATTGAGTCAAATCTTTCCCTAGAAATGGTGCTAAAAACTTGATGAGTTTTAAATTACACTCAAACTTCTACCAACACAAGTGCACAAGTCGTACATAAGTATAGGGAATATTCAAGTGTCGATCCTACAAGGAAAGATGATCAACTACGTATGCTATTCAAATTTCTTTATTATCTAGTATAACATTAACAACAAGATAATCAAACTATACTAAGAACCATAAATAAACAAAGATACAAACAAAAGAAAAACTCCAAGCTTTGGTTTTCTTTCTAACATTGCTAGATAAATGACCGAATTATCGTAATTTATCACCTTGGTTAAGCATGGCATAATATCCTAATGTATGTGAAACATACTCTCATAGTGAATCAACTATACTTATAACTAATCCATATCTACTCTTGTGGTTATGAAATTACCTATAAGCTCATTAGTTTTTGTGAAATTACATATTAAAAATCCACAAAGTTGATTTTCTATTGTTATGAATGAACTCCGTAAGTTTAATATTTCCTTAAACTAGTATTAAATACCAACTCTCGTTGATCATCTAACATCTTTAAGTAATTACAATTAATCATCAATTAATAAACAGAAGTGCTAAAGACTTGCTCAAAGTATAAACACAACAACGAAGTCCATTTCATCCAACAAAGAAGAACTTAAACCTACCTAGGCATGAAACTTTAGAACAACATAATGATAGTTAAAGAAAAGACCACACTTGTATTATAGCCAAACAAGAAATTAAATACAATAAGAAAGTGAAAAGAGAGAGGTTAGCCTTGTCACATGAGTTCCAACTCTTCATTTTTGTTCCTTAACTTTTCATCCAATTTTAGTACAAGTACAAGAATGGATAAAAACTATACTAACATATTTTACTCCTAAACTAATTATCAGGAGCTTATAGCTTAAGAGCTACTCTTTTAGTATTTTTCTTCTCTCTAAGCTCCCAAACTCAGGTCCCAAATGATGAGAACAAGCCCTCATTTGTAGAGAATTTTTCAAAACTTCTTACTTGTGTCTTTCTTCTTCAAGACAAAAGAAGGCCTTTTTCCAAATGTCAAGAACCCCAAAAAGTCAAGAAAAGTTGCTAAAAGTCAAATCCAAAAGAGAAGCCATGCAAAGAGACACTTTGATGCCTAGAACAAAGCTCAAGACATTCGGAAAAAGACCTTCTTTTGTCTTTTTCCTTAGAACCGGCCATGCAATGAGAAACCATGGTTGGTTGTTTCTTGCTCTATTTTCATAACCCTTCTGATCAGTAGCAGGCAGTAACTACCGCCAGATTTGAAGCCAAATAAATCCACAAAGAAGGCCGAATTAGCTTTTGCACAAAACATAAAATTTGTAACCCTTGATTTAGCTTCCAATGGCAAAAGAATCAGGTCATTTGGATGTCTGGATGCTAAAATATGCCCAAAATACTAAGGACTAGTCAGAAGAGCATCACAGTAGAAATGTATTTGAGTACTTCAAATATTTGGCTATGAATGTGTGAGACGTTCATAAGAATTGTAGAGTGTCATCTCAACTTTAAACTGAATTAAAAATCATTTTAATCTGATCTTGTAGCTCAAGTTATAGTCAAAAGACCCAAATGTGTTGTTTCCACTCATCTTTTGCCTCATTGTTTCTACATTCATTTCTTCATCCTTTGATCCTTTTGCACTTCACGTCACTTAGAATAATTAAGAATTGTTCCAATTCTTCGTGTGTAACTCCATCTGATGATTCAAACTTTGAAACTTATAAAAACATGAAATTTTTTTCTTTTAGTATCATACACTAAATGTAACATGAAATTCTTTTAGTATAAAAAATGTAACTTCCTCATTTATACCTTAAAATGTAACTTTTGACTAGAAACCTAAACATTTTACTCTAAATTAACAAAAAATACACTAAAACACACATATTTAACCACACAAAAGTACGCAAATTAAACACTTATCATTTACCCCACCAGAAGTTAGTCATCATTGATTAAATGTCCGACAATGAGAAATCTAGAAACTTGAAAGATGATGTTGAATATCTTGGAATAGCTTGAACCATGGCCTTCAACATTATTTTTTTCTTGGCTTCAATAGTCATTTCTCTCATTCCGACGAAATTTTTGCCAAGTTCTATCCCAAATTGACACAAATACTTCAATTTTCTAGCGACCCATAATTGTGAGAAGACCATTTGTCGTGCACTGGAAATCTGTTGGTATTGAGAAATTTAGTGATGCTATGCCTTACTGATGAAGCAGCGTTGCTACTAAAGACAATGGCAAGTGTTTTTTTTAAGTGACTTGAAGTAGCTTTGTATAATTGTGTGTTGGTGTATTTTAATAAAATCTTAATTTTTCCTTGACCAAATCTTTACAAGGAGTTATAATAATTTATTTGGGATTTATGGGAATTATAATGTTGGGAGTTACAATACATTTTGAATGGAGTTATTATACAATTATTTGGAATAGTAGTTACAAATATATTATTTGGTCAAATGATTATTGAGTCTTTATAAGCCATTCAAATATGAATCAATTTTTAGGTTACAAATTCTACAAATTAGCTACAATTTAATATGCAAAAATTGTTATACATTGAACTTGGACATTCAACCTATTTTCAAAAGATTTTTTTAGCTTATAAATAGTGAAGCCCTTTGGAGAATTTCATATATACACTCCTCTCAACAAAAGATTATTAAAAATATTATTTTTCCCTACACTCATTTCTTTCTTCCTCATTCTGATTTTCTTTGGGCAAAATAAGATATTGGGAAGCTTCTACTTCTCTTGGTTGTGCAGATCAAAGGGAAGCAACAACCATAGAGTTGGGCTGTTGTATCTTGGAGGCGCGCGGCACGCTAGACCTTCTGCATCGGTTAAAAAAAATACCGTAAGGGCGCATATCATCTTAAAAAGGGCGTTCTATGCGCCTCAATCCTACAGAACTTCTTAGTAGCTGTCAAATTCAAGGTGGTTAGATTGATGATCAGAAATTGTTGGTGTACTCTCCTCCAATAATTTTAAGACCTAATCTGTGCCTTAACCCATGTCAAATTAACTTTTGATGGTACAAATTATTTGCATTTATTAATGCAATATTGAGGTATGAGATTTTTATTAATTTTTCGTTAAATTTTATTAGAGAAATTACTATTACTTATATGATTATTTTGGTCTAGAACCAACAACATGTAATAAAGCTTCTGTTATGAACTTCCTGAAGAGTTGCTTTGTCGAAGAATTAAAGTGTATCATTTGTAAATAATAGATGTGAGAGCTTTGGACCATTGTGCCCTACTTAGATTTCGGAAATATTATGACAAAGTTTAGCTTCTTGAAATAATCAAGAAATGGCCTCTGTACAAGTTCAAAATAAGTAGGGGGAAATCAAATCTCCTTGCCAAATGCAACGTTAAGGATGGACAAAGCCAATTTGAATATTTGATTATCATTAAGTAATACAACTAGGAGATAGTGGAAATGTAATGAAAAACAAGATTGAAATGAGATGAAAATTCCAAAGCAAACTTCGTGTCTCTCAAAAAAGGCCATTCAACCCTGTCAAAAGTTTTGCCCTAGTCTAACTTAATATGCATGGAATCTTTTTTTTTTATATATATAAAGGAAAGCATGGTTCCCTTAATCTTAAGAGAATTATTTACCTCATAGACAATGAAAATGTGCTTAATAATAAGATATTGATTTACCTTCTATGCAACTAGAATATTAAAATATAGACTTTTTGGGTTCAAAATCCCCTTGCTACTTCCTGTTTCTTAAATCTCACCCTTTCTCTACTAGAAAATAATTCTACGAAAAAACCAAAATGTTATGAGTTAACGAAAACATATTGGAAAGGTTAAAAGAATGACCAAAAAAAAGGAGAAGATAAAAGAAAAAGAAAAAAAGAAAAAATTAGAAAGGTGAAAGGATTTTTTTAAAAAACTCTAATAAGCCTATAACTATAACATTAAATCCCTTACAACATTACAAAAACTAATAGAAGTAGGAAGAAATTGAAAAATATTGTATAAAAACTACCACTTCAGAATAAGAAGCTAAAATATATAGATCGGGGGCCTCTGTAATTGGCAGCGGCAATTGTATGGTGTAATGTAGGCACCATAATTTTTTTTAAAAAAGAATGTAGGCACTAGAATGACAAAAGTAGACACTAAAATAACAAATATGGACACTAAAACAATAACATGCAAAAACACAATAAATTTTTTTCTCTTGTTGAAATTTGTGCCTCAATTTAATTCTAATCATCTAATTTCAAGTTGATCCATCTCCAACCATGAATTGCTTTTTGCAATTTATATTATGATTGTAGAGGTCTCTCATCCAAAATATACTAATACTGACACCAAGCATATTGAATGTGCCTAACCATAGTTATTAAATTCGATTATTGAACCGTTTGGCCTAGTTAATCGATCATTAAGTTGGGCCGAGTTTCTAGTTTGACCTAATAAGTAATTGACCCAATTAAATTCGATAAAACCCTCTTGACCTGCTGGTTCAACTAGGAACCTATTGGGTTTTTTGGTTGACTTTCCTTTTTCTAAATTTCAGATCTTTGTTTTAATTGAAATGTTTATATGATTTTGATAAGATTCAGACATTGGATCTCTTATTAACTCCTTGTTCTTACGAGAAAGTGAACAAAACTATTTTAACTTCTCATGAGAATTTAACAAAATTTTGACATGGCTAATGAATTCTTTTTAGAGAATTTTGACACAGCTTATGAATTGTTTAGACATGAATCTTTTTGGAATTTTTTTCTCTTAGACTCATAATTGTTAAGCCCAGTTCATAGAGGAACCTAGTAAAGGAGGTGGGTCAATGGATCATTGGTTCAACCAATGGGTGAGTGACTGACCCAGTGGATCAATAAATATATTTAAATATCATGTCTCATAAATTTTTTTTATATAGGTATATAGTTTAAACTGTAATTGTGACAGCCCCACCTTCCCCTAAGGCGAACCAAAGTGTTTGGTGAACTGCCTGCCCAACTCTCGTCAGGACTATTGAGACGAATCTTACAAACCCTATAGTACGCGCAATAGAACCTAAAAAAAACAAACAATTGGAAACCATCAAGCCCAAAATAGAACTTACCAAACTATACAGTAGTACGGAACTTCGATTAAACACTTCAACGGAAGTGAAAATGAAAACGAAATCGCAATGGAAGGTGGCCACGTCACAATCCGGCCAAGATCTGGCCGGATTACCGGCCGGATTCGAGGCAGTGGCGAAACCCTAAATTTTTCAACTTTCCCTACAAATCCGGCCAGGTATCCGGCCAAGATTCGGCCGGATTCTGTCACAGGGTTTCCCGCCAGAATTTTTTTCTTTCCTTTTCAAATGCCGCGCTCGCCCGAACATCCAATGGTTACAAGAAACGTTCACCAAAGCCATAGAATCATAACATCTCAAATGAATACACGTAATAGACAAGGTTACACACTTATACATATATTTACATCAGAGTCTTGAACAAATTAACTAAAGTATAAGCCACAGTATCCACACTGTTCAATATTTAATTAGGGATTCGGTTGCAAGAGAGTTTAACAAAATAACATATACACTAGTTCGACCCTTTCTTCCAAAACCATAAGTTCAAGTTTGTCCCCTGAAAGGAAAACAAAGATAACGGGAAAGGGGGTGAGCTTACGCTCAATGAGGTACCAAAATACAAAAAGTCACAAATCATGGCATTTCATTTTGAGGCACATATATACATATAAGGAAATGAACAACCATCTCGACTGGAAAGGATACAGGTGGCTCTCAGGAGCCAAAATTCCCATTGGCAGTAATTGATCCAAACTCGTTGACTCTCCGTCAATGTATATAGAACAAACATGTCCGTAAACCCCACTTTACACCAAATTCCGTCCACCAACCATACCCCTTACCGGGCCCGAACACCTCAACAGTAACAGTGGGTGGTAATACTCGAGTATACCGGAAATCCATAGTCTCCAATACCCAAAGATTTCCTAGAAACAGACTACCGTAGTTCGTTATCTAATCGACCAGGCCCTTGCCGGCTCGACTCGAGTAACTAGTCACAGGATTTGAGCTCAGAGATAACAGAAAGGTCGTTAGATGAAATGTCCAAATGGCAGCAGAGTAAGCACAGATAACATATTGAAATTTTTCACAGTAAATGGGCACACTGACAAGAGAACGAGGGTGATAAAGTACACCCTTGTCTCAAACAGAATATACAGATAGTATAGTCATTCAAATTACAGATTGCATGAACATAAACCAAGTTAAGCAACAAATGAAGGGAGTGGTACACTCACCAGTTCAAGTGCAGATACTTCAAAAGTTTTCTCCCAAAATGACTTTAATTGCCAAGAAACCCTAAAATAACCAAGGTAAACAATTGAGGTTTCCACATCCAAATTCTAGTAAACGAAATGCACAAGTGAGGCTCAACTACGAGTCGTATGCCTATCCAAATGAACTATGAATGCAAGATTGCAAAAGCGTGATTTTGGACGAAAAGGTATAACGGGAGGACCTAGGGGTTTGAACGACTCAAAAGCCCTTCATCTACCAAGAACCAACTCAAACTTAAAGGAACCAATCGACCTAGAAAATTGGACAGTATTTCCCTTAAATCTCCTTACTTTTCCATCCTACAATCACTACCAACTCATCTAGAATCAACCACAATTCCACATACAAATCATAGGCTGTAAAACACACCTAATTAGGGCCACAATACCCTTCAATTTGAGCCAATTGATAGCTCCAAATCAATCACAATTAAGCTCCACATCCATCAAAGATAGTTTCTTTGCTCAAGTCCAAGCCTTAGGTTACGAATATCATGTCAAGCAAAGACAATTCTATAATCATCAAGTTCCACGCACCTTTCGGCATGATAACCACAACCGAAGCTACACTTGTCCGATTGAGACGAATCTTATGGCGTTTCGAAGCCAAGACATATACCTACATTTCCTACGAAGACCTCCAAAGCCAAATCATGGATTTTCATGGTCAAAAATTGAAATCTCAGAGAGAACAGAAAACTGTCCGCGAAACAAGGCTTGTGGGCAATCAAGGGTATTTCGGTCATTTCACAAGTTACAGTGCTCCGATTGAGCTGAAATTGTATCAGTAGCTAGCTAACTCAAATACCTACAACTTTCATGTTTTGAGCAAGGGCTGATTCGGTCTCTCTCAAGGACGAACATACAGTGCAAAAACAGGGCAGATTACTACCATATGGAAATCCTAAGCTGGAATTTGTACACATAATCTGGAAAATTTCTTTAGGCAAAGTATTCTAGCCCACAAAACCTCAATAATTCATATAAAAACATAAACAACCCTCAAGCATCACATGAGATCAGAATTTTCATCAAAAAATTGAAATTTACCATAATACTACTTCAAACTATGAAATATGCTCATAAAACTACAAAAACTACAACTTTAAGCCACTAATTGGCAACTAATAGAAGTAAAGAAGAATTTTCTCAGAAAATTACCTTGGAACCTCAAGAAAATTGGTAGCTTAGTAACTTTCCTCCCAAAATCACTCCATTGCAAGCTTTAATACTCCTTAGTCAACAACTTTTATGGAGTAGTTTGTGATTTGGTTGGTTGAAACTCAAGATTCAAGTAAATTTAGAAGTTGAAATTGAGGTTTCTCTCTTGTTCTTTTCTCTCAAGAGGGCCGGCCAAGATGGATGAGAAAATGGAAAAATCTTGGTCAAAATTGGTTTTAGGAAAGTTAAAGAGAGGTTAGTTAAGTCCACCATCCAATCGGGTCGCGACACGTGGCACCTTTTTGGGTTTAAACTTATCTTCTTTTTCCCAATGGTTAATCTATCTAGCTAACCTCTAATTGTCCCCTAGTATCTTGTAAAGTAATATCACTTAATACAAAACTCCAACAAATTGTCAAAATATATCGCATTTACCGCACTAACGGGTCCCACGTCCATAATATACTTCAAACTTAATATGAACTAACTTAAACTAGGAAAATGATTTAAAAAACTCTACTCACTTATAAAATCTTTGGAAAAATCAATATAATAGGGTATAGTGAAGAAAATACATGCGAGAAAATAAAATCAAATAATATAAAAGAAAAGAAATTTACGGGTCCTCACAGTAATCAACTATACCATAACAAATGCTTATTTACTTTTATTTATTATAGAGAGATTAATTCTTATAAGAATCATTAAAACCTAAATTGAATTAGTAATCCACAAAACTTCAAGTGTAAAATTTTACCTATATTTGGTGTAATTATTTTAGTATATTTACGAATTTTAAGTGCAAAAGGTTATTAGAATTAATATTTCCTTTTAAAATGAATTGTATAATATGTTATTTTTAAAATCCATTTCATAACTTATATAGCATGGAGAGTAATAAATTTTATTAAAAGCTTCTAAATAAATTTTGTTTTACAAAAATAAAAAAAAATAAAGAAACAATTGACTAATATATAATATAAGATAGGTTAATAACTAGCATGTGAGTTAGTGGCCTCGTGGTAAGTACTCTTTGCTTAATTGCATGAGGTCTTGAGTTAAAACCACTATAGGTTCTTGTTTAAATTTTTCCAACAACAACTAATGTTCTACCCAAGTCAACCAATCGAGTTTTCGGTTTAATCCAATTGAACCGTCGGTTCGTCGATAAGGCGACGAGTTTTGTTCATATCCGATCTAATTAGATATTCAATCCTATCTATTGATTAGTTCAGTGAATTGTCCGATTGAACCACCGGATCGAGCCAGGTTTAATAACTATACTCAGACTTATTAGTAGATATGTTTCTCTACTACTACTTTATCCTTTCAATCACATTTTTTTCACATATGCTATAGCAAAAAAATATTATACAAAAAAAATCTTCTCAAGTAATTTTGAATCCAAAACTTAATTTTAAGAGTAAACTTTGTACTTTAAATAAAAGTAAATAGCCAATAAAAATTTTGAACAATTGACAAAAATACTATAACTTATCGGAAAATAATTTCCAATTAAACTTCAGCTAGACCAAAACAAGATAGGCTATAAGTTTGGAGACGTGTGGCCTTTGCTGCCATAGTATACTCAGTTTGGAGTTGCAATATACTCACATTGAGACACAATGCAGAATTATATTTAGAATTAGGAGTTCCTCTTGGTATTCAGATTTCGGATATTTTTTTCTTTAGATTTTGTATAGTAAATTTTTATTGCTTTTATAGGGATTATCTACTTTACTTTGATCAATAAAAGACTAAAAGTAAACAATTAGTATTGCATTTTTTTGTACTACTTTCATAGGGATTATTTGCTTACTTAAGATCAATTAAAGTATACGGCTTACCAAAAAAAATGAGTATAATTGTATATTTAATAAAAACAATGATAAAAGGTAGGAATTGTTGAGCCAAAACGTTTGTTAAAACTAAAATTTAAAGAAGCACAAAACTTTTATTGTGCCATCTCTCCTCTTCCACCCTATGTAGTTGTGTTTCGACTAGATCCTTCCTCTATGCTGCTGATCTCTCCCTCCTCTCCATGCACTCATTTCAAAAAGTTTTTCTACAAGGTTAATTGTACTTTCTTCATCCCTGATTTTGTTTTCCCAAATTTCAATGCCTAATTTTGGTTTGCATAATTCTCTCTGCTCGAAAAAATTCTAGTTCTCTCTTCTTTGTTTTGTAAGATGATTTGTCTTATTTTCACCTTTATGAATTTACTTGGTTACCATTTATCTGCTTTTGTAGATTAAAATCATTTAGAATGTAAATAACCATCTCAATATTGATTATACTAACCTAATATTTTCTTTTAAAATAAATAACTTGTAAAAGTACTTAATGATAAAAGTTGAGATTGATATGTATTCAACAGTTAAATCCTCTTTGAAAAAAGGGATAATTTCAATAATTACACCTAGTACCTATCAAATTCTAAATATTACAGTTGCCCTCCTTAGTTGTTGAAATGATTACCATACCCTTAAGGGGGTGCTTGGTTCATGCTCTGGAATTGGAATTGGATATGAAATGATGTGCAAAAAATTAGTATTGGTATGAACTAGTGATATCATTGTAATGACTAGTGCTTGGTAAAGAATGCTTTGGAATAGGAATCAAAATTATTTTTCTTTTTTGTTTAACAACAAACTTTTTCTTCAATTTTCCAAATTGATAGTTATTTAGCTTTTCCTGAACAACCCCGGCCAACCACCATCGGACTACCACCAATCAAAACCCTTAATTTGTCCTTTTCTCTCCAATCACCAACCAACACTCACAACTCACAAATACAAGAATCAACAATAACTTTAACCAAAAAATCTAACAACAATTTCCAAAAACTAGATGAGAATTGTTGTCCATTGAAATTAAATTTGTAATTCAACCAATATAGTCCATCTAAGGCCAATACCCTTCTTTTCGTCAATTATTACTTGTATTTTCATAAGGAGAAGAAAGGCATCAATTGGGGTAAGGAACAAGGATAAATTAACTGTGAGGAAAAAAGAGAAGTAATGTGTAGAGGGAGGTGGCTAGTGAAGACGGTATAAAAGAGGAGAGATAGGAGGAGATAGATCTACTAGGAGAAGAGGAGAAGAAATGTTTTACTGCCATGGAAAGGAGAGAAGCAGCAGCCGATAGGAGGCAAGAGAGGAAAGGGAGGGGGAGAAAGAGAGAACGTTGATTAGAGATGGGAGAAGGAAAATGGATTGGAAGTGAGAAATTTTAATGGTTTACAAATTTTGTTTAATATAACCTATTTTAGAATCAAATTTAGCAATTGTTAAAACCTCCCAACTTACGTGGGGATAGAGAGCTACCACATTTTTAGAAATCATTCCACAATCTTAAATCCCACACCCATTTCCAAACAACAAGAAAGGATATGATACCAAATCTAGATTCCAATATCCTTAGACCAAGCGCCCCTTGGTTTTTTATACTTACAAACAAAAATTCAAAATAAAACTGTCGTGCCCTATTTTTAAAAAAAAATAGATTTATGTGTTAAAAAATGTATTTATTGATTTTAGAAATAGAATAAATAAAGAAAAAAGATCTAAAATAGGACTTAAAAAGTGTGACGATTTAGATTCAAAATAATAGTTTAAAAAGGATTTTTAAGAAAAAATAGGAGTCGCCACTTGGTTTCGAGTTTAGGTGTACCAAATCATTTAAAAATGTATTTTTAATAAAAAATAGATAAAACACTTTTTAGACGACTCCAGATTTTTGAAAACAACAGAAAAGAATTCGGGAGTCACAGTAGAAGAAAGGGAAGACAAAGATTTGACAAAATCAAACCTAAGGCACCCTTTCAACTTAACGAAGACTAGTTTCGAGATTTAGTCAAAAATTTTCTTAATCTAACTTATAAAATTTATCACATTTGGATGTTTCTACATGAATGCAAATCTAGATCTAAAGGATATCAGATGGTCGAAATATCTCTTCAAAATTTTAATTGGTGCAAATCACATTAATTGTGATGCCCAAAATGATTCTTAGAAGAGGTCATGAATATGCAAAAAGATGAAACTCGAAGAAAAGAAAAATTATAATATATAAATATACATGATCTAAAAGAGAGGAATGCAACATAACGGGTATGAGAAACTAAAATTCATGACTCAATTTTCCTTTTTATAGAGAGGATGAGAGCGTGCTAAGGCTATGAAGCTATACTCGTTCATTTTTCATGTTTGAAGGGTGACTCTCTAACTTAGTCAAGCGAATGGACTAACCTACTTCTAATTTTCTAAATGAAATGCAGGTCTAAAATGCCATGTTCTGCACACATTGGGATAAGGGAGGTAATATATATAGGAAATATCATGCAAACTGAGAAAATATCCTAAAAATGAAAAATATGTATAGATGAATGTCATGCTAAGGTTAAGGAGCCACACTCGTTCATTTTTCATATTTGAAGGGTGATTCTCTAACCTAATCAAGCAAATGGACTAGTCTACTTCTAATTTTCTAAATGAAATGCAATTATAAATGTCATGTTTCACACACATAGGTATAAGGGAGGTAATATATATATAGGAAATATTATACAAGATGAGAAAATATCCTAAAAATAAAAAATATGTATGAAATGCAATGAATGTCGTGCAAAAAATTTGAATCTAACGTGAAAACGATCTAAAGAATCTAACATTGGACTAGACCATTTCTACAAGTCTTCACTAGCATTGGACTAGTGAGAAATCGAGGAGAAAGACCACAACTAACATTGAACTAGTGTAATGACGTAATGCATTTATTATAACTAAATAAATCATATAAAACATAATTAAAATGAATAAACGCATAAAACACATAGAACATATAACACGTAGGCATGATATCTAAATGTGAAACCCTAAAAAAAGCGAATAAACAAATAAACACACAAGCATGCAAGCATACAAGCAAATAAATGCACATAAAGACCTAATTATTACATTTCGGACCCTAACTTTAATTTAAAGGGGGAAATTTAAAAATTAATAACCTGACCATTACATTTATCTAACTAATTACATTTTAACAAAACTAAAACCTATCTATTACATAACTTAACTAAATACATGTTTTGAACATCTATCTATTACAAATTGTCATTTAAATGCCTCTCGAATAATCATCCAAAATTAAATAGAATAAATGAAACTTAAAATAAATAAAATGAGTAATTAAAAAAATACTCAAAACATACAATTACACACATAAAAAAACACATAAGAGCACATAAGAGGATTTGAAATAATAAAAGAAGATACCTCCCTTGAAATAGTGATTAAATGAGATTAGATTTGCCCTATTTATACTCCAAAATCAACAAATGGTCAAAACACTAAATTCCTATTTATACTCCTATTTATAAGGGGGTCAAGGTCGAGTTTGCAAATTCAATTGAGAAATCTGGAAAGGTGGTGCAGGTGTGTTTGTATAGTTTGGTCAAGATCGAGGATGGTTAACAGTAATGTGGTAAACAAGTCGGAAGTTTGAGTAGTACGGGTAGGGAGATGAGTAAGCGGGGCGGTTTTGAAATTTGGGTCTAGTCGAGGGGCTGTGATTCCACACAATGGTAGCTTCTCCTTCCTTCTTGTTAAATTGTGGTTTCTTTCCACTGCTATTCTGACTCTGTAGAGCTTCTAAGTGCATTTTCAACATCGATACATTAACAATTTTTCCTACCTTAACGAACTAGTCAAATTCTTCTAACTTGTTAACAATAGCTGCGAATGAGCACCCAGTCATACGAAAAATCTCCTTAAAGTATGGTAGATCATGAGTTTTAATGAATATTTGGATAATTTCCTCCTCGATCAGGGAAGTTCAACTTTAGCATGCCAACTTCCTCTAACATTTAGCATATATCTTATAATCTTTCGATGGTTTTCTCTTAGTCCCTTTAAGTGTGGTGCTTGTTGGCGGAAGCTCGCAATTATATTCATATTGCCTCACAAAAACCATAGACAGGTCCAACCAGGATCTCATTTCTTCTGGTTTCAGATTAGAATACCAGTCTAGGGTATCACCCTCTAAACTTTCAGGAAACAATCGCACCGGTAGGTTCTCATCATCCACTAGCTTTTCCAATTTATTCGCGAACATTCGGAGATTCATTTTCGGATTTCCAGTTCCATTATACTTGCTGAACTTAGGAGCTTTAAAACCCATAGGAAACTGCATAGTTGGAAAGAGACACAGCTCATTATAGTCTAATTCTCCATGCTTGTCCAATCCCTGATTCTTTTTCATAAATTCATCGAATCGCTCAAATCTCTTTAACAGATTTTTGTCAATCGGAGCGGAGGGTTCATCTGCTTGGGCCTTCATGTGAAAGACGGTGTCCAACATATATAGCTCTGTGGCAGGGTGGTAAGGTCCTTGAGGATTAGATGGAATGTTCATGTTGATTTGTGGATAACTTTGGAGAATTGGGTGGTTAATCGGTTTGACAAAAATATTACTTGGGTATGTAGATGGTAAACTGGGGAATGGATAAGTAAAAGCGCCTTTAGGTGGACTTGTGAAAGGCGGAATGAATGTAGTTTGATGATGTGACATGTGAGGTGGTCGGTTTTCTAACTGGCGTTGGCTATCGTCGATAGGTACATGGTTATTTTGGATACCACTAGTATTGTTCTAGACCAATTGGTCAATCATACGCTTTTGTGCTGCCATTTCTGCACTTAGCTCGTTGAATCTACTCAGTATCTCACTTAATTGAGTCCTCAGATTTGCAGCGTTTGAAAATGGAATTAGCACAGACTTCTCCGATGATTCCGGATGAAAACTCATATTTTCAAGATTTCTCAAGATTCAGCTACGGGACCGTGTAATAATGGGATTTCTACGGGTAACTATTTTAAATAGTACCTGATGATGAGAAAAAGAAATCGGTTCAGGAGTGCGTTTTCTATCAAATTGCTGTAATTTATTCAAAGAAAAAGAAAAAGAAAAAGACATGAGTTAGTAGCTATCAAAAGACTAAACTTCCGGATTCCTTCTTGAATTTTTTCAAATGCATCCAATGCTTTCTCCAACTTTTCAATTTTTCTTGTCTCCCTTTTTAATTGTGATAGGATGTCTTTCAAGGCATGGTCGATCACTATAAGTTGTAATTGATAATGCTCTAATTCCTTCTTTAGCTTCGCTATCTACTCTTTAAGACTGGCACGAGAAGACTGCGATCTCTCTCTTCCTTGTTCTACTATCAACTTGATCCATTTATCATATTTCGAAAAGACCTTAGATTCCAATTTGTTCACTTGATCCAAGTACAGGTTCTCTAAATTACGAAGATTTTCCCAAACTTCTAGTACCATGCTCTGGCTCACAGCAACTGTGTTGAATATGATATTTCCAATTCCTTGTATCATCGGAACTCTTTGTGGATACCCAAATGACTCGTTGCGAAACATATGCGACCAATCCATTGATACTTACTAGAGGGATAAAACTGTGTTGGGTAGTTTTGAAAGCCGGATATCTAATTTTTGTCCATTCCAGAACCCATTGTATTCTGTCGGGTGTCAAGCTATTGAACTCTTGAACAAACTGACTTAAATATGCTATTTGGTAATACCCTTTGACCTTTTCTCTATGCGATTCGATTCAATTCTCTGTTGGGAGACAAAATCCCAAGAGGTTGAGCGTCCTCTTCGCAAGGTGCTCCATTGCCCATAGTTGAAGTATCAAATTTGATGCATAGAAGAACCCCCTTTTCTTCTGACATTCAGTAGCGGTTGTGAAGATGTTGGCAATGATAACAGGCACCAAAGTGGGGGTCGTTCCATTGACTCCTAAAAAGAGACTCTGAATCATGTTAATAGTTGAGAAAGTGACTTTTCCATGTCTTTGGGGGAACGCTAAAAGATTGATCAAAACTAATCTAAATGCTTACACTCGCTTCTCTTCCCATTGTTCTTTACTTATGAAGAAATCGGCACGACACTGTACATAGGATTCTCTTTCTTTAAATCGCTCATACAGGAACTCTAACGGGCATGACTTTGCATCCGAATGTTGGTCCATACTATTTTGCCTCAATTCTAAAAATCTACAAAACTGTTCTCTCGTTCCACTAGTCGGATATACCATAGGATGACCTTTTCCTGATACTTGCAATAGCTCTTCTATTTTTTTCAAAGTCAGTGTTAGCTCACATTCAACAAATCGAAAAATTGAACCCTCTAGATCCAAATATTCAAGTAAAGTTTAGATGATTGCAACATTTGGTGTCACGTTCAGAAGACTTGACAAGTGCCTCATATATTTGAATAATTTTTTCACCTCATGCGATATGTAATTTTTCCAGTCGGTCAGTTCTCGAGATATCTGATTCAGTACTCTGCAAGGAACCATCTGAGCAGAAATTCACTTTTAGTACCTTACCTTAGAATTTTACCCCTTAGAAAACATAAAATTATAAACATGCAAGTTTCATTGGATTATATATCCGAAACACAAGGCTGTTTATTCCTAATGTAGGATTTCCTATGCGGCATTCTCCCTATGATTGATGTATGATGACAATTTATTAAAACATGTAAATATACAAAGTAATAATTAGAATATGACCTAAAAGTGCCCCATTTAAATGTTGGGGTAAGCCTAAAATAATGTGCAATGCATATACGTGTTATTAATGCAATAACTAAAATTTAAAGGTGTTTCTTATGAAAAGGCGGTTTGTCCTAAATGAGTACCATGTTAGGACTCTTATTTCTTAAGTTTGTGAATGCAAGAGGAGAGAAAACAAAGAGGGGTTAGTTCAATTTATAAAAAGCACATAATACGTTGGAACAATAAAATGATACATAAATATAAAAGAAGAGCAAAAGGGATAGAATCCCTCCCCCTGTGGCTAATGTGCCTAATAGGTTAAGATTGACTCTATTCTAGGCGATTTCTAGCATGGATGCATGAGGTTGAACTCACTAATGCATCTAGATTCGATAAGATTTCAGATTCCAAACTTTCAAACCAAGAGGCGAAGGGTCATCAATCCCAGGACCTTCAGTCAGTGGTTTGAGTGATCCCTTAGATATCGTTATGAGCGCAAAACACACTATCTACCTACCTAAGAAAATCGATTTTAATCCTATAAGGAAATGTGCGATGACACCTACGAAAAATAAAATAAAATAAAAGTAATGCATGCACGTATGAAGTGCTTTCTTCGAGGGGAGAGATTAAATACCATCAAATACGTGTGAAGGCTCTAGGGTAGCTATACCCCCACCCAAAATGTAAAACACGATACAAGTATTTAAATACAAGTAAATAAACGAAAGTAAATAAATAAATCATTTGTCGCATACACGGATAACGAGAAATGATTATGTGTGTGAAATGCAAAAAAAAACCCTAAAAAAGGAAGAAGAAAAAGAAAAAGAAAAATGCAACCTAAAATATACCAATGTGATATGTAAAAGAGTTAGAAAAAGAAAAGAGTCGACTAAACCAAATGTTTGGACTCTTTAAAAGTCCCCAGTTGAGTCACCAGTTGTCACGCCTCATTTTAAAAAATATATATTTATTGATTTTAGAAATAGAATAAATAAAGAAAAATGACCTGAAATGGGACTTAAAAAGTGCAGTGATTTGGACTCAAAATAATAGTCTAAAAAGAGTTTTTAAGAAAAAATAGGAATCGTCACTTGGTATCGAGTTTCGGTATACCAAATCACCTAAAAAATTTTTTTTAATAAAAAAAATAGATAAGACTCCAGATCTTTGAAACAAGAGAAAAGAGTTCGAGAGTTACGGTTGAAGAAAGAAAAAGCAAAGATTTGATAGAATCAAATCTAAGGCACGCTTTCAACCTAACCAAAACTAGTTGCGAGATTTAGTCGAAAATTTTCTTAATCTAATCTATAAAACTTATCAATGTGCCTCAATATGAGATTTGTTCTAAATCCATATAGGTGTATGGTGCACCCGTCTGGTTTGATGGTAGTTCAGTTACCGTCAGGTTTCCCCGACTCAGTTGGGTCTTCCTATAGAGTAGATTCCCCCCTCCCCACACCTTCCTAGGAGTAGGAGTAAATTAGACATGTACCGTTACGACAAAAAAAATCCATAAAATTTATCACATTTGAATGTTTCTACATGGATGCAAATCTAGACCTAAAAGATATCTAGAAGGTCGAAATATCTCTTCAAAATTTTATCGGTGCAAATCACATTAATTGTGATGTCCAAAATGATTCTTAGAAGAGGTTACAAATATGCAAAAGATGAGATTCGAAGACAAGAAGAATTAAAATATATAAATATACATCATCTAAAAGAGAGGAATGCAACATAACAAATACGGGAGACTAAGATTCGTGACTCAATTTTCCTGTTTATAGAGAGGACGAGAGTGTGCTAAGGTTAAGAAACTACACTCGTTCATTTCCCATATTTGAAGGGTAACTCTCTAACTTAATCAAGCGAATGTACTAGCTTACTTTTAATTTTCTAAAGGAAATGCAAGTCTAAATATCATGTTTTGAATTTATCTTGAATCGGGATCTTTTGACTCTACTTTATTCTAGTTTTTCCGAGGGAGCAACCCCATTTTTCACCTTGAATTGGTCAAAATATGCGAAATTTCTTACCTTTCGTGGAGGATTAGATCCAGTAACTAGGGGTCTATGGCTGATCGATATTGCACACCACCATTTAGCTATTGCAATTCTTTTCTTGATAGCAAGTCACATGTATAGGACCGACCGGGGTATTGGTCATGGTCTGAAAGATATTTTAGAAGCTCACAAAGGTCCATTTATAGGTTAGGGCCATAAAGGACTATATGAGATACTAACAACGTCATGGCATGCTCAATTATCTCTTAATCTAGCCATGTTAGGCTCTTTAACCATTGTTGTAGTGCACATAGGGATAAGGGAGATAATATATATAGGAAATATTATGTAATATGAGAAAATATTCTGAAAATAAAAAATATGTATGAAATGCAATGAATGTCGCGCAAAAAATCTGAATCTAGCTCGAAAACGGTCTAAAGGGTCTAACACTGGACTAACCCATTTCTATAAGTTTTCACTTGCGTTGAACTAGTAAGAAATCGGGGGAAAAGATCACAACTAGCGTTGGATTAGTATGGTGACGTCATGCATTTATTATAACTAAATAAATCATATAAAACATAATTAAAGTGAATAAATGCATAAAACACATAGAACACATAACATGTAGGCATGATATCTAGATGCGAAACCCTAAAGAAAACAAATAAATACATAATCACACAAGCATGCAAGTGCACAAGCAAAGAAATGCACATAAAGATCTAACTATTACATTTGGGACCCTAACTACAATCTAAGAGGGGACTTTGAAAAAATAATAACCTAAGTATTACATTTATCTAACTAATTACATTTTAACAAAATTAAAACTTATCTATTACATAACCTAGCTAAATACATGTCTTGAGCATCTATCTATTACAAATTGGTATTTAAATGCCTCTCAAATAATCATCCAAAATTAAATAGAATAAATAAAATTTAAAATGAGTAATAAAAAAAACTCAAAACATGCAATTACACACATAAAAAACCACATAAGAGCACATAAGAGAATTTGAAATAATAAAAGAAAATACCTCCCTTGAAATAGTGGTTAAATGAGATTGGATTTGTCCTATTTATACTCCAAAATCAACAAAATGGTCAAGGCACCAATTTAATTAACAAATAAATTTTAAAAAAGTGGAAATAACCATGAAATCTACCAATTAAAGCATTTAAATGAAGTATAATTAACAATTAAAGAAGATAAATAACTTATATTTAAGAAATCAAAGCTGTCAGGCACCTAATTGCAAAAATTATGAAAGTTTTTGGAGTCAAAATATAATTATTACAAAGATGAGAGTCAAAATCAAAGAAAAATAAAGGTTAGGGACCAAATTGCAATTAAATTAAGGACCAAATTGAAAGAAATTCAAAGAGTTTTAGCCATAGTAAAATTACTCAAAAGTACAGGGACCGGATTTCAATTGTTGTCATCAGATTTCTTAAGAAATCAGACCATTGGGCTATTTTATTATATCTTTTGGGCCAAAACCTCCTCTGGCCAATGCAAAGCCTCAAGAAAAGAAGCGGGCTGGCCTGCCTTTCTATCAAATAAAAATCCAATCAAAAGGTTGGGCTTTACCCTCTTAACCTAATGCCAAAGCCAAAAAAGAAATAAAACAACTCAACTAAAAATATTCCTTAACCCAAAACCTAATCCAACAAGACCATAAATCTTCTAAAAAAATTAGTCTCTATTCAACACCAACTCATGTAAAGGGGATTCAAGGTAAGAATAAAGGGAAGAAACAGCAGAAAGAGGAAGAACAAGGTAATAGATACAGCAACAAGATCTTTGGTGCATTTAGAGAAGATCTGGGTTTGTGTGAGAAGGAAAGGGCGAAAGGGATTACCTTTGACGTCTTGTGGAGTCAGGCAGGCATGGTAAAACTCGAAAATAGATCTAGAGGCTGATGGATGAATTGGTGATGTTTTTTTTCGAAGTTCAAGGGTTGTGAAGGCAGCGGTTTTCAGCCCCAATCCAACGCACTTAGAGGTGTTTTTCTAAAAAATTTGTGAACGAAATTTGTCCCTTGTCAAGCATAGATTGTGAAGAAATGAAGAAATCACCTAAACGACTCAAATCGATATCGAATTTCGCTCATGAAGGAGACAGGATGATCAACCCTGCCTCAGAATTTTTCTGCTCTCTTTTTTTCTTTTCTGTCTCTGTTTTCTCTTTGTTTTTTTTTCTTTTTTTGCTGCCTCCCCTTCTTCTCTTACTCTACTGCTGTGTTTTTTTTGTTTATCCCTTTTATAGGAGTAAAACCCCCTCCCCCCCAAAATCTAGGAGCAATGGTGGAGATTTTGCTACACTTTCTTGGCAATCTTTGGGCCATTAGATGGCTCTTAATTCTGGAACTTTTTTGATGTTTCAGATTAAGGCCAAGTGGCCTTTGTACTAGGAAAGAAAATTGCAAAAAAAAAAAGAATGGAAAAGGGCCAAAATGATGCCAAGCCAAAATGATGCCAACATACTTCTGTACTACTATCCATGGTTTCTAGTACGAAACCAAGGAGAAGAATGGCGTGCGTGGGTCCCTTTTTTTTCAAAAAAACTGATTTGGATTTTTTTTTCTTTTCTTTTCTTTCTAATTTTCTAAAAATGAATTGAAATGATTTTTCTTAAGAAATAAAAATATCATGAAATGAAATAAATAAATAGATTAATAAATAATAAATAATAAATAATAATAATAAATGAAATAAGAATAAATGCAAATTTTGGTGTCTACAAAAACTATAAACAAAAAGAAAAACCACTTATGCTTTACCATTTCTAGTTTTCTTATTCCTTATTCCATCTCTAACCTTGTCAACCTAAAGTCTCAAAATTTTTTCGTCAAGCCTCCACCCTCTTCCTCTCAAATCAACACCACCACACTGTCAAATTTATAGCATAAATATAAAACTAGCCTTCAAAACCACCATCTTTTCAGTTCTCCCTCCCTCTTAGTTTCTTCCATTCAACAACACCAAATCTAGAACTTTCAAATATAATTTGAGAAGTAAAAAGTAGAGTATAGTTTAAAAGTTGAAGATTATAAAGAAGGGCAATCGCTCTAACTTAGAGAAGTTTTTATTTTTTAAATTCATGTGACGATGTTCTTTTTTATGGTTTTTTTTAAATTCCCCCTTCCCGAATTCCTCTCTACCGCTAAACATGGCAACCAAGTTGAAATCCTAGAGGCAGGAAACCCCTAGCCAATGGCCCTAACGGCTATTGATTTTATGGTTACGTGTGTGTGTGTGTTTTTTTTTAAATTCACTTATAAAGGTAGATAGTTGCTTGAGAACGTTGATTGTGCTAACTATGCTTGATATTCGATGTCTTTTTTAGTGATATTTTGTGGTGAATTTGCAAAAACTTTGGACAGTTTCAATTCATTCTTTCCAATCATTGGTGATTATGAAAAGGTTGGTCCAGAAGATTTAGCAAAATACGAATGCCATAATGGGTGTGGGTTTCTTGGTAGCAAGACTGATTAGCTCTTGATTTGGGTGGAGGATTTTGTTTGCAAATAGGGTTGTAAATGAGTTTAATCAAGCCAAACACTCTAGTATTCAAGTTTGTTTAATTATTTTAAAGAGTTTGAAATTTTATTCAAGTTTGATTTGTTTATTTGCCTATCTGAATTTGAATGACATTTTATCGAGTCAAACTTGATTCAAGCTCAACTAGCTTGAAATATTTACATATAAAATTCAATTTTATACTAATCTAATTAAACTCGAGCCGAATTTGAAAGTTTATCAAAGTATAAAACATTGTTCGAATTTGGTTTGACTAATTGGCGAACTAAGGTCAATCAAACTCTTACCAAACCTAGTTTGATTCGAAAGGCAAGTAATTTAATTCATCTTTCAATCCTATTTACAAGTAGTGATATATATCATTGCTAAATATATCACCAAAAGATTATTTACTAATTATAACTAACTCGGAATGCCACCTTAATTATTTCTATTAATGAGATGCATCCAATTAAGTTTCCTTCTGCGTTCTTCCTTTCCATTGCCATAGTGTTTCCGCCTCATCCAATATCGATCCATGTTTCAGCCTCGTCCAGCACCTGCAAAGCTAAGGTCCATTCAGTCACCAAATCCATCTCTAACTCCTTGGGGCTAGAGATGGCAAATGGCCGCCATAGGCAAGATCTGGTTGAAACTTAAATTGGACTTATAAACATGGGTTTATACCCAAATAGTTCCTTCTCTCTTTGCCTCTTCATCATGTTTCACCTCTTGCATTGCTTCCAAAATCTTCTCATAAAAAAGAATTTCAAAAAAGTTCGGGTTATTGTGATTGAGGGAACCAGAAATTTAAAATTAGAAAAGAAATATTGTGCTTTTGGTTTTCATTTCCTAGTGCAATATTATACCAAAACTTTTCGTGCCTAGTAAATGTTCATTAGTTTTGGGATATCTGTTTCTTTTTCTTTTCCTTTTTTTATGTTTCTAATATTAATATAGGTGGTGTATTAATGTAAGAGGTGTATGAGTGTAAGATATACAGAATGCCCTACCAATTGTACACAAGTTCATCTCTGCAATGATTAATTCAAACTTAAAGGATGCAATTTGACAGCAGAATTAGGATTTCATCATTTTGCTTTGATTTTTTCATCAGATGAAACAAAGACTGGCATTCAAGAGAGCAGTTGAGCAAAATATGTAGGACAATACTAATGAATTTTGTTGAGAAATTTGCTAGTTAGGATAAGAGGATTTATGAGAGGAGGGAGTAGAACCTGAAGCAAAAAATGAAGTGTATTCTTTTCTTAATGGCGATTGTTTTGGTTAACTCAAGAATTAAACCTAACTAGAAACCTTTATTGTGATAGTTTAAAGAGGACATATATCAGCACATAAATATATTTAACATGGGTGTTACACATGAATTCGATCCTATTAGTTCAATCACCACCATTTTTATTTGCCCTTTTGAATTCGATTCTAATTTCCATTAGTATTTCTCTGTACTTGCCGGGCAATTGATACGTCGCCGCCTCTATCTGGTTTCGGAAGTGGGTTTGGGCTCCGTCGCTTTGTGTTGTTTCTGGAAGAGCAAGATGCGGTAGTTGTTGCTGTGGTTTGTTGGGCTATAAATTCAGCGCTCAAATGAATGGACTTTCTTTATTTTAGGGGTAAATGTATATTCAGTCCAAAATCCAAGATCCACAGATTCACCATCTAAAAGCAAACACTTCAACTCTTAAGCCATGAATCAGTCAGAGAACATTTAAAAAAAAAAATTATTGTCACTAAAAAGTACGATCAATTGGCATATCATCTAATCAAAGAAAGTACAGCTTGATATAGGAAATGTCAATTGGTAACCAAAGTGATGAGCTGAATATTGACACATTCAAGACAAAGTACTAATGTCAAGAGTTAAACTCTAAGATCCACGCATTCACCAGCCAATGGTATCTTCCTCTTCCTAATGAAACCAATCTGATTCCCCCTTTCAAAATTGCAAAATAGAGCACTTGGTCGAGCAAAGTTGTGATCTGTGGGTAGTCCTGCAAATTGTCAAACGCAGAGCAGATTAAAATTACTAACAGAAAAGGTAATTTAGTTGCAATGGTAACAGACAATCATCATCACCATTCATCCACAATCACATCAGGTTTTGAAGATAGACGGAGAAGATGAAGCAGCAATCGAAAGCGATCACAAGTTAAATACCCAACGTGCGGTATGAGAATCTGCCTGCATGATGTTAAGAGACATGTTCTCCTGTTGCAAAGTATCAAGTCCTCTGTAATTTATGCGGGCAAACAGGTGAGGTGAAAAAAATTTATAAAGACAAAAACAATGACACCAAAAGCAGAAGCAATTTTGAATCGCTCAAGGCAGTGCCTTACTTTGGAATGGTGCAGAGACGACGGTATCACAGGAATATGTGAAGTAGGACTTGAGGAGGGATTCTTCTAGTGAATGCCAAAAAAGTCTTCACGGCAGTGGAAGATGAAGGATGAGTTACTTTAGAGTTTAAACCATTTGATCTAAAGCCATTTACGGAAGGAACATAAAACCGGACTAAACACTACTACCATTTGGTCCCAAGTACTAATGAGTGAGTAAAGTAGAAGCCGCTTATATGGACTACAGGCGTAGAGTGCTGCTGCATGGTCTTCCAGTAATACTTCAAGAATCTGAGTTCCAAGCTGTGATATATAAGATACAGTTCATTGCATTACAAGCTAGAGAAACTTAATTAATGGCTTCGAGTTCGACTCTCTTGTGATGTTCTGAAAGCGAGCAAACTACTCAAAACATGACATAAAAGTTGAAATTGCTCGTTAATGGCACGAGCATATGTGGTCAGAAATCAGAGGCTCACCAGTTTGGAGGACTCACGTCCATGTCTCATGCCAACGTCAATACAATCTATCACATCGTTCTTGAGAATCCACCAGACGATTCTGGCATCTCTAGCCTTTCAAATTGAAAGAAATAATTTGCAGTTGGAATCAGCTTATATAGAGTGGAGAAGCAGATAAATACAGGAAGTAGCTGTCTCATATACTGATATTGATATGTACCTGGCACAAGAGATCAACAACAGCTTGGGCACCTTCTCGAATATCCTCGCGTATATCTTCTGGCACTTTCGTATCAAAAAACGCTATCATACAAGGCAGGTGGTCGCAATAGCCATCTGCATTAAACATGGAACAAAATGTTGGTAATATGCGTTTGGATGGCAAACTGAGGAGTGGAATCAAAATGTTATCTCACTCATTACAAAGTTTGGTCTTGCCATATCACTAGCTGCCATGCACTGAAATGCAACCAGGTTAATAATATTAGTATAATGCTCAAAATTGGGAGTTGATGGACTAGTACATTGACAACTCTGCAACCTTTAAGATTTCCAATACATGCATCAGACGTCGGCATGATCTTGGACTAAGAATGAGAGCTTCCGACATTGTGATATATCTCGCCACTTCCTGTTCCAAGGCATGCAAAACAAACTCATCACTTAATTGCGCTTTTGGTCATATATAAGAGAACTGGAAATCTTCGCCATTGGACAAAAGACAGATTTTGGTTTCCTAGATTCTCACGTGATATTAATAATGGCTTCAATTCTGCAAATGTGGTTATAATATCCCTTATTCATTTGGATAGAAAATACAAACTAAACTAAGAACAGGGGACTTTCAGATTAATTGTTTCAAGGTTCTTTCAATTCCAACCTTCAGAATATAAGAAAGCTGAACAAGAAATCTCTTGCTCTGCTAATGATCATATCTGCAATTTCTTGCATCTTGGTGCTTAACTAATATACTCTGTAATTTTCATTAGTAAAACCTTCAACTCTCATTGTCATAACTAAACTTATTCTTTTCAATTTATACAGAAAAATCTACATGATCACAAAGAAAATGAAGCATGCATTGAATACTGATAAGAGGAAACAGTTATACCTTTTTCAAGATACCCATTGTCCCGCCTGAATAATAAAAAAAAAACGACTAGTAAGAGAGTACATTTCTGCTTCTTGATTAGCAACAAGCTGTAAAAATAAAAATTCCAATCAAACGCAGATTGAGTAGCAAAACGATACCTCTAAATTCAACAAGAAAAGACACAGTGCAAAATCAACCAAGAACATGCTACTAATTAGTACAAAAGTTCAATAAAACCCATAAACTGATGAACACCACTCTTTAAATAAACAAATGAGACGATACCGAACTAATGAATTTCCATAAAAGACAACAACAATGAGTTTCCTTGAGCTACAACCCCATATTCTGAATCCACATACAAACATTTCACTCAATATTTGACAGTTAAGAGAAGAATATTGGAACCTGACAAAGGTAATAAGCAAGAGAAGAAAGAGCATATTCTCTTGTTTCTTCATCTTGAAGCCGAAGAACCATGGGTTGCAGAGCTTGATGCAAGTTCCCCAGCATTTCTTGATTTTCTTGGTGCGCCATTTCTCTTGATTAAACACTTCTCTGAAAGCTTTGAAGAGATGAATAGGAAAGAGGTGAAGAAAGAAGTACAGGATTTCTTTATTTAAAGAGTGACTTAGTTAGAGTGGGACCGTTAGTTATTTCGTTATTCTCCCGCTCAAACTAGCCGACTGCTAGTAAGGCTAGTTTCGGGATTTCAAACAATAAAAGTACAGAATTTTTTTTTTCTTTTGTAAGCCAAAAGGGTAAATTACTAATAGCCCCTTGTAACTTCATCTATTGCCATATAATCTTCTAACGTTTCAAAATATCCACTTAACCCCTTATAGTTTCATATAAACTAGAAATTTAACGAAATATAGTCTATGTAATGTTATTAGTTGAAATACTAGCACTGTCCTTACTTAAATGTTAGTATATCAAATGACAACTTAGCCATCTAGTACAAAACCATAAGGGAATTATGTGAATAAATGCAAAAATTATAAGGAAGTAAAGTGGATATTTATATAAATCATATGAAATTAAGTGGATACTATGATTTAATCGCCATAATGAATTATGTATTTCATCCATTTTTCACTTTACATAAAATCACAGAGGGATTATATGGCTATTTTGAAATCTTTTGAGATCATCTGGCACTATGTAAAACTGCAGGGAAATTATATGCAATTCACCTACCAAAAAAGGAAATGTTGCTTGTTGTTAGATGAAAGTATGTTATATTAGTTAAGGTCTTAACTTGGAACTTATTGTTATTTTCTTGGGTAAAATACATTTTATCCCCCTGTGATTTAGTATTTTTCACACAACATCTTTATAGTTTCAAAATCTATACATAACCCCTTATAGTTTGGATTAAAGTGTCAAAAAAATGAAAATAAACCTCTATAACAGAACCCACAAAAATGTCGAGATTATCGCTGTTTAAAAACTAAAATGACTGAATTGACCAAAATATATAAATCTAATATGCATGGCACGTTAACCTCTTGTGGATTTGTATTTTACCATATATTTCCCTTATTGTTTAGCGTTTTGCCATATAACCCCCTTATAGTTTGCAAAATGCATACACACACTTCTCTGTGTTTAATAAATAAATTCCAACTTTACATAGGAATACTTTTGATATTTTAGTTGATTCTGTTAACACTTTAGTCCAAATTTTTTGGGGGTTATATATAGTTTTTTAAAATCATAGGGGAGCTATGCAAAAAAGTGCTAAATCACAGGATAAAGTGTAATTTATCCTACATTTTTTTTAACTGCAAAAAAGACACTTTGCTAGTGAAAACAATGGCTTCTCGTCGTCAACTCCGACCCCTTTTTGCCCTCAACCCTTCTTCTCATCTTCTGATCATACCCCATTGCCATGGAGCTGCTTCAAATACAGGAGATATTTCATTCTACTGGGGTTAAGGCGACACGGAAGGCAGCTGGAGAGAAACTTGTGACACCAATTTATGCCAAATCGTCATAGTTACTTTCCTGAGTAGATTTGGAAACAGCCAGAAATTAGGATTGAACCTTAATAATGTCATTGTCGTCACAATAATTGCACCAACTTGTCAGAGGAGATAAAGCATTGCCAAGCTGTTGGCCTCAGAGTTCTCATCTCAATTGGAGGCCTTGGAGCAGCCTATACTATTTCCTCACGTCGAGGTTCTTTGTAAATATTCTTTCTTTATAATTATATTGACATTCAATTCAAACTAATCAAGATTATATGAGTTTGTTTTCTTTGTTGACGAAAACCCATGGAATTCTTGATCCAGGACTTGACCAATGAAATTCTTGGTCCAGGGACTTGACTCTAATCAAGTCTACCATTTTTTATTCTTGAAAATGGAAATGAACCCTTATATCCTGCGAAGCTGATTTAATTAGACAACCTAATTAAGTCATATAAAAGAAGAGTGTAAAATTGTTGGTGGGAGGGCTGGAAAAAGGACCAAAAGATCAATGGAATGATTAATTGTTTTCTACACTGATTGACAGTGCGAACAATTTTTTGATTAAAATTGGAATTAGTTAGGGTAAATTATATATAACTACCCTGTGATTTTATCTATTGTCACGTGATCTTTCTAATGCTTCAAAATTTGCACCCCTCACCCCCTTATTTAAATGCTAAATCAATCGACGGCTTAACTACCTTGTTTAAGAGTATAGGGAGATTATGTGAATAAAAGCAAAAATCACTAGGAGATAAAGTGAATATTTTTAAATAAACCATAAGGGGATTACATGAATATTAAAATTTTATCACACATTCCTTTAAAGCGCGTTTGGTATAAACGCCATAACTGATTGTATATTTTATCTATTTTTCACTTTACTTAAAACTACATGAGAGGTTATGTGACTATTTTAAAACCTTAAGAGGTCATCTGACATTACGTAAAATCATCGGGGATAATAAATAATTTATCCAATTAATTACTTGGCAGGAATGTGGCTAATGAAATGTGGAATACTTTTCTAAACGGGGCTTCCAATTAATTACTTGGCAGGAATGTGGCCGGATGTTATCATCCTCTAGGACCAGCAGAATTGGATGAAATTGATTTCCATATCAATCAAGTCGGTCCACAAAATTTCTACGGTTACCTTGCAAGTGAGCTGCAAAGAAGCGATTGAAGGAGAAACGATTCTCACAGCAGCCCAAGTGTAGCCCAAGATGACACTTTGTCGAGCCAATACTTGGTCCAACAGTTGAAACCTTCAAGTTCAATTACATTCGGAATCGATTTTTTGATGATAGCTCTTGTGAATATGGCACAGATGGTTCCAATATTTTGAAAACATGGAGAAAATGGAAGGATTCTACGCCAAGTGAAAAAACTGTTTCTGGGCATTCCTGCATCAGATGCTGCAGCTAAATCTGGATACATTTCCCCTGAAACACTTTTTGCTTTCTTGCCAAAAGTCGAGGCGTTCAAAAAATATGGAGGACTGATGATTTGGAACAGACAATATGACAAGGCATCTTCATTTACCCCACGCCCTCCCACTGGCCACCGCTATTGAAATGACACTAAAGATAAAGTTTTCCCCAATCAAGATTGATGTTCCATAATATGAAGTTTGTACTTGGAATAAGACCAAAAATGGTAAGGCCAAAAAGTTGTAGCTGTAAGTTGAATGGGAAAAGCTAAAGGGAAAATAAAACTGAAATGATTTTACAGTTGCATTGCCCAGTGTTCCTTTTTGTTTTTAAGGTCTTTCTTTCCTTTTTACTGATGCATTGCCAAGTGTTTTTTTTTTTTGGTGCATTGACAAGTGAAAATATTACACTATGAAATTGTCATGATGGAAAGATACTTCAACTAAGTGAAACTGGGAAAGAAATTGTGGATTATTGAAGCATTAGCTTGTGAATTAGGGGCCCCTGAAAAGGAGGAAAGACATAGGGTTTGAGTGATAAATCGTAATTTGTTAGGAGAAAAAATTTTTGTGCTAACTTGTCAACAGGTTAAACATTGTTTCACTGCATAATCTAGAATGCTTTTTCGGGATTTTTCCCTAAATTTTTCCCAGGTTGGAGATGCATATTAAATAAAAAAAAAATTGTATGGTGGAACGGCTCAGTGAATAATATTTGGAGGAATTTCATTTAACCGTGGCCAAAAATCTCAAATCTGGGACCGACCAACTTTTGCTGCAATTATTTCATAACTGCGATGCAAAGTTTAAAAATGAATTACAGTACATTTCTGTTGTTTATGAATGTAATTATTCAAAAGCTCCGCATGTCTAGACAAGAATATTATGTATGTACTCCTAATCAATGTAACATGTAGACATTTGCGAAAATGACTCTTTATCTCTATTTTTTTTTTTCAATTCTCATCTTCCTGGAAATAATTGTATGCAACAAAATTTCGAATCTACAAAAAACTACAAGACAAGAACAATAAAAAACAAATATGAAATATAAAAAATTTAAAGTAGGCAACGAGCCACAATCTCTGAAATTGTCTCGGTATAGTAGAGAGTATCCTTCTATTTTTCTCCTTGAACGTTGGCTGATTAATGAGCTCCACAGCTTGTTAATGAATCAGTTTGATAAAAATTTTGAATCTGTTTGTTAATGAATCAACCTTTGTTTTCTTCAAATATTGGTATGAAAGAGTTGAAGATATTGACGAAGATTTTAAGTCTCGATAGACTTGAAGAAATTAATGAAGATTTTAAGTCTTGATATGATAAGGACTTGAAGAATTTGGTGAAAATTTCTATTCTTGATATGATAAGATTTGAAGAAAATTTGGACACACAGAGCCTTCGCAGCCTTGGGATTTTAAGAAAATATGAATATGAATGTGTCTACTCCTTTGTGGAGTCTCCTATTTATAGTTGTGGGTAAGGGATGGAGGTCATAGCTACTTGTATTACATATGCATTTCGTTACTTGTCTTCCAACAAAAGAAATTCTATCTTGAACACATGCAAACATAAAAGGACTACGCCTCCTTAGATATTATCTTTTTATTTTATATTTACTATTGAAGAGATAAATATTGACATTTACATCTTTAATTGGCTAGATCGCGTAGATATATGATGTGACATAATTTGACTGGACGAAACATCTCAATATATAGGACATACATGAGGTTCATAATACCTTACATATTATCTCTTAAAGAAAGAAATAATATTATGACATAAATCCTCATTTGGCCAAGTTGTAAAGATTTGTGGCATGTCACAATTTAACTGTTGGAGAAGCCTTAACATATTTAATTGACTGAAATATTGCATCTTGACACATGGAGAGATATAATGTAATTTTTATTAAAACTTCAAAGTAGTCTAAATTTTTTAGTTCTTCCAAATATAAAAAATTTTGTCATTTGAAAGAGTAACTTCATAGTCACTATTTCAGATGACAACTTATCATTTGAGAAGGTGATATTAGGTTGTTCGTTTTTAATCACTATTTGTTTCTAGTTTGCTTGTCTTAAAGTAACCTAAAATCACCATTTCAAACGGCAACTTTAAAGTAGTTATCTAAATTGGTGCTTTGAAGTTACAATTTGGGGTTAAATGCAAAAAACCCCCCACAAACTATATACCCAGTTACAGTTTACCCCTAAACTATAATAATAGGCATTTTGCCCCTTTGAATGATATGTTTGGACAAATCTACCCCTTTTATTTTAAGCATTGTTATTTTTCTTTTTTCCCTATCATTTTCTTTTTAAATTCTTCCTTTTTTTCTTTAAACATTGTTTAATTTGTTTATTTTTTAATTTCGTATGTCAATATTTTATAAAAAGAAAATCTATGGAATACAAGATTTTTTTTCCAAATATTGAAGTCAATGTCATTTAAGAAATTGAACTTTTCAAATATATAATAAAAAAATAGAGAAATTGATTAATCAATTATTAGTAGTATCAATAACAAAAAAAATGAACTACTATTGTTTTTTATTCTTATTTTTTATTTCACTACAAATAACAATTGCTAACTTTTCTTTTTTATGTGATATATAATATGTTACTTTTATTATAAGTAGTTGAGTAACTGTGAATTCTTAATTAGTTTATAGGTACTTAAATTGTTGAATTACTAGATTAATACACTTTATAATATAAGCTACATATATTTTGTAATAACAAAGAGTTTATGACAAATTATTAAGAATGAATTTAACAAATAAAAAAATTTAAAAAGCAGTTTCAAAAATATTAAAATTTTTGATATAAGTCTTTTCACATCGGAGAAAGACGTTGGCTCTTCGATGAGAGAAGGAGAACAAAAAGAAAATAAAAGGAAAAAAATGAAAAAAGCTAATAGAGAAAAAAAAAAGAAAGGATTTAAGATAGTAGGGGTAGTTTGTCCAAACATATCATTCAAGGAGGTAAAATGCCTATTATTATAGTTTAGGGGGTAACCTGCAACTGGTATATAGTTTGTGGGGTTTTTTGCATTTAACCCTACAATTTAAATGGTAAATCTCTACTGTTGAGAAGAATTTAAAAGTTTGGGCTAATTTTGGAGTTTCTAATAAACATTGGGTTATTTAGTAAAATCTCCGCTTGCAACTTTTATTTATTTTCAATCTCTTGGCATTTTATAGAGCAGAAGGCCAAAATAGTCCGTATCCTATTTATTAGAAGATGACATAGTCCCTTAAATTTTATTATGACCAATTTAGTCCCTCAACTATATGTGCCTATCCAATCTAGTCCTTTTTGGGCTAAGTCACCAATGACACAAAATTTTGCCAGTGGACAAAGAAGCAAAAAAGGAATCTCACATTTTAACCCTTTTAAAATAATTAAAAAAAGTTTTGCCAGGACAAAATTTTTTTAAAAATTTGAGCAAAATTTGACCAGTATTACAAGCATTCCAAGACAACAGTCCAGCACAATGTCACTAAATTATAATATTCAGCAACAATTATGAAGAATAATTGCATCCGCCACCAAATTTAGTACATAATTCATTCATCAATAAAATGGTTGATAAAGCATAATTCTAATGCCATCGAAATAAATTCTAGTTACCAAAATACAAGTCTAATGCCACCAAAATGAATTCTACATTCAATTTTAGTCAAAAGCCACAAAAAATATGCATAGATATAGCGAGTTATAAGGCCACAAACATGTGTCAAATGTTTATAATTAAAATAAAAGTTTTTGCCCAAAACTAAATGTCCCTTTAGACTTCAACTTCTTTAGCAACCTCTGTAGAAGTTGGATTAGAGTCCATTTAGTCATTCCCTAGTGGCATTTTCCAGTTTATCAACTAACATAAAAACTAAATTTTGTGGTTGATGCAATTTTTCTTCATAATTGTTGCTGAATGTTTTAATTTAGGGACATTGTGTGTTGGATTGTTGTCTTGAAATGCTTGCAATGCGGGCCAAACTTTGCCCAATTTTTTTTTTTAAAAAAAAAATTTCCTACCAGAACTTTTTTTCTAATGATTTTAGTGAGTGCTAGAATGTAAGCTTCCTTTTTTGCCCTCTGTCCTCCAGTGGAATTTTGTGCCATTCGTGGCTCAATGTAAAAAAGGACTAGATTGACTAGGTATATATAGTTAAGGGACTAAATTGGTCACAATAAAAATTTAGGGTTAGCTTCTGATAAATAGTTTAAGGACTATTTTGGCTTTTTGCTCACCTTTATATAACAAAGTTGGTACCAGTGCAGGCTTTTAAACAATCCTACTTTAGTTTGGAATACCAAAACTAGTCCAATATTTTAAAGTCGATTTTGCTATATGGAACACTAGCTTTAAAGTAGTCATTTCAAGTTGTCATCTAAAATATTTTAGCCACTATTCCATATGGTGACTTTTGTAGTGTTGTGTTCCTTAAATAAGAGCTCAACTAAAATTTGATTTAGTTTATAAGGATTGGCTAATTTATAACTGAGTTAAAAATTGGCCTACTTGACTAATACTCACATGATTACCCGTACGTAAAACTACGCAAGACCCGGTAAGCGCTTTTTTTTTTTTGGAAGATAGTTTGTTACGTTATGAGCAATTGGTGTATCTTTTTCATAATTTAGTGTATTTTCATAACTTTGTTGTACCCATAAATTTTATTTACACATATCAATTCCATGTATAAAAATAATAAATCATACATATGTGTGTATGTGTGCATGTGTGCACATATATATATGTGTATATGTACACAGACACATGCAAACATATATATACATATGTTTGCATATATATATATATATATATATATATATATATATATATATATATATGTTTCTTTACTTTTCTAGTTTAAGGGGCTAACCCCTCGTCACGTCTAGTATCAGAGTCAGAGGGGAAAGTGGGGAGATGGCTATCTTTCTTTACTTATTATGATGTTATTAGTGTAGATCTACAAGTTTATATCTTTCTGATGAAATTGCTTAATTTCGTGATTACCATCTTTCTTTATTTATGATCTTGTTAGTGTAGATCTACAAGTTTAGATTTGTCTGATGAGACTGATTAATTTCGTGATTATCATCTAATGTATTCAAATTTATTATAATTTTGCTAGTATTGATTACATGGTTTTGGATCTGTCTAAAGGGTATCGAACCTGTAATTGCTAGCATCCGGTCCAGGTAAGACCATGAGATTTGGCACTGTAGGGATGTTAAGGTTCTTGGAGTGGTAACCCCCAAGACGGTGAAGTGCCAAAAGAACAGATCTAGGGTTAATGAATTTTTACTATCGATCTTATGATTTTGTTTGGAAATATGGTCGTCATGCATAGTTAATCTTTCTCAAAGGATTGAGATCTATTCTTGTAACTTTATTACTATCTTTATTATGATGGAAATATGATCGTCATATATAGTTAATCTATTTCAAAAGATTAGATCTTTTCTTGTAAATTTCACACTATTCTTTATAATTTGTTTAGAAAAATGGTTATCTTCCATGGATCCTGAAGGATTCTGTGCCAAAGGGAAGAGAATTATAAATTGTTTAAATCTTTTACGTGTTTAAATATTTATTTATTTACTTGTTTTTACTAATGGTTTCATCTGTTAAAGCATATTTTATTTCTCCTAGTTCTTCCTTAAACAATAAACCTTTAAATGATCTTCAAATTAGAATTGTTCGGATAGAGCATTCAATCCTTATTCAAAGAAATTTAGAAAACAATGAATTCCAGATTGACAAAGAAAAACTTAGATCTGAATTCTATGCAGACCACAACCATTTTAAAAGAAAACAATTTTTTCACAAATATCAGGGAGAAGCTCGAAAAAATATACAAGAAAACTTTTATGACTTTTTGACAAAAATGAAACAAAATATTCATTTCTTTGACTGGTATGAGTCTCAAACATCTCAGATGTCAATACCAGAATTCAAAAATCCAGACCAAAATATTTCAAAACCTGCATCTTCTATGTCAAAAACCATTGAAACTCAGGTTTTTACATTAGATCTTGTAGATCCGGTCCAAACGAAGTCAGAACCTTTAGATCCCTCCATAGATCTATCTCAAACAAATTTTATACTAGAATCCTCTCATAAACTTCTAGAATCCATAGATCCATTAAATCTAATAGATTTACCAAACCAAGAGTCTATTGAAACTTCCAAACTTTTGATATCCGGTCAATCAATAGATAATTCTGATAAAACCACTAGTCTTGATATTAGAAAAGACATAGGAAATTCCTTAGACATAAGGTATTCCTCAATAAATGTCTTAACTAGATCTCACCCTAGTGTCAAATCTATCACTGTTAAAAATCTGCAAACAAAAATTGTTTCTCCCAAAAGGAAAGTTAAAACAATTGAAAAAACAGCCACTGAAGAAGAAATCATTAAAGATCCTTCTTAGTTAAACATAGTATCTTATAAAAAATATTTTATTCTTATAAGATTGGTTATTAGTGACAATTATATTGCAGAAACAGAAGCTTTATTTGACACAGGAGCTGATTTTAGCTATATTCAAGAAAGTCTGATTCCAACAAGGTTTTTTGAGAAAACAAAAGAAAGTCTTAGAGGAGCTAATGGTTCCCAATTAAACATTCAGTTCAAACTTCAAACGTCCAAGTTCAATTTTCTTCTATATCCATCAAAGAGACATTCCTCTTGGCAAAAGACCTTACCAACAATGTTATTCTTGGAACAACTTTTGTAATCAAACTTATTTCTTATTTGACCACTGATGATGGGATTATACCCCAAAAATATGGTCAAGATGCTCTTGTATCATTCTCCAGAAAAATAGTGCAAAAAACACTAAATTATCTATCCCTCAAACACAGCCAAATCAATTTCTTAAAAGAAGAAATTGCCTACAAAAGGATAGATGAACAACTCAAAAAACCAAAAATCTAGAAAAAAAAATCCAGAATCTGTAAGCAAGAATACAAGGGATGGTTTGTGCAGAAGTTTCAAATGCATTTTGGACAAGAAAACAGCATGCTGTCCACCTCCCTTATGAACCTGACTTTGAGGAAAAGAATATTCCAACAAAAGCCAGACCTATATAGATGAATCAGGATCTACTCCAACATTGTCAAAAAGAGATTAATGATCTCCTATCCAAAGGCATTATTAGTCCAAGTTAATTTCCATGAAGTTGTCCACCATTCTATGTCAACAAACAATCAGAAATTGAAAGAGGAGTTCCAAGGCTTGTAATCAATTACAAAGCCTTGAATAAAGCCCTTCGATGGATCAGATATCCTATACCAAACAAGAAGGATTTACTTCAAATGTTTTATTCTGCCAAGATATTTTCAAAATTCGATATGAAGTCAGGATTTTGGCAAATTTAGATTCATGTCTCAGACTGATACAAAACAGCATTTAGAGTACCATTTGGACATTACGAATGGAACGTGATACCATTTGGACTTAAAATGTTCCTTCTGAATTCCAAAGGATTATGAATGAGATATTCAGTCCTTATTTCTCATTCATCATCGTCTATATTGATGATGTCCTGATTTTTTCAGAAAACATTGAACAACATTTCAAACACCTAAATACCTTCCTTCATATTACCCAGAAAAATGGCCTGGTTGTCTCTCAAAAGAAAATCAGCCTTTTTCAAACCAAAATTAGGTTTCTTGGACACCATATCCACCAAGGAACCATTACCCCCATAAATAGATCAATACAGTTTGCTGATAAATTTCCTGACCAAATTCTTGACAAACAACAACTCCAGAGATTCTTGGGATGTTTAAACTATGTCTCAGACTTCATTCCGAATCTTAGCAATATAGCCAAACCTCTATATGATAGACTAAAAACCACTCCGCCCTTATGGACGGATATCCATACAGAAACAGTTAGAAAAATTAAAACTCAAGTCAAAGCCATTCCTTGCTTAGTTCTTCCAGATCCAACAATTCCAAAAGTTGTAGAAACAGATGCTTCTGATCTAGGATATGGTGTTATTCTTAAACAAACAAAAAATAATAAAGAACAGATAATTGCTTTTGCTTCCAAACACTGGAACAATTCTCAACAAAACTATTCTACTATCAAAAAAGAAATTTTAGCAATAGTTTTATGTATTACAAAATTCCAAACTGAACTACTAAATCAGAAGTTTTTACTTCGGGTTGACTGTAAGTCAGCTAAAGACGTTTTACAAAAAGATGTCAAAAATCTTGCCTCTAAACAAATCTTTGCAAGGTGACAAGCCATTTTATCAATCTTTGATTTTGACATTGAATATATTAAAGGATCTTCAAATTCTATTCCTGATTATCTAACTCGTGAATTTTTGCAGGGAAGATAAGATGCCCAGGAAAAAGAAACAGCAGGAAAAATCCTCAGACAAACCAGAACCCTCTTCTCAAACCACCAAACAAGACTCTTTGAATTCCTCTGGTTCATCTCAAACAGAGAAGAAATCTTCTTCAAACTTGTCTCCAAACAGGTTCCAAATTCTCTCTTCTCCTCAACCCATATCCATAGCCTCTCCAAAAACATGGGCAGACATAGCTGAAGAAGAAGATGAAAAACAAGCATACTTTGATCGTCTCAAACAATGGGTTGAATCTCATGGATATCAACCTGATCCAGTGGGATACCCTGTTTGGGATACACCAAGCCATTTTAATTTGGTTTTAAACCAAAACACCCAGCCCAAACAGCCCAAACCTATTGTTATCCAAGAATCCAAGACCTTGGTTAATTTTGAACCAAAACCAAACAAAACTTTCTGCCCATATATCAAATCAAATACCCACATTCCTGTAGTTCAAACTGAAGTTGACTATTGGTATGATAACCCAAACATACTAGCCCAAACTATTCTTCCAAATACCTACAATTTCATACCTCAAACTCTTACAAAACACTTGAATATTACAAACTCATTCTCACAGATTCAAAATCTTTGATCCTAAAACCCCACAAAACAGAGATGAAAGACAAAAATGGAAACTCTACGGAAAATACATCAATACTCATTCTAGTGCCCAAATTCTAAAGGTTATCAAGCCATCAGAATGGGGAACAAACCTAAGCAAACCTAAACCTTTTTCCACTTCCTTTAATCCTCCAGGTTATACTTATTGGGATTATAAGGCAGCTTGGTTCTATACCTTCACTTTTCCAAAACGAATTAAACCAACATTCTTATCTTTTCTATTTTTTGAAAACAAACAAATATGATTTTCCAGCATGGTTTGTAGCATGGTGGAAAGCACTTGGACCAAATCTTGAAATTCTTCCTTCAGATATTCAACAAAGCTACAAACTATTCAAAGAAAGATTTGAACCCCCAAACAACTATGTACCAATCAGTCTGCACTTCTTTTCCATATTTTCGGTAGCATGGGTCTACCAGTGAAATATGAATACATACAGCAAACACAACTCCCGCCATTGTTAGTTCGACAGGGATATTCAAAATGGTGGCCAACATTCAACAAAAATTTCATTCAACCAGCAAACATTCAGGCATGGTTCCAAAAGAACCCTCGCTTGATCAAACCGGAGACAGTCAAACAAGCCAGTTTTTGCAACAGAAGTCCATCTCAGCAGCCAAACTGGCATCAATCACTGACAAACAAGAGTATGTCAAACAACTCAAAGATATACTTCTACAACTGGATCAACCAAAAGAAACTTCAAACAAAGAGAAGGCCTCCAGTTCTGGAACAAAACTTGATGAATATGAGGGCCCAGAAAATAAAGATGATTGTTATGGAATTTTCTCATAAATTCCATAAAATCATAAAACAATAAACAAGAAAGAAGAAAACAAGAAAAAACAAAATTTACTGTAACACCGGAAGCACTGTAGCAGTCCGGCAAGTTACTGTGCAAACACAGCAATAAAGACAAACAATGTACTGTAGCGGTACTGTAGCAAAAACAATGTAGCAGTACTGTAACACTACAAAAATTTTGCTATATATACCCCTCAAACCCAACATATTCCACACACAATTCTTACACAATTTCTTCAAGTTTCATTCTCTCTCTAGTTTGAAGAAACTCTCCTCCCTCTCTCTACAAACAACTTCTTAGTTTTTATATTCTAGTTTTTAGGATCAAACAAAGGAGCTTGCACAAGCTTCATATCTTGTAAGTTTTCTTTTATTTTGTTATTCAATTCAATCAAATGGTCGGCTGAGCCGCCTTATATCCATTTACTTATTCTTCTTTTATTTGTTTTGTTTATACTAATCATACATGGCTGGTTATACCGTCTGATCTAACATACTAACTTGTCTTTAATTGTTATTTATGTTCTGTTTATACATGGTTGGTTCAACCGCTTATACTAACTAGTGGCAGTCCGACTGCGACCCACTTCCTAATATTTATGCTTTTCTTTTCCTCTGCTTTATTTACTTTCCTAGTTTAAGGGGCTAACGCCTCGTCCCGTCTGGTATCAGAGCCAGAGGGGGAAGTGGGGAGATGGCTATTTTTTTTTACTTATTATGATGTTGTTAGTATAGATCTACAAACATATGTGCAAACATATGTTTGCATATATATATATATGTGTGTGTGTGTGTGTAGATATGTATGTACATATCTTATTCGGTCCATAATTAAAATGGGCCTCTTTGATTCCATTTGGTTGATCATGCACACATTGTGATGATTTAACGGGAGAAAATATCAAGATTGATTCTTTGATTGGCATTCCAATTAAGCAAATTGTGATAATACAAAAAATTATCAACAGAAAACAAAAAAAAAATTCTTCAGCTATAACAATTCAGGAGCATACAAATTGCTAAGCCAATCCTATTCGTAAATTATAAATGAAAGTAGACATCACAATAATTGCATGAATATTGAAAAGCAGTATGATAGCCATCTAAATCGAGCCACAATTATTTGTTAGGTTTTTGACATAAACTTGACAAAAAGAATTTAATAGATAGTCACTATTTAACCTAATCAATTTTGACACAATTTTGCTTGCTTAGTCGATTAGTTCTACATAATCCAGTTGGCTAATCAAATCTTAAAAAATATAGCAATGTCATTTATTAGGACAAGTGATCCTAACATTTGTGAAGTAGGCATGGACTAGTTGTAATTTTTTTGGTCCAGCAAAAATAGATCCTCCCATAATTTTATGGAGATAACAGCATAAGACTTTTCAGATCTTGTATGCTATTGGACTATAAGCATACAAAACTTGAATTTGATTTTCTACTCATTTAACTGCCTAATTTTGATACCGATTCTTTTCATGACAAGTACCCTTTTCTCTAACTAAAGCCAAAAATTCTCAAACATCCCCAACCTGCTCTTTGCACCCCTACCCCCTTCCCCCCCCCCCCCCCCCCAAGAAAAACCAAAAAAAATCCACCAGCAGCCTCATGGGATCAAGAAGTAGTTCATGCAACAAAATTGTGTGTCATGAAGAGCTACAATTTATTCAGTAAACATGGAAAGTTCGTTCTTTGCTTTCAACAATTCATGCAACTATTGCTGATCTGAAATCGTAAGGCTGAATTAGTATTGCAAGATGACTATAAATCTCTTTAGTCCTTGAGATTTTTCAACTGCAAAAAAAAAAAAGAAAAGAAAAAGACAATTTTGCTAGTGAAAACGATGGCTTCTTATCATCAACTCCGAGCCCTTTTGCCCTCTACGGCTCTAGCATTCTTCTCCTTATGATCCTAACCCATTGCTCTAAAGCTGCTTCAAATATTAATACTGGTGGTATCGGAACCTACTGGGGTCAAGGTTACAGCGAAGGCAGCTTGAAAGAAGCTTGTGATTCCGAACTTACAAATATATCATGTTAAGTTTGTCTTTGTGTTTCACATTGAAAATTTTACAAAGAAATATCTCATCTTAGTGGTTATAAATAGAGTGGGCTTAAATGAGTTTAAGTGTGCTAAAAGCACCAGCCCAATTGTCATATGTACCAACCCAAGAGAGGTTTAGGGGATCTATGTTTTAGTCTAAAAGAGTTTTAGTTAAACATCAAACAAAAAAAACAAGTTATGGGCCTTTAAGCTGTTAAGTATTTTGTACTATTTAAATTCTTTTGTATTTTCAACTTTAGGTGCTTTTGGGTCTAGGAACACTTTTCTAGCATTTTGTACTCTTTCTTTTGTCCTCTTTTCTATTATAGTAAATCTGCCACCCTTTCGTCCTTGGATGTAGATCAATTCGACTAAACCACATAAAATTTTGTGTCATTCTGTTTATTTTATTTGTTTTGTTATTTTTTTTATTGGGTTGCCAAGAACCCTATTGTTTTTATTGGTTAATTTTTTGAGATCAGATCTAACAAATTGCTATTAGAGTTTCATACTTTGGGTTGTTGATGATAATAATAAGCTATCAATAGCAATTTTTGGACATCGATTTAGCGCTACAGAGAGTTAAAAAAAAAGATTTGTTTGGACTTTTATGGAGAAGATGGAGATTGTTTGCTATTTGCCTACTATTTCTCGATCTTGGATACACGCCAAGAAGGAGATTTGTTAAATTTATCTTTGTATCCCACATTGAAAATTTTACAAAGAAATCTCCTCTCTTGGTGATTATAAATATAATAGGTTTAACTGAGTTTAAGTGTGCTAAGGGCACCAATCTAAGTGTCGTATGCACCAACCAAGAGAGTTTTAGGGGGCCCACGCCCTAGTTTAAGAGAGTTTTGGTTAAGTATCAAAACAAAAGAGTAAGTTAATGGATTTTGTGCCATTAAGTATTTTGTGCTGTTTAAACATTTTTGTGTTTGCGGTTTTAGGTGTTTTGGGCCTTAGGAACACTTTCCTAGAGTTTTGTACTCTCTTTTTTTTATAATAAATCTGTTACCCTTTCACACATGGACGTAGGTCAATTGGATCGAACCATGTAAAATTCTTTGTCTTTATGTTTATTTTATTTGTTTTGCTATTTTCTTTATTGGGTTGTCGAGGAATCCTATTGTTTTTATTGGTCAATTTTCTGGGACCAAACCTAACACATCATAATTGCTTTCCTGAATTCATTTGGAGACCGTCAGAAGCTGGGATGGAACCTTAGTAAGAATCATTGTCTTCACAACAATTGCTACTACTTATCAAATGAGATTAAACATTGCCAAGTTTTTGGTCTCAAAGTTCTCATCTCAATTGGAGGGCCTAAAGTAGCCTACACAATATCCTCAGAGCAAGATGCTCTGTAGGTCTTAGGACTTCTTGTTAAGTATGTATCGCTATTAGATGCAAAAAAAATTTTTTTGATTAGATAACTGATTTTCTTTTCTTTTTGTAACACAATTCTTGCTCTAGGGCTTTGCTCTAATCATGTTTACAGTCTTATCCTCAAAAATGGAAAAGAACCACCAAATAGAATGAAGGTAATTTATTGCTTTGTTATTTTGTGGTATGGCATACTTAAATTTTACGGCTATAACATTAGAAAAGGTCTCTCCTATTAATTGCTGGTAATAGGATTGATTTTTTATTTTTCTACACTAACTGTGTAAAGATTTCTTGGATTAATTCTAGAATTTGATTACTACAATAGGAATGTAGCCAGTGATATATGGAATGCTTTTCTGAAGGGAACTTCAGGAATTCCATGACAAATTTCTAACTTTGTGATGGAATGCGAGCTCACGTGGAAAAAAAATTGTTTTATTATTGAGCTCGCACTTTTTGAATACGAGCTCAAAAAAAATTTTTTAAACATATTTTCTTTATGTTAGAGCCCACAGAAAATTAAATTTAAAAAATATTTATTTTCTCAGAGCTCGTGTTTAGTAAATATTTAATAAATTAATTTTAAAATATTTGTGTTCTACGAGCTCGCATTTAAATGCGAGCTCCTAGAAAATTAAATTTAAAAAATATTTGTTTTCTAAGAGTAAATGCAAGCTCCTAGAAAATTAAATTTAAAAAATATTTGTTTTGCAGAGCTCGCATTTATAAAATGCAATCTCTAGTAAAATCTTATTTTTAAAAAATTGTTTATTATGGAGCTCGCATTCATTAAATGTGAGGAGTAAATATTATTTTGGATCTCGCATTCGATAAATGCGAACTCCTAGAAAATTTTATTCAAAAATTTCTTTTTTTTATTTAGGAGCTCACAATCATTTTTGTTTTTGCATTGACATTTATCAAAAGCGAGGTGCAAGAGAAATCTTATTTAAAAAATCTTTCAACAGTAGAGAAACAAATCCTTTTTATTTTTAAAACTCGCACAAGCTTGAAGTTAGCAAATGTGAGCTCCCAAAAAAAAATTATGCTCAAAATAATCCTTTATATAGAAATAACTACACATGTATACTTCTTCTATATTAAAAGATTTGATAATTATATGATTGGAAACACCTAATTTTATTATAATATATTTTTGTAAAGAAATAACTATACATGTATGCTTCTTTATCTTCACAGGTCAATATAAAATAAAATGAAATTGTTAACATGTTAAGTCTTAACTTTTCATGAATAAAATTCTCTTTTTTTTTTTACCTTCTCATAGGAGAATATTAAAATTTTTTCTCCTATGTTCAATAGGAAAAATATGAATAAGAAAGGTAAAGGATAACTATATATAAATATATTATCAATAGTAGGTCTATGTTTTTTTGCAATGTCGAGGGGAAGTACCTAACTTTTTGTATGAACTAGAGGAGAGGTTAGTGTATTTTACCCTTTTTATATTGTTTTGTTCATTGGAAAAGAGCATTTCTTTGTAATTTTATGAAAGTTTCTGGTTTTGTCAAAAATGAGAATTAAGATTTTCAACATTGAGTTGTTCGCTAACATTTGGGAAAGTAAAGAATATAAATGAAAAATGACACCAAAAAGTATGTAATGCGGATTTAGGTTATTTATACAACTACATAATCGGTGTATCATCAATGATATCCAAATTTGTCATGAGTACCATATCCTCTGGATTTGCATATTCTTTTTGTTCGACATGGCTGATCTGATATTACTGTACTGACTTGAGTAATCTGTAACTTCAGTGTAGTATCATGATTTTAGGTGCTCTAATCTTCATTTGTACCTCCTGCATGTTGTTCAGAAATGTCATGATGTAAGTCGCCATCAGGCATAAACTGTGAAAAAGTTATTGGGGATCTAGAATGGCCAATAGATGCACAATGCAGTTGCATGACTTCGGTCTGAGGTCTGACTAGAGCAGATGTGCCAACATGGTGCTCAATAGCCTATGGCCCTTCATCGAATCCAGTTTGGATGGTGGGTTCCCGTGATCGGACTCTACGATGTCGTCCACCACCATGCTGACCTCCGCGAACATTTCTAGAAGCTTGCTGAACACGACGTGGTCTGCATGTTGTGGAATGTCCTGTGGTACTTGTGGAGGGCAAAATGGAAGTCATGGTGACTCTCCTACATGATGCAATATTGTAGATGCAAAGTCCTTCATTGCATGAAAATAATTCCTGTGTTGTTCGTCACTAAGTGCCAGAAAGTCCTCTGACATGTACTAAACCCGAGACATAGCATCCATCTCGAATGTAAATATTGGAATGAATAAGGATTAATAACGTCAAATCTTAAAAAATTATTTCAATAAACATGCGTGTTGAGCAGTGGTTATATTTGAACTTACAAAATATTGTACCCTAACGCTATCACCCGAAAGCCCTCCGAAAAAGTGAGATAACTACTTGGATTTAAAACATAAAGCACTATCTGCTCAAAATACCATTGACGTTACTCATCTGATGGATATGTAGGATCTTCAACTACAGTATCATCTTATGCATGCACACATCAATCAATCTAAACATCAATATATACTCTATGCGTGGTTATCCAATTTTGATTCCCCTTATCACGATGATCTAGAAAATGTAGGACTGCTTGACTTTCAGTCAATCTAATCCAAAACTCTATGCGTAGTTATCCAATTTTGATTCCCCTTATCACGATGATCTAGAAAATGTAGGATTGCTTGACTTTCAGTCAATCTAATCCAAAACTCTATGCGTAGTTATCCAATTTTAATTCCCCTTATCACAATGATCTAGAAAATGTAGGACTGCTTGACTTTCAGTCAATCTAAGATCAGGCAAGGGCTGATGATACCTAAACTATCGCATAACCCGATGAAGATGCGGCTCAACAACTTCTACAATACGGAAACAAAGAAGCGAGAATGTCCTCCAAATATGGCTGTCACATGAACTGCGAAAAAAGATAAATGAATATGCACTGACTCATACCTTAAATTGGTCTCCATAGATAATTTACCATATCCATCATTCAACTTTGTCAAATGAGAAAAACATAACAAATCCAAGCAAATTTCTATCATTTTCCATATTTTTTTAAAAAATTTCGGCAGTATCTCCCTTATAATTGGGGGAAATCTCCATACCAATAAATCTAATTTTAAAAGAATAAAAAACAATTAGACTATTCGAACAAGTTTGCATATTTTATTATCTTACTCAAAAAAGGGCAAAGTGTTAGACGTTCAATGTCATTGCATAATTACAATACCTCTTGAGGACGTAAGCCTATCAACTGATTTTGAAATACGGGCACGACATGTTGTACAACTCTGTATAGATCAAACTCAACATTCCACCTAAATAGAATAAATGAGAGGTATTTTTTTAAATCAAATGATTGTTATTTGAATTACAAATTATGATCACAACTGTAAAAAATATATGCACATCGAACTCCATATGATAGGACAGTGTTCCAATGGCTACACTTGGTCAGAGCGCATTGTAGGTATACGTTCCTATACCCATAGTTATATAAAAAAAATTGAATCATTACATAATTGCAATAATATAATAGTAAATCACATCACTTTTATTGAGTGTAATGTACCTGTAGCAACACTAATGCGCCTACAATAGTCGATTTAAAGAGATGTGGTTGTACACAGGGATCAATAAAGAATCACCAAAATCACACTACCCTAACTGTATTGCCCAATAGTTTTCAAATTTCATAACAAGGGAAGGTACATTAACGGGTCTTTATTTCTGAACTTATTGGACAATAAGTGGCCACCTAATATTAGGAGGAGTTAGATGCATACCCACTGTCTACATTTGACATCCGAAGTTTCAGCTGGTAGGTCTGTATCTAATACTCCGGATAAACACCCCAATTTTAACCTTTGTTCATCAAAGTATAATGGCATAGGAAAAAAATCAATAAGTTTCTCACATAAGAGTCCCCATTCCTGGACAGTACGAGATGTATCTATTCTTTTTATTGGAGGACCATCGATGTGTAGTATCCATAAGATCTCTACATCCTACAAAGTCACCTAACCTCTTCAATGGGTAGATGAAAGGTATGAGTCTCGAGCAACCATCATTCCACCAAATTGGTGATCAGAGTATGATCAATCATCATATATCCACTATCAAACATCCCTTCAAATCCTACCAATCGAATATAATGCCGAACCAGTTTGGTGATAGATATATTCTCCTAAAAATTTTTATCACATCGTCTGACATCAAGCTGATTGCGTAAAATATATTCATGAAATATGGAATGTACTGATGTGCAGTTCCTGTCGAGATAATATCATACACGTATGGTCCCGGATGCAAGTCTGATTGTGCGAGAATGTCAGACATAATGATGGAAATATCTGTAATGACAACTACAATAATGCAAAATTTGTCATTCCAGATTTTGATAACTTTACCAAAATGTTGAACAAAGACTTCTTATTCAAAAACCCAAAATATGAATTTAGCAACTCATACTAATTTGATAATTTAAGAACTAAGCCAATACACAAAGTGATGTATCAACAAATTGAAAGTATTGTCCATCAAAATAGTAACTTCATAATGCCTGTCCTGTTAGGATTATATTGGATTCCTATCTCTAAATTATTTCATTCAAGGTCTATAATTCGGACAGTTTCTTCTGTTATGATCCGATTGATAACAATTTGTACATCTTCTTGGGTTCTCTAGGTCTCTCTTATCCATCTCATTTCGAATTCTTCTAACTCGTACCCATCCTACCGGACATACATATATTTATTTTTATCTGGCTGTATCTCCCAATCAGGATGGAGCCAAGTATCCGGATGCGGTAAAGGGTTAAATCTTCCTGAATATTGCACTAACCATCCCATCTCCTTTTTATAAACTAGAGATCCACAAGCAAACTTGGATTGTCCCCTCTATTCCTGCACACTGCTATGACGTGTGAACAAGAAAGCCTGTACTGCTGTCACTGGCACCAGGAGCATATCTTATTAAAGTACTTGATCTTTTGTGTATTACTTCCTTTGCCATCCATACATCGACTTGTGACAACCTTGTACACCCTTGATGAGTCATAAAACTCCACAATCCTGTGGAGTCCAGTTTTTTATCAAAATTCTTAAACCGCCGCCATATCTGTGGGGGGAAAGGATTACAGTAATGTCTAACATCTTTTCTCCTCATTTTAAATAAATCAACTATCCAATGAAATGTCATATCAATACAAGCTTGAATTGGCAAATGGCATGCCCCTCTAAATATATTGTTATAACTCTCAGATATGTTGGTGATAAGAATACCTAATGATACCTACCATCATGTGTTAGACACCACTTTTCAGATCCAATATCAAACAGATAAGCTCACGTATTTGAAAATATGATTGTTAGTTCTAATTTGAATCCCCGTCACTTGCGCAATTGTCTAGTCTTTCCCGTTGCCCAACATAACCTTTTAAGGTGCAAACCTTTGAAATGTGTCATCAAATTGCTCCTCACATGTCGTAAGCAGACTTATAAAAGACCAAAGGTTCCTTCCAGTAGTCAAAATCTGTCATAGCATAGATGGTACCATTATGGTGATCGAAAATGACACAAATAAGATATCGATCACGGGCGACTTAGTATCTAAATTGCTCCATGAATCACAACCAACTAGAAATAGTCTCCTCATCGACTATGGCATAAGCAATTGAAATTATCTTGTTTGCATTTTACGTAACTGCAATAAGTAGTTTACCCTTGTATTCGCCACTCAAATAAGTCTCATTAACACATATAACCGGCCTATATATGTGAAAGGTATCAATTGCTAATCCAAAAGCTCAAAATACAAACTTAAATATTTTGATTTGATTTGTACTCTCTAAATGGTAGAACCACTTCACCACAATTCTTGGATTGAACTGCACAAGTGCATCAAGATACTTTGGTAGTTCGACAAAATTGGACTCCCAAAAGCCAAACACAAGCTCAATTGCTTTACGTCTGGCATACCATGCTTTTTATAAAAAACATCTATCTTTAAAATTTTCTTAACATGGCTTATTATGTTCTTGACTTTAAATTTAGGATCATTTTCAATGCTACGAGCTATGTGCCTAGCAATCACTGAAGAAGTATTGCTGCTACTCACCAAGTTACCCAAATCGTTATGGTCAATGGCCTATTTGATTATTTGCCACAATTTATGAGTCTTCTTTTTAACTGTTCTGACACACCAGTTACATGTTCGATACGATGAGGTATTTGCAATAGTAGTGCTCCTATCAAATGCTATGGTTATTGGCCTATTTGATTATTTGCCACAATTTATGAGTCTTCTTTTTAACTGTTCTGACATACCAGTTACATGTTCGATATGATGAGGTATTTGCAATAGTAGTGCTCCTATCAAATGCTAACTTGCATTTGGCAATCCACGTGTTACTCTTACTTTCAATAATCTTGAATTCCCTGTTATAATTGATGGACCACATCCTAATAGCCTCGTTGATTTGTTGCTTGTTTTCAAATCTCATATGCAGCTGTATATTATTGTTCTCCTCATTAAATGTGATAATGCGCTCTAAGTCACCTTCATCAGTAAGGTCATCATCATTTGTGCTCCCAAGTTCTGAGAAGAATGCCAATCCCCTTGAAACATACCAGAGGCTGCCAGTCGCATTGTGTCGTGCACTATCTCCTTGCTCACACGTTGCATTTATGTTGTCATTAAAGGGCTGTTGGGTCTCGAGGTCCATTTCGAATTCATAGGCTTCATGCTCCCCATCTGAGTCACTAGCAGACATATTTCGTGACTCAGACTCTTCTACATCTTCAGCATCAATCTCCAAATCATCATCTCCCTCTGAAGCACGGAGCCTATCATACCCACTGGCAGACACATTATATTCATTTGTTAAGGGATGACTTGGACCTGGAATGGACTCAAAGCCATAATAAGATAAAAAATACGAGGATTCCGAATCTTTAAAACTTGGAATCGAATCAAGGGTGTAAACATATTCAACATCACTCCTAGGCCCTGTTGTGATCCTTGGCTTTGACAAGTCCCTAGCCAGATCTCTCTACGTATATTGGGATGCCGATCTATCTCCAGAACTATTGTACTAGAATGCGATCGCAACCTTGTTGGATTCATACATGCATGGACAAGCAACATCATCGGACTAATATTGCTTGTTGGTGGAATTAATACACTACTAACTCTAGAAATTTGAACAATTTCGTCCTTCTCGATACATAGCTCTGCTATGTATGGAACTATTTTGTTCCATAGATCGTGCATTATATCTAGAGTTTCATCATCCATTACTACGAAACATTATAAGAGGTACGACCATATGGTTGACGAAGAAACAAATTCAAGTTGAATATCCCCCTATTGACCCCCATATATTGATCAATTCTGTTAACCAACTCCTCGTACCCAATTCTATGTCATAATGTGACTGTACGATTGGAGGTATGAGACAAATAATAAATTTATCCATCCTCGTAATGTATTTTACCGCCCCAATAAAGAGACACTAGCAGAGGTCTTTATATAGACATATGTGTGAAATGTATCGCTAAATTGGGAAAAAATTTTAGAATTAGTAGTATAACGGATCCAAACTAGTTGTTGGATTATGACTCTCTAATCCTTTTTTCCCAAATCCGACAAAATTAGAAAAAATGTTGACAGCATCTTCCCTAACAAACGGCTAAAACTCTCTGTAAACAAATCCAAACTTTTTTAAGTATCGATGCATTGTGAATCATTACCATTTCTTAGATAGCTGAACAAAAAATTACAATAATAATATCATGTATATAGTAGAATGTGAAACGACAATAATTTTGTGCATAGTCCCCTCTCCTCCACATGCATGCAATTAAAAGATACACTACAAGAGAGGGCCTAACTTTAATTTCATCAATTCATCATAAAATAAATTCAAATATATTCAAACGGCCTCTTATACCAACAAAAATTTAAAAAACTAGAACATTAATTTGATAGCAATTACATGTAGTTGTAAATTTACAAACTTACCCAATGACTTATCTCAGATTTCAAAGATGCATTTTGTGAAGTTGATCCTAGTGGTACCAACCCAAGACTCTTCAAGTGATGTCACCAACTTTGTACGCACCTATATGAACACGAAGGAGATAACAGAGAACCAAAAGAATTTAAAAAATTTAATCGCAGCGTGTATTTGTCAAAACCAAATGAACTCATTAGTAGAATTTTTGAAAAAATGTTGACAGAATCACCCCTATAAATGAGTTAAAACTCCTTGCCAACCAATATAAGCATGTATGAATTTTGAGAGCTACTTTAATTAATCACCTAAAAGATTACAATATATTCGCCAAATACTTCTACATTCATCAATTTTATGGTTCAAAACTAAAAATGCAAAAAAGATTATTCAAACAAAATAATAAAGCCAAAACAAAATAATAAATCCAAATTTCCAAGTCCCCTATAATTTGGTCAAAAAATGATGTATCTCTCAATTTGTTATGTTCGAGACAATTGGAGCGGTCAAATAAAACCTACTTGTTCAAGTAAAATGAACTTGTTCATATAGTTGGACAAATATCGTAAATGTAAAGAGAGATAACCTTGTTAAAGTTGTAAACTTATAAACTTATTTAATAACTAGTCTTAGATTCCAAAAATGTACTTCTGTGGATTTGATCATATTGCTACCAACCAAAGCCTCTTCAAGTGATAATGTGCTCGTGTCACCAACTTTGTGCGCACCTGTATGAACATGATGGAGTTAATGACGAACCACAAAAAATTTAAAAATTAATCGTAGCCAAATATAGCCTAACTCAGTAGTCATGACCCTTTAAACGACTTTCCAAGCCAGAATATGTTGCCAAAATTAATGATACCAAAATAGTGGGAATATATTAAATGTCAATGTTGCTTTGTGAAATTTTCTCCACCAAGGCAGATTATGCATCACAAAATTCATTTGTGGCTCGGACAATTATCTTTTGATGGGACCAAATTATTGTCAAGAATTGAAATTCTGAGTCAAATTAATTGTCGTGATTCTTGAGAGGGCAGGCCATTAAGGGCAGTGATTAAGAACTATAAATAGGTGGGATTTTGTAATTTTAACTCCACAATAAGAACTTTTGTATTCTCTTCATGTTCTTAATTCTTATTTAATATGACTGCTACAATTCAATCATTTCTCAAGAGTCAGGACTCAACAAGCCTCGACCAGGGTTCTCATCAAGCACCGTCATAGATTTGTTAAAACCAATTAAACTCATTAGTAGGTTGTGGCTTGAAACTAAGTATTGCATCTTTTGGGATCCGTTCTAATTTAGGTTTGTGGCTTGAAATTTGTTACTCGGTTGGTAAATATCTAGAGCATTACAAATGAAATTCATGATCAATTAGTATTGTTTTGGTTAAATAAATAGAGAAAAGAATATAAAGGTTATTTAGGAATGAAACTTAGTTTTGAGAAATCCTAAGATTACAACTGAGCATATCGCGGCAAAGTTTATTTGGAGGTTGTGTTTCTGCCATTCTACATGGGTTAGGGCAAAGATTAACCACAACATACCAAGTTTAGTTTGTAGTTTGCTAGTGTTCTAAAGAGTTTGGTTCTTTTGCAAGCAATTAAAGGACTGATATACATGGATGTTGCACTTTAGGATTTAAATTGAATGTCCAAATGGTGACACAAGGAACTAAGTATTGCATATCTAAATCTAGGTGAGTTACTTGGGATTTTCTGTGGCTTTGTTAAAATCTGGAATATTACCAATGATTTTGTGGTAGGCAAGAAGTATGCTGGTGCAACAAATGGAGAAAAGAAAATTGGTACTTACAATCTGAAAGTGACCTTCTAGAACCAAATTTACGTTAGGTGATTGTGCTTAGCGAGAAGTTGGGTGAATTGTCCAGAGTTTTGTCCTTTGTAGGCAATTATAGGACTTTCACTGCACTTTAGCATTTGATTTGAGTATTCAAAAGGGTGAGAGGTGGAATAAAGGCTAACTTCTCGAGGTTGGTTTTTAACATTCTATAAGGTTAATGGTAAAGAGTAGCAAGAACATACTAAGTTTAGTTTGAAATTTTTTAGACTTATACCCTTTGTTGGTATACATACACTTTGGGCTATAAATTGAATATTATAGGAGGAACAAAGTGTACATGCATCTTGTTGCAAACTAATTGTTTATTTGGAATTTATTTATGAGTTGTTAGATATTTGGAGTATTGCCTATGAATTTTATAATCAATTAGTAGTGTTCTATTTGAACAAGTGGAGAAAAGAAAAATACGTTTGAGAAAAATATATGAACATGATAGAGTGAATGATGAACCAAAACAAATTAAAAAATTAATTGCAGCATGTGTTTGTTAAAACTTTTTAAACAACTTAGTACAATTTTTTAAAAATTTTTGACAGAGTCTCCCCTATAAATGGGCTTAAAACTCCCTGCCAACCAATTCAAATACATGAATTTTGAAAGCTACTTTTAAGTTAATATTTTAAGTCAATATTACCCTAATCACTTCAGTAGTAACTCATAAGGAACTAATGGGTACAATGAGAAGTCAGTGGAGTGAAAGTTAGGCTGTTTAAAAGCTTGGTGGTTCGAATATAAAGGACACTTCAATGACATATGGTGTTTGGATGAGAGTTAGAACTAGCAATTTCAACTTTTACCGAAATCATAAGTGATATTACTAGAGTGCTGGAAATACTAACATATATGAAAATACAAGAAAACCAATGATAATCACCCTGGCCAAATGATATAGATGAAAAAACAAAAATCAATAAGGACAAAGTACATAGAACTAAACTCAATTAACACATGGATTTTATCAGACCCGGATGACAGTTTTAAACATGATATGTTGAAATTTGGTATTAAATTTATAATTAATTTTCCCTTTATTCTTGCCAAATATTATTTTAATTGTCAAATTCTATTTATATTTGGTGTTTTGCGTTAATTATAGGGTGTTGGAGCGAAAAATTGCAAAAAGGGGCAGTTTTCTTAAAGTTCGTTATCAAGCACGAGTTTCCAAAGCCAAGATGGAGTTTACGTAGAGAGTCAGGCAAAGTTTAGAAAATTGCCATTTTTCTTAGATGTTTTTATTAAGGGAACAATTAGGATTATTTTTTGAAATTTCCTTTTTCAATTAGAATCCTATTTTTGGTTAGCAATTGGAGGCTGAACTATTAGTATAAAGAATAGGCAATCGGTCTAGTGACTACTCACGGAAAAATGCAGAAAGTTTTTAATCGCCTTCATCATTTTTCTTTTCTTACGTTTTGGATATTGTCGGATGGTTATGAAAAACATTCCAATCAATTCGTGTTGTTCAATCGCAATGATGTGCAACTAAATTCTCTTTTTCTAGACGAGGAATAAACAAAGGGCTTGGTTTATCAACATCTATGAGATCTAATCATTTTTTATCAATTTCTTTTATTCGTTAGTATTTGTACGTCTTCTGCTTAAATTTCTTATGGTTGTTAGTTGTTTAAATATCAAAGGCGCCTGATATTTAATTCAACCTAACGAACTATTGTCAATTAGAACAGTTAAATCTGTAATTGTTTAATTATCTTAAATTAGTGACAACTAATATGATTGGGGTCATGTTAGGAAGACATACGATCTAATTTAAATAAACCCTAGTAGTATATTTGTTAATTAGAACAGGATTTTTCTGATTTTGAATGCAATCAAGAAATTAAATTTTATCGGCATACCTAGAGTTATTTCTTGATTAGGGAAGTAGTTAACGGATGTACCTTAACTATCGAGACACTAAGGAAAAGTTGGTTGTTTATCACTTGTATAACAACTATAACCTATTTATTAGTAAATAATTGAAATAATTATTGCATTGGTGATCAATTGTTTGAACCACTCTCGAAGTTATTCCTTGACCAGACCTCGTTTATCCTTGAATTAAGTTTAACTTGTTTTAGTTTAATTATTTTTAATTTGCATTGATTGTTTATTTTTATTTTCAATTGTCCAAATTCTCCCAATTAATTCTCACTTGGAAAGAAACAAATTTTCCTCCTAATTCCTGCGAAAACGACCCTACTTGCCATTGTACTCGTTTACATATTTGAAAGTAGGATTTTATTATTGTACAGGCCCAATACCTATCAATTTTTTACACCATTGCCAAATATTGGCGTTAGAATATTTGTTTCTTTTCTTGATTTTATTTTATTTTTGCTAGTTTATGCCTCATTCTTCTCGTATAGGTGACTTAATCTTTGATCCCGAGGTTGAGAAGATAGTACATAGACTACGAAAAGAAACCTGAATACGAAAAAGGGAGCTGTCATTTACTGCATCTCCAGGGCTTAATTTGGCTGTAGATTTATTGGAATCTGCAATTGACTACTCAAGTGATTCTGAGCATGAGGAAGTTATTATGGCAAATAACAATCGAACCTTGAGGGAGTTGGCTGCTCCAAATTTAAATCAGCAGTCTCTTTGCATAACTTTTCTTGATTTTGCTGAAAATGTAACATTTGAATTGAAATCAAGACTAATACACCTTCCCTCCAATTTTCATGGTTTGCTAGGTGAAGAACCCCACAAGCACCTGCATGAGCTCATAGTAGTTTGCACAAGTATGAAATCACCTGCCGTCACTGAGGAGCAAACCAAGATAAGGGTGTTCCCTTTTTCATTGAAGGGGGCTACCAAAGATTGAATATACTACTTGCCAGTAGAAAGTATCTCAACATAGATAGGCATGAAAAGAAAGTTCTTCGAAAAATACTTCCCTGCATCTCGGGCTACTAGCTTACAAAAAGAGATTTGTGGAATCAAACAGAACCATGAAGAGTCCCTTTATGAGTACTGGGAGAGATTCAAGAAATTGAGCACAAGTTGTCCCCACCAGTATTTCTATGAAAGCCTGCTCTATAGAGATAGGAGCATCATCGACACTGCAAGTGGAGGTGCTTTAGTAAATAAAACCCCTTGAAAAACTTGAAAATTAATTGAGGTATGGTTGAAAACTCCCAGCAGTTCAGTGCAAGAGAGGATACTCCAACTTGTCGCGTCAATAAGATAAGCATTTCATCGGTGCAAGAATAGTTGGCAGAGTTGACTTCTATTGTTCGCCAAATGGCAATGGGAAATGTATAGCAAGTCAAAACCTGTGGAATTTGCAAGGATGTTAGTCATCCAACTGATGGGTGTCTAATGCTACAAGATGGTAGCATGGAACAAGTAAACATGACTAGATATGTGCCTGTGTCCCATAGACAGTACAGCCTTTACTCCAACACGTATAATTCGGATTGGAAAGACCACCCAAATTTTAGCTACGGGAGGAATAAGCAAAATTCTGTCCCTAAGAGACAACAAGGGTTTCAGCCACAACATCTCTCAAGACCTCAATCCTCTTCATCCAACACAGACACATCTCTTGAGGATATGATGAAAACATTGGTTGCGAATACCGCGAAACTACCACAAAACACCTTGCAGTTTCAGCAGAGAACGGATGCAAGTATATAAGATCTGAGAAATCAGGTGAATTAGTTAACCTCTGTGATAAACCATCCAGAATTTCAAGAACCGTGGAGTCTACCTTCTCAACCCGAAGTGAATCCAAAGAATGTAAGCGCCATGACCCTCAAAACTGGAAAGAAAATTGATGGGCCAAAACTTGTAGTTCAAAAGAACAAGAGATATGATCAGATTAAAAGGGAGCTAGAAGAAGGAGACAGAAACAAGACAACTCCTGAGGTAACCCTCGACCCTTCAGTTAAAATTAATACTAACGCACCACTTTTTTCTAACAGGTTGAAGAAGCCAAAAAGGCAAGATAAGGAGAAGGAGATCCTAGAGGTATTCAGAAATGTGAAGATAAACATTCCTCTGTTGGATGCAATAAGCCGGTGCCCAAATATGCCAAATTTTTGAAGAATTTATGCATCAATTGAAAGAAATTGAGAGGCAATGAAAGAATTGTAGTGGGTAAAAATGTTTTAGCTATGCTACAAAAGAAACTTCCACCGAAGTATGGAGATCCAGATATATTTTCTATCCCTTGTCATATAGAAAATACCAAGATTAGCAATGTTATGCTCGATTTAGGAGTTTCTATTAATGTGATGCCGAAGAGTATTTATGCTTTCTTAAATCTAGGACCCTTAAAGGAAACAAATATTATAATTCAATTAACCGATCATACTAATGCATACCCCAATGGATTAGTTGAAGATGTCTTGGTCCAAATTAATGAATTGGTATTTTCAACTGATTTTTATGTGCTTGACATGAATAATGAGCGTTCACTAAATTCATCACCGATTATATTAGGGAGACCCTTTTTTAGCACAATTGGGATAAAAATAGATGTTATTTAGGGTACACTTACAATGAAATTTGATGGGAAGGTGATTCATTTTAATATATTTGACGCTATGAAATACCCATTTGACTCTCATTCTGTTTTTACTATGAGTGTGATTGACCCTGTGGTACAAAAAATTTTTAAGATTGATGGCAGGAATGAGTTAGAAATCACTCTTACTAAACATCTCGAGTTAAAAGTCACTCTTACTAAACATCTCGAATTGCGAGCAACTTATGATGTGAAATTAGGAGACGAGTTTGAATGCAATGTTGGAGTACTGCCGCTGTTAGCATCTGTTAAGACAATGTAAGAACTTTTTTCCCTTTTTACACTAAAGTCTCATCAAAAGCTGTTGTCTTCTGCGGTGCAGGCACCTAAAGTAGAATTGAAGTCTCTATTGGAGTACTTGAAGTACGCATATCTAGGAGATAAAGAAACGCTCCCAATCATCATTTCTGTAAAATTAGACTCCAGTCAGGAGGAGAGATTGATTCGCATTCTAAAAGACCACAAAGAGGCAATAAGATGAAAATAGCTGACATCAAAGGCATAAACCCCTCTTTGTGCATACACAGAATACGGCTTGAAGAAAGTGTAAAACTTGTAAAATAAGCACAGAGGAGACTAAATCCTCTAATAATGGAAGTTGTAAAAAAGAAAATACTCAAATTGTCAGATATGGGAATGATTTATGCCAGAGCAGTTGGCAGTGTTGACCTCTATGGTTCGCCAGACAGCAATGAAAAATGTACATCAAGCCAAAACCTGTGGAATTTGCAAGGATGTTAGTCATCCAACTGATGGATATCCAATGCTACAAGATGATGGTATGGAACAAGAAAACATGGTTGGATACACTCCTACATCCCATAGACAGTGTGACCCTTACTCCAACACGTATATTTCGGGTTGAATGGACCGCCCAAATTTTAACTATGGAGAGGATAAGCAAAATTCTGTCCCTAATAGGCAACAAGGGTTTCAGCCACAGTACTCCTCAAGATCTCAATCCTCTTCATCCAACATAAACACATCTCTTGAGGATATGGTGAGAACATTAATTGCGAACACCGCGTAACTACAACAAAACACTTTGCAATTTCAGCAGAGGATGAATACAAGATCTGAGAAATCAGGTGAATCAGCTGACCTCTGTGATAAATCGTTCGGAATTCCAAGGACCAGGGAAACTACCTTCTTAACTTGAGGTGAATCCAAAGAATATAAGCGCCATAACCCTCAGAAATGGAAAGAAAATTGAAGGGCCAAAACATGTAGTTCCAAATGATAAGAGTGACGATCAGATTAAAAAGGAGCTAGAGGAAGAAGCTAGAAATAAGACAACTCCTAAGGTAACTGTCAACCCTTCAATTAAAATTAATACTAACCTACTACCTTTCCTAACAGGTTGGAGAAACTAAAAAGACAAGATAAGGAGAAGGAGATCCTAGAGGTATTCAAAAAGGTGGAGATAAATATTCCTCTGTTGGATGCAATTAAGCAAGTGCTCAAATATGTCAAATTTTTGAAGAATTTATGCATCAATCGAAAAAAATTGAGATGCGACGAAAGAATTGTGATGGGGAAAAATGTTTCAGTCGTACTACAAAAGAAACTTCCACCGAAGTGTAGAGATTCTGATATGCTTTCTATCTCCTGTCGTATAGAAAATACTAGGATTAGGAAGGTTATGCTAGATATAGGAGTTTCTATTAATGTGATGTCGAAAAGTATTTATACCTCTTTAAATTTAGGACCCTTAAAAGATACAAGTATTATAATTCAATTAACTGATTATACTAATGCATACTCCGATGGATTAATTGAAGATGTCTTGGTCCAAATTAATGAATTGGTGTTTTCAACTGACTTTTATATGCTTGACATGAATGATGAGCGTTCACTAAATCCGTCACCGGTTATCCTTGGGAGGCCCCTTTTTGAGCACAGTTGAAACAAAAATAGATGTTAAATAGGACACACTTACAATGAAATTTGATGGGAAGGTGGTTCATTTCAATATATTTGATGCTTTGAAATACCCATCTGACTCTCATTCTGTCTTTATTATGAGTGTGATTGACCCTATGGTATAGAAAATTTTTAAGATTGATAGCAAAAATGAGTTAGAGGTCACTCTTACTAAACATCTCAAGTTGGGAGCAACTTATGATGTGAAATTAGGAGAAGAACTTAAATGCATGATTGGAGCACTGCAGTCATTGGCATCTACTAAAATAAGGTATGGACTTGCACTCTTTTTTACACTAGGGTCTCATCAAAAACTGTTACCTTCTGTGGTGCAGGCACCTGAATTAAAACTGAAGTTTCTACTAGAGCACTTGAAATACACATATCTAGGAGATAAAGAGATGTTTCCAGTCATCATTTACGCAAAATTAGACCCTAGTCAGGAGGAGAGATTGATTCACATTCTAAAAAATCACAAAGAGATAATAGGATGAATAATAGCTGACATCAAAGGCATAAACCCCTCTTTGTGCATGCACAGAATACGGTTTGAAAAAAATGCAAAACCTATAAAACAAACACAGAGAAGACTAAATCCTCTTATGATGGAAGTTGTAAAAAAGAAAATACTCAAATTACTGGATATGGGAATGATTTATGTCATCTCTGATAGCCAATAGATGAGCCCAATACAAGGAGTTTAAAAAAAATCGGAATCACAGTAGAAACTAATAACAATAAAGAGCTTGTTTCTGTTCGCAAACCAATGGGATGGCAGCAATGAGTCGAATATCGGAAGCGAAACACTGTTACAAAAAAGGACCACTATCCTCTCCCTTTCATTGATCAAATGGTTAAAAAATTAGCTTGTCATGCTTACTACTACTTTTTGGATGGTTTTCAAGATGTTTTTAAATTGGAATAGCGCCGGAGGATCAGGAGAAAACTATTTTCACATGCCCAACGGTAACTTTAGGCATAGAAAAATGTCCTTTGGATTGTGTAACGCTCGTGCAACTTTTTAGAGATGTATAGTAAGTATTTTCTTCAATTATATTGAAAAAATAATAGAGATTTTTATGAATGATTTTAGTGTCTATAGAGATAATTTCGATGAATACCTTGAGAATTTACTCTAATTCTTAAAAGATGTATTGAACCCAATCTCGTACTTAATTGAAAAAAGTGTCACTTTATGATTGAATATGGGATAGTTTTAAGTCATGTAGTGTCATCTAAAGGTATTGAAGTCGATAAGGCAATAGATCTCATATCCTCCTTACCATACCTAGGGATGTGTATTCGATACAAATTCGGTAATTCGGTTATTTGAATTTGGTTTTTTCGGTTATTTCACTTGTAAAACTCTAAACCGCTTTCAAATTCGAATTGAAAATAACCGAATTTATTTGGTTACCGAATTGAATTCGAAAACGGTTATGAAATCGGTTATAACTGAATTGGATAATAATTAAAGGGACTCACTTGTGTAGTTATATACATTTAGTCACTTATAATTCACTAATGATGTATTGCATTACACTTACATTTATTTTTATTTTTTATATAGTTTAAATGTTTAATTTGCAAATAACTTGATTGCTTTCAACGGTGAATGCTAATACATTAATATGTTCATATGCAATTCATATACATTCGCTTAAGAATATAAATTCACATATTGTATATGTAATGTAAATTTGTAGTATACTAATACTTGCAAGTTAAACATTACACATTCAAATATTTAATAATCCAAATATGAATGATGAACCAATGTCTAAATTCTAATTACTAATTATGTTTAATATTTAGTACTATACTTATACTTATTATCTAATTCTAGATATGTATAAAGGGGTAAATATTATAGTTATGTATTATTGTATATTTGTATTATTATAATCATATAACAAATACTAAAATAGTATATTTTACATCATTATATATTTTTATTATTATAGGTACATGATAATACTATATATTATCTATTATTAATAGCCTTACCTATATAATGTATTAATAGTAAATAGCATTTATCTATATAATACATAAATTTATAAACTAATTTGGTATTCAAATGCGATAATACGGTACTCTATTTTGTTTTACCATATTTGAATTCAAAATCGGTTATTATCAAATTGATAATCCTATTACCTATTTCATACCACATTAGAATTCGGTGAATTTGGTAAATACTGCTTATGTACCAAATTGCCAAGTACCCGATTTCAAATTACCAAATTGAATTTGAAATCGGGGTATGAATTCAGTTTTTACCAAATTTGCTCACCCCTAAATATACCCCATTAGTGTGCAAAAAGTGCGCTCTTTCTTAGAACATGCAGGCTTTTATCGCAGATTTGTCAAGAATTTCTCCAAAATTGAAGCACTCTTGTTTAAACTCCTGCAAAAAGATATGACATTTGATTTTGATGAGGAGTGCAAGAAGGCGCTCGATTACTTGAAGGAATTATTGACTTCCCCACCCATCATACAATCTCCAGACTGGAATCTCCCATTTGAAATCATGTGTGACGCAAGCAATAGCGCAATAGGGATTGTACCAAGCCAAAGGACTAGAAATGCTGCACACGCGATCTATTATGCATCTATAGTTTTGAATGGAGTACAACTCAATTACACGACTACTAAAAAGGAGCTTTTAGCAGTCATTTTTTCTTTAGAAGAATTTCGTTCTTATTTGCTAGGGAATAAAGTGTGTATTTTGACCATACAGTGTTGTGGTATTTGTTGACGAAGAAGGATGCTAAGTCAAGATTGATCAGGTAGATTTTATTTCTACAAGAATTTGATTTGGAGATTTGTGATAAGAAAGGAGTTGAAAATTTAGTTGCGAACCATTTGAGTCACTTGCCCGTTGCTCAAGACGATTTCGTAACAAGGAAGACTTTCCCTAATTAACAACTATTTTCTACTCACTCTTCTCTCCCTTAGTATGCAAATATTGTGAATTATTTGATCACTAATCAATTGTCTACATGTTGGTCAAAGGCAAAACGAGATATGTTTCGAAGTGATGTCAAGTATTACTTGTGGGATGACCCCTACTTAGGGAAGTAATATGCGAATCAAGTACTGCGTTGATGCGTAAGTGAGAGTGAATTTAATTCAATTTTAATATTTTATCACTCTTATACATGTGGAGGTCATTTGGATCACAAAGAACGACTTGCAAGGTGTTAGAAAGTGATTTTTACTAACCCACCATCTTCAAAGATGCGTACTTGTTCTGTAAGTCATGTGATAGATGTCAAAGGGTAGGAAACATATCCCATCGAAATCAGATGCCCCAAACCCCTATAATTTTTTATAAAACTTTTGACATATGGGGTATTAATTTTATGGGTTCCTTCCCTTCGTCTTATGATTTTCTTTATATATTATTGGCTGTAGATTATGTGTTGAAATGGGTGGTAGTAAAAGCCACCCGCACTAATGATTCTAAAGTGGTTGTAAATTTCAGTTGATCACATATTTTTGTTCGTTTTAACCTACCACAAGCTATAGTCAGTGATAGAGGAAAACACTTCTGTAATAAAGTGCTAGCAGCTCTATTCTGAAAATATGGAGTGACTCATAAGGTTTCTACGTCATATCACTCCCAAATGTATGGCCAAGTAGAGGTCTCGAATCGAGGAATCAAATTTATATTGGAAAAGATGGTTCGCCCCAATAGGAAATATTGGAGTTCTAGTTGGAAAATACATTATGGACTTATAGGACCGCCTACAAGACTCCTATAGGAATATTTCCCTATAGGTTGGTAAATGGAAAGCCACATCAGTTGCCAGTTGAATTCGAGCACAAAGCATATTGGGTGATAAAGAAATGTAACATGGATCTTGACAAGACCGGGGTGCATAGAAAACTCCAATTGCAAGAATTGGAGAAGTTGAGGAATGAGACCAATGAGAATGCAACCATTTATAAGGAGAAAACGAAGATTTTTCATGATCAACAAGTTGCAAGAAAATTCTTTATAGTTGGGCAAAAGGTTCTTTTTTATCAATCTAGTTTGACATTCTTTCCAAGTAAGTTGTGTTCTCGCTGGATTGGTGCATTTGTTGTGAATAATATCTTTTACTATGGTGCAATGGAAATTCAGAGTTTACAGACGGATAAAATATTTGTGATCAATGGTTATCGCCTTAAACCCTATCATGGAGGTGTTTCAATAGAGAAGGTGGACATAATACATTTTGAAGATCCCACCTATACTGTTTAAGCGATATTCAGCCCTGTCTAACCAAAAACATTAAAAAAAGGCACTTATTGGGAGGCAATCCAATTCTTTTTCTATTAATTATCCATTTTTATTATGTGTTTTATTATGTTTATCCTAGTTTTCACATAGTTGGCAGGTTTAATTTTCATTTTTTGATGATTAGCAAACGTCCACCCAACAAGACGTGTCTGCCCCTTGGGGGCATATGCCAATGTAGAATTAACCAATTCCACGGTCAAAAGACTATGAACCAACATGACGTGCCCATATCTTGTTGACGGAGAACTCATATTTCAATTTTAAACATTTCAGCGGATGACAAGGCGACAAGACGTGCCCGCGCCTAGAGAGCATGTGCTAATAAGGAATTGCTCAACCTCAACATTAGAAGACTGTAGACCCACAAGACATGCTCACGTCTTGTTCCACCAAGGGAGGGTAAAAAATAAAATTCCCACTTCTTTCTTTTTCTTTTTTCTTTCTTTCTTTCAAAAAAAAAAACTAACAAAATAGTTACTTGCATATTTCTTTTAAAATATAAAAATTTCACTATCAGATTGGAAGACTTCAATTCCTAAGATATACAACATAAGTCCCATGTCTGTCATCTCAAACTGCTTAATCATGGTCTCTTTGAAATCTATAATCATCTCTGAATTATTTCTTGTGAAAATCAAATCATCTACGTACAAGCACACAATGAGAATATCACCACAGACAGAAAATTTAATATATAAAGTATGCTTATACGGACATCTCTGAAAATCACAAGTTAGAAAATAGGAATCAATTCGGATATACCACACCATTAGTGCTTGTTTCAATCCATACAACGCCCTTTTCAACTTGTACACCTTATTTTTCTAATCACTTTTGACAAAACCTGCAGGCTACTCCACATATACTTTTTCATTGAGAATTTCATTCAAGAAAGTCGACTTGACATCTATTTGATAAATTCTCTAATTATTTTAGATAGTTAGAGAAATTATCATACAGACTGTATCAAGCCTAGCAACAAGGAGCAAACACCTCAAAATAGTCAATTCCGAATTTCTACTTGTATCCCTTCACCACTAATCTCACCTTGTACCTATCCACTTCTCCACTGGCTTAAATTTTATCTTACACGCCCACTATCACCTTCTCTGACATAGGATTATACAAAATGTAAGCTTGAGAAACTTCACTTAGCTAATAAATACACACTTTTCCCCTTTATCATCAAGTTTTTTCTTAACTGATCAGGAACATAGGAATATGGAAAGCATCCAAAAACTTTGAGATGCCAACAAAATATCTTCTACCATTCCAAATTTCTTTACGAGTTTTTTTGGAAACATTTCTAGTAGAACACCTATTCAACAGATAAATTGTGCAAGAAAATACCTCTGTTCAAAAAGATTTGGGCATATTTTTCAATTTTGACATACATCTCACCATATCTATAACTATCATATTCTTCCTTTTGTCACTACATTTTGTTGTGGAATATACTTGGTAGTCAATTGATGTTGTATCCCATTTTTCTCAAGAAAATCATCACACACCAAATATTTCTAACCCCTATTTGTTCTCAAAATTTTAATATGATAGCTATTTTGCCTCTCAACAAAAGTTTTAAAAATTTTAAAAACATCAAAGGCATCAGATTTCTATTTCAAAAAATACACCCACACTTTTCTACTAAAATCATCAATATAGGTAATAAAATACCTGCAACCACCATTAGAAGAAACCTCTATAGTGCACAAATTTGAATGAATAATTTTCAATGATCTTTTGGTCCTCTAGGATTTACCTGTCTGAAAGACATTCCCGTGTTGTTTTTCCAAAATATGCATATCACAAATTCTACCAAGATTTTTAATACTAGACAACCCACCAACCATTCTTCTACTAGCCAAAAATATTCAACTGTCAAAATTTAAATGACCAAATGGTATATGCTATAACCAATTACTATCATTTATCACCGTATTCAAGTAGCAAAAATTAGCAGTACTCAAATTCAGTGAACATAAACCATTTAAAATCATTGACACACTGATAATCATTTCAATATTTTTATCAAAAACTGTACAAATACCATTTCTGATATGAATATCACACTTTTTTTTAGACAACTGATCCATACTCAACAAATTATGGTACAACTTAGGAACATAGAAAACATCAGAAATGAAAATAGTAGACCTATTTTTCAGGCTGATAGAAATTTTTTCCTTGCCAAACACTAATAAAATAGTGTTATTCCCAAATTTAACTTCACTGCGGACAGTTTCATCAATTTTAATAAATAATTTTTTCTTACTAGACATATGGTTACTGTAGCATGTATCTAAGTACCATTTATTTTTATCAACCATATCAATAGCATTACAAGCTAATAATAAATTCCCAATTTTTTTGTTATTATTCAGAACCTGATTGTCGCTTCATTAGCCTAAAAATTCCTGCTTACATTTTCTCCGAATCTATATTCAAACTACTTATGGTCAAATTTTTCACAATTATAACATTAAATCCTCTGCTCAAAATTATTCTAATTAAAATTATTTCTTCTACCAAAATTACCACATCTGTCTCTGCTAGGATCACCTCTAAAATTAAAATTAGTATCTTTACTGTGTCCAGGATTTGATATACCTCCTATGCCTCTATTATTGTTACCACGACCACCTTTGTTATTGTAAACACTTCTATTATTGTAGCCTGGATTCCTCTGACTAGATTCACCTTACTCCTTGACATTGCTATTGTTTCTCAAATTCAACTACAAATTATATCACTATTGTTTCTCAAATTCAATTGCATTTGTAATGCCTTCTCTACTGTATCCTTGTCTAGGGTATCCTCCAACTTCCCATTAATTCTTTATTCATGCAGAATTAATCATCCTTGTAAATATTCAATATTCAAATTTTTTAAATCTTTTGCCTCCTAGATTAGCTACCACCAATGTTTTGAAAATCGGACCGGACCGGCCGGTTCGATTAGTTGAACCGCGAACCGGCCATGGCACCGGTCCGGTTCTATGGTAGTGTTGACTTTGTCAGAAATCCGGTCAAAACTGTGAAAATCGCTGAACCGGATCGAACCGAATTGAACTGGTTTTCAAGTTTCCTCTCTTTTTTTTTTTTTTAAGTTTTGCAAAATGCTTCTATCAAGATTCGAACTCACGATTTTTGTAACAAAAGACCAATGTAGTAACCATTACACCATCGTATCTTATTTGTTTTTTTTTATAACTTATATATATAAAACAAGCATCCATATTTCTTTTTTCCATTTTCCTTACAAAATCTCATTCTTTCATGACTCATTCTTTTTAATCTTCAACACACACACTCTCTCTCTCCTCTTTTTTTTGTCACTCCCTTTTTAATTAAACCTCTTTAGTTTTAATTTATTGATGTTTTCTTCCATCCTTTTAATTTTGTTTTTGTCCATTAAATTGAAAAAAGTTAAAAAAGAATTATTTTTCTTTAACCCAAATTATTTAATGCTACAACCACTCACTTTTATCTCATTTTTTGTTTCTTATCAAGTTTGCATTTCTATTTTCGATTCTCTTGACTTCTTTCGAACTCTAAACTTTCTTTTTTAAATTACAATCTCTAAATCCCAAAGACGTAAATTAAAATTTAAGTTCACAATGTCAAATTCTCATAGACGTGAATTTTGTATAATTTCAAAATATTGTGATATTTTTTGGTTAGATTTAAGATTATTTTGATAGATATAATTGAAATTGAAATGAAATTTATTTGTTTTAACTTATAATTTTAAAAATTTATTTTTGAAAATCCAAGTTATTCAAAAATAGTAAATTTTTCATCATATAAAGTTTTAAATTAGTCTATTGCATGGCTTATTTTGTGCATATATATATTTATATAAATTATTTTTTAAAAAATTCATTGAACCGAGGTTGAACCGGTCCGACCGGTTGAACCTTGACCCTTTCACTTCACCGGTTCAATTGACGGTCCGGGTTTTAAAACATTGGCTACCACATGATCAAATTTCATAGGTAGGATGTTGAAAAGTTTTTCAACAAATATTTTGATAGAAAGGTTGTACTGATTAAGTGGCATTTGGTATTTAATATCTGACAAATGAGAATATATTGTACTAATACTATTTCCATAAAGTTAAGTGAAATAATTTTATTTTCTGTTTGATTACATAATTTATTTGTGTATGAGTATGATAAAATGAAAGTAAGCCTTCTATTATTGTTTTATATATGGGCAAATTATATTTTACCTCTCTGTAGTTTAGTATTTTTGTACATAACCCCCTCTAAGGTTTCAAAAAATTATACATAATCCCTTCAAGGTTTAGATTAAAGTGTCAAAGTGACAGAAATTATCATTCGTAACGGAACCTTTAAACATGTTGAAATTACCTTTGTTTAAAAATTAAAATAGTTAAAGTGATCAAAATATATAAACATAATATACATGACGCACTAAACCTGCATGATTTTATATTTTACTATATAACCCGTTTATGATTTAATATTTTACTATATAATTCCCTTATGATTTTCAAAATACACACATAACCCTACGTGATTAATAAATAATTTTCAACTTTACATAGGGGGTATTTTTGATATTTTAGGTGAATCCGTTATTGATTGCAAATCCCGTTACTTTGAAACTTTAATTCAAACTATGCGGGGGTCATATACAGCTTTTGAAACTATAGGTGAGTTATGTACAAAAACATTAAATCACAAGGGGGTAAAGTGTAATTTGCCCTTTATACATTTATCATATATCTTTGCGCAAAATACACTTTACCCCCTATGGTATAGCTATTTTTCACATAACCCCTCTATAATTTTAAAAATTATATATAACTTCCTTATAGTTTGGATTGACGTGTCAAAGTGACGGAAATTGTAATTCGTAACGGAACTTATGAAAATGTTGAAATTACCCTTATTTAAAAAACTAAAGTGATTGAAGTGAACAAAATATATAAACATAATATGTATGAAACTCTAACCTCGTATGGTTTTATGTTTTACTATATAACCCCCTTATGATTTACTATTTTACCATATAACCCCATTATGATTTTCAATATATATATATATATATATGAGACTCTCCCTGTGGTTAATAAATAATTTTTAACTTTACATAGAGGTATTTTGGATATTTTAGTTGACTCCGTTATGGACTGTAAATTTCGTCACTTTGACACTTTAATCCAAATTATGAGGGAGTTATGCATAATTTTTGAAAACCATACAAGGGTTATGTAGAAAAAAAAATCACAGGGAGGTAAAGTATAATTTGCGCTATGTCTTTTTAAGTACAATAAATAGTACATTTTATACATATTAAAGTTACGACTTTTGTATGTATAAAGATTGTTTTAGTTATTCATTGATATAAGTCACCTATCGATTAAATCAGTGAGTCATTGACCCAATCCATCTGTCGAGTTTCTTGCTTGGCCTGGTTTAACAATTATGCCTAAAACACTATTTATGGGTTAATTACAATTTGCTTCCCTACGACTGTATAAGGACTGTCTACCGTGATTTAGCATCGAGTATCACTAATCAGTGCACCCAAAAAAAAAAAAAAGATAAAACTTCTTTTCTCCATTTTCAAAAAAGAAGGGAAGGAGGGAAAGTAAGAAAATGGCGGCGGCGACTTCTGATGAAGAAATGGATTCCTTGCTTTCTGCCTTCGATCAAATCTACGACGTAAGAACATTCTCCTCCGGTCTCTAAACCCTAAGCTTTAACAATTTTGTTCGAAAAACTTGAAGTCAGGATTTGCTTCCTAATCTTATTTACTTATTTATTTATTTTTGTGAATTGAAGGAGTTCAAAAATGGAATCTCAGAGATTCAATCTTTGCAACTGAAATGCAACGCCGAGGCAAAAAATCGTGAAGCCCTAGAATTTTCTGTTCATAGCCTTCAATCAGGTAATCGCTTTAATAATTTAATAGTTTGTTATTATCATGAATTTCTTTCCCACAATTCCCGTTATTTTTTTTGGAAATCTGCATATATACCATGATATAGATGTAATTTCTTTGGAAATTTGTTTGTTGGTTGAAATAGTAATTGATATTGTCGATGCCACTTGCAGTTTCACGTTGTCAGATAAGGTACAATTTTCTCTGCATAATGTACCCCCATAGAATTCGCTTGGTCATTTTGCTTGAAATGATGATAAATATACGACTTCTCTTAATTGTAATTGACAAGGCCTCCCTCACTCGGGGGGATGAGGGTGGCTTTGTAAGTTAGATTAGTTTCTGGTTGATCTAAACCAAATGGCAAATAGGTCAGAGCCGGGAATTGAGTCATACAATTCTGTCCTTCTTTGGCAGCTAAAATTGCTAATAGATTCATCGATTGCAATTGTTAGGAGAACTTTTTATTGAGAAACACTTGTACAACGTAAAAATGGGCTTTGCAACATTACGTATATAGGTTGCTTTCTGCTAGTTGGGCACTTTCCTATGCTATTTTCAGCATTAGAGCCTTTACTTGGAGCAGCTTTGTGTTCCAAGCTATCAAGGGCATCGAAGAATTATGTTGAGTGCCTGATTAGATTGTGACATCATTAATATCATTTCTACCTTACTGCAGAACTTGTTCAGAAGTTTTGGGTTAGATTTCAGGCTTTCTCATTGTAGTTTGGACTTCTGGTGATGGGCAGACAATGTAGAAAACATCACTTGCCGTTTCAAGAAGGGAAAACTGAAAATGCGGGGGAAGTTATGCTGGAAATGTAGACATTCTATAGCGTGAGAAAAAGTCTGATAAGAAATCTGAAACTTGGACATAGTTTGTCTTTGTTGTTGATTCTGGGTGCTTGTATTTGAAAATTGGACATCTCTTATTTGATTCTGGGTGCTCATAGCTGCATTTTATCTACCCAATTCCTATAGTTTTCAAGGAAATTATTTTGTTGATTTTTCAGTTCTAACAAAATCAGTGCTACCTTTACTTTAGGATGCGTTTGATAAAACTAAAATCTGAATCTGAATTTTGAATCCATTAACTTACTGAATTGTTAAGCACTAAATATGATACATTTGAGTGTATAGCTTATCACTTATTTTTGGGAGCAAGTTTTGCCTAGAAAATTTATTGTCACTCAATTAATTCAGATGTTCTTAGTTTGGTTATCAAACGTGTCTGAACATGTTAAGATTTGAACCTGTTAAGTTTAAGTGCTGAATTGAATTATCAAACAAGGCCTTAGTTTCTGGTTTTTGGTGTCAAATTCGAACAGCTGCAAACTCTTGAATGGTGGAATAAATGGATAACATTGTCTTTTACAAAGTAGGTTTCATAGGTACAGACAATCTTTTAATGTTCCAAAATGGATTCAGTACAATTCAGAATAGTTTTGAAAGGATATTTGTTAATGCAGAAAATGAGAGGCTTACAAAATTGTATACAGAATCTCTCAGAAAGTTGACTAATAAGGTATAATTTTGTCATATCTATAGTTATTTGAATTCTCAGATTGAAGTACACAAGTTGCCTATAACATAAGGTAAATAGTTGTTTTCAATATTTTGTGCTGCTCAATCATTTTCATGGGACAACAGATTGAACTCCACAATAGTTACCAGAGCTTGAAAGATGAGCTGAAGCGACTGAATGATGAGCATCTACAGAAAGAGAATGTAAGTTGTGTTCCAACTCCTTTCTTCTACCATTAATCAATTTTAAACAGAGATGTACTTTACCTGAATGTCGCAGTACTGAATATTTGGGCAATAAGAACAGAAAAAATGATCAGTTGAAGTGGTGACATGGTCATGATATTTTAACATCCTTTATTGGTCATCGAACCATCTTTTATATCTTTTGGTGTTCTTTGGCTGGAGGTTTCTCTTTAGTTTTAGAAGGCTGGTTGTAGGATGTGAGCCACTGGACTGCAGCTGGATGTTATTAGCTAGCTAATGATTAAGATTTGTCACCTTATACAATTGGAGTTCAGGCCTCAGGGGTGATAGATGTATTTTGTAGCAGGAATACAAGAATGCCATGGAATTGCTTAAACAGGACCATGTGACAAGAATTGAAGAATTGGAAACTCAATTCAGGCTAGTTCCTGTCAACAATTAAAATTTGAAGACTTGCTTAATGTATTGAATTTCTCTGCTGATGTTTCTCTTCCACTTTAACTAGAGGATACCAGATTCAGAAGGTGGAAAATGAAGCTACAATCAACCAGCTCCAGCAAGACCTGGCTGTGCAGAGGAACCAAGTGGAATTTTTGACCAGAAGATTAGAGAAAGTTCCTTCTGACTTGGAATCCAGATGTGATGACCTGCAGTAGCTTATTTGGAACTTCTGAAGTTCTTAGTTTGTGATGACCTTGCCTAAGTTTGTAAAGCTTCTGCTTACTCCTTTTTGACAGATCACTGTGAGATTGAGGGTCTGAAGGACTATGTTCTGGTAGAACAGGAAGAGAAAGATGAATTAAGCAAGAAGCTCCAGAACTTGGAAAAGGAATGTAAGTTTCTCAGCCTGAAACTTTAATTGGCAATTTATAATTTGTTTTATCTTTCCCAAGGTGGAAGCTACCATGTGGCAATCAAAACATAGTCGTTTGATGCTGGCTAAATGAATGTTACTTTGGCTGTGGTTCAGTGCTTATCAGTAGAACAAAGCTGGCTGAGCACCAGCGAGACTCATCTTCAAACCAGCATGTGGAGACTCTGAAACAGAAGATCATGAAATTGAGAAAGGAGAATGAAGTGCTGAAAAGAAAACTGCTCGAGTCAAAAGAAGGCTGAAACATTATATAGTCACTTCTTTCCGTATTCATAAGATATTATTGAAGCATTTTCTTCAAATAACTGTGATCTAGCAAATGTAAGCATGGCATTTGGAACCTTATTGGATCAGCAACTTTTGTCAGGAGTAGAAATAGCAAACATTAGTTCTTGAATAGCGCAAGTATCTTTCACATATGATTTGAAGTTGAAACAGATGTTTTAAACGTTGTCCGGGATGTTAACAAGTTTCTTTCTATGATTATATAAAAGTTTATATACCAGCATTGACCCAAAAGTATTGAAAGCAAAAGAAGGAAACAAAGAAAGCTCCTCATACCTCTCATTATGTCACATGGCAGCCATTGGAGTTGCTACAGTAAAAATAACTTAATCTTATATAATAGTTATATATATATATATATATATATATATATATATATATATATATATATAACAGTTACGTGCCATTTAGGTCTTGTCAAAACTAACTTCATTTACGAGTGACTAGTACTCGTCCAATTCTTTACCAAATAAAGGTAGTTTAAGCAAATCTTAATCCGTTACAATTTCACTTTATCCAATTCATAAAAATGTTAAACACAGTAGCCACCAATTATCCTTAGTGGGAGTTCTAATTTGAAACGCATATTTCTTGGTAAGAAAATATATATATTTCAAACTAGGACTGATTCTACTTTGGTCCTCTGAACTCATACACCGTTCTTATTTTGCACCCTAAACTTAAAATTTGAACACTTTATACCTTAGACCTTTCGAATTTGTCACATTTAAGTCCAATTGATAATAACATTAACAAAATCAAAGGCATCTTAATATGTTAGTGTCTATATCTATTGTGTTAGTATCTACATCTATTCTGTTAGTGTTTATATTACGCTATACAGTTAAACTGATAATTGCAAAAACCCTTGATCCTACTGTAGGGATTTTAGGAGTCGCGAATGAGCAATAGGAAAAAAAAATGCATCGGCGAATAATAAAAGTCATCCAAATGAAGCTGGTTGAAGATACCAAGCCCTAAAGGAGTGGCTGTCCCATGCCATACCGAGGGCCACATTGATGAACAGGAGAATTCTCCTTCAGAGGATTTCAGGGGTTATCTCGATTGCAGATTATTGGTGATAAATGCAGGGTTAAGCAGACATTTCTTGTTGATGACAAAGGTGAGGAACCCCTTGTAATAGCTATGGATCTATGGTCTACATTGAGCTCACTGATTCACACAACCCTGAAAATTTACATAGGTCTCTCATTTTGTAGTTTGTATCTTGTGGAATGGTAGAGATGTTAGACTTTTGGGCTCAACTCCTCTGACTGATCCGCCCATATTCCTCAACTCCTTCAGAGCTCCTCCATAGTTTCCAATAGTAATCATCTTTGGGCTTTAAACCAGCGGAATTTTGATGGTCAAAAAATATTGAATCGTCAAGACATATTGGCTCATGATAGTTTGTGAAAGTTATTTGTCTAGTTTGCAGTCCAACATCTTTAGGCACGCAACTGATCAGTTTGGAGCATAATTTTTTTTGTCCCCCTATTTTTGGATGTGCTAACTTGCGGGAAAGGGGAGTGCTTCTAGAATACAATGAATTAAGGAAAAATACAGTTTTGGTCCTCAAACTTTGGCGTAAGAAGGATTTTAGTCCTCAAAGTTTGGGTCAAAGCAAAATTGGTCCCTAATATTTCAAATTTGAAGCACATTTTAAGACAATTAATCGATTTTGGTTTCCAATTCTTATTGGAAAAAAGTCACATGCAGACAAGTGACCCTTGCCTTAAATTAAAAATAAAATAAATCATGAAACTAAAGATTAATTAGTCATATAACCACGCTACTGTAACTAAAAGCAAAAAAAAAAAGAAAAAATTATTTAAAACACAAAGATATACATTTAGGCATTCAAAATTTAATCTCCATCCCAACCTCATTTCTTTCTCCCCCCCCCCCCCCCCCCCCCTCTCCTTTAAAAGAATATATAAGACCAAAATTTCTAGCAAAGATCACATGACCTCATGTAACCCCATCCCGGTGAGAATTGAAAAAAAATCATTTTATGGTCCTAAAAGTGCTTCAAATTGGAAGTATTAGGAACCAATTTTGCTTTGGCCCAAGTTTTAGGGACTGCAATAGCTCATATGCTAAGTTTTGGGAATTAAAACTGTATTTTTTTCAATTGATTATTTGAAAAAAAAACTTCGTAGATATTACGAAAACATGTTTTCTCACCATTTTTTCATTTTTTAACTAATTGTGAATTTCATGTATATTACATTACAAAAAGTATTATGATTAATTAAAATTTCTTCCAAATAACCTGCAATACAAAACGGACCCAGTAGTTGTTTTTTTTTTTTTCCATTGCCCTCTTTTTTTTTTTTTTGGCTGATAAGATGAAAACAGGTTCGCGCACCGTTCGAATAAATGGGGTCAATTGTAGCTGATAATAGCTTAATATATTGTCCAAAATCTGAAGTATTACGACAAAACTAACACACATGCAATTTAAGACAGAGAATTTAAGGTAGTGCAATGTCAGGAAAAAAGTTTAGAATGCCAATGATCAAAATTCTAATCTTTCAAGTGTGCAAAGTGGCAAAACATCTTAGTTTAGAGATAACCAGGCATTTAAATATTGCAATCACAACTGAATTATTTAAACCATTATATGCATTATGAGTCTGTTCCATGCACATTGATGCATATAAGATACATACATTCCTACAGTCAAAAACACCAAAAGGCAAAAGAAGGGGAAAAAAAAAAAAGTCATCCAAATGCTAAGATGTGAGTCTCATTTATTTCACCCCTAAAAGGCAGTGCAGTCTCAATAAGCAAGTGGAACCACAAAAGATTAAAAAGGAGAAAACAAAGTTTAGAGGCACAAGCAAAGAGACATTCTTTCAGCCCTACCCAAAAAAGTCATCATATACTAAAGTTAAAAAGCAAACATGTACCCCATTCCACCTCAGCTGTAATGATGGCAGTTAGAGAAGTTATAAAAGTGGACCCTGAAAAACTCAAAAACCTCTCTGTAGATTGAAAGAAACATCACTAGTCAGGCTGCTTGCTGATGAATTCCCATGCACAAGAATAAAAATGTTCTAGTACAAATATTGCCAACATTCTTTATATACACTATTATATACTAGCTTATATAACACCTCCAGATCATAGAGGGTCTATGATTGTGCAGAAAAATAATTCCTGACCAAAAGTATGTGAAGTAGAATCTAGTACTATCTCTTGAAAAAAGTAAGGCGTTTTGCATCTTTGCCTTAAGCAAAGAGAATCCATGTTGGGAGCTTGAAAAGGCGAGCCATAAATATTGACACAAGGGTTAGTGAGAATGTCAGCTTGATAGGCATGCGCTATTGAATCAGTTCAGACATGTAGGAATTTTAGGTCATTGGGTTGTTGCTTTTGGCATTTTCCCACATTCTCTTCTACTCTGAATTTCTTCTGATGAGGGTTTGTGATTTTTACTTGTATGTCCTGTTTGAAAATATTTTGTTCTATGATGTTTGGTGTTGTCTTGACATGAACTCGAAGACGAGCATAGAAAACCCTTTGAATCCCTTTCCCTTTTTTTTCCCATATTAATTGGGAAGATTTGAAAAATCAGAAAAGAAAAAAAGGGAGTTTGAGAATTGAATCTTAAACCAGTTTAAGACAAGAAATAAATACTCTTAACCAATAAAAGAAGTTTGATATATTCTTACGCATTTTGGAACAAGGAAAATTATTTAGTAACAAGACTTCGACACTAGTTATAGGATTTTACTGAAAAAAAAAATTGTACTAGTGAAACTATTATTTTTTTAATTTCTTTTTCTTAAACTATTGAAAGCAATATCTAATTGCTTAATATTGTAAATTAAACAAGACGTGGAGCATTAATAACAAAAAGGGAGTGTTTAATTTTGTAGATAGAAAGAGGGAGAGATTATTGATCTTTGCAGGCCACTCCAACCTCAAAGACATAAATTTTAGATACGAAAGAAGCTTTTATTGATTCGATCCTTAAACCAATAATGATTTTAACTAAATAATTTATACTGCAAAAGATCCCATAAAAGATGTAAAGGTAAAGAAGCCTTTTGACTACAATAGTGGCTTGCACAGACTACCTTTTCACTCTAAAGTGACTTGCTGCTGCTAAGCTCTTGCCTCAAAGTTACTGCCTCAATGCTTAAATGCGAGGCAATTGCTTACGTCATTTTAATATCCCAATTTCACATATTTACATGAGCATTACTTTAGGGAGTCAAAATTTATTTGAATTGTGATTTTTTGAAACAAGATTTTTACATTTTTTGTGAATATTTTTTCTCTACAATTTTGAATTACTTGTTTACCTCGCATGTATCATATTCTATAAAAGTGTTTTGCAGTGATTTTTGATACGAACTTGGCCAACCTTGTGACGAAACTCATAAGAGATAAATTCAAGGATCTAGAATTATGATATCAAAGTTTGAGGCGGCGGGTTCTAAATGATCAAGAACAGCTCAAAATTGTGTTAAAAGAGTAGAATGAAGCCACAATCAAATGCGTTTTTTGATTGATAAGTTAATTAAAAACTCAAGAATGCTTTTAAGTATTTAAATTTGGAGTTTTTGGACAAGAAACTCTCGAAACACAAAGTATTTTCTGAAATTTCTTAATTCATCATGTCATATTCGAAAATGACGTTTGGAACTTAAGGCTTATTTATAACCTTATTTATAACCTTTACAATGACTCAAAACTTAACTCAACTAGAACTTCACTTAATTAACCCTAACTTGACTAGAACTATGAAGCTAACTCAACTTAAGGTTCAACTATAGTCAACATGACCTTAGCCTTTTAATTAACCAATTTAATGACTCATTTAACTAGTTAATCAACTATTATTTGTTGGAAATAATTAAATACACAGTTGGACATATTCCAAGCAAACAAACCTAATAACAATTATAACGAATATAAACAAACAAAAACTAAGGATTAAGGATTAAGGATTAAACTAAGGAAGGGACGGATTCGATGACTTCCACGAGCTTTTCAATGAATCATCCTCTTATATGACTTGAACATAAATCATTAGATCCTATGTTCACATCAATTTTTCTTCAAAAATTCCCGAAGAATGCAATCCAAACGGATTTAGGGTTTTTAAGACCCGATTATGTGCTTGTCACATATGCTTTATTTAATTACTTTATCCTAATCATTACGAACGTTCACCACATGGCATTTTTACCTTAAACCAAGTAACATCAAGTTGTCATCTTGACATTGATTTTGTTCCCTTTTTTGTGCTTAAAAGTGATTAAACCACAAACGACAAGAGCATCAATAGTTAAATCATGATTCTTAATTAATGAAGGGACCCTAAATCTCATATCCTATAAGGAAGATTAAAGATAGCTGTAGAACCCACAAATATATGTGAAGAATTAGAAAATGTCAATCTTAATAAAGAATGATAGTTATTGGAACCAACAAAAATACTCACTTCTTGAACATCAATGAGTAGCATTATTCGACCATTTTGCTGTAACAAAGATAATCGGAGAAATGTTAGACTTGTGGAACTTAATAAGAATATAAGTTTCTTCAAGATGTTTTTATCAATCAAACAAGTTACGCCCTTATTTTCTAGAACTGAAAAGTGTGCTATTTATGAAGTTGCAACAAAAAATAAATACTAAAAGAAAACAAGCAAGGATGGGGAGAAAAGAATGTAAAAGGGAACAGGTTGAAGTACCGCCCTTATGGAAGTCCAACCTTAGTAATCGACCGAATGAAAAGAGATTAGATACATAAGTCCAATTCTTGAACATTTTAATTGGCTTTTGGTCAACCAAAGTAAGAATTCAATCTATAAATGTTAATTTCATAAGAGTTAGAAATGGATTTTGTTTTTTTTGGAAACCAAGGTCGAACATTTGAAAAACCATAACTATGTTTAATTGTTTTATATGATTCTGCTGAATTAGATCTAAAATGTCATACACGATAGTCTTATGTTGTCACGAATTAATACTAACTATGTGTTAATATTTGATGTATAGCAATATATACATAAAATATATTTTCCATGTAGTTGGAAAATTAATTCAAGAACTAATAATGTATATCTGGCTCAATCCTTACATAATATATGTCGAATATGAATATGGATGTCCACTATGGCATTTAAAGCAACTTTGACTTCTCAAATGAAAACTTTTGTAAACTATTTTTCCCTAGGATTGATACTTCTCCAAGCTTGCTTTTTCACTGGAATAAAATAAAGCTTCTCCTCAAGTAGCTCAAATCCCGAAGCTACGTAATCAAAGGAAGGGCTTCCTATTTTCAACACAGTTATTGTTTCTTTGCCTGCCAGTTTGAGTTTCTATTGCTCAATTAGAATGGTGCAAGTTACCTGAGAATTAGCTTTTGATGCTTTTTCGTCAAATGTTGGGCTTTTACATCCGCTGTCCACTTTGAATTTGATTTTTCAATAAGAATAAGACTGGATGGGGCCTGCAAAACCCCTACCATTTTAGTCTAGCTTGCTCAAATTTAATTAATAAATAGTAAATAATAAAAAGAAAAGAAAAAAGGATCAAAAAGTATAATTTGTTTGAGTGGATGATTCTTGGCCATAGGGCTGTGGAAATTTTACAGTCTCACGAGGGCATCGACCATTGCTCTTATATACTCCATATATAAGAGAGGGGAAAGAAGTAGGGTAGAGGAAATGTCAATTCATCAAACTCATGACGATTGCAAATTTGAACCAACGGTCATTTAGCCTGTTGGCCATCATCAAAGACTTTAAGTTTTGGTGAGGTGGTAAGTTAAGAGTTCAAATTTTACGTCTCATTACTGTATTACTATATGTGGTTTCTTCAAAATCTATACAAGTACATGGTGTACCCATCTAGTTCGATCATGATTCAGTCTCCATCGATTCCCCAATTGATCTAGTTGGGTCCCCCCTCCCTTTAATATAGTATAGGTTAGAATCGCAGTAAGTTAGAATCGGAGTAGGTTAAAAAAATAACGATTGAAGGTTTGAATCTTAGCCTCTGACAATTATAAATCTAATGGGTGGTGTAGAGCAAATCTTCTAATTTTTTTTAATCTCATGGTAAATTTCTTAGGATAAATGACACATTAACCACCACCATCCAAGAAAAAGGAACAAAGAAAAATAATTTTCACCTAGTTTTTTTTCTTTTAAATCTTCACCCTAACAATAGTGGAGGAGTGACGGAATTTAAAAAATAGGGAGGAAGAAGAGAGAATTGAACCCAAAACTTCTAATTTTTCGGGCTTCACCTAGTTTTACTTAATTGTAGTTAACCATACTTAATAGTAATATATAATTTGCTACACAGTATCTTTTGGACTCAAAGTAGCCTCCAAAATTGCTGATAGATAAGGCATAAGTCACCCTCACAAATTTACTTGACATTAACAGCCAACATTTCATCACCATTGTGTCTTTTCAACTTTTCACCCTTACAAAGTGAATGCGGGCAGTTTACGCCATGCAATTTTACTTTATGTTCATTTCAAGCTACCTAGCCAGCTAAGTAAACTGAGAAGGCATCATTATGCATAAGCCCACAAAGATTCAATTAATCTGACAAAAAAAATGCTTATTTTGAGTCCAACATCAAGTTTATGTAGTTCTAAATTTTTCCAATAGGCATTTGCATATTTAGTCACTAAACTAGTATTAAAGTCTCACAAATGTCTTCGAGACTTATTTTCTATTTTTTTTAGAGTTTAAATTATTCTGAAATCTAGCAAATTGTGTTGTTGCCAGTGGGAAAATTTGATCATCATACATTTTTTTTTCTGAAGTGTGTTTTTTATTTGAATGCAATGTCTCAAATTAATACATTTAAATGAATTCCGAATCAGGCAAAATGTCTATTATTTTGGTTGATGGGAGTAAAATAAAACTGAAGTGAAGGCTCATGGGGTAGAGTATAATTAACCAAATTTTATTTCAATCGTTTAGTAGAACACAAGCAACAAGGGATTACAAAATTTTTCTGCTCCTATGTCCTTTCGCATATAGCTCAGCTACATAATCATGGAAGCTTATGATTTCTGTTCCATTTGAAATAAAAATGTTGTGTCCAGAAATAAAAATGTTGTATTTGATTATTTGACTATGCTCAGCAGCAAATTTATTTAATCTACTAGAAAGACAAGAATGAGACGTATGGCTATAAGAGAAAATTTGAAAATAAATGTTAAACGGGTTTGGCATGGGCGGCTACAATAAGAGTCTCCTCCACGTATGCATTTTGAGATAGTTTATTTTACGAGAATTGTTATTTGCACTCTAATTTTTGTTATTCACATTTTCAGTATCATTTTAATCATATAGTTGTCATTTTATTAAACTATATGATAAAATAAATGGTGAAAGTGTAAATAACATTTTTTTTACTTTATTTGTTATAATTTTAGGGATAAATAATAAGGAGTTGCCAATTTTTGTCCAAACAGTTGATTTTACCATATGATAAACTCAACTTAGTCAAGCTTGAAAGTAAAACAGAAGTTCTCTTTGCAATAAATGCAAATAATTAGTGTATTATCTTCCTCTAATTTTTTTAAGAAATCAAATTTCATTCAAAAGTTCGTTTTGATTTCATGACCTTTTCTTTTCAAGGAAAAGACAACAAAAAAAAAACAAAAACAAAAACCGTGTGTTGTACAATATGCATGTAACAAAGTTCAAATCAACACGTAAGTTTATATGATTATCATTTATTACATTAGTGATAAGACGTTGATTTTGTGTTGCCAGATCATTAATCATAACAAGGTTAATAATTATGCATGAAGATATCAACTTTTTGATTACTTAGCTCGCCAATGACTACAACTTTTCAGTCAAAGTCATAGATAGCGTCTGGATTACTACAAACAAAAGTTCTTGGCGATTCTATCAAATTAAACATTATGACTCTTGGGATAAAACATCTGATGATTGATTGCTCAATAAGAAGTAAAAAAGCTCAAAAAGGCAAGTGAAAATGTGACCCCTAGCTTTAAACATATGGGCCAATTTCTACCCCTTTGTGCATTCTAAGACTTCTTTGGAGATGAATCAACATCCCTATACTTGAAAGTGAAAAACTTGGTACTTATTTTGGGTGACCAAATCATTGGAACATTATTTTTTTTTTCAAAGAATAAATTTATTGGGTTTGCTCTAATTACAAGAAAAGTATCACTTTATGGATTGAATATGACTGTTACTTCATCGTGAGTTGGATGTGTAATCGTTCCAAGAAATGATTTGGTTTGCATGTTATATAACAAATATTCAACAAAGCATCAAACGATAGACAACATGGTATGAAAAATTGGACTTCTTGGCCCCCCTTTAAAAAGGCAAAACAACCAAATAATACAATTTATGGGATCAGTTTCTGAAATTTTAAACGTCCTTGCATGTTCTAGCGGACACGTTACTGAAGATGGTAGGCTGTCCAAATTAGTGCTTTTGGCTATTAATTTCTTACATTAGAGTTTACAAGTTGCATGAAATAGATATATAAGAATTAATCTTAGCACTCTCATATTTGTATGTAACACTTTTTTTTTTAAAGATTTTTAATCGTGTGAAAGAATAAGACTATACTTATAACTTAAAGGAAAGGAAAAAAGTGGTTATAATTGCAACGTGTAATAGAAATAGTATAGTGTGCTGAGAAGGTTTTGATCTAGTGCTTAAAATTGAAATTCAAATCTTAAAAGTCTTGGATTTTAATCTTCATTCCTCCTCCCTGTTTCTCAAATTTCATCCCTCCCCTACTATAAAAAAATTGTGTAGTCTATAAAATGGAAACAAGAAAGTATCAATATCAGCTGCGTAAATTTATCTTATCACTTGAAAAAATCTATTGATGGTCTCTTCCCCAAAGAATGCTGATCGTTGATGATTTTTGCAGTTGTGAGCTTTGAAAAAACTACAAAAATATACCAGTTTAAAGGATTTTAAAAAAAAAGTATGGTATGTGGCTTCTTTAGTTGTCGTTGAACATAGTACTTGTGAAAAAGTAAATAGTCAGTTAACATTACTAGAATAAAAGCTTTCCATGTAGAATGAAGGGTTCTTTTTATCTGACAGGATTATTAATGGATAAATTAACATTTGCTCTAGTGTTTATCAAATTAATTACAAGCTGGTCCCCCAGCAAATCACCATTCGACCAAGCATAAAAAGCAATTTAATTTGCACCGAAAAACTAAATAAATAAAAAGGCAATGCAAGTATTCAACTCAACCAGTTTCATTTTCTTGCCAATGTGAACAAGGTTTTAGGGCCATACCAGTCAAAATTCATGATTGGCACAGGTAAGGACCACTTAGCTTTAATTTACTTATCATGTAAAATTTGATGAAAATATTGAAAAGTCAAAAGAACAGATATAGAATGTGAAAGTTCAAACCCGTATTACGTTGTAGTAACTGTTCTTCATGATTCATGTTTTAGTAGAATGGACTCCAATGATGAATTCAATCACAGTTTGCAAGACACGGAGAGTAAAGGTGTTCATTATGTCATGGACAACCTAATATCGATTGAATTGTGTTCTTTTTTCCTACATCAACGTATTTGTGCAAAGCATAGTAGCCAAAAATTTGAACAAGCATCAATTTAATATCAATTAGATTAAGTTCGAGTTTTAGAAAGTTGGGTAACTAAAAACACTTGCCAAGCTTTATCTTTGTCAGAATTACGAGGACCCCCCCCTCTTTTTCTAACTTTGTGCTCGCCTCTTACGAGCGATCTCATATAGTTAAGGATAATTTCATAAATCTCTCCTAAGAATTCTGGCAATTTCATTGAACTCTTTTGAAGTTTCAAAAATTATATTTACCTTTCCTGGTTTGACACTTTTGATAACCAAACCTCAGATTTGGTCAATAATTTAAACTTATACCCTAAAATACCCTCAACTTATAAAGTTTAAATTACTTTCCAAAACAATTGTAATATATTTAACACAAATATAAGGAAAGAATGTCAAGTTTTCAATACCATATTTATTATTTGATAAGCAATTATGACAATAGTTTTATCACTGTGATAAACTACTTTTAATGATGATTCACTAGGGATATGTATTTTTTTAAATTAAATTATTGTCATAATTCTTTTAGAGTTTGTGAATTTTTGGATTGGTGGAACTATCATAGTTTGATAGTAATTTTGGTCCATTTCTTTTTTCAGTTAATGTTGTTTTTTATTCCAAAAAAGAAAGATTGACAAATAAAATTGAATCACATTTAAAGTCATCCCAAAAAAAGTCACCAGTTCAATATTTAGTGAGGAATAAGAAGAGAAAAGGAAAAAATTAATTATAAATCTCTTTCTTTGTATATGCATACCCAACAAAATAGTTTTATTAAAATATTGAGGCTAGTGTTGCCATTCTAGATAGGCAAAGGTGGTGAGTATAATTTTTAAAACCTCGAGAGCTCTATACAATTTCAAAAACCTCAAGGGAGATTTTTGAAATTATCCCTATAATTAACTAGTAAATATTCATTAATTGTTGACACTATACTCGATACGCTTTTGCAAATAACCGATTTGTCTGATCATATGCGGATTAGATATTGATTACAAAATACGTATCATAATTATTTACATTTTTTAGTTTGATGCGTAAAATTACTATTCAATCCAATACGCATGGTGTTTCTTTGACTTTTTAACATTTTCATACGACAAATCTTAACACTAACCTATAGATTTACACTAATTTTATCCCTTTTTTTTCTTGTCTTATATTTATATTCTTGTTGAATGACAGCTTTTTTATAAGTGGCAATAAATTTTTAAGATATTCATACAAAAAAAAAGAAAATGTATGTGTCTATTTTTTATTTTTTGAAAATTTGGTTGATTTATTTGAAAACAAAGTTGTGAACTCTGTAACTTCTTTTGAATAATATCTTTAAACGTCACTCTTTTATTGTTTAAGTGAAATTTGCGAATTAATATTATCTAGATTGATGTGAAAAAAAAATATAAGTAGTAAAAACTCAACTTTCTTAGCCAGACTGGATATCCAAAACTGCATGTCTTAAAATTTCTGATCCACATTTTGCAGATTGGATCAACAATATGGCTTGCAGATCAAATATCCCATCCACTCTGCTACCAACGATCTCTCTCTCTCTCTCCAAGTTAAAAATACAAGAGATCTAACTTTTTTATTCTGCTAGAGAGATGAGATTTAAGAAGTAGGGAGGAGTTCAAGGATTAAAACCTAGGATTTGGAAATTCTGAAGTCTCAACATTAACTATTAGGCTAAAGCCTTCTTAGCATATAAGAGATTAAACTTGATTTCCTAAAACTTTAGATTTAGTATACAGCCGTAACTTTGGGAGCAAAATTGTGCTTCTCACATTTTAATATTCAAGAACTAAAGTAGAATTGATGCCGGAAGTATACGAGAGTCCTGGTAAATTTACCTTATTGTATTGCTAAGAACAGAGCATAACTCGGTTCAGCAACTTCGCCTCTAATCTGGAATTCATCATGTTAAGTCTCCAAAGCGGCAGTTCGAGTCTCACTATTAATTTTTATTAAAAATAAAATTATCTTCTATGGGAAAAAAAAAGGAAAAAATTAGGTCTTGCTTAGATTGAATTTTTTACAGAGTTTTTAGAGAAAAATACTGTAGCACTTTTTAAAGATATGACGTATGTGTAGTAAAAATGTGATTGAAAATTGTGTAGAAGAAATATTCATGAAAAACTACAAATTTTTTTTTTTGTAGAAAAACACTATCTTCTTTCAGAATAAAGGAGGGCTTTTTTTTTTTTTTCCTTTGTATCGCTTTAGAAACCTCTACTATAAAAAAACGTTAACAATTGTTTTTAACACCATAAGAGTTGAATTAAACTCTACCCCCTTATAGGTTTGCATGCCTCGGCACTATTGTTTTCTTCTTTTCTCTTCTTTCGTGCTGCTAAGACAGTGAGGTTGTCACTTACGCCTAGGCAGTGGCATTATGGCATGATTGAGGGTTGCGACAGAAAAGCTGTGCACTCCAAAAGACATGTTTTTTAGTATGACAAAAGAAGTAACATTTCAGCTTTTGGATTTTGTACAATTGGAGTACTGTCCAGTTATTTATGCATAATACAAAAAAGCATCATTCAATCTTTTTCTCTTTCTCTCTCTCTCTCCATGCATGCTGCATATGATCAGTATGCTGCGTCTGAGTCTTCTGAGGTTGAAACAACGGCAGATATTTAGGTAGATCCGGTATATGTATGGTAGACCATGGGATATACATGAAATTTGTATAAAGAATTTGCACATCACCTATAACTTACAATTCTTATCCAAGAAAAAAAAAATCTATTACTTACAAACACATTTTTTTTATATTACACGTCACTATAATAATGGGATTATCGAAAAAAGAAAGAATTAAACAATAAAGTTATTGAATGTATCACATAATTTGCTTGAAAGAGAATTTGTAGACCTCAATATTTTTCATGTTAATAACACTTTTCCCCCTTGCACTACAGGGATAATCACACTTTGTCCCCCTCAACCCAAATTATATACTCCTCCCCTCCCCTCTCCTCAGCAAATAAAAGTCAACCGTTGGTTTTGGTAATACTGTCATAAATATTGAAGTAATGGAGAGATTACCTATCATATAAACACAAATCTTAAATTTATGTTAAAAAATAATACTGTAATCATTTCATATCATGATATATTTTATAATCATGCCTAAATACTGTTTATTATCTTCTTTGGTGCATAAATTTTGACAAAATGTGTCCAAAGTATGTGCTAATAAAGTTTTGCAAAGAACTTTTAATTGATGTCAAATTTATTAATTTCTCATATAACTCATTTTTAGTCTTTGAGATCAAAGATTTAAGGTTACTATTGACAATTTCAAGAGGAATTATGGTAAACGAGGTTTGTGTGAACAAAAAATAACTATTGAAGCCATTAGTTCATACTCAACAGGAAATTATAAAAGTATAACTTAAAGAAATGTTAAAGTTATGGTGAATTTATAAGAAATTTCTTTTGGTTTGATAAAGTATATTAATTTTAAGCACTATATGTTATAGTACAACTTATATATAATTGTAGATTGTTAAATCAAACTGTACATTTTTGTTTGTTATGCAGGGCATAGTCAAATTTTTTTCTTGATTCAAAGAGGCAAAGTGTGATCAATGCTAAGGGAAAATTTGGAAGAATATTTTTTTACCATCTTGAGGCCGTTAAAAGCTTTAACTTCCATTAGGTTAGGGGTAACAAAATGTATAGTATTTTGGTTGAAGGATACAATGTGTGTTTACCCCCAGTACAGAGGCAAACTGTTATTAACTTTTTTCTCTGAAACAAATGTCTAACCTTTTTTTTTGTCTAAATATTGCGATTGGAATTGACACTCCAATATTTTCAGAGCATATATAATGCTTGGAACTAAGTTTAAATGGTGCCAGAACTACTTTCTCCTCTTTTTCTCTAGCACTCCTCCAATCAAATTTTCCTCTAACTCTCCATGAGAGAGAGACCAAACAAATCTGGTCCTTCCCCATGAGAGAGGGCCCTCTATTTAGTTTTTTAGTTTCTCTTATAAGAATAAATTCTCTCCTAGGTTTTTCTTGTGAGAGATTTTTCTCTCCTAAAATTTCCTAATGAGTGTTTTTTCCCTTCAAAATTGTTCTAGTAAGAATTTTTTTCTTTTCTAGGATTTTTTCTTGTGAGAGCTTTATTTTAATTTTTATCTTTTTCTGTGAAATTTGAGATTTTGTAGATTTAATTTCTCAAATCTGTAATTTCTCTATTTATTATTGTGAGATGAAACTTCTTTTTGGACTTGAACAAACTTTTAATCAAATTTCACTATTAAAAGACATTCACTGATCTATGGGTTACAATGATTCATTTGGATGGAAAATATGTTGGAATTTATCTTTATTTGTATTGATTTTTTAGTTCTGTTACATCAATTGATTGCAGATTTATATGTATTCGTGTAATGTTTGATTTGATGTATTTTTACCATTAATGCAGATTTATTGAATAAAATGACCTTTTTATATTAAAAAAGGTTTAAACGGTGGCAGTACCTCAGATGTCTTAAATATTGAGATGTTGAATCAAGGGAGCTTGTCAAGTTCGTTATAGTGGTTTAGATGCACTTGAAATTGACATACATTACATTTGACAATAGCACTATTGAAAGATTTCATGTGCAATAAAACCTAAACGTAGGTAAAGTTTAACATTACACAAAAGCCACTCGTCCTCCTAAATTCGAACCGGATTATAAAAAATTGAGTTTGCAATAGCTTGAATGTAGTCTCGACAATAAATTGCGAGTATAGTTTCTCTTTTCAACTAAACGCGGCTCCCTTTCTCATTTTTCCTTTTTCTTTTCTTTCCTTTTTCCAAATACACACACACAAATATATATATATATATATTGTTAGAAAATTGGTTTAATTTCTTATAGGCAAGTTTCTTGTTTTGTGTGCAAGTAACTAGTTTTCTAATTATTTAGTTACTTGGAGTAGTTGTCAAGTTATTTCCTATTTATATGAGTTTAAAAATTAGAATTTATTTCTTACTCTGTATGAGATTAAGAATTCACAATTATTTCTTGTTATTACTTGGGTGTTGGCCAAATAATGTAGCTTATAAATAGGTAGGAGTTGGCATACTACAAGATGGCGCACAAGAGCGACGTATAACCTTATACGGTGAGAGAGAGTTCTTAAGAGATGAGAGATGTTATTCAAGGGTTGGACTTGGGTTTAAGTTGTATTTATATAAGATTTTCCTCTCATAATAAAGAATAGGTTTTCTCTCTATGGATGTAGTTTCAATGATGAAATTGAATCACAGTAAATCTTGTGTGTCGTTTATCTTTCATACTTATAGCTTGTGTGTCGTTAAATTGTTGTATTCTTGATGTTTTGATAGTCATTTGTTCCACATTTGGATCCCAACAAATTGGTACCAGAGCTTCTAGTTGCGAGTCTAGACTACTGATAGGGAAGTAAATTCTTTACGAAATTGGGTCGATGAAAATTCTCTTCTTGGTGATGTACCGAAGTGTCAAGGAGTTTGACTGGTGTTGAACCAAGTGCGCCATGAATTTGGCAGGGGATCTGATTGGTGTTCGATCAATGGGCCAAGGGTTGGCTAGGGTCCAAAATCTAGTTTGGATATTGAAAAGAGTGGATCCATAGTTGTGAGAAGAGGTGACATTGGGTGTTAAAGTGGATTTGCGTTGAGTATTAAAGTCAACTCGAAAAAGAAGTTGTAAATTTGGGTTCAATGTCAGGGGCTACTCATAAAGAAAGAGATTGCTAGATTTATGAGTAGGGAACTGTGTTCTATATTGGTCCGAAAGATGAAGAAAGAGTTGTTAATATATTAGTAAGGGTCCAAGACCTAACCGCTTAAACTTTTGGGTCAAATTTGGGTTCCTGATTTATATATTGGGCTCTTTGATAGATTTTTTCGAGGTGTTTCTCCCCAACAATTGATATCAGAGCAATGTTCGTGGTTGGATCCTGGTTGACTATTGAGATCAAGTAGGTTTGGTAGCTATCACTGATTCAACAATTTAATGAGAGATATCCTTGATTCAAAGGTCAAGGAAAAGATGGAATCCATTATCGATTTTGGACGTGAACCGATGGAGATATTCTCACAACTCCATCAGTTGATACTTCATCCCAGATGGTTGTTAGATTTAGATTATGTTTTTTAGGTGGTGTGGCATGTGTTTTAAAGAAACAAAGAGATCTAATTTCCAAACGCCAGAAGACTCTGATGGCTATGAGTTTTACATTGTAGGTGGAGTTTTGGAAACCACACACGGCAACACGGTCTTGAGAATGGGAAGAAGTATGGTAATTTTACCACTTGGTTGCCCAATAGTTAGAAAGAGTGCTCATAGAAGGGGATCTCAAATTGCAAGTGGTGTTGAGAAGAAATCTTGCGAAGGGAGATGGTGAATTGAGACACCTTCTCGTGAGTTAATAGGAGGTTAGATTCAAAGTAATTACACATGCTTATTTGCCGATTAAATCAATTAGATGTTAGGACTGTATTGATATGGATGTGTAGTTCGGTACTATATTATTTAGTAGTTAAAAGCAAATGGTTGTTAAAAGAAATATTTACCAAGGTGGAGATTTAGTAGGAAATTGGGTTAATTTCTTTTAGGCAAGTTTCTTGTTTTATGTACAAGTAACTAGTTTCCTAATTGTTTAGTTGCTTGGAGTAGTTGTCAAATTATTTCCTATTTGTATGACTTTAGGAATTAGGAGTTATTTCCTATTATGTATGAGATTAGCAATTATTTCTTGTTATTATTTGGGTGTTGGCCAAGTAATATAACTTATAAATAGGTTGGAGTTGACATACTACAATGTGACATACAAGAGCGACATGTAACCTTATACATGGAGTGAGAGAGGATTTTTGAGAGATGAGAAATGGTATACAAGGGTTGGATTTGGGTTCAAATTGTATTATTGTATAATGTTTTCCTCTTATAATAAAGAACGGGTTTTCCATCCATGGACGTATACTCAATGATGGAGTCGTTAAATCTTATGTGTCATTTATCTTTCATACTTATAGCTTATTTGTCATTAAATTGTTATATTCTTGACGTCTAAATAGTTGTTTGTTCTGCACTTAAATCCCAATATATATATATATATATATATATATATATATATATATATATGGGTATAATGGGTCTGTCTAAGAAGTGCTCAATAAGCACGTGTTAAAATATATATCAGGTGTTAAATTTTGAAAAATGTATAGCTAATTAGAAAATGTATGGTAGAGTAATAATTTTAATTACAGAAAATATATATAGATGCAAGGAAGGGTAATAATTTTGAATAAAGAAAGTGTATAAATGTGAGAAAAAATCCTTATACTATATAAGAGCGAGTTTAGGGTAAAACTGACTTTTGAATTTCAACCACAAGGGTAGGAGCATTTTGGTGTTGTGAGATTGTTTGGAGCGTTGTTATAGCGCAGAGTACAACTGTTGATACAACTTTTGTTTGTCGCTTTGGCATAAATGGTCTTCTGTGTTGTAAATGCCCATAAAGTGTTGTTTGCAAAAGGAATGGGAATTATAGGAAAGTACCATTACTTTACTTGTATTTTTAGAGTGGATACAAGTGATAACAGCATTTGTTTCACTGAATTTACGTAGACGTCCTTAGTTGGTAATTAAAATCGGGAGAATGTGGTTTATTGACAAATTAGTGACAGGAATTAATTAGGGATGGGTAATTTGGGAATGTCATTTTGTTGTAGAGATCTTTCAAGCAGTTGGTACAAGTGCTAATAACCTTTTGTGTTGGTGTAATTACTTAAAGCTCCTTAGTTTTCAATTAAGGCTCGGAGAACATGATTTGGCAGAACATTAGTGGAAGAAGTTAATGACTGTTTCATGTCTGAGCATTGGTTTCAATTGCACCTCTTTGAATGCCATTTACTTCAAATTTTACCGTTATGATCTTTCAAGTTTCCTGTAAAAGTTTATTTGTTCTGGTTGTGTGCTCTACTTTCTGCCATGCTCCTGGTGGTTGAATTTGAGGTAAGTATTGTGGGTTTTTCCACACTTTGATGGTGTGATTTATCTTTTTAAATGGTAGTTTTTGTTAGAAATTGAATGGAGGCATTGTTAAATTGGATGTTGTTTACATACAATTCTTTTGTTTTGTGTAATTGTAATGGTGTGCCTTTGTCTTAATAGATTTGGAGCAACTGTGAGGAAAAGCTTTGCTAGGAATATTTGGAACAAGGTACATAATTGTTTATTATTTGTATGCCATGGTTGACAATGTTTTCATATAAATGTATTTAGGTGTGGAATTTATTTTGCTATTAGTGTGTAATTTGTGCTACTGATTTCCTGTTACTGTGTAGTTTGTGCTGCTGTTTTACTTTGCTTATAAAATTCATTGATTTATTATGTGTTTATATGTGAGATTATTTGACTTCTAGAAATACCTAATGCATTTGATTAGTGGCTTGTTTTTGTATTGGTGATTTACTTTGGCAATAAAATTGATCTATTTCTGTATTTATATGTAAGGTTCGATGGTTTACTTCTTGGCGTACCTCACGTTTGATGGTTTACTTCTACTCATTTGTTTGCTCTTTCGTGGATACTTGTGCTAATTTTTAATGTTTCTATATAAGTGACTAAATGTCAAAAATCTATCTATTCATCTTATTATTAATACCATCACCTCAACAAAAATGTATTACTATTCATTTCACCTATTAACAAAACAAATGACCTCATTTACAACAATTGTTTACCTGAATTTAGTTATAATCCAATGAGTTTTCACTAGAATAAGCCTCCTTAACTACAAATAAATTTTTAAGTGTTCAGTTAACACATTCGATTTTATTGTAACTAAATTCAAGAAATATTTCAACTAACTTATAATTTTATCCTAGCAGATAGATTTATCTTCTTCAAATTCATTACAAAAATTCCTTGGATTTAAAAAATCAATTACAAAAAATATGAAAATTTTCACTTAAAATATGAATTTTTATTAAAAATATAAGAAATATGTATTTATTTCTCTAAAAATAATGAATAGATTTATTGAATTTAGTTATTTGAATTTTTTATTTTCATTCTTATTTCAAAAAATTATAGTCGAATTGTATCATTTCAATTTGTGCAATGATAATTTTAATTCATTTCACCTATTAATAAATTTATGTTAATTCATTTCCTTATTTATGTTGTTCTTACATAAAACACCAACTACTAGCTATCTTAAATCACACACACCAAACTTCTATGCATTGTGTGGGCCCTACCCTCTAGTAATAATTATTAGTTTATGCATTTATATAGTTGATTGAGTGTGATTTAGGTCTATTAATGACTATCCATACCTATACATATACATTCGTATACATATATTTATGTGTGTATGTGCACTACCCTCGTCTAATTAGGAGTTGAGGCATAGTGGGCCTAACTATGTGTGTGTGTATATATATATATTAACAGATATATGACACATAATATCGTTGTAAGCAATTAGGAAATTGAATCAATATTCGAAATTCATGAATGTAACTTTAATATCCATTCCCAAACTACTTTACCAATATTAGATATTGGATCTATTTTGATTTAATAAATTTAAAATCCGAACTAAATTCATTCGGCAGATTTTTCAGTTTCTACATAATTATGAACACCCCAATAATGTAGAACATGGTAAGTATTACCAGACAATCCTTTGGATGGTCTTCCATAGGCCTCTATCTTAATTAACTTGGAAATTAAGGATCATAATACGAACAAATACAAGTCATACATTTGAAGCACAATCGAGTTGACATTAAAGGCAATGGGAGCTGCAAATGAGAAATTTGAACAAATATTACTATTGAATTGCTTCTAATTTGAGCTTATAAACTTGAATGCATTCACCAAAGTGTTCGTAGCACCTCTATTTCATGGAATACTGGTTTAATAGTATGTTTGACAGCACTCAAAATTAAAATTTTTCATCATTATCAAATTCTATCAAATATTTGGTAAACATATGCAAAATCCTTGACCAATTTTTAATTTGCATATGCTTGAATAAGATTATCAAAACTTATTGATGGTGTGAAATTGTTCAATTTAATACTATAATTTTTCAAAAGTAGGCATGTTAATAGGTTCGACCAACAATGTCCATACCAAATTTGTGAGGACTCGAAAATTATTTTCATATCTTTTAATTTAAGCTATTCGCCTTAAATTCTTGGTTAATTTAATGGTTGAGTAATGCTTTTGTCTTTTATTGCTTTATTTAACTCGGCGCATGTTGAGTTTTCTAGTGCTTTATGCTAAGGTGATTAACTAGTGATGTGTGTGCAATAAATTTTGCGGACAAGAAGGAGTTTTGTGCAAAAGAGATTATGTGACAAGAGGTGTTAAGAGTTAATTGGAGGAGAACTAGATATTTTGGTGCATGAGAGACAAATAGATAGACATTTGCTCTTGTTTTGCCATTTGTCAAGCAACCAAAGACTCTTGACCAAGACTAGAGGTAATACTTATCCAACTTAAGCATTCGTTCATCACTATTTCTTCATTTTTTCCTTGTTTTGGCCGAACCATTGAGGAGAAAAAAAAGGAGAGAAAACACAAAGTTCAAACCTTGATTTCTTGTCTATTTAGTGAGAAAACAAGAGACAAACCCTAATCTACTCCATCAATTCTTGAATCAATCTTGGAAGGAAGCTCTTGGAGGGGTTCTTGGAGGAAGGAAGCTTTGCAACTTTCTTGATTTGTATTCTATCCTAGGTTTTGGAGGTAAAAAGGTGAATTTTGCTAGGAAACCTATCTTTCTTTCCTTATCTTTGAATTTAGTTGATGTATGATCTAATAGAAACTAAAGAAAGAACTTTTATGGAGGATTTCACGTTTTTTTTTCAAGTGATGTAGTAAATTTCCAACTTTGGTGCATAAAATATATAGCCTAGTTTAGAGTTTATCTATGTGAAATTTTGATGGATTCCTTTGCCAAGAATATGTGCCATACACCTCATGACATGTTAGTTTTGATCGATAGTGTATTTGCTATGAAAATAGGGTTGAAAGTTGGAGGTTTAAATAGAGAAACTTGGGGACAAGTTGCTGCCAATTCTTCTTTGGTTGATTGAGAGAGAGAGAGAGCGAGATAGAGTTTGAGTTGTAAGTTTAGGGTGATTGTGACATACTTTTACTCAAGATACTTGATAATACTTTGATCTTCACATGTATGTTGGTTTTGAGTCAAAACAAAGAGGATTAAGAGGAGGAAAATGATTTTTCTCCAAACCGTTTTATTGCTCGAAATTTCCGGTTTTGAATCTCAAGAGTCTTGTCCCGTTTTCTTCAAAATTCTTAACTATAATCGATATATTTGTGCTCCATATTATCCTTGAAACATTGTTTTAGCATGCACGTGGTTTTTCCCCTTGATTTGAATAAGAAAACTTTGCAATTTTGGAAGCTATATTGGGATAAAACCTGCAAATTGATGTGTCTTCTAAGTGAAGTTTTGAAACCCAAATTTTCTCATTTATATTGGTTTAGAGTTGATAGACTCTTCATGTACTATACGATCAGAAAACTTGAAAGTGTTCAAGAAGAAGAACCAGGGTTTGAAGTGGAAAGATCGTGATATAGTGGTGAGTATTCCAACTGCATGTTAGGACCATGTGATTTACTTGATTGATGCTTCATGTGACTTGTTGATCAAAATTGCTGGATATCTTGAATTGTTAGTGCATAGGTGAGTGTGTACTTTATTGCGCTCAACTTCCGTGAACTTGAATTCCATGATCTTGAATGTGGACTTGAATGTGCATGAATGTAGGTTTGATGTATACTTGATCGCATCGGCTGAACTGGGCCATTTGTTGGAACCCTTATCCGAGACCCGCCTTAGTGAGGTCGGGTAGGCTTGACAGCCTTGGATAAAGAAAGGATTTCTATCTTGTTTACAAGTGATCTAAATAAGTGAAATGCAATACTTGAGCGTTGGGTGCTCGTGTGCTTTACTCCAATGACTCCACTGAGTGATTGGCTTGACAGTCGGTTGTGTACTTTTACCACATTGGCTATACTGTTACTGTGGTTTCAAAGCCTAAACCTCATTAGTTAGTTGGTCGAATCGAACTAGCAAGGGTTTGATCGAGGCAATTAACGAATTATGGATAGTGTTTATTGTTTATTACACTGGATTCGGTATACTCGAATATTATCCTACTGTTATATTTGGTATGTGGACCCAGTATGAGGATGATCGGTGGATGGAGATTGGAGTGAAGTGGTAATCTATTGGATTATTTCTGTATTCCCAAGGTTGACGGAGTGTCAACGGATGCTGGATAAGTTGCTACTGAATTGGCTCGCAAGAGCATACTATTTCTACTGAACTAGTTCGCAAAAGCAAACTATATTCTTTCACGTGAATATGTTATTGACTGTACATTGTTAAATAATTTATCTGGAAATTGCTTGCTTCATGAAATATGTGATCATGCGATCATGTGAATTTTATAATGTCTGATAGATTGTTTGTTGTTTTTTAGAATCTCATTGGATTTTTAGCTCATCCCATTATTTACTCTCCTTAACAGGGCGTGGGTACGAGAGAGACGAGAATAGCAATAGTTTATCATAATAGGAAATCTGGATCTTGTATTTGGCCAACATACTGTATTATGGAACTAGTCATTTAAACTCTTTTCTTTTGGCTTGTACTTTAATTTGAATATTTGGACGATTTACAGCATGAAAATGTTATATTAAAGGACTTTATTGTTATTGATTGGGATTTATGAGTGAGTCCTGATGAGAGCCAAATAGGCGACTCGCTAAACCTTGGGGTATGCCTAGGAGGAGGTGAAGTCGTCACAAAATCCTTTAATTTTTTCAACTCTAATCTAAAACTAGTTCTAATGGTTTGGGAAAAAAAAAGTCACAGACCAAAACTAGGTACCCAATGGGGTATCATGGATATTTCTATATGATTTAACTCGAAACTATGTGGTCATAAGCAAAAAGAGAAAAGAAAAAGGAAAAAATGGAATTCATAGATAACGTAAAATCTAGGGTAAAATACCAAAAAACATCCTGTGGTTTACCAAATGAATAATTTAACTCCCTCTGGTTTGGAAACCTACATTATAACTCCCTTTGGTTTTAACTAAATTGCAAATTAGATAGAAAGCATCCAATGTAATGGTTGTACGTGAAATATCAATAATGCCGCTATATAAATGAACTTCTTGTGGGTTGCCAAATGTTCAATTTAACTTTCTCTTATTTGAAAAACTATACTATACCTCCTTATGATTTCGATTAAATTAAAAATTGAATGAAAAGTATTTTACATATAATAGGGGCAATATTAACATTTTACATACTTTTATTAGATTGGATGCTTTTTGTCCAATTTTCAATTTAGTCAAAACCACAGGGAACTATGGTATAAATTTTCAAATTAGAGGGAGTTAAATTATACATTTGGCAAATCACAGGGAGTTTTATGGTATTTTACCCAAAAATCTAAGAGTGTGTTTGGACAGGAGATTATTTGCCCAAATATATTTGCTTACATCACCATTACAATTTCCAATACACCTTTTTATCTTCCCAATTACCTTTTATCTCACATACATCACATCACAAAAATTGTTACAGTAAAAATATCTCAAACAATTTACAATCCAAATAATACATCCTTCAATTAAAAAGGAATGCAATTCTAGACTTAGAGGGTATTTTGGTCAGCCAACTCTAAATTGGCGTAAACTACCCATTTTAAAAGTTCTGCCGCACAAAGTGCAAGATTCTCAAAATTAAATGGTGTTTAGTGCAATTAACCCTTTTATTGTTTATCTTGCACAATTCAGGGCTCTCAAGTGGGTTGTTGGATTCGTGAAAGATAAATTGGATCGGACAAAAAGTCTGGTGCAGGCTAACGAAGACAGAGAGCAATGAGAGGTTAGACTGAAAAAGGGCCAATAAGGCTATGTAGGATAGCAGACAGAGGGCTGCTTTTTGCCTTTGGGTACTTGGGGAATAAACTCTGTCTCTCTACGAGGATTGGCGTGACACTCTAATTCTCTTTATCCTGTATCCCAAAAGAAACCCCCTCCCTTCCAAAAGAGAATATCATGGGGGGCCACATCATTTTTAATTTAACTAAACACTTTTTTAATTTAACAAAACAATTTTTTAAATAAAAATTTTGGGATAATATCAGAAACCTTTCTTGAGATTTCTCCTAATATTATTTAGCATGCCTAAAGTTTTGAAAATATCACTTGTTTCCTTTAATAATTACAAAAAGACTATATTAATCTTCACTTGATACATAATTCACGTATCAAATAAATGGAATTCAAAAAATTTAAAAAAAAGAAACAAAAGCCACTTTCTTCTCTTTCCCTTATCTCTAACAATCTCTTTTACTCATTTTTTTGGATGACTATGTGATTTTTTATTTATAAATAATAGTAAATTGAAATTTGTTTATCTTTTACTTTTTATGGTTGTGATGGAATGAGATATGATTTCTTTGTTTATTTTGAGTTAGTTTTTGTAATGATTAGTACAATTTAAAGGCTTGGAGCATGAGTTGAGAAGAAATTGGGAAAAAAAATATGAGTTTCATAAGAAATTAGTTTTGAACATATAGAATAAAATTGGTGCTAATGTATTTTTTTACAAATATATTTTTTATTTTTCAAATTTATATTTTTAAGGAGTATAGCTTTGTGATGTGGTGGTACCACTAAAGATTATTTTTTAGATGGTGGTTTATCTTGGAGTAAACAAAGTGACTTATTAGTATTTTTATTTAGCAAAATTAGCAAAAAGGTAGTTTAGGGTTTTTGAAAATTTTGTTACACAAATAACAAAAATAAGGGAGTTAAGTGATATTTTTAAAACCTTAAAGGTGCCAGGTGATATTAAGAGAAACCTTAGGTGAGCTTTCTGATATTATCCCTAAAATTTTTCTAGTTGAGGAAGTGTGGAATTCAAAAAGTGGGGAGGGAATAGGGAGATTAGAATTCAAAATCTCTAATTTTTTATTAAATAATTAAAAAAATCACAATGTGAGTCATTTTTAAAAAAACTAAAAGACCGATGTTTTCTCTATTGTAGCATAATGTTTTATACAATCACAGGATTTTTTTTCATCCATTGCATGCGTAGGTATAATCTCTCAAGCATATAAGAGAAGAAAACATTAAACATTATTTATAGGGGGATACAATTGCAGTCTAAATAAATAAATAAATAAATATATATTGTAGTCTAAATACCTGTATGAAGAAATATTTATTCTAAGTACAATAATTACAATAAACTACAATGTAGTACGTGTATAGAAGTATACGTGGAGATACTATTTGTGACTCGTTCAAAAATAACAAAATCAAATTATTACTTGACACTGCTCTTAGAATTATTTAAGCTTCGTGTAAGATAGCCAAAGTCTTGTTCTCCAAGTTTTTACTCATCTTTGTTATTCATTTATCTACAATTAACCAAATTTAAAAAAAAAAACTCTAGAGGAAGTCTTCTCTCACATCCTTTTTCTTGAGAGCAAAACAAACGAAACTTATTGTCTGCCTATGCATTAATATGCATAGAAACAAATGATAAGCATCAGAAAGGTTAAAAACGGGTGCTTTTCCTTTTATCTTTCATCACACTTGTCCGTCTTCCTCCTACCTTTCCTCTTTAGTTACTTTATTTGAATTTCTGCTGGCCTTCACTGTCGTTCAAACAGTGTCATGACTCATGACATGAGGAGAAAAAGCGTTAAATCTCTTATTCCAATGATGGGTTTTTTTTTTTGGGGGGGGGGGGGGGTAGTGGTGCGGGGAGAAACCGAGTTCTTAGCTTATTGTAAAATTATTGAATGCGGTCAAATGTGGACTCATTTCTTCGAAATAAAATTTTTCTTTGGTCTAGATTGAGACTTCAAGTCTTATGCACGAGAAGGGGAAAAGGACACGATTTGAGAGTCGAATCGAGGAGTTTATAATCACCTAAACAATGTGTCAATCTCCCTATAAGCTAAGTTGGGTTTTGAAATCAATTTCACTATAAAAAGGAATGAAAAGAAATTAGGAGAGATATTGACAACCAAATTTATTGAATATATTAAAGCACATAATTTTGTTTCATCTTATTTTCCTTGGATGAGAAAGGTAACACTCACTATGCATCTTGAATTTTTTTCCCTCTTTTTGATAGGATGGCTACCAACTATTTTTCCTTTCATTTAAGCCTATAAATACGTTTGCCTTATTTTTTTTTGTCTTTATTTATTTCTTAAAAAGAAGAACACTTGTGAGATAAAATGGAAATCTTTACCATGGATGTAGATGTGAAAGTAACATGTGAGGTTATATTAATCTGAAGTTATGCTTGGTACCAAGAAATTTCATTTGATACTTATAGTTCATTAATGATTAAACAACTGGGATTTCGACTAAGTTATTCTATAATCTCCGACATTTAGCAATTAAGTAACCTTAAACACTCGTATCAGCATTTCTGTGAACTCTAATTAATGCTAATTAACTACTACTGATGACTAAGTTCTTTATTATCTTTCTCACACTTCTATAAAAAAAAAAAAAAACTGAAAAGACTAAAGAGGATAAGAAAAGTTGCATAGGCCTCTCTCCAGTCTCTGCTGATACTATAAAGGTGATATAATGGACAGGCTTCTCTATAAAGCTCTCCTTCTCTCTTTCTTTTCTACTACAAACAAGGGAAAGTTACCATTTCCTCTCAATATATTGTGAATCCACTGAACCTAGTTTACGGTGAAGAAAACCATAACCTGTTCAAAAAAGAAGCAGAAGGAAAAACCAGAAAAAAAGGGGCTGAGAGAGGGTGGTGGAAAGGGTCAGAAGTGTCATAAGACAAAGCAAGAAGAGAAGTTTACCAGTTCTTGAATAATTCATAAGGGTTCCTCAACAAGAGGGTGGTGTAGGGGGTGGGGTTTTAGCAAAGTTATGCGTGCAGGAGCTTCTTGTGCAGTTCAACAGACCCTCACATCAGAGGCTGCTTCTGTTCTGAAGCACTCTCTAAGCTTAGCGAGGAGGAGAGGCCACGCACAGATCACACCTCTTCATGTGGCTGCAACTTTACTGAGCTCAAGAGTGAGTTTGCTGAGAAGGGCTTGCTTCAAATCTCAACCTCGTCAAGCGTCTTCACATCCTCTTCAGTGCAGAGCACTTGAGCTTTGCTTCAATGTTGCTTTAAACAGGCTTCCAACAACTCCTGGTCCTATTTTGCATGGCCAGCCTTCTTTGTCCAATGCCCTGATTGCTGCGCTCAAGAGAGCTCAAGCTCATCAGAGGAGAGGTTGCATAGAACAGCAGCAACAGCAGCCTCTTTTGGCCATTAAGGTTGAGTTGGAGCAGCTTGTTTTATCAATCTTAGATGATCCAAGTGTTAGCAGGGTTATGAGAGAAGCTGGTTTCTCTAGCACTGCTGTGAAGAATAACTTGGAAGATTGTTCAGTTTCTTCAGTTTTTCAGTGCTATAATAGCTCTGGTGGGATTTACTCTACTCCAAGTTCTCCTCCCTCTGAAAATCCTAATAGCATTTGGCATTCTCATTTCTTGTCTTACACTTCTGAGCAAAACCCTCTTGTATTTTCACCTCAAAAGATACTTCCAAGGAATCCCATTAACATAACAGATACTCCAGCAGTTTCTGTTAAAGAAGATATCAAGTTGGTTGTAGAGGTTCTGTTGAGGAAGAAAAGGAAGAATACTGTCATAGTTGGTGACTCAGCGTCTATAACTGAAGGTCTTGTTACAGAATTGATGGGAAAAGTAGAAAAAGGAGATGTTCCCGAGGAATTAAAATCTGCCCATTTCATCAAATTCCATTTCTCAGCAGCACCCTTAAAGTTCATGAAGAGAGAAGAAGTTGAATTAAATGTATCAGACCTCAAGAGAAAGGTGGAAACTCTAGCATCAGGAGGTAAGGGAGTGATTATCTATACAGGTGACTTGAGATGGACAGTTGAGAATTCTATGAGTGAAGGAGAGGATACTGGAGGATTCTGTTCTAAAGAATATTCTGGTTATAGCCCAGTCGATCATCTTGTTGGGGAGATAGGAAGGTTACTTTCTTGCTATAATAACTCAAACACAAAGGTTTGGTTAGTGGCAACTGCAAATTACCAAACATATATGAGAAGCCAAATGAAGCAACCCCCTCTTGACGTTCAGTGGGCTCTTCAAGCTGTTTCAGTTCCTTCAGGTGGATTAGGGCTGAGTCTCAAGGCTACGAGGTAAGCCAAATAATCTATTCTCAACATCATCACGTCTATGATAAAGGCCATGATTATTAGTACTCTTGCTGAATTTGTACTGTGGAACTTCTACGTTAGTTTTTTCACCCTTTATTTTTTTTATTTTATTTTATTTTTTGCATTTGGTTGAATCTTCAATCATGTATTCATTACTCTTTTGTTGTTGGTCAGCAAAATGTTGGAAGATTTTTGAATTTATGGTTTTTGTGTTCTCCGAAAAGGAGCCATCATATTATGTGGTCAGTCCTTTTGGTTGCCTTGATGGTCTGAACAATGCCAGGAGTCCGTGCCACTTTGAAAAAGTAAAGCTAAGAAATACAGAAATTCTGTCCCTTCTGTTTCTTGCTTTTCTTGTCTGTTGACAGTCTTGACTGGATTTTTGCCTAAAAGGAAAAAGAAATTATATAGAAATGGAATGGTGTAAACTTTCTGAAGGTAATAATTATATATTAATTACGCTCGAGTAAATGAATGGATTTCATGGTTGTTCAGATCATTGCTTCTAGCTGTAAATGTATTCTGCCACCATATCTTTTATTTGACTTATTTGCATATGAACATCAGTGCAAGAAATTGATCTAAAATCTTGTATGACTTGTACTGAGATGTGATTTCGTTTTTGTCTTAGTCTTGTTGGACTTGTACTGAACCGTTGCTTCCAAAAAAAAAATGTTAGGAAAAAAAAGTTGTCTGAATTTGTGTTCACAACTCAGTGGCAAGTACATTATTTAATGCTAAAACTTTGTTGAACGGATTTTATGGCTTTAAGCAATAAAATGCTAACCAATTATGTATTGGTTTACACTATAGCTGTCAAACAAACTCATTTAACTAAGTTTACCCATACCCGTCCATGAATAGATGTGCCATGGGTATCTTAAATTTTTGCATATGAGTATAAATGGATTACCCAATAATACCCATTTAATCTATCAAACTCAATAAATGGGTATTATTGGGTAATCCATCAAACCCAATTAACCTATTTAAAATTGTCTCCCCCCAAATCTTCTCTCTTCCCCGTCCATTTTTTTTTTCAAATTTTTCTTTTTATCATGATGTTAACTACTCTTGTTTAAACTTTACACGTCCAGGGTGCAGCAAAGTTTGTATTTTGTTCTTTTGTTTGGCCAATATTTTGACTAAAAATATGATTCTTGAATTGATTTACCCTTCAACTCTCCAAGAAAGTCAATTGAATGTCTTCTTTTTTTTCAGTGTTCAAGACACAAGTCTCGCCAGCTTATCAAAAAGCACCTTTGAAGTAATTGAGCAAAAGCCAAACGTTGCCAAAGAGGAACAATTAGAAGCATTTATTTGTTGTCCAGATTGCACCTCCAATTATGAGAAAGAAGTTAGCTTCAACTCTAACCAGAATTCTTGCAACACCAAGGACAGTGACCTGGCATATTGGCTCAAACCACCTGGGAGGAATGTAGCAGAGAAGGTACAAGAAGTAGTCTTTGACAATTGATTTGACTTCATAATATTCAAACATTTAAGCCACAGATTGAATTTTGTGGAGAAGTGCAAACCAGAAGTAAATATCATATTACGCTTGTTTACTTTTCTCATTTCTCTCAAGAATCATCATTTTGATTTTTTCAGGATGATACAGTGGAATTGAAGAGAAAATGGATCAAACTATGTCAAAGCCTGCACCAGGTGAGGCAGAACCAAAATCATACAAGATCTGCATTCAGCAATCAGTGCTCCCCTGGAAAGAACCAATCTTATAATTCGTATCCATGGTGGCCAAGTTACAACAGTATGTTCATGGATTCGAAATCGATCTCATTTGCTCATACAAGCTTGAAGCCTAATCAAAATTCAAATTCAGTACCTCGGTTCAGAAGGCAGCAGTCTTGCCATATTGAGTTCAATTTTGGCAGCGGAAATTCTAAATGTACAGAAGAACCAAATTTGGATTCTCTCAGGCTTAAGGAAGATAAAGATGAAAAAATCACCTTGGCTCTGGGAAATTCTCAAATCTCTGATGCTGTAAACTCAACAGAGAAAGCAAATGAAGACGCTGATCTATGCAAGTTGTTGCAAGAAAATGTGCCTTGGCACTCGGGGATCATTCCTGCAATTGTAGAAGCATTGATGAACTCAAAAGAATCGAAGAAAGATACTTGGTTAGTCATTCAGGGCAATGACTTGATAGGGAAAAGAAGAATTGCATTGGGGATAGCTGAATCGCTTATTGGTTCTGCTGATTTGCTGTTTTACATCAATCTGAGAACAAGACAGAACACGCCTGGGAAGTGCTCCGAAGTGCTTCAAAATGTCGTAAGAAATCATGGGAGACTAGTTGCTGTACTGGAAGATATTGATTTTTCTGATCCTGATTTTCTTGAATTTCTTGCTGATAGCATCAGAGCTGGTAAAATGGGATCATTCTATAAGAAAGATGGAAGCTCTTGCGAGCCCATTTTCATCTTGACAAAGGCTGATCTTTCATGTTACGACAGTGAGAGCAAAAAGATGGATCCTGTAATTCAGATGGAAATTTTGGTGACTGAAAGAACTTCCAATTCCACAGTATTTGGCCCTGATCACAAGCGTAAAACTGATTGGGATTTTCCAGACAACAACAAGATTCCAAGAAAGAGTGAGATGGAATCTGGCTTCAAAATCCCAGTGGAGAACGGCAAGAAAGAACTCACTACGCAATTAAGTTCAAACACGCTTGATCTCAACATGAAAGCGGATGAGGAAGAAAGTGATGACCAGACAAAAGAGTTCAGCCCCATTTCAAGTGACTTGACTTCAAATGATCAACAGAATCCCCTTGGATTCCTTGACTTGATTGAGAATCATTTCATTCTCAATCGGGATTTGACTCAGGGTAGGCAGATGGCAGAAATGTTTCTGAACAAGATCAGAGCTTCCTTTGAGGAGATTTTTGGGAGTAAAAACTTGGATTGTTTCACGGTGGAACATAATGTCCTGGAACAGATTTCACTTGGTTCTGCTACATTTCTTAACAGCTTGTTTGAAGAATGGCTTAAAAACATTTTCCAGCCTGCCTTGAAAATGGTTAACAATATTGGCATGGAGGGGATTAGCATGAGACTTAGTCTTAGAGGGAATGCGAAGGGCAATGATCTTAACAGTGGCTTCAAAGGGTCTTGTCTTCCAAAGAGTGTTCCAGTTTCGTATTTGGACTAGATTTTCTGATCTTCAAATCCACATTATCTTATATCCTTTTGTAAGTTGTAACTATAACTTGTGTAATAGTAGATGTTTTGCTTTAATTTCATTAATCCCCTTTTTTTTTTATTTAACGTGTTATATGTTTTGGTGATTCTTTTTTATTTTCCCCGAAACAGTAGACGTTTTATATATGCCTGTAAAACCTATATAGCGTGAGGACAAAGGCCCAATCATCTCTACATCTGTGGATTCAAGAACATGGAATTGGTGGGAGACCATTCCACATCACAAGAGCTGTCTAAAACAATTTTACTACGACTCAAACAAGTATTATTATTGTAGTTATCCATTAAGCAAAATGTACATATGTTAAACAAAGATCTCAGTGGTAAGCTATCCTGCACTACTGCTACTGAAGCATTTTCCCCTGGCCTGTGAGAATGAATTAGATTAACTAGCATCTTGTTGAAGCATTCTATTTTGACATTCCTCCATCCTTTGTCAGCAGCTTATGATCAATGCATTGTTTGTGTGATTCAGTTTCTTATTTTGCATAAAATGATCGAAAGTTAATTCTACATCTTTGCTGACTAATATGGGACATATATCGAACCAGAGGCACAAAGAATGCTTGACATCTAACTTCGAGGACTAAGATGAAATAATCCTCTTTGAAGGAAACAACATATGAAAAATTTTCAATGAGGGACCATTATAGATTCTCCCGTCAATCTTTAAATGGTGTTGTAATGCTATGTGGCTGCATTATCAGATAGAGTTTAGGTGAAATAATGAGATGCAGGGTGCAGGTGGGTTTCCCCACCTAAAACTTTTGGGTAGAAAATATTATCCTCCTTAGTAGTGTGTAGAAAAGGTACAATCTGAGCCTTATTCATTCCTATTTTTGGGAAATAAGTTCTTTGTGAACCTTATGAAGCACTTTTGACTGCAATTAATAGCCAAACATATTTGTCATCATACAAGAGAAAGGACCAATCAATGCTACTCATGCTGGAGTTGGGGTCTTACTAGCTTTAGAACATTTTATCACATGCTTGGTTCGTTTATTTCCAAGTCAAAAGTAGGTTCTTTTATCCATGTCTAATAGTTCAAGAAAACTATTATAAACGGTACAGTAATTAAAGCTGAAATGTTCAGATGCCAAATACCATCGTGCCTTCTCATTTTTTTTTCTTTTTTTAAAGAAATGGCAACATTTGTTGTGCTTGTATTTGCTGTTACTTGAATATTCATGTGGTGAAAAGTTTTCAACCATTGAGATAATATATCATTTTACTTGTGAAACTTCATAGAAATAGAACCCAAAAAAAAAAAAGAAAAAAGACAAAATACCACAAGTCAAAGTAAAAACTAAAAAAAAATCTAACAAAATTGACAAATTGAGTGACCTATTCAAGAATCACAGTGACAAATGTATATTTATGCATAACTTGAACTTTCAACGTATGAAAAATTACCTCATTTGTCTATAGTTTTTTAAGGAAAAAATTTTACATTTTCTATGAATACATCTTTCAATCACTTTTTTATTTCATATGTATCAAACTGTTATACTACATTTTGTTTTATAAAAACATAAAAAAATAGCAATCCAAATAGTACCTAAGCGTCCTCGCTAGTAGTCCGACTGATTCCATAATCTGATAGTTACCATTAGGTCTCGTGATTGACCCCTCATATGCTATTTAGCCGTGTATATTTGATTCAAGACTCTACACATACTTATGGGATTAGTTTAAGTAAAAGGTTAGGATACCTCTAACCAAAAAAAAAAAAAAATTGGTATCTAAGCCTTAACGAATACCTCCCACTACATGAAAATGGCAGTTTCAAGTTCAAAATTTCTAGTACTATTTTATACGCTGTGTTAGTGTCACTTTTGACATCCGCAACATATACACAATGATTACTAGAAGCGGCGGATGTGGGGTATGTCTCCCTGCTATGGAAGACTAATATGATTGAATCTTTATGCAAGTGAATTATCTTTTTGTCCAATTTCTTCCAATTGAAATACCAATGATCAACTATTAGCCAAAAGCTCACATTATGATACGGAAATGATTGTTAAACAATAGTTGTTCAGCCTACTGGCCATGTAAAATGGCACCTTTCTGTAATGCCAGTATCATGATTAAGGAACCACTTGTTCTCTCATATTTCTTGGACCTAATCCCACTTCGTTTGCCAATCTTTTATTCAATTGAAGGTACTTCATTAAAAAATTGCTTAAAGAAGGCATATGCCCTTTTCCTTTTTTTTTTTCTTGGGATTTGAAAAATGTCTGTAATTTTAAACGTGAAATCGAAATTAGGATAGCTCTTTTAAGTTGCGAAGTTGAATCATAGGATTGTGAGATCTGTCAAAAGAAAGTGTTAGGAATGACATTTTAACTAAATACAAATCCAAAACATAGGAATTTAATCTAAAGAAGTGGAGTAAAATGGCACGGGCACCTATTATCTAATTTCCCTTCTCTCCCTTACTCTCATTCACACTTTTACTTTACGTCATTATTCATGACATGATTATCACTTGTCATTTTTTTAACTAAATTTGAAGGTAGAAAAGTATCTGTTTCGAAAAACTTAGTCTGAATTTGGTTTTGCCATGTTGGTGATCATTGATGAATTTTCCTACGCAAAAAGTGCGAAAAGTTTTGTAAAAAAGTAAAAACACCACAAAAACAACTGATTGAAAGATCTTTTTAAAAATATATTTAAGTATTGAATCTCTGAGATTACTAGGGGTAAGGATTCAATCAGAGAAAGCGTACGAGAGTCCTTGGACTAATTAAATAGCATGGGATACAACTCAACTGCCCCCCTTTCCAACGTATCTTGGCTTCAAAGCAAAATGCAGCCATTTCTCTCTAGTACGTTAACCTCAAAACGAACGAAAGGGGTTCAACAAAAACCTGGTGAAATAAAAGCCCTCAGGCCAGAAAGATTAAAAAAAGTCCCAAAGCAGGCGATTAGCAGTAAAAGCTACAAAAACATCTAACGAGAGCACCAAATCCAAATAGAGGAGTTCTGAAATAAATAAATAAATAATGTTAGGTGATTTTGGCTGTTGTACTATGGAACGTCAAGGAATGTACAAAATTTGCCAAAATTTAATTTTCCACGCACAAGATGGGCTAACCACTTAAAAGTTTGACGAAATTGAAAGATCAGTTCAAAAGGCTTCTTGCAAGTCACAAACAAGAACACGTCCAAAAGGTCCAATATAACTATCTTACCAGTCCAGCTCATTCTGAGATGCAAGCATGATCATATGATCCAAGATTGGTTTTTTTTTTCCCCATTTTTCCCTTCATCTTCTTCTTCTTCCCTTTTTTTAACCCTCAATTCAAGAGAGACTCTAAGCATGTATAGGAGGAGCAAGGGAAGGATTTAAAAGTCAGAACTAGAAACTTCATGATTACTTAATTAATATTCCTATTAGCTAAGTTAGGTCCTGAGAATAAATATCATGTGTTTAATTATATTCATGAATTTAAAAGAGAAAGCTACACATATTGCAATTTTGATGACAAACTGCAGAATTTAAGCCAAATAATTGAAGCAATCCACCTAGAAGATGAGCTAGCCACTTGAAAAAGTTTAAAGACATTCTTCAATAAGCCCAAAAGGCTTCCCTCAGGTAACAAAGTTAAAACACTCAATGGGTCCAAAATATTAGACTAGGATGCTGAGAAAAGATACAACCATTCCACCTGATTCTATTTTTTTTTCTTTTATTTTGCATGTAATCCTAGTCGTTTTGGTAATCTTAGATCACGGGATTGTGCAATCCCACCATGCAACATTGTAATTTGAACAACTACGAGGACCACAGTGAATAATCTCTGGAGTACATTAAGTACCCTTGAACTATGTCAAGCTTAGATTCGAATTGGATTATTTAATTTTTCAACAATAGAAAACCTCCTAATTTTGTAATTCTCACAAGAAACTAGATGCACATGGTTGATGAGGAATAATTTTATTCAATTTTCTAAAGTTAAAACCTGTATTAGATCTTCGCAACTAAAAATAACGTAGCAAATGAAATAACTAAAAAGACGGGTTATTGTTTTCACTCAAATTTCTAAAGTTAAAACCTGTATTAGATCTTCGCAACTAAAAATAACGTAGCAAATGAAATAACTAAAAAGACGGGTTATTGTTATCACTCTTTTCGAGAAGGATCATCTGAAATTTATTCATTTTATCTCTACTCAGATGAAAGCTAACATAGATGCTATCGGATAGAATTCTTTTGTAATTGTCTATATAACTGTTTTAGAAAGTAATGTAGGAATGAAAATCTAGTTTGGCAAAAAATACAAAGAAACTAAACAAAAGTGGATTCTATTTCTTTGTAACTGTTGTGTATTTTAATTCCCTTAAATTCAATCTCAATCAACTAAATTAACGCTTTGAATATGTCTTTTGAATAGTCTTTTCTATCTCTTAAATGGGGAGTTCACGTCGTCCTGCACCCACCTACAATGTATGTGTTTCAAGAAGAATTATGAATTCAAAACCTTTAATAAAATGCCTACCGATGATGCATCCAAGCTAATAAAGTAAGCTACAAAGTTCAAGGATTGGTGACTTATCTTTTCAGCGAGTTTGGAAGTCGACAAATTCCCAAAATTGGTGCTATTGTGTAAGATGAATCCAATAATAGGCGCACATTGCCATTTTTAGGCTTTTGTGTCTTTCAAGACCTTTAAGAAAAGGAAGGAAATAAACTAGTGTGAACCAGTTGTTTGTTGTACACAGAAGTGAATAGTTAATACCTTTACAATCGAAACGGTAGAGAAAATTAAATAAAATACTTTAGATACAAAATATGAGTAGTGTCTATTTACTTCCAAACCAGGACCTAGCCCCTGACATAGAGGAGCTAAGTGAGGAAGTGGAATAAATTCTTGTTCACCATACAGGCCTTTTTGGCATGAAATGAGTCATTTCAAATAGGTTCATTGCTTGAACTCAAAATACCATTCTTGAGTGATCAAATTTAATTAGGGCATGACAAATCACATGATGGGTCTAGCTAATTATAAACCAATGAATATTTGATGTTAGTTAGAAATATATTTGCCTCCTTATTAGTAAATAATAGCTTGAATAGCAAATGGTAAAATACAGTTGATATGTCAGTGATGATAACAATCAGATGGCTCTCAAATTATTAATTAGAGTTATAGGACAGGTGACAAAATATCAACTAATAGTCCTAAATTTTTTCCAAATTGAAAATATTGAGGACCACATTTGCTTTTGCTAAAACTTCAGCGACTAGAATCACTTCGTAATCAAACTTTAAGGAACGAAATTGCATTTCTTCCTTAAAATTAATTTACCGATTATAATCGGTTCATTTCTTATAAAATTATCAAATTGACAATATACCACATTTTAAATGTATTGATTTTTATTTTTTTTTAATCTTTTTATCAAATAAATTGCACATTTTCATATATTAAATGCACAAATTTATTAGATACAGTGAACATGATAAATTAGTACCAAGAAATGATTGTTAAATTGCTTCATAACTATCATGAATCAAAGCTTCTAAAAAATACTATTACGTGTAAGCAAAATACCCAAAATTCGTATGAAAAGATTACGACTGACCTGAATTACTTTAAAACCGGAAGAAAGTTACTTTAAGTTGCAAGGAAAGAACCACTACTTGTAAGGAAAAGTGAAGAAATTGTACGAAAAATTTGCAAACTATCTTTATACAAAATGTAAAAAGGTGAATTTTCATATATTTTTGTCACTTTTTATTACATGTGGTGGGTGCTTGTCTTACAACTTGAAGTAAATGTCATATGGTTTTAAAGTAATGTAGGTTAGTTGTAAACTTATCAATCAAATTTTGAGTCCTTTGCTCACATGTAATGGTACTTTTCTTAGCATTTTAATATAATTTTATGATAGTTGTGAAGTAATTCAACAATCATTTCCATGGTACTAGTCATCATGTTCACTTTATTGAATAAAAATGTGCACTTTAATGAATGAAAATTTGACACTTTGATTAGTAAAATGGAAAAGAGATAGTTGAAACGTTAAAAATGTGGTATATTGTAAGAAATGATAATTTCATAAAAGACTATCTTGATAATAACTAGTAAATGATCTAAATTTTGGCATTATAGAAACACTTACCCTACTTTATATGCAACATCTATGCAATTCTTAAGTAATTGATAATCTAAACGGGTCCACCAATATTAGGGATGGTAATAAAGTCCCAAAGGGAAGCAATGGGGTAGAGGCGGGAAGTGGGGCTTGGGAGAGGAAAGGGGAGGCTTTCACCTATAATTTAATATATGTATATGTGTGTGTGCACATGCATGTGTGCGTGTGTATGGATGTGTGTGTGTGTATGTTTGCTTGTATAATGTTATACACATAAAAAATAAGATCACATAAAAATAAAAATGATTGTAGGGGAGGTAGGAGTACCTGGAGGATAGTGGGATGCGGTTAGTGTAGAAGCTGGTGATGGGGGTGCGGTAGGAAGACTGAGGCCTATCCTATCCTAAACCTGCCCCATTACCTTCCCTATCTAATGTAAGAGATGTATTTACTTATTACAAAATAAGCATTTTTAGGGTATCAATTTTTCATTTTCATCTTTTTCCCATTAAGTTGCATGAATCAATTATGTAAAGTGCACAATTTTATTTGTTAAAGTGCACATCTATGATTGACTTCACATTTAAATTTGGAGTTATTTCATTCTAAGTGGCATAATTTTTTAAAAATGTTATGCATATTTTTATTTGCTAAAGAGCACATGGTGAATCAATTTATGCTAGTAAGTGAAAATCATGTCGAACACCTATTGATTTTCCCCCTCCATATTCATGTAAGTAAAAACTATTCAGTATATATATATATATATATATATATATATATATATATATATATGCACACATAATGATCCTAATGGATAATTTTATTTATTCTTGGTTATTCTTATTAGAGGGTTTCTTGATTGACATTTCTACTTATTTAGTATTGTCACTTTATGGAAGTTCGATTAAATTAGAGAGAAGGTATGAATGTTTGATTTGTGTCCTTATACATAAGAGTACAAAAGCTTCTCTATACCATTGTTGGAGAAGAATAAATTATTGTTGTTGCTATCTTTTTCTTTCTTTTTTTTGCCTCTTCCCACATCTATTGGTCCTATTTTGAGAGCGAAATGCTTATGCTTATAGTCACAAAGAAGAATGTCAAAAGGCAATGGAGTGAAATCGTCCAGCATATTGGTTTCTTTTAGAGAGTAAATTTACTGGATGACCAAAAGTGATGTTACGGTTATAAAAGTAGAGGCAGGCTGGTACAAGGTTGGCGATTGAGTTTTTCCTTCCCTATTGAGTTAGTGGGGGTCTGATGGATCTCTGACGAAGATCAAGGTCAACAGCCAACCATACAAGTTGAGAAGGTTCGGTACCTTTGGGACCGATTACAAGAGCTTGAGCTAAGAAGTTTCATGATGCACTTCAAGTGTTAGATCGTGCTGTCCAAGATCAAGAGATTGTTCCAAGGGATATTGAAGGCCTTGAGGGTGACGTTTTATCGTTTGTTCACCTAATTCAAGTCATGAAGGGTTCGGATGGTTCAAGTGGAGCAAGCCCGGATTACTAAGCCTTAGTGGTCCAAAGTGTGATTAAGTGGTTCAATTGCTTAGTTGTCTTAGTTGTCATTAGTAGTATTTAGTCTAACCAATCGGTCAAGTCAAGGCTGTTGTGAGACCGATTAGTGGTAGGAGTAAGTGTCGTTAGTAGTTTCCAAGTATTGGTAGGACTTTTGTGGCTTGTAAAAGCTATTAAACGCCTAACTCATTGGAATGAAAAAAAGATAGAACGTTTTTTTCAGAAAAAAATAATGAGAGTCTCTCTCTTGGTTTTTTACGAAAGCACTTTGAACAACTTAGAGAATATCTTTGAGTGTTCATGACTTATCAATCGAAGAACGCATTCGATTGTGGCGTATTCTACTGTACCAAGGTTCATTAACCGCGTGATCAACGGGTTAAGGTCTTCCATTCCAAACTTTGATACAACTTCTAGGTCTTTGGGTCTGTGTGTTATGGGTTGTGTGTAAGATAGAACGCAGTTCGTATCAACTAGTATCAGAGTTAGTTGAAGGTATCATCATTAAATCCTTGTTTTAATTCAATTTGTTAGTCGTTATTGTGGTTAGAGTCAATCCATTGCTGTTTGTTTTCATCGAGTTTCTTGTTCTTGTTCTTCGCGTTTGCTGCTGTGGCATTGTTTCTTGTGATAATTTGTCTGTATCTTTTGTTGTTTGTCTCCTTGTGTTTCTAGTCCAGAACTTTGTGTTAAATTGTGTTGTTTTGGTTGGTATTTGTCTAGAAAATTTCAAAAAAGAAAATACAGCTGCTAGGGTTTCTTAGTCATCGAGTATTCTTTTTTGCTTTCTAGTCGTTTGATTGCAATCTGCCTAGAAATTTCAGTCGTTATTTCCATTGGTTCATGTCCAGATTAAGTGTCTCTCTAGTCGCGACCAAAATTAGGGTTTCATCTTAGTCCTTGCTATTCGAATTAAGTGTTGATTATTTACCTTTGTTTCTTGTTTCCAGTAGGGTTTCATCTTAGTCCTTGCTATTCGAATTAAGTGTTGATTGTTTACCATTGTTTCTTGTTTCCAGCACTTGTGTGAAAGTTGTTCATGATTTCATTGACATTTGAGTCAAGAAAACAACATACCAGTCTTTAGTTTTCTAAACAAATTGCTGTTCGTGGGTTTTCTTGAGGAATCCGAACTTTGTCTAGGGTTCTTGTCGGTGTTTCGTTTGTGATTCTGGAATTTGTCATCAAATTGGACTATTCATGCATAAAAAATTTTTGGAACCAGAGTAAAAAATCCAAGTTCTTGAAGTTCTTGATTGTTTAGGTATCAATCTTGAAGTTCTTGAAGATGTCATTCACGATTCTTGAAGTTACTCAACTCTAAAACCAGTTTTGTGCAAAACCGAGATACCTTGAGTTGTTTGGGAGGGATAATTCGTCAAGTTTCGTTGTTTCTTGATTCTGGAAATACCTTCGAACATCCTTGATCAGAATCTTGAAAACCGAAAATCTTGAACAAACCAAAGCTATAAATTCCAGCAGTTAAGTTCTTGTTCATTGAGTCGTTCTTGGCTGATGATATTGACTAGAGTATGAACCCCGAATCAGGTGATATAGCCACGAAATATGATCCATTAAAGGCCCAAAATCACACCTGATTTGTGCCCTTGCGAAGTTTGCTAAACAGAAAAACAAGAAATCGGCCGTATCAGAGAATCCAAATCCCATTTGAATTTGTCCTAGTGAATCCGACAGCCTTTAAACCTATTCCTTTTGGGAAAACTCATTGAATCTAGCTTCGAACTCCTTATTTCTTTCGGAAAGGGGATTACTTCCAAATTTGTTCCAAGCCATTATGTCCCAATTAAAATTCTAGAACACACCAGCCATGAACAAGTCCAGAAATTAGAATCGAGTCACTTCGTTTTCAATTGATCTTGTGTCAAGTCTTTAGTTTTCTTTGTGTCCTTAGTTAGGTTCCTTTTCTTTTCCAGTAGTTTTAATCGTAAAATCAAGTACAGAAATTGCAGAAATCACGTCCAAATTACAGTGGTTTAGGCCCTAAGTTTGACACCGAAATTCCAGATTTTTCTTTTAAGTGTCAAAACTCCAGTCTTGTTCGAGCTAATTTCCATCTTTCTTTGTGTCATTAGTTAGCTGTCTTTTTCAGTAGTCTTTAGACATAACTTCTAGCAATTTTTTCTAGCATTGTTTGCAGTAACATCAATCAGGTTTTGAGTAAAAGTTGCCAAGTGTACTTCGGGTAGGAAATTTTCATCTAGGAGGCATTGGTTCCAGTTTTGACTCCTTGATTCCAGCTTTCATAAACAAATCTGTCCAGCAGGTTTACAAATCAAAATCAAGTCATTTTAAGTCATAAAGTCATCCCAAATCAGTCGTGTTATTCGTCCTCATAAATTACCACAATCCTACATGACTCAAGTTGATAAGTTGGTCAACACTATGAAGGGTCTCTAATTTCTTCAGGGAGCAATTCGAAATACCTTGAGAATATTGTGGTGAGTTCGTTAGAGTGATTTAAAAGCACTTGAGTGATACACGAGTGTGAGTGGATACATGTGAGAGAGCGAGTAAGGAAAATTTTCCTTTTCATTTGTATTAACATTTTGCAGGTTACCTAAGCATGGTGGAAGGTGAACAACAAGCTGATCTTACACTTAAGCTCGAGGCTTTATTTAGCGATTTTTCTAGAAAATTCAACAATTCCCTTGAAACCATACACGAGTGAATTGATAAATAGGAACTCTCACCGACTCCAACTAAAGGCAGCCATGCGAAAACCAATGAGCAAGAATCAAGTGATTCTAATTCCAAGAGTGGATATGAGTCAAGGCAAAGGAGACCTAGGTGCAACACTAAAACAGTTGGTGATTCCATAAAAGGCATCAAAATGAAGATTCCAACGTTCCAGGGTAGGTCGGATCCGGATTTGTACTTGGAGTAGGAAAAGCGGATTGAGCTGGTATTTGACTACAACACCTACTCTGAGGAGCAAAAAGTAAAATTGGCAATGGTGGAGTTTACAGATTATGTAGTTGTTTGGTGGGACCATGATGAGAACGTGAAGATGAAGATCCGAGATCCCCATTCAACTCCATGAAGATTTCATTTACTTAGTCTCAAGATGGTGAAGTGCAATCGGGTTGCATGATTAATCGTTCATTAGGAGTTATTTTAAGAGTTAAGTTAGTCATTTGAATTAGGAAATAAAGTCTAGATCATATTGACCGAGACTATAGCCGATTAGGGTTTCTTTAGGAAAGTAGTAAGTTGTTTCCAAATTTGATTAGGTTACTTGAGTCTTGTAAAAGCTATAAATATAGCCAAAGTGAACGTTATTTCAACTTATCAATAACAAAATTTGCAGCCGAAAACTTGTGTTTTTCCATCTTTCTTGTCCAAGAGATCTTCACTTGAATACTTGAGATTTCTTCTTAAGTGTTTGCAACTTATCAACCAATAAATCACCATTAGTTGTGGCGTCATCTACCAATAAATCACCTTGGTTTGGTAAATCGCTAGTTTGTGGGTTGAGGATTCATTTCAATTCGTAAACTCAGGGTTTAGAGGGTTCAAGAGTTTCCGCCCTACACCTTGATTCTTCGTTTATATCTGGGGTTTCGTGGGATACGAGTTCATACTTTCGAGTGAATTCGTATTAGCTTGGCATCAGAGCTAGTTGACGGTATCAAGTATATCTTTTCTTGTGTCTTTTCTTCATGAGCTTTCTTATTTTCCAAATCTGTTTGTCCGCGTCTCAATTCTGGTCGTGTTTCATCTAGTAGAAACACTAGATTTTTTTTACTGTTCCTTGCTGTCCGTGTTTTTTTTTCTCCTTGTCGTCCAAATTAATTCCTTGCTGTCGGTCTCTTATTTCTTGTTTGAGTTGTCGTTGGTCTTGTCTTGTTGTGTCTTGCTGTCTTGTTGTTTTGGTGTGGCATCCATCGAGTCAAACAAAAAAAATCTGGTCATTACTTGTTGGAGAAAAAATCCGTGGCTGAAGTTTTGTTCTTGAAGTTATCCGTGGCTGGTTGCGTTGATATCTTGGAAAATGCTTGAAATTCTTGAAATTTCTTGACAAGGATCTTGAGTTCTTGGGCTTACTTGAATATTTTTCCAGCAATTCTTGAAGTTCTTAGGTTATTATTTGGCTCTTGAAAAAAATCTTGACACAAAAAGTTTCCAACTTTTTAACCAATTGCAACCCTCTTGAACTTGCGGCTGTTGAGACTTGCGGTTGTGTTTGATTGGCAAGCTTGAATAAAAAAAGGGGGGGGGGGGGGGGACGAAAGAACCCTAGTCCGTAAGTAAAAAAAAAAGAAAGGAAGAAAGAAAGAAAGCAAACGGATCACAGAATCAAGAAGTAACCGTAAATAGGAAACCAAGTTGACTGGGAGAGTTGCCAATTTCTGGTCACTTAACTTATCAATCTGGTTTTTGCCGCACAACCTCATAGGGGTTTCTTCCAATTTTCCAAATTCCAGCACAAAGTATCAGGTAGAGAGTTTTCTAGGTTCCCAAAAAAATTTCCTTGCGTCAGATTTTAATTCTATTTGTGTGCCACAAGTCACGTAATTTGGAGTCTCATTTCCAGATTCTAGTCAAGTATTGTTAGCTTAAATTTAGTCCAAATCAGTCTTGGACTTTGACGAGTCAATAGTTCCCAAAACCGAGTCTCTTTGTTTAAATTGAATGCTTCCTATTCTTGCATCAGCCTAGTCCCAGTCAAACTAGATTTTCCTTCTGTTAATTCTAGAAATTATTTGCATGCCAAAGTGAGTCAAATCTGGTCCAAAACTCGAGCCTAAACATCACCAAATTTGTCGGGTTCCATCAAAATTTTTCTAGGGTTTTCGAATTCCATTCTTGTTCGAACTAAACCTGGAAAATTTCCAACAAGTTCCTGCAAATTTGAGTCATTAAAATCAACCCAATGTCGTATCCATCTTAAGCCAAGTGAACCACATCATAATGTCATTGTTCTTTGCAAATTATTGGTTATAAGTAATTGAACCACTTGAGAAATTTCTGATTTCTTCAAGTGAGGAGATTAACGACTTAGAGAATTGCTTGGTGATATCATTAGAGTGTTTTAAATATTTGAATGAAACATGAGAGTGAGTGAAACACGTTAAGGGAGTGAAGTGAGGTATTTTACCACTAACTTTCATTCTCTGCAGGTAATATAAGTATGAAACAAATGAATGCTCATTTGGAGCTTCACCATCTTGTGCCTAAAGGAGTAAATACTGTGGCATTGCGTGATATAACTGAGCAATTGGAAATCATCAAAGCTTAACAAAATGACTGGTTCTATACTCATTGCCACATCAAGGATGGAGTTTGTAGTTTAGCCATTAATAGGGGTTATGAAATCAACCTCGCAAGTACTATTTTGGTTGAGAAATTGAATCTTCCAACCATTGATCATTTTCGACCTTACAAGTTACAAAGTGCTAGTGGTGACATTTGGGTTACTAAACACACACTTGTTCCTTTTCGTATTGGCCAATACGTGGATGAGGTATTGTGTGATGTAGTTCCCATTCAAGTGACACATGTGCTGTTGGGACAATGGTGGATGTTTAATCGAGAAGTTAAATATATGGATATACTAATAAGTATTCCTTCACATTTAATTGCCATCTTACTAGGTATGTGTCGCTTAATTTTGAGCAACTTTTGTGTTGACCTAGCATATCTGAAACATCAATTTGAGCAAAATGGCCAGAAGGTAGAGCAAGTTGAGAAGTGTGAAGAGCAAAATGAGAGGGACCAATTAAAAGAGTTGAGTGAACTCGACTTAGAATTGAGTGAGAATGAGGAAGGGAAAATTACAAGAGTTAAGAAAAAAGGTGAGGCCGAAGTTAAGCCTATGAGTTAATCGGCTATTATGGGAAAACAATCACTTATTACCAAAACCAGTGATATTAGAAGAGGTTATGGTTGTGCTAACAAATTTAACTTTGCCTTGTTGAACGTTTCTTATCTTGTGCAGGTTAGGCAAAGTGCAATTGCATTGGTCTTGAATTGTTCCATTTCTACATCCATAGGAGAATTTAAGAGCTTTCATGGTATTTGTGTCTTAAGTGTGGTACTCTGTTCCTATCAACATATGCTCACACTTCAAGTTAAGGCTAGTTTACTTGTTGAGCAGCCAAGTGCCATTCCAAAGGGAGTTTCAATACTTGAAACTTGTTCTAACCATCTTTATTATTTTGATAATAATGTTCCGACCTTTCTTAGTCAATTTTCTGGTTCATTACATGCTGATTTTGTTGTTCAAGTTGAAGGTATTCAAGTTGCATATTCTGGTCTTGTTCCATCCGTGCAAGATAGGCCACACCAACAATAATTTGTGGAGAATTTTGTAACCTTGCACAACCAGATTCGGGATTCTTCTAGTCTTATTGAGCATTATTATGAAGATCCCTATTTTGTGAATGTGAATGGTAAGTGGTTGAATAGTTTTAAACCTACATATACTAATTGTATGATTTGTTGTGTAGGTCCTAATTTGACATTCAATGATCAAGGGTTGATTAGGGAGCTTTGGAGTGCAATCTAGAATTTTCACAAGCTTTGCACGAGCTATTTCTTATATTGGAGAATGTCTTTGTTCGAAAGCATCATGAAGTTGTTCGAACAACATGTAACATGGCTCGTGATCTGTCACCTATTTCCAATGTTGCTGTCCTATAAGCGCACTATCGATTTGTGGATAAACCACTTTCAAGAGGAGGGGAATGATAAGAACATAAGATGAAGATTCGAGATTCCCATTCAACTCCATGAAGATTTCATCTACTTAGTCTCAAGATGGTGAAATGCAATCGGGTTGCATGATCAATGAAGAATCGAACCAATTTCAAGTTTCATTCTTTTATGTCGTCTTGTTTAGTTTGAGTTCTAGCTTGTTAGTCGTTAACTAGGAGTTATTTTAAGAGTTAAGTTAGCCATTTGAATTAGGAAATAAAGTCCAGGTCGTATTGACCAAGACTATAGCCGATTAGGATTTCTTTTGGAAAGTAGTAAGTTGTTTCCAAATTTGATTAGATTACTTGAGTCTTGTAAAAGTTATAAATATAGCCAAAGTGAATGTTATTTCAGCTTGTGAATTACGAAATTTACAGTAGAAAACTTGTGTTTTTGCATCTCTCTTACCCAAGAGATCTTCACTTGAATACTTGAGATTTCTTCTTCAGTGTTCGCGACTTACCAACCAACAAATCATCATTGGTTGTGGCGTCATCTACCAAACACCTTAGTTCACTGATCGTTATTTTGTAGGTTGAGAATTTATCTCAGTTCGTAAACTTAGGGTTTAGAGGGGTCAAGAGTTTCCGCCCTACAACTTGATTCTTCATTTAGATCCAGGGTTTTGTGGGATATAAGTTCATACCTTCGGGTGGGTTCTTATCAGACCAAGTTTCAACCAGTCAAAGATGAAGTGGGGAACTACCTATTCAAACATGGGCTGAGTTGAAACATCTTATGAGGAACCGTTTCGTCCCAAGTTACTACTACAGTGACTTGTTCCAGAAGTTTCAACATCTTCAGTAGGGGGCTTGAAGTGTTGAGGACTACCACAAGGAGATGGAAATATTAATGTTGTGTACTGATATTGTGGAAGACAGGAAAGCAACAATGGCTCAATTTCTTGGAGGTTTACCGAAATTGCAGAACAAATGGAACTACAACACTACGTAAGGCTAGGAGATTTTGTGGAGAAGGCCATCAAAATTGAGAGGAGAAATAAGAGGAGGGGTCAATCGAGAAATTACAGTCAGTCCTCACCTTCTTTTACACAATTTTCATAGCCAAAGAAAGAAGACAAAGGATCGGCTAGTTTGCATACTCCAAAGCCAAGACAAGAGGGTCCAAAAGGAGATTTGAAATTAGTGTCTAGACCTCTTGTGGATTCAATTAAGGGCAGAAATTGCGACACCAAGGTTTTTAGATGTCAGGGTAGAGGACATATCGCCAGCTAGTACCGAACCAGCAAACCATGATTATTCTACCTAATAGAGAAATAGTCATGGATAATGAAGTGGAGTATGAGGATATGCCCCCACTCACTGAAGTGGAGGATGGGGAAGAATTCTCAGTCGATGAACAAGTCGGCCTTATTATCAGATGAGCCTTAGCTATTCAAGCAAAGGAAGTGAATGACTTGTAGAGAGAAAACATCTTCTACACTCGATGCCATATTAAATGCAAAGTGTGTAGCTTGATAGTTAATGGGGGAAGTTGTACTAATATTGCGAGCCTTTTAATGATAGATAAATTAGCACTCCTCATATTACGACATCTGAACCATACATATTGCAGTGGTTGAATGACAGTGGGGATGTCAGAGTAACCAAGCAAGTTCAAGTCTTTTTTTGCATTGGATGATATGAAGATGTGGTCTTGTGTGATGTGGTTCGATGCAGGCGTGTCATGTTTTGTTAGGTAGACCGTGGCAATTCGACAAAGGAGCTAACTTGGATGGCGTCATCAACAAATACTCCTTCAAGCATGATAACCAAAAAGTCATTCTTTGTACCATTAACGTCGAGTCAACTTCATGAAGATCAAGAAAAACTTCAAAGAGAGTGTGAGTGTGACAACCCGAAAAATTTTCTCATTTTATTTTATTTTTTCGAATACATTTTCGTTACTTTACCGTATTGTCTTTACTTTCTAGATATTTTTACAAGTGAGTCAAATTTTTAAATCATTTTCCTTGTATAAGTTAGTACATGTTAAGTTTGTAATGTATTATGGAAGTGGGACCCACAGTGAGGTGTGTGCGTTAAATTTTTATAGATTAGGAGGAGTTTTGTGCAAAGGGATATTATTTTATAAGGTGTTAAGGGATAATTAGATGTTGGTTAGATATTTTAGTGATTGAAAGACATTAGGATGAGGATTAACCCTTGAATGTCAATTGTCACTCAATCCTTGGAGTCTTGACTTTGACTACAACCTTTTTTATCCTTTATTAAAACAAAAAAATGGCCAAAATTCTATCATCTTCTATCTTCCTTTGGATGAACTTCATGAGAGTAAAAAAGAGAGAGACTTCATCTTCCTTCTTCAAATCTTGCTTGAATCCTTGGATTTTCAACTTGAGCTTGCAATCTACTCCATAAAAGTTGACACTTAGGGAGGATTAAGGGTTTTGGTGTCAATTTTGTGAGGATTTTTGTGTTGTTTTGATGAGATTTGTGCTCAAGGAACTTGATTTAATCTTACCCTAGAAATGGATGTTATGTATGTATGTTTGAGTAGTAGTTTTGTTGGAGTAAAGTTAAGAAAATAAGGGGAAGTGTTGCTGGAAATTTTCGCGCAGGAGACTCTGAGCAGTCTTGGAAAATCCGTTTTATCTTGGTGTAGAAAAATCCAAATTGAGTTTCGTTTATTGCATTCGAAACTAGATTCAGAGTTCATTCTACCGTGAAAATTTCAGAATTTTCTTAATTCCTATGAATATCTATGATTTTTCAAAGTTGACAGAAATTTCACACCTGCTCTGTTTTTCTACTTGATGAAGCAGCAACTTGAGACTGTAGTCCTTTGAGTCTATTTTCCAGCGGTATAAAGTTTATAAATTTTGGACTTAAGAAACTTGCGATACGATTTTTCAAACAGTGTCGTACAAAACTGGAGAAAATTCTGTTTTCCAAACTTGTTTTTGTTTCCATTTCCAACTTTAAGTTGGAGTTGTTAAACCATTTTGAGTTTGGTTTTTTGAGTGGAATTGAAGTTTAAATGAAAGGAAATGAGTTTTTTCAAATCACTTTAGATCGGACAATTTTCAACTTTACACTTGGAAGGTCTTGTTCTAATTTCTTCAAACGTTTGATTATAATCGAATCTCTTGTACTCCAAATGACTTTTGCAACGTTGATTTAGTAAGCACATGAGGTTTTCTCCTCGATTGCAATAAGAAAATATTATATTTTGATAGGTTATATGGGTGTAAAACTTATAAATTGATGCATTTTTTAAATGAAGTTTTGAAAGCTCAATTTCTTCATATATTTTGGTTTTGTATTGCTAGTTTTTTTTAATATAGTATATGACCACAAGACTCGAGAGAATTCAAGAGGACGAATCGGGGTTAAAGTGAAGGGTTGCAATTGATTGGTGAGTGTTCCAATGCATGTTATTTGATTATGCATGACTTGAGAAAATGTTATTATTTGTTTAAGCGCTCTCCTTTGAATGACATGCTTATAAGTGAATGACTGTTGTGATTTTCTTGAACATGCATGCGTGATAAATATGCAAGAATATAGGCCGATGTGTACTTTATCGTTTTGGCTGAACTGAGTTTAACCATATGCTGGCACCCTATCCGAGACCCACTATTTGCGAGGTCAGATCAGTTGAACAGCTTTGAGTTTATAACTTACTAATGTTAAGTACAAAACTCAAAACTCCTTGCCAAAAGGTCTTGAGTACAATGTTTAATGTTAAATGAGGGGATTGTTGATTTTTCGGAGGACATAAAGTGAATGTTAAATGAGGGGATTGTTTATTGGCTGTTATAAGGTGAATGTTCCCTGTGAGCCCCGTATCCTTTTAATGTTCAAATTATTGTTCATCCTTATACTTACTTGAACGAATGATTGAATGCACGCATGAATGTTATTATTTATCAAGTAATTTACATTGAAAGATTCCTATTTCAATTAATTGCTCCACTACCAATTTCTAAAGTTGAGTATCGATTTACTTGAATCTATATTATTTGGAAAAACGTGTTTACATCATAAATTGTGTTATTCTCTTATTTGGTCTGTTTATCTAGACTGCTCACTGGGCGTAAGCTCATCTCACGTTTTGTTTTCTTAACAAGATTTGAATCCGAGAGTGCTCAAGAATACTGTTGGAATGTTTTGAGAGAGTTTAAGTTTTTAGTTTAGTAGAAATGACTGTAGCGTATATATTTTTGGGTTGTAATTAAGATAGACGCCGAATGATGAATCTTTTGTACACGAACCTATGTAATAGCTTTTGGACATATGTAAATGTTATTTTGGGATGTAATGAACATTATTTTGGTTAGTTTAGAAATTTTAAATAATTTTTGCTATGGATTGTATTGAGTTTTGGCGAGAGTTGTGCAGGCGTTCCGCTGACCCCTCTGGTTTGTCTTTGGAAAAAGTGGGGTTGTCACAGTTAGGCCAAGAGGAAAAAGAAAGAAAAATCACAGAGTGAAAAGACCGAACAAAATGAGAGAAAAAAAGTGTTAAATAAGTCAGCCAAATGAGAAAAATAAGAGAGGAAACGCACTATGATAGTGAGAACTAAAGAAGTAAGGTGAGTTTTAACAACAACCACATTTATTTGTACTTTTGTGCAAAGAGATAATGTTAATTACTAGTGACCTCACTAACACTTTACCTTCTAGTGTTACTTCTCTCTTGCAGGAATTCAAAGATGTCTTCCCCAAAGAAATTTCAAGTGGACTATCACCAATTAGAGGGATCAAACATCAGATAGATTTGGTACATAGTACTGCATTTCCGAACAAACTACCATATCGAATGGGCCCAAAAAAGACCAAGGAGTTTCAATGACAAGTTGATAATCTCTTCGCTAAAGGATAGGCATTGAAAAGTTTAAATCCGTGTGTGATACCTGTTATCTTGGTTCCCAAGAAAGATGGAAATTGGCATATGTGCATTGATTGTAGGGCTGTGAATGCGATAACGGTAAAATATCGACACCTTATTCCTTGATTAGTTGACATGTTAGATGAGTTTTATAATGCTGTTATTTTTATAAAAAATAGATTTAAAAAGTGGTTATCATCAAATTATGATGAAAGAGGGTGACGAATGGAAAACGGCCTTTAAAACTAAATATGAACTGTATGAATGGTTAGTAATGCCAATTGGGTTAACTAATGTACCTAACACATTCATGCAGTTAATGAATCATGTATTTCATCCATTCCTAAGAAAATTTGTGGTTGTCTCTTTTGATGATATTGATTTTGATCCCTGTCTTTTGATGTTTACAAAATAATTGGATGATACTAATATCTTTTCAATAAGAAATCCTTTTAACTCTGAAAGCAACTTGATTTAAAGAAATCAAGAGTAGTTTTAGTGTAAAAATACTCTGCAAGGAACATTTGTACTCTTTGTGATGCAAGATTCGTGTAAACTTTTTATTTGTGAGAAAATATTTCAATAGTGTAGTTTTGTGAGGGTTATTCTGAGTGATTGTAAAATTTTTTAACTTGACCGAGTGTAGATTGGGGCAAGAAAGAAATGAGCCTTCTTTTGTACACAAGATTGGTTGTATTTCATCAACTTGAAGAAGCTTGTCTAGTGGATTGATCTTTAAGTTCAAGAGGAGTTTGGTAATCAATTGGTCTGCAATTCTTCATTTTTACTTATCATCTTGTGAATCTTAATTGCTTATCTCTTCTACTCTCTAGTGATATTGCTCTTTTATTGATTGATTCATTATGTGATCACTTAGAAAAGAAGGTAAATTTTTATATTGAGCAAAAATGTGCTCATAATCTGATTAGATTTTTAATCAACCTAATTCACCCCATCTTATGTTGTCTTCAGGTCTAACAATTGGTATCAGAATTTGATTTTTTAGAGATTAAGCTCAAGCGGCTTAAGAGTAAATATGACAACCAACAATGCCATATTTTTTGAAGAACAATCTACAACTAGACCTCCAATGTTTCATGGGTCAAATTATGTGATTTGAAAGGAAAGAATGCATTTTTTTTACAATCGATTGATATTGAATTGTGATTTATTGTTAATGAAGTTTCATATGATGTCTCTATAATAGATAAAAATACTTATAGATCTAGACTTATAAACCAGAAATGAATTGACTGCAAATGATAGAGCTCACCTCATTTTACATGTAAAAATTATGAATGTGTTATATAGTATTTTAGATTCAAATGAATCAATTAGGGTCAAAGGATGTAAGTCAGCTAAAGAAATTTGGGACAAACTAATAGAAATTCATGAAAGTAGTGAGAATGTTAAAGAACAAAAGAAATCTATCTTAGTTACCAAATATGAGTCATTTAAGATAGAATCTCATGAAAATATTGATAAAATGTATTGTAAATTTAATGATCTTATTAAGAATTTAGAAATTATGGAAAATGAATACTCATTGGGAGAGAAAAATAAAAAAATTTTGAACGCTCTGTCTAAGGATTTGGAGAGTAAGATAACTACTATTGAAGAGGCAAGAGATTTGAATTCAATACCTATTGAATCTCTTATAAATTCTCTAACTTGTTATGAGTTGAAACTTAAGACCAAGGTACAAGAAGAAGAAGATGCAAAGGTAACAAGGATTATTGCTCTAAAAGCATTTCAAGATGAAAATGACTCAATTTCATTGGATGGAGAAGATTTGGATATTGATGACAATGATCTTACACTTATTACAAAAAATTTCAAGAGAATCCTTAACAAAAGGAGAACCTAACAATTCGTTTTCCAATCAATTCAACAATACAAGAAACAAAAGAAAGCAAGAGACCAACAAAAAGGAAGGTGACAAATGCTATGAATGTGGCTAATTTAGACACTACATGAGTGAATGTCTAATGAAAAAGAAGAAAGAAGGAAAAGTTGAAAGAAAATCAAAATTCAACAACTTTCAAATCACATGGAATTAGTGCAACTCCGATGGTGACATTGAAGAGGTGGAAGAATCTACTCAAATGACTTTCATGACCATTGATGATGATGAGGTAACTACTTGTAACCCTCAATTTGTAAGTGATGATAAAACTGAAGATGATCTTGAATTCTTCATTGAGAGACTGCATGATAGTTTGAAAGAATCTTCTACTAGAAACAAGAAATTAAAACAAAAAATTAGATTTCTTTTTCAAAACAATGTAAATCTGTTTAAACAAAATAAAAGGGTGAAAACAAAAAATGACTACTTAAAAAAGGGAGAGACTGATCTACATAATGAACTTGTTAGAAAAACAAGATTTTGTAAAATATTCAAAAGGGAACAATGTGATTTGAAAAGAAGAATGGACAATCTAAATGAGTTGTTCCAACACAAAAAATAAAACTGTTTCAAGGGAATGGATCAAAATTTCATTTTGACACTCATGAGAAAAATTAAATTCTAATGCAAATGAATTTACCATTTATAAGAGAAGACAAGTAAGATTTATTAAATATGTTCATGCAAATAACTTGTCGATTATGTGTAGTTTTTTTGTCAAAAAGGTCACATAAAAAATAATTGCTATGTGAGGAAAAGCATGAGAAAAAACATGAAATGCATGTGGATAGTTAGACATGATACTAACTCTCGAAAACCTAAAAATTAAAGGGTACCAAATATTATTTCTTGAACTGTTGTGTAGGTGAACTTGATGAACATCATTAAGGAATCAAAATAGTTCAAAGATAGTGGATGTTCAAGACATATGACCGGTGATCCATCACAATTCATCAAATTCAAACCAAAATCAAGTAGCAAAGTGACATTTGAAGATGATATAAAGGTTAAAACAATTGGAGTAGGTGGTTGGTAAGAATGGTGAGATCTTTGTTCATAATGTTCTTTTGGTTGATAATTAAATTATAATTTGCTAAATGTTAGTCAATTAAGTGATAGAAATTTGTTTGTTTTATTCAAGAAGCATGAATGTTTGGTTCTTGATTCAAAATTTAACATTATTTTTAAAGGAAAAAGATTCAATGACATCTATGTTATGATTTTTGAAAATATTAATTCCTCTAACTTTGAATGTTTTAAAGTTTCAAATGAAGACCCTTGGTTGTGGCATAGAAAATTTTGTCATTTCAACATGAATTTGTTAAAAGAAATTTTCAAAAACGATCTTGTTAGAGGTTTGCCAAAAATCAAATTTGAAAAAGACAATTTGTGATGCTTGTCAATTTGAAAAATAAATCAAAATCTCTTTTAATCCCAAAAAGTGTGTTTCTACTTCAAAATCATTGGAGTTTCTACATCTTGATTTGTTCGGTCCTACACAAATTGCTAATTTAGATGGTAAGAGATATTGTCTAGTCTTTGTTGATAATTATTTTAGATACACTTGGGTGATTTTTCTTACTCACAAAAATGACACTTTCAAAAATTTTGTTTGTTTATTTGCAAAAGTTCAAAACTTACGTGGTTTGAATATTGTTAAAATTAGAAGTGATAATGGTTTGGAATTTAAATTTTGTGTCTTTTCAAAATTTTGTGATCACAATAGAATTACAAATGAGTTTTCAATTGCAAGAACCTCTCAACAAAATGGTGTTGTTGAAAGAAAAAGAATTTTTCAAGAAATCACAAGAACCATACTAAGTAAATGTAACTTGCCAGAATATTTTTGGGTCGCGGCTGTAAATACGGTTTGCTATGCAATGAATAGAATTCTCTTGAAACCAATTTTGAACGAAATCTCTTATGAGTTAATTTTTGATAAAAAGTCAATTGTTGGATATTTCAAAGTTTTTGGTTGCAAATATTTTATTTTAAACATCAAGGAGCATCTTGAAAATTTTGATAAGAAATCCGATGAAGGTATTTTCTTGGATTGTTGTGAAAACAAAAGAAGATATATGGTCTATAATAGAAGGACTCTCGTCATAGAAAAAGTCATATATATTACATTTGATGAATATAATGATGACATTTTCAAGAGTTGTTGTGAAAATGATGATGTAGGTGTTCAAAAAGGATTCAAGAAACTCACGATTCATGATCAAGACAATATTCCATTTGAAGAAAATTCAATGGAAGATAATCTTTAAGAGAATCAATTATTAAAAGAAAATGACAAAGATGTTGGTACACCTAAAGATCTTCCAAGAGTTTGGAAGTTTGTTCAAAATCATCCTAAAGAACTTATTATTAGTGATTCATCTGAAAAGGTAAAAACTCGCTCCTCATCTAAACAATTAATGGATAATTTTGTTTTAGTCTTGCATTTGAGTTTAAAAATGTTGTTGATGTTTTGAAAGATGAAAACTGAATTTTATCCATGTAAGGGGAACTAAATCAATTTAAAAGAAACAAGATTTGGACACTAGTTGAAAGGTCTGAAAGTCATCCTATTATTGGTATAAAATGGATATTTAGAAAAAAATGAGTGATAAACATGAAGTTGTGAGAAATAAAGTTAGATTAGTGGTTAAGGGGTATGTTCAAGAAAAAGAAATAGATTTTGATGAAACATTTGTTCCTGTAACTAGATTAGAATCAATTAAAATGTTTTTTGCTTTTGCATGTTTCAAGAATTTTAAATTATTTCAAATGGATGTTAAAAGTGCTTTTTTATATGGATTTATTGATTAAGAGGTTTATGTTAACCAACCTCCTAATTTTAAAAATTAGAAATATCCAAATTATGTGTTTAAACTTTCAAAGGCTTTGTATGGGTTAAAACAAGATCCAAGAGCTTTGTAAGAATGTTTAACTGATTTTTTGGTTGAGAATGATTTTAAAACGGATATTATGGATACCACTCTTTTTACTAAACAAAATTCCAATGATCTTCTAATTGTGCAAATATATGTGGATGATATTATTTTTGGTGCTACTAATGAGTGTTTATGCAAGGATTTTTCTATTATTATGCAAAATGAGTTTGAGATGAGTATGATGGGAGAGTTAAATTTCTTTCTTGGGCTCCAAGTGGTTCAAATTCAAGATGGTAAATTCATCAATCAAACTAAATATATAAAAAATTTCTCAAAAGATTTGGAATGGAGGATTCAAAACAAATTGGAACGCTTATGTGTACATCTACAAAGTTTGACGAAAATGAAGAAAGTATGAAAATTGATGAGAAGAAATATAGAGGTATGATTGGTAGTTTAATTTACTTAACCGCAAGTAGACCCGATATTATGTTTGCTGTTTACTTATGTACTCGTTTCCAATCTTGTCCTAGAGAATCTCACTTAATGGTTGTTAAAAGAATCTTTAAATATTTAAAGAGAACCTTAAATTATGATCTTTGGTATCCAAAATGTCATGAATTTGTCTTGTGTGATTTTTCGGATGCTAATTTTGGTGGGTGTAGGATAGATAGAAAAAGTACTAGTACCACTAGTGGTACTAGTGGTATCATGGTTTAGCAAGAAATAAAATGCTATCTCTTTGTCGACGGCGAAAGCAAAATATGTAATCGCCGGTGCATATTGTGCTCAATTATTATGAATGAAAAATATCTTGAATGACTTTGGATTAATGTAGGACTCTGTGCCTATGTATTGTGATAACACTAGTGCCATAAATTTGATAAAAAATATCATTCAACATTCTAAGACAAACTACATAGACATAAAGTATCATTTTGTTCGTGATCTTGTTCAAAAGGGTGAATTGTGTAAAATATGTTTTTCAAAAGACCAAATTACTGACATTATTACAAAAGTCTTACCTTTGAATCGGTTTGTATTTTTTAGAACAAAATTGGGGGTTTTGAAAAAAGACTTTCTAAAAATTTTCTGGTCAAACTTTATCGGACGTTTGATAGTAGGCTAACGGACGTCCAATAGTATTCTAAACTACTTTCCAGCAAAGTTTTGCATCGGACGGTTGTGTCAGACGATTCTCTACGTTCGGCCGTCCAACATTCGAAAGGGACGTGTTATAAAGAAACTTTTCTCTTCATTTGATTCAGAACTAACCGTTGTCTCGGACGCACTCTTTCTCTTCACTGCCACTGCAAAAAATTCAAATCCGTATCCCCTCAAGACAAATGTCTTAAAATTGATTCTACAAACCGTCTAACAGCCCCTTTGCAAACTGATTTGCATCAACATCCTTTTCCAATTGTCAAAAATTCACCTGATCCCAAATTTTATTAGAAACCCTAACTTCAAAAACTCACCCAGTTTTGACAGATTCAAGCATTCATTTTAGCCTAGATAGCAAACTTAGTCCATCTCATCCATACTCTCATCACATTCTGCAAGAAAATCATCCTACATTTCACCATGGTTCGATTAAGAGGTGGATCTTCTGGTACCGGACGTACAACTAGATTCAGAAATGAAAAAACTGTGGTGCTATCAACAAGAAAATCGACTCGTGTGTCTGAGAAACGCAGTGGAAAAAGAAAATGTACTGATCAAACTGAGGAACAGCACACCATATTGTCCAGGTTCATAGATGATGATACCAAAGACAAGTTTGAATGGATTTCACAAAAAGATTTCATCACTCAAAGAACCATCATTCCCTCTGAATTCTGTAAGCTAGATTTAGACCCTTTTCTTAAGCTATTCGAATTTCAAAAATAGTCTCATATTCTGTCTCTACCCAACACATACTATGCTGAAATGTTATATTAGTTTTTGTCAACTTTAAGAAGGGTAGTTCTCATACTGAAATTGTCTCACGTGTTAATGGCATTAACATTCTTCTTACTCCTGATATTGTCAATCTAGTTCTGAAAGCCAAAATTGAAGATGGCTGTCGTAGTAAAATTGTAAATTTTTTCTCATATGAAGAATTTCCAACTACTTATCACCATTTTCATGTTGAAAAACTAATGGCCTACTTTCGCACTCACTTTAACACACTTGTTGAGATCAAATTTGAGGATCTTAGTTCTCAAGATCTAATTATTTTTACAATCACTTCAAATCTGCTGGTTCCTGTTGATGGTCATAGGACTGATGCCAACAAAATGAAACTTTATCTGTTTTATTACTTTGTTGAAAAAATCAGAATTGACTTTGATTTTGTCATGTGAAAATTTCTGCTAAAACTCAACACTGACAGCCGTAAGAAACTCTCTTATGGAAAGTTTTTAATTCTAATTTTTGTTCATTTCAAAATTCCTTTCATTGGAGTATCTTCAAAAGAAAGTTCATCCTCTGTTTTCACCAAAATATATTTTGAGAGAAAAAGTATCAGGTTTTTTGATGGCCACTGGTACTATTAGGAATCTGTCTTGGAATCTAGAACCAAAAGTCGTCATGAACCTTTTGTTACTTCTAGACTTTTCAAAGAGTCTCGTGTCACTTCACCCTTTTCCATTCATCATCGAAGATCCTCCACTCAACCCACTTCATCCAATCATGAAGTCATTTGCCTACTTGAGGAACTTAAGCAACATGTCCTTCTCCTTGAAGATGGTCTAATGATGATCATGACACCTGAGCAACAAGCTATATTCTTGGATAAGAGAAATCTGCTTATGCCTCTTGTCCCACGAGAAGAAGAATGTATACATCAAAAGGAGCCACACACTGAGTCCACTCCTGTCCCACAAGAGAAAAAACACACACATCAACATGAGCTACAAACTGAATTCACTCTTCCCACTGTTGAGGTCAATGCCTCAAGCTCTTAGCCTACTCCTCAAGATCCCCAAACTTCAAACAAAGGTAAGGCTCCAGCTACTGAGAACAGTGAAACAAATGATGAAAAGACTGAAGATGAGTTGGATCCCTCTCAGTTTCGTCTTGTAAGAAGAATGTGCGGATTATTTAAGATCACAATTTAGGCACTCTAGAGACATTTGCACTTCATATTAGGATGCATTTTCTTGATCTTTTATAATCTTTTCTTTTGATGTTTCTCGTGTTCTGTACTAGTGGATCTCTCTGGTGTTTTGGTATGAATGTTAATTGATATGACTGATTTTGGTTGACATTGATGGATTTTGGTATTATTTCTCTATTTTTGGCTGGTATTGGTTGCTGGATTTTGGTGTTATGAATGCTATATTATGGATTTTGGTTGCTAGACTTACTCTCTAATTTTATGATGATAAAAAGGGGGAGAAATGAATGCTATGTGTAAAGAAAATGGATGCTCTGTGTAAAAGGGAGTTCTTTTGAGGGTGAACTCTTTTGATATGAGTTGGTATTTAAAAATTTTGGATGCAATGAATAAGGGGGAGCTTATACTCATTTTTTTATTTTTCTTGTTCTTTCTATCTATTGTTTTGTCATCATCAAAAAGGGGGAGAATGTTGATCTTGGTCTCTGTCTTTTGATGTTTACAAAACAATTAGATGATACTAATATTTTTTCAATAAGAAATCCTTTCAACTCTGAAAGCAACTTGATTCAAAGAAATCAAGAGTAGTTTTAGTGAGAAAATACTCTCCAAGGAACATTTGTACTCTTTGTAGTGTAAGATTCGTGTAAGTTTTTTATTTGTGAAGAAATATTTCAATAGTGTAGTTTTGTGAGGGTTATTCTGAGTGATTGTAAAACTTCCTAATTTGACCGAGTGTAACTTGGAATAAGGAGGAAGTGAACATTCCTTTGTACACAAGATTAGTTGTATTTCATCAATTTGAAGAAACTTGTCTAGGGGATTGATATTCAAACTCAAAAGGAGTTTGGTAGTCAATTGGTTTGCAATTCTTCCTTTTTACTTATCATCTTATGAATCTTAATTGCTTATCTCTTCTACTCTCTAGTGATATTGCTCCTTTATTGATTGATTCATTGTGTGATCATTTAGAAAAGAAGGTAAATTTTCATATTGAGCAAAAAGGTATTCATAATCTGATTAACTTTTTAATCAACCTAATTCATCCCCCCTCTTAGATTGTCTTCAGGCCTAACAGATGACATTCTAGTATATAGTCGAACTTTAGAGGAACATGTTGAACATTTGAAATCCGATATTGAAATACTTCTAAGAGAAAAACTATATGCTAATCTCAAAAGGTGCTCTTTTTGCACTAACTATCTTGTATTTATAAATTTTGTTATGAATGAATAGGTTATTAAAATGGATGAAACTAAGGTAAAAGCCATTCAATAGTGGCTAACACTTAAATCGGCTGGAGAGGTACGCAACTTTTATGATTTAGCAAATTTTTTACAGGTGATTGGTTAGAAACTTTAATACTATTGCTGCACTTTTAATCACTGTTGTTAAAAAGAATGAAAAGTTTGCATGGGGTGAAACCCAAGAGAAAACCTTTCAATTATTTAAACACAAGTTCACATACGCATCACTACTTGCACTATCAAGTTTTGATAAAATTTTTGAAATCGAGTGTGATGGTTCAGGTGTTAGTATTGGGATTATTTTGATACAAAAGGGTAAACCTATTACATATTTTAGTGAAAAACTAAATAGGGCAGCATTAAATTATTCTACTTATAATAAAAAACTGTATTCATTAGTTAGAGTTTTAAAAACTTGGCAGTACTATTTAAGGTTAAGAGAATTTATTATCCACACTGACCATGAGTCACTTGAGATCATTAAGTCACAACAGAAGTTGAGTGAGCATCATTTTAGGTGGGTAACTTCCATAGATACATTTTCTTATATGATTAAGTACAAAGTAGGAAAAATCAATGTGGTTGCTGATGTACTTTCACGTTGACATTCCTTATTTGCTGTGTTTGATGCTAAATTGCTTGATTTTGAACTAATTAAGAAATTGTATACTAATGACTTAGATTTTGCTAAAATTTATTCTACATGTGGTACGACCGAATATGATAAGTTCTTCATCCATGATGGTTTTCTATTCTATCTTACTACGTTGTGTGTTCCTAATTGTTCTATTTGATTTTTGCTTATTAGGAAATTACATGGAGGTGGGTTGATAAGGCATTTTGGAGTTTTCAAGACTTTAGTAGTCCTTCAAAAGTATTTCTATTAGTCCAAGATGAAGCGGAATGTGGAACAAGTTGTGGCCAAATGCATCATTTGTCATACAGTTAAATCCAAATTTCAATCCTATGGTCTTTATACACCTTTATGAATTCCTAGTGTTTCTTGGACTGATATTTCCACAAACTTTATTTTAGGACTATCTAGATCTAAGAAAAGGAATGATAGTATTTTTGTTGTTGTTGATAGGTTTTCGAAAATGACACACTTCATTTCTCGTTATAAAACTGATGATGCATCTCATGTTGCAAATTTATTTTTCAAAAAATCATTAGATTACATGACGTGCTGAGGACAATTGTCTCTGATAGGGATGTAAACTTTTTGAACTATTTTTGAAAAACTTTGTGGGGGAAGTTAAGCACTAAACTGCTCTTTTCTACTACCAATCAAACTGTTGGATAAACTGAGGTCATTAATAGGATCTTGTCTGCACTCTTACGTTCTATTATTATGAAAATATTAAAATATGAAAAGAGTGTTTACTACATGTTGAGTTTGCATATAACTGTTTTATGCATAGTTCTACTTATTATTCATCATTTGAAATTGTTTGTGATTTAATCCTTTAATACTATTATATTTGTTACCTTTACCTTTGTTTGAGTGTGTTAATTTAGATGGTGCTAAAAAGGTTGATTATGTGAAGAAGTTGCAAGAAAAAGTCCTTTTGAATATTGAGCACTGAACTGCACAATTTGCTAAGTAAGCAAACAAGGGTCAATAAAAGATGATTTTCGAGTCAGGATATTAAGTGTGGCTGCACGTGCGCAAGGAGAGGTTTCCTATCCAACGGCATAACAAACTACTTCCACATGGAAATGGACCATTTCAAGTTATGGAACGCATCAATGATAATGATTACAAAGTTGACCTTCCTGGTGACTACAATGTTAGTGCAATGTTTAATATGTTTGATCTTTTTCCTTTTTTTGGAGATGATTAGAGATGATGAAGACTATTTAAGGGCAAATTCTTTTCAAGAGGAGGAGAATGATGGAGATCAAGGTCAACAACTAACCATACAAGTTGAGAAGGTTCGTATACCTTTGGGACCTATTACAAGAGCTTGAGCCAAGAAGTTTCGTGATGCACTTCAAGTGTTAGTTCGTGCTGTCCAAGATCAAGAGATTGTTTCAAGAGATATTGAAGGTCTTGAGGGTAACACTTTATCGTTTGTTCACCTAATTCAAGTCATGGAGGGTTTGAATGGTTCAAATGAAGCAAGCTCAGATTACTGAGCCTTAGTGGTCCAAAGTGTGATTAAATGGTTCAATTGCTTAGTTGTCTTAATTGTCATTAGTAGTATTTAGTCTAGCCAATTGGTCAAATCAAGACTATTGTGAGACCGATTAGTGGTAGGAGTAAGTGTTGTTTGTAGTTTCCAAGTATTGATAGGACTTTTGTGGCTTGTAAAGGTTATTAAACGCCTAACTCATTAGAACAAAAAAAGACAGAGCATTTTTTTAGAACAAATAATGAGAGTCTCTATCTTGGCTTTTATGAAAGCACTTTGAACAACTTAGAGAAAGCACTTTGAACAATTTAGAGAATTTCTTTGAGTGTTCATAACTTATTAATCAAAGAATGTGTTCGATTGTGGCATCTGCTACCGTATCAAAGTTCGTTGACCGGGTGATCAATTGGTTAAGATCTTCCGTTCCAAACCTTGATACAACTTCTAGATTTGTGGGTCTATATGTTATGGGTTGCGTATGAGACACAACGCAGTTCGTATCAATCTCTCACTAGTTTCGTTAATCAAGAGCTTCTCTCTCTATTTGCAAATAACTAAAGCATTATCTCTTTCTTGTAGGAGCTATACATTCAATAGATACAAACCTACTCAATCTCTGTTAATGCCCACTCCATCAAACCCCCACAAATAAACAAAACTAGAATTATGAATTCATACCATCAGTCCTTGACCACTATTTGTTAACCCACTCAAACCATAACATCAAAAAAAAAAGAGAGAGAGAAAGAGATTTATAACCTAGCCATAGTTTTCCAGTCCTTTCTTATTACCATTTCTATTAGAGCATTGAATTAACTTCTTTTTGTTGTCTTCTTTTGCAAATCTGTAAAGGATTTATTCAATCCAATAATTAAATCCTAGGAACTCCACTTAAACTCTCGATCATCATGGCAGATGAATTGGCTAAGGTTTTAAAAAGATTCACACTGTCCAAGGAGTATAGCGAAGCTCAGATAGCAAGGGAAGATTTAATTGGGGGGACTTGAGGAATGCAAGCTAAGCTTATGTTGGAAGGTATTTGGTGAAAAAAGACTAACCATACGAGGGTCTGGATTGTCACAAACCACCTATGGAATTACCCAAGAAAACTAGAAGTGGTGGAAATAGGATCGAACATTTTCCAATTCACTTTCATGGAAGAGGCACATCTTCTAAGGGTCTTAAGGGGAAAGCTATACCTAATTGACAACCAAATTTTAAATCTTAAAAGGTGGGAAATAGACATAGATAAAGACCCATCTATTTTCATTATAGCACCCCTATGGATTCAGATTTAGTAGGAAAATTGGAATTATATTTGTAAATGTGATAAATACTATCAGACCTTAAGGGGCAACAAAGAAGGGAAGCACATAAAGATACTATGTGAGGTCAACACAAGTCAACCACTCCTTAGAGGTACGACAGTAAACCTGAACAGCAAAATCATTTGGGTTGAATTTATATATGAAAAGGCACCCAAATTTTATTAGAATTGTGGCATTATAGGCCACGGGGAAAGAAATTGTTAGACAACAATAAAGGATAAAACAATATGGGGTATGGATGAGAGTTTAGGGCATTTGAATTTCACCACAGAAGATGCAAGCCCAACACCCACTACAATCAAATTAAGGTACCCAAAGGAGCTTTAGATACAGAGGAAACTAAATTTGCCAGTAGCAAAGAAGAGTGCAAGCATATCAAGAGTATAGGATGGTGAGGAACCCAATCAAATTCAAGAGGAATACAGAATCAAAATCAAAGAGCTTGGAGAGGTTTAGAGGCAAAGTGGGATACAATAGAACCAAACAGAATAGGCTGCTTCTACTGATTATAATCTAATGATCAGGGACCAACCCATCTAGGACATATCAGTAGGTTAGAATGATAGACGAAAATGGAGAAAAAATGTCAACTATGATGGAAATCATAGAAAGGGATAACAATCCAGAACTGAAAACAGCAAATACACCTTATGAAGACATGTAAGCACCGGCTGGGAAGTTGACTCTAGGAGAAGAGATGAGAGAACAACTAAGAAACCACAATCAAAACAAAAGAAAATTACAAAAGTATTCCATCAATAATATAAATTAAATACCACTAGGAAACCTTTAGCAATCTTGGAGCTCAATGCACTACGAAAAGAATACCAAGGAAATTCAAATTGAGAGAAGAACTAGATGAGCCAAGCAATTGGAAAAGATCAAGGTATGGAAAAGAGACCAACTTCAAGATACACATAAAGGTGGAGGGGACCAACCTGAACTGGTCCCCTAATTACTAATAAGAGTGGCATGAAATTTTTGAGATGTAAGGAGTTCCTTGACAATTTCCTAACTTAAGGAGGTAATTCGACTCCACTCTCCTAATGTTGTCTTTCTTTGCAAGATTAAATGTAATGTCCAATTTATGGGAAAATTAAAAAAAGTTATGATCAATTAATTGTAGTAGGTCCAATTGAAAAATCCGGTGGCCTGGTTATTCTATGAAGAAACCATCAGAAATTTGAGCAAATCATGTTCACGGATTACTCTATTGAAATAAAGGTTAAGAATAATGATAATGCGAAACATTAGTGATGCATCTGTCTCTATGGTAATGCTAATGACAAAATAAGGAAACAACAATAAGGCATTCTTATCAAGAGGAAAGGTTAGTGGAGAAATAGTTTTGTTTATATAAGTGACTTCAATAACCTAATCTTGAGTGGAGAAAAGTGGGGAGGAAGAGTTAGAGGCAATTGGAGCTTTAGGGACTTTAGCGTTTTTATACAAAGAGATGAACTCATTGACTTAGGGTATAAGAGACTCCAATAGATTTGGAAATGTTTATAGAATGATAGTAGTAAGATAAAGTAAAGATTGGATAGAGCAATGGCAAGTGCAGGATGGATCAATGAACATCATTCAACAAAAATAATTTCTCTTGGAGGATCAGACATCAGACCATAATATGCTCCTCCTATACACTCAATCTCAAAAGTATAGGGGCAATATAAGTGGGTTCCAATTTGACTAGAGACGGCTACAATTCTCAGAAAAAAAAGGTGATCAAAACTGCATCGGATAAAGAATAGCAAGGACCAGAGTCTTCAACTTGACAAAGAAAATAAAGGAATACAACTTGGCGCTAAGAGGTTAGAACAAGAAGATTAAAGGCAATGCTAACTAGGACATCCGAAGGCTCAAACAGGAAACCAAAATGGCATTGGAGTTGGATAGCAATAACAGAGCAAAAATAATAGTAGGACAAAAAGCCCAATTGAGAAATGATAATGGTTAAATTTGCTATCTTTTTTAATGTGTTTCGTATTGTTTTTGAATCGATTTGTAAGATATTTGGTATGAATAGTCCATTTTATGTCACTAAAGTGCATCTTCACTTGATAAATGAATTATATGTGATTTTTATTATTTTACTTGCAAAGCTTCTTTATTTTTGTAGATGAAATGTGTGAGGACTCATGTTTTTATTTTTAAAATAATTATTTTTATAATTATTTACTCTAGTATTAGTTAATTATATTATCGTTACATGAATTACTCGTAAATTTCGCCTTATCGCGCGCGAGTAGAAAGTTCGCGTATTGCTCTTAGGAACAACTAAGTGGAAATTTGAGAAAGTTATACTAGACTCATAAGAGTGAGTAAATACAGTGTTAAAGGAATTATATTTGAAAATTAGTGCACAAGAAAACAAACAAGAGAGAAAAGTGGTAGTACGGGACACTATTCGAACCCTATTCAAAGTTGACTTTTGCAAAGCTTTTGGCCACAATTTCTTCAAGCTTCCAAGACAAGATTCACACAACTCAAACCACTCTCTCTCTCCTCTCTTTGGTCGGCCGAAACAGCAAAGGAAAAGGAAGGAAGAAAGCTTCTTCATCTTGCTCCAAATCTTGTTCCATTTCCCTCACAAATCTTCACCCAAATCACATACTACTTGGAGATTAGTTCTAACTTGGAGAAAGGCATCATCTTGTGGAATTTCTTGGAGGTTTTGTGGTGAAAAATTCTGGTATTATCTAGGGTTCAAGAGGTAACCCTTCACCTTCTTCAATCTTTCTAATTTCTTCAAGAATGAAGTTTAGTTTGTATGGGTTTACAACCCTAAGTAAGAAATAAATTAGAAGACTTGAGGTGTTTCATTTCTTACTTTAATCACTAGACTAGCGATTTTGAGGTGGATTATAAGTAGCTGCCTTGAGGATTTGTTGCTTGGTTGATGTTGTTTATGCGTTATATGAGAGAATTACAGTTAGAAAGTGGAGGGAAATCGAAGGAAAAATGGAAGTGCAAGCTGGCCGAAATTTTCTGTCCATGTTCCTCTATTTTAATTTGAAATTTTGGTGCTTATTTGGCTGTGAAATTGATGGTTATATGTTATATATTGTGTGTACAAAGTGTCTACCAAAAATCATTTCAATTAGTTGCTCAAAACTAGGGTTTTCGAAAATGGAAGAAATCTGGAATTTGTTTTCAGGAAGTCCGGACAGTAGCTATTTGTTTGAACATAACTCTTTATTCAAAGGTCAAAATTGAGTGCCGTTTGTGGCATTTGAAAATAGACATTCATAGCTTTCTAACAGTATAAAAATCACCTACTAGTTCATTTTGAATCAACCGTAGTGATTCGGCAAAGTTGACTGTCGTGTTGTGACTGTCTGTTCAAGAGAAATGGAGAAACTGCATCTTGTGGCTTGAATTTTTCTCATTTGTGAACTGATTTTGGAAACGACTCTTTCTAATGAAATGTAGAATTTTGAACCTATTTTAAAACACCATAAACCATTCTTAATTTGAACTTATATTGAGTGAGATGTGGTCTGATTTTGAAAGTACAACAAAGATGGAAAACTGGAAGTTTTTCCTTTCTTGCTGACCGAATGGTCAAAGTTGTTTTGGGATGTTTTGTTTCAAAAATTTTGATATCAATTGCTTGTCAATTGCTTATTAAATGTTTTTGGACCCTTGGTTTCAAAAATGGAGTGAATTGGGATTGATTTCATTGGACAAAAACCTTTGGAATGAAAGAAAGAGTGGCTTGGCAGATTTGCTTTGAAAATTTCACGAAATTTAGTCGTTTTGTTAACTGCCTTCCCACGTGAGTTTTTGCCTATAATTTGATAGAGAGGCAGTACACATATGGAAGTTTAAGTGTACCAAATTTGGTGTAATTTCAATACCATTTCGATATCCAAAAAACGCCCCAAAAGTGGCTCTTCAAATCTGGAAATTTTTTATCAGTGGACAAAAGTCAGCCGACTTTAAACTACTATTTATTGATGCTCAAAACTCCAAATTTAGTTCCATTTATTGTGTTTGAAATCTTGTTTGGAACTCTTATTTTTTTATGAATTTCAAGGGCTAATTCACTTTTTGTGAATTATGCCGAATTTTCAAAGATTTCTGGAAAACCAAGACTGGTTCAAACCTGTCTTCTTGGAACTGAAACTTTGAACTGAAAAATGAATCTTGGAAAAGTGTCTTCTAGAAACTTTTAGTACTTCAAACCTAGTTTCCGACGGTATAGAGTTTTCCATTTTTGGACATGCCAAACTCAAGATTTGATTTTTCCAAATTTGTCACTTAAAGCTGAAATTTTTCGATTTCTCATGAAATGAGTTCTTGAGGACTCGTTACCTTATCTTGATATTGATGGACTGTTTTAAACTCGATTTCATGGAAGAGGCAAGTCTCTCTTGGGACTTTGATTCCTCACTTTTGAATCTTGATTTTCGAGAGATTAAGATTCTCTTTTAAGGTATTGACCTAATCTAAACAAGTATACATTATTTCTTGGTTAATACATGGTTGTGAGTGAAAATTACTCATTATTTGCTCAAGCGCTCAAGAGGATCTTCAAGAGAATCTCGAAGCGGACGCCTAAAAGCTTACTGGCTCACTTACTCACTTTTTGATTTGGTGAGTATCGAGTACATGAATAGTTGCAAATTACGTGAATTGTTTCTTATGGATTGAATGATTTATAATTGTCGAGTCGAGTGTGTATATTATCGCACTCGTTCTCTTTTAACTAATTGTATAACTGAACTGCTCATAATTAAATTGTATGTGATTGACTGAATGCCGATTGGAATGAATCTCATCGGCCTATAATGGTATTGGTCGATTGGAGTGAATCTCATCGACTCATAACGGTAATTGGAGGACGCCTAAATCTCAATTGGCCGACCTTGCGACTCGAGCCAGCAAGGGCTTGGTCGAAAAGTTCGGTGAACCATGAAATAATTGTAAACTTGATCTATTAAGAGATCTCGCTTGGACTACTTGAGTAGTAGTGCCTTTTTATAGAAGAGCGGGCCCGGGACTAGGGGTTGTAACAGTGAACGGGAATTGTGAAGAAAGTAGAGTTCTACGAACTTAATATCGACCCGGTTGATGGAGTGTCATCGCGGGGAAGTATTTGATCGATTCTTGGTGAAGCAAGTGGAACCTAACTCCTGAGAGTTCTTGTATCCTCATTGAATGTGTCTATTTTAAATTGTGAATTGTTTGAATGTTACAACTTTATTTCTCGCTTAAGTACTATTGCTACTTGAACTATGTGTTTGCATGTTTTTCTTGGTCTCACTGAGCGTTAGCTTATTCCATTAGTTTTGTTTTCCTTAACAGAAGCTGAAATAGAAAGAATTGGAGAAGCCAACTTGATGGACTTTTGATTAGGGTTTTGAATGTAATTGTTTAGACAACTTTTGGAGGTTGTATATTTTGGAGAATGTTGATGTACTTTTGATAACTTGTGATGTAAGATTAAATATTTTAAGGAAGCAACTTTTCTTTATACCTTCTACTTTTATTATTCGGTTATTTATCCTTAAATTTGTATTGGAATTTGTATCGAGTCCTGGCAAGAGTTGGATAGGCGTCCCACCGATACCCTTGAGTTCGTCCTTGGGAGAAGTGGGGGCGTCACAAAATGATCAAATTTAATTGGAATTGAAAGAGAAATGAGCAAGGATATGAAACTTGAGAAGTCACAACAAATGCTATGTGAAGTGGTGCAAAGGTAGAAAGAAAACAAAAGGAGAGAAGATAAATCCGTGGCAGAAATCGTCCGCGGTTACTCTTGCAGTTTGTGGCTAGAACTTCAATTCTTGTTGCTCTGCTCAATCCCTTGGAGAATCCCTACAGGGATTTGATCCAGAGATTCATGGTGACTGCAACTTGTCAACTTGTATGCTTCTTGCTTCTTTCTTTTTCTTGGACAAGACACAAAAAGCATAATTTGTACCAACTTTTGGAGGATCTAGGAGTTTCTTTTGTTGACTCTTAACAACAAAGAAACACATTATTGAGGAGAAAGATTGGCTTTAGAAAATCAAGAATATATACTATCTAGTTTTTCTAATTTGAGGAGTTAGTTCAATTAGTTTGAGAGAAAAAAGAGAGTTTGGAGAAAGAAGAAGGACAACCAAAGGGTTGTGTCTTGCCCCAAACCCTTAACAAATGTAACTCTCTTTATTTTCTCTTGTTTTAGTGTGGGTTAGTGTAGTATAGACTAGTTGTGGCTATCCATTCTTGTATTGGCGCAACAAGGAGGTCAAGAGAGATGAAGAAGGAGAGGACCAAGAAGCTCTAGTGACAAGGGTTCTCTTCTTTCCATATCTTTGTCTTTGTATTGAACTCCAAATTTGTTAATGCAAGATTTGGTTTTTATGTTTGTGATGTTATTTTAAAGTATATGCTTTGGATATTCGGTTGAACTTTCTATGATTGTTTGGTATTGATTTCTTTGCTAATTGATGCTATTATCGTGATTGAGTTATTTAACACTTTTGCTCTTATAATCATGATTAATTGACCATTGATTATAATCATCTAAAAGTGTTAGATTTGCAATGAGAATTGGAATTTGACACTAGTTCATAGAAGTGTTAAATCTAGGGAGTACACTCACGAAAGTAGAGGTACAACTTTGTGGCTTTTGTGGTTTTATTCCATATAATTTCATAGAAGTTAATGAACTTGTAATTGAATTCATAACCACGAAAGTAGGTATGAATTAACTATATGTATAGTTGGTACGCCGATGAAAGCGGGTATCACATATATTAGGAAATTACGCCAGAACTTCGTCGAGATTTTGGTACTCATTTGATTAGGGAGTTGCACTAGTATGAATAGGTAAGGATTCCATTACCCAAGGAGCTTTTATTTGCATTTACCTATCCATTTATATTTTAATTTATTTGTTTTAATTCTTTGATAGTCTAAATAATAGAGAAGTTTTAGTAGTACCGGTACTTGTCCATCTTTCTTGAGGGATCAACACCTAATACCCATATACTCAATAAATGACTCGTATACTTGCGAAAAATCACGTGTGGGGTATTTAAAATTTATAAATCTAAAACTTGACTGTAGATTGAACTTAATTATTATATACATACCTCGTGCTCGTCAAGTTTGGCACCGTTTTTAGGAAAGATTTGTGGCAATATCGGTGTGAAGACCAACTTTGTTAGTTTAGACATTTTAATAGTTTTTCTTGTGCATTAATTGAGTCTAGTTTGTTGTGTGTTTGTCAAGTTAGTCTTGAATTTTATTTTATTTTTATTTTTGTGTTTAATATGTGTATGTGTTTTATCACCTATTCTTCTTATTAATCTTGGTTTTAAGTTGTTTAAAAACAATTTTAGATAATGAGGAGGGTAGGTCAATTTGAAAAATAATGCATGAAAAGTGGAAGTTCGATAATAAATGGTTACCAAATGCAAAACTCCTTGAATAGAGGTAATCAAAATGTGTCCGAAGATATGTCTTTTGAAAACGGTTTAAGGAGCTTAAAAACTAAACTTGATTTTATAACATTAATGTTTAATTGGACACCATTACAAATATGTTTGAACAAAAGAGGAATTTTAATACTTTCAATTCTTATCATGATATTTGTGACTTGTGTGGAGGTAATCATGCTACTTATATATGTAGGCAAGCACAAAATGAACGTTATTACGATGAATTGGGGCATTACAATCCTTATTTTGATCAAAATGGACCTAATTGGAGTAATTCTTATATTTATAGTTGGGATAATCAGGAATAATCATTGTGCATATAGTGATTTTTTATGTTTTTATGATTACCAACCTGAATTTGTCCAATATGAAACTAAACCATCTTGAAAATTGGCAATAGAAAGGTTAGCTAATGCATCTTAACCTTGGGAATTAGAAAGTGAAATATTAACTAATGATTCTAGATCGTCTTGAGAGCTAGCCATAGAAAAATTCGCTAATCATTTTGATTTAGTTATAGAAAAACTAGCTAATGCAACCTCCGATCGTTTTGCTCGGGTCAAGGATAGGTTAGATGAATTAACTTCTAATTTTGATAGAATACAAGATTAATTGCATGTTTTATGTGAAGTTATTTCTTCTAATAATATACAAAATGACCCTAGCATAATGGTGAGCATGTTGCAAGTGAAAATGGATTGCATTTTGATGAAAAGGATGAATTTAATTTGAATTTCAATGAGAAAATGTCAATTTCACATGATAGTACTTTTGGAGCTAATCTCGAACCTCAAGAGGTGAGTCTTAACGACTCATTATTGACCTTTCTTGAGGAGTGTGTTGAAAGTATAGGTTCTAAAGGTATTATTTCCAAGAAACCCTCATGGCATCTCCTTTGGTAAATACTCAAATGATGCACATCCAAGGTAATATCTATGAGTCACTTGAGATTGGTAAACCACTTCCATTTTTCCTCTTATTTGGATATATGACTCATGTGATCGAGTCAGTTTTTAATGATCCACCACAACTTAAAATAGTGGATTATTCGTTAACAAAACCTCCTTGAAAGATGAGGTGATACAGTCAAGCTAATGACTATAAAGAAACGTTTGTTGGGAGGCAACCAAACGATTTAGTGTTTTTCTCGAATTTTATATGTTTTTCATATTTATATAGTGTAATTTGTATTTTATGTATTTTGTAGGTCACAACATCAACAAGGTCTTGAATATGATCAAAATTGCACTTTTTTCTCTTGGACAAAGCATAAAGGGAGTTTTCATACTTATAGTTGCAATTTAGGCATTGCATGCATTTTGAGCATTTGATGTTAATTCTAGTTTAAAATGCATGTATATGTGTGTTTTTAACTCAAAATATGGTAAATGAAGTGTATTTGCATTGTTAAGTGTTGAAATGATCTTGTTCAAATAAGAGGAAGTTGATTTGGAAGATATTTTTCCTAAGTGTTGAACAAAGGAACTAATTTTGAGCCACTGGTCACAATCCCTTACAGAAACCCTCCAGGGATTCACCAGGGCAATAAAAATTCTTCTCCAAACGTACTGCCCAATAACCGTGAGACAAACCACAGCCAATCCGCGCATGGTTTCTTGTTGGGCAACGGTTTTAAGAAGCAAAAATGAGCTTCTTCTTTCATTTTCTTCTTCTTCTCTTATAACCCAACCACAAACTCTCAAACCCACTACTTCAAATCTCAAATTTCTACCATTTAAACCCCTTAAAATCACCACAAAATCACTCAAAAACATCTTGTAACCAATATTCAAGTATCAAACACCATCAAAAACACCAACTTTTGAAGATTTGGGCCAAGAATCTTAGGGTTCTAGAATTTCGCTTCTTCCAAATTGGAGTTCATTTGAGCTAAACTTTTGGGGATTCTTGCATTATTTGGCTTGCATTTCATCACTCTACAAGTCCCAAGTAAGTTTCTTGACCTTATTTGGCTCATTTAAATTTCACCAAAGTTAAATTTTCTTGAATTTTTTGACGAATTTCTTGGTGAAGTTTTGTTGTTGTTTTGATGTTTAGTTGAGTTCATTTAACTTCCATAAGCATGTTAATTTGCCTATTGTGGTTGAAATTGGTGCAATGTGAGGAATTAAGCAAAATACCATTTCTTGAATTTTAGTTTCATTATGGTTATTATTGGCCTTATATAGCATTTTTAATGACGTATAAGTGCTCATTTTTTAATGTATGAAACTAATTGTGAATTGCTAATCTGAGGTATCATGGTAAATGCAAATTCTAGAATAATTTTGGAGCTCATGAATTTATCTCAATTATGATGTTTTGAAGATATAATGTATATTATTGGAGTTATCTATGCCATTGTGTGATGATTTTCTTTTGGGGAATGTGTTTCTCTTAATATTTGAAATTTTCTTGGCAACTTTGAATTGGTGCTTTAATAGTTTATATTCTTCAATTAAGATTGCTACGAAATCAATGCCAATATTATCCAAAGGAAAAGAGGAGCAACACATACAAGAGAAGAAGGCACAAAAGGAAAAAGCAACTTATGATACAAACTCCAACTTCACCTCAACCTTAGCATGGAGATAAAACAATTCATGGGATAAAAAGTGCACCTCGCCCATTCTTGACTTTGATCTTTTGATATTACAATTGTCGTGAAACTTGATGTTGCTTGTAGCGTGTTTTTCATATTTTCTTAGTTGCTTTACTTGAATTATAACTACTCATGCTAGTTGAACTTCACTTTTCTTGGTATGGTTGCTAGAATGATAGGGCGTTGCCACATGGTTTCGATTGTCAATTGCTTGAAAATAGGGGAGTATTGTTATTCATTTTATCCTTTTCCTATCCTTCACATTGCGGACAATGTGAATTTTAAGTGTGGGGGAGAGGAATACGTTTAGAGGAATAGGTGTAAATTTTTTGTGATTTTGTGATGATGATTGTTGACTAAAATTGTATTGGAAATGTTGGAATATATTTTGAAAATACTGCCATGTTGAAAATTTTTTGAAATTTGGGTTTGTTGGTAGGAAGTTTTGCCTAGTTATAAGGGGAAGCTCTGCCAAAATTTTTTCAAAATCTTTTTCAAAATTCCACTATGACCCACAATGTTTGAATAATGGTAACAAAAATTTGCTTTCAAGAAGTTAACTCCCGTACTTGTTGGATTTTGGAATATTCTTTTGAATGATTCATTTCCCATTTTACTTGGAATTAGTTATTATGTGGTTACAATTTTTGCATTTTAGAAAGTATATTTGATAAAGTAGGGAGAAATATGCTTATATTTGCAAGTTTAATAAGATTTCTCGCTTTGACTTAAATCTAAAATTAAGCGATTGATACAGTCAATTAAATGATACTCGTTCTACTCTATATCTATTGCTTTAAAAGGGATTGTATATGTTTAAAGTAAAAAAGAAAAAGAAAAAAAAGAAAAGAAAAAAAAAGAAAAAGAGTATAAAATAAGAGTGTTACTCCAATGATTCTTGTACTGAGTAACCGGGAGTTTTCATCTACAAATATTGACTTTCGCGTAAAAAAGTACTGGAATTAGGAGTAGTTGAGTGACTTGAGTGTGCGAATATTGAGTAATCGGGGATCCTCACCTAAAAGTGTTAATTTTTGCGTTAAAAGACACTCTCGTAACTTAAGTATTTATTGATAATTTGTGTGAATAATTTCCTCTTTAAGTTTAAGATTTGAGGAAAAGACGATTGTAGGAGAGTGTTTATTATCTTTTGACTATACGAATCATTTATTTGTGGAGTTAGGTTGGGGTGAGAAATTGAATTGAATAGGGTTAAATTCGAGTATAATTGTCTCTCGTTTACTAGATAATATGAGTATTTAGTGTAATTTGAATGATTGTATAATGATTAATTACTGAGTTATAGGATTTGAATTTGAAAAAGCATATTATTTGTTTAGGCACTTGAATCATTGGTTGTGTAGTTGCTCATATTGCTTGAGGACAAGCAACGATTCAAGTGTGGGGGAGTTGATAATGGTTAAATTTGCTATCTTTTTAATGTGTTTCGTATTGTTTTTGAGTCAATTTGTAAGATATTTGGTATGAATTGTCCATTTTATGTCACTAAATTTCACCTTCACTTGACAAATGAATTATATGTGATTTTTATCATTTTACTTGCAAAGATTCTTTGTTTTTGTAGGTGAAATGATCAAACTTAATTGGAATTGAAAATGAAATCTGTAAGAATATGAAGCTTGAGGAGTCACAATCACGGTTACTCCCACGGTTTGTGGCCAGAACTTCAATTCGTGTTGCTCTACTCAATCCCTCGGAGAATCCCTGCAGGAATTCGATTCAAGGATTTATGGTGGTTGCAACTTGTCAACTTGCATGCTTCTTTCTTTTCTTGGACGACACAAAAAGGACAATTTGTACCAACTTTTGGAGGATCTAGGAGATTCTTTTGTTGACTCTTAACAACAAAGAAACACATTATTGAGGAGAGAGATTGGCTTTTGAAAACCAAGAATATACACTATCTAGTTTTTCTAGTTTGAGAAGAGAGAGAGTTTGGAGAAAGAAAAAGAACAACCAAAGGGTCGTGTCTTGCCCTTTGAGGCAAGACACAAGCCCTTAACAAATGTAACTCTCATTATTTTCTCTTGTTTTAGTGTAGGTTAATGTAGTATAGACTAGTTGTGACTATCTATTCTGGTATTGGCTCAACAAGGATGTTGAGGGAGATGAAGAAGGAGAGGTCCAAGAAACTCTAGTGACAAGAGTTCTCTTCTTTCCATATCTTTGTGTTTGTATTGAACTCCAAGTTTGTTAATGCAAGATTTGGATTTTGTGTTTGTGATGTTATTTTAAAGTATATGTCTTAGGTATTTGGTTGAACTTTCTATGATTGTTTGGGGTTGATTTCTTTGCTAATTGATGCTATTATCTTGATTGAGTTATTTAGCACTTTTTCTCTTATAATCATGATTAATTAGTCATTGATTATGATCATCTAAAGGTGTTAGATTTGTAATGAGAATTGAAATTTGACACTAGTTCATAGAAGTGTTAAATCTAAGGAGTACACTTACGAAAGTAGAGGTACCTTTGTGGCTTTCGTGGCTTTGTTTCATGTAATTTCATAGAAGTTAATGAACTTGTAGTTGAATTCATAGCCACGAAAGTAGGTATGAATTAACTATAGGTATAGTTGGTACGCCGGCGAAAGCGAGTATCACATATATTAAGAAATTATGTCAGAACTTAACCGAGATTTTGGTACTCATTTGGTTTGGGAGTTGCACCAGCATGAATAGGTAGGGATTTCATTACTCAAGGAGTTTTTATTTGCATTTATCTATCCATTTATATCTTAGTTTATTTGTTTTCATTCGTTGATAGTCTAAATAATAGAAAAACTTTAGTAGTGCCGGTACTTGCCCATCTTCCTTGAGGGATTGACACCTAATACCCCTATGCTCAATAAACGACTCGTATACTTACGAAAAATCACGTGTGGGGTAATTAGGGTTTATAAATATAAAATTTAACTGTGGATTGAACTTAATTGTTATATACATACCCCCTACTCGTCAAGAGACGCCTCTGACAAAGAGGAAAAGTTGTAGAGCCAAAAAGCTAGAATTAAGTAGTTTAGGAAGGAGATAAAAACAATGTCTTTATCCATGCTTGTGCTTCTATCTACAAGGATAAAAAACAGAATATCTAAACCGCGGAAGTAGAATGGGAATCGGTGGACCAGATAGGATAGAAAATTGTTGACTACTACAGTACTCTATTTACTACCAATAACCCATCTGATTATGGGAAAATTTTAAGTTCAGTTACTAGAATCATAATAAAGGCCATAAATAAGAGTCTGACCAAATCTGTATCAGAAGCAGAAATCAAAAAGACTCTATTATCAATGCGCACCAAAAAGGTCCTAGGGTCAAATGGCATGTTTTCTCTATTTTTACAAAAGTTTTGACCTATTGTTAGTAATGATAATGTGTATGCTATTATAGTGCTTTTCTATTGCTCCTAAAGAAAAAAATCAACTCTTTAATTCATAAACCTAAACAATTGATGCATATAAATATAAAGAGACAGAGAAGGTTCAAAGACTGCCTAATTTTCACATTATTGAATCTATTCTTTAGAACTAAAAGTTAAAAATACATGCCTTGAGAATTCTGAAACTTCAATGACTAATATATGCATTAGCCAATCTACAAGAATGAATTTAGAAAAATCCAAATGTGGCACAACAAAAAATCCATCACTTGGAAAATTGGTTTAGGCCACTTTGATTGGTTCCAATCAAGGTGTTGATTTATAATTAGATAAGGGGAGGACAATGGCAACCAGTTAAGATGAATAAGTGAAAGGGAATTAATACATTTTTCTCGTGAAATTACTTAGGACAGCTAATATAATAAAAGCATCAAAACATGTATTGGAAGGAATAATGGAATTACTTATCCAACAATGAGGAAAAAGATAATAGGAGAATGAATGGAAGTTCCATAATGATGGAATTCTAATGAAATTTGTTTATGAGAAGTTGGTAAATGAGGAAAATAGATAACAAAATAAGGCCCTTGTGACTCTCATCCCAAAAGCTGATTCCCCAACTGAACTTAAACATTATAGACCTATTAGATTATGTAATGTTGTCTAGAAAATCATGTCCAAGGTCTTACTCAATAGTCTTTGACCTATGCTCAGCAATTGCATTAGTTCTTCCCAAGCAACTTTTGTCCTTATAGACAAATCCTTGACAATATCATCCTTACCCATGAAAGTATTCATTACCTTTACCATAAAAGAAGTGGGATTAATAGTCTCAAGACTCTTAAAATTGATGTGTCTAAGGTCTACAATAGGGTAGAATGGCCTTTCCTTACTGCAATGATATGTAAAATGTGCTTCTACACTCTCTAGATTAAGTGGCTCATGAATTCTTTGACTTCTATCTCATACTCTTTCAACATCAATGGAGGTGAAAAAGGGTTATGCGTGCCTTCGAGAAGTATTAGACAAAGAGATTCTCTATCTCCTTATCTTTTCCTTATCTGCTCTGAAGGTCTTACCAGTTTTCTCAAACAAGCAATTGAAAAGAAAATGCTCTCCAATCTAAAAAAATCGAGAAATTGTCTAGTTTAACTCATTTACTATTTGCTAATGACTTATTGCTATTTTACAGAGTAAAAGTTGGTGAAGCTGAGGAGGTTAAAAGAATTTTGCAGTATTATGAAAAAGCCTTGGGACAACAAATCAACTGGGAGAAATTCACTGTTTTTTTAAACAAAAATGTAGACAATAATACAGTAGAAGAAGTCATTCAGGAACTAAGAGGCATTCAAGTGGTAATCCAAAAAAAGTATTTATGACTACCACTAGTAATAGAGATATCAAAAAATTAGGTCCTAAACTTCATCAGAGACAAAGTCATGGGCAAGATTCAAGGATGGAAAGGAAAGATACTCAGCCAAGTAGGGTTATGCAAGGAGCTCTGTTTAGCAATGGTAAATTTTGGTGGGGAAGCGAAGAAGAGGAGAAAAAGATATACTCATATGTTGGGACAAGATAACAAAGGTCAAGGGGAAAGGAGGATTAGGATTTAGGAACTTGACCAAAAATTTGTTAGTCAGTAAAGTTTTAAAGGTAGATATTTTCCTAACACCATCATCTTTAAAGTTCAGTCATTAAGCACAACTTCTTAGATTTGATAGAGTCTTTTAGCTAAAAGAGGAACAACAAAAAATATAGGAGATGGAGCTAGCATAGACATTTTGGAGGACAGATGGCCTATAGAGTCTAAAAGCAGCAAAGTCTCAATAGTTAAGCTAATGGGATATGCAACTGATAAGGGGGAACCAGTGGAGCACTGGACTTCTCAATACCCTTTTTTAATGCTGAGGATTGCAAAAGGATTCAAAGCATCCCACTCAACATATTTGGATGCAAAGACAAGTTGAGATGAAACCACTCCAAGTCATGTATCTACATTATAAAATCAGGTTATAATCTCTAGATAACTCATAGCACGGAAGACAAGGAGGCTAGACAAGATAGAGGCAACTCTAGTTGAGGAAGCAAGAAAGCACAAGTATGGAAAAAGTTGTGGGGACTTAATATGAAGTACAAAATAATGCACTCTATCTGGAAATGCCCTCATCATATTCTCCCCACCAAAACCATCCATAAAAGAACAAGTAAATAAGGCCCTATGTGCATGAAATATGGTCATGACATTGAAACTATGAAACATATGTTATTTTTTGTAGTTCAGTCAATGACATTTGGAAGGCTTTCCCACTTTAATTGGATGGCATTCATGATCATAGATAGAATTTTTGGAACTAGTAGACAAAATTGCAAAAGACTGAATCTAGGAAGGATGGACAATACCACATAACTCTAACAGAAAACTTGCTTTCGTAAATTTGGAAGTACAAAAATGAAGCAAATTTCAACTCCAAACAGCAACCAAGAATGTGGGCATCCAAAGTTATTGTGGATGAATGGAATGAGTTCGTGTCAACAAATCAAGATGTGATCCGGCTTGAGAAAACCTAAATTGATATGAGAACTCCAACAACCCAAGAACCAAGAAATGTCCAACATGTATGGAAATTATTGTCTATGATAAAGAGAGATAGATAGCTAGCTTGGAAATTGGAATATAGGATAACATGGACAATTTGAAGGCAACCTGGACCATTCCTGTTCATCATTTTAGAGAATCAACAATTGCAAAGGCCATGAAAATCAAAGCTACACTCACTTTTGCTTTAAATAAGAGCTTAGCTTCTATTTGTATATACTCGGATTGTAAAGAAATAGTAGATGCTACTAAGAAGGAGGCAGAGGATGAATCTATACTTTCTAATATTATTTGAGATATTAGAAAGTTGAAAGATTTCTTTTAGTTCTGCAACTTTACTTTTGTCTCTAGGGAGTTTAATATTGTTAGTCATTGATTGGGAAAATTTCTCACCAAATTGGTTAGAGATATGAAATGGAAATTTGATTTCCCCTAGCGACTTGTGAATGAGATATAGTCATCTTACAGAGTAGTTGCTCCTAAATTTAAATGTTTGTAAAGGCACTAATTATATTAGTATAATACAAGTGAAATTTTGACCAAAAAATATTGAGTTAAAGGCATTTGGTCATTTTGTCTATAAAATATTGTTCACAAGTTTGGTGCACAGTTACTCATACCCTACCTTTGAATTTTGTAAAGGCTAATTCCAGAATCCTCTGCTTAGATTTTTGATAATTTTAGCCACCTCTCTAGATATTTAAAAATTACACTAATCTTTCTTAATATTACAGAAAGAATCTTAAGCTCATGACAACTTTGACTTCATCTAGTGATTTTCATCCATGACAACAAACTTTCAAATCCCAATCACATGCTTTTTTGTTAACTCTAACTATTCTATTATCCTTTTATTAAACTTTAAAATCATTCTCTATAATTGAATTTCATTCCCTATAATCCAATCATCAACTCCAACCACTTTTTTTCTCCCTTAAATGTTAGTACTTTTATTCTAATAAAACATTAACATTTATCTTGTTTAAGAAATTAGATGGGTCGATATGGATTATTCACTAAATTTTTTGTGCTCACATAATCAATTGTTACAAAGTTATACTTTTAATGGAGGTTTTTGTAATATTGAAGCCATTGTGGAAGTGGCTGAAATTATCAAAAAACCTCAAGAGTGGTTTTTGAAATTACCCCATTTTGTAAAACTTATTCTTTATTTATTTCTAACTACCATTTTTTTATCATCACTACATAAATTATAAAATTTCTAACTTAAGTTTTTTTCTATTACTCCTTTTCCTATTACACTTATACATGTCACATATAATAATAAATAAGAATCCAAGTTCTCAAAACTCTTTTGCATATGGCACTTCTCATTTTAAATGGTTGCATAACAATATGTAACATGAAAATGTGTAAGAAAGACCTATGGGTCAAACTCTCCTGTAACTTACTGTAGGAAAACTTTTATGTATTTGGGCCTGTAGAGAATGTACAAAAATCTTTCTTTTTCTTCTTTTTTTACCCTCTTTTTCTACATCTCTCCTTCCTTCCCCCACTGCCGTCACCCTACTTGCTAAGCCACCAATACTGCTACCGCTACCTGTCTCGTATTATTTTTTTCTTTCATCCTCTCTCTCTCTCTTTCCTCTTCCTTTCCCTCCCTTTTCCGACTATCCTTTCCCTTCTCATCCTCCTCCTTCTCTTGCCACCCATTCTCCCCACTCCCCTTACCCTTTCCCTTTCTTTGTCAGTTATGTAACAAGAGCTGTGACTAGCGGGGGAGGGAGAAGGATGGAAGAGGTGGTAGGGTAAGAGAAAAAAAGGAGGGCGAGAGGAGAGGAGGAAGAGAAAGAGAGGGAGGGAGGGAGAGAGAGAGAGAGAGAGAGAGAGAAAAGGAGACGTAACCACAGTGATCACTAGTAGAGTGTTTAGCGGCATTGATAGGTAGAGGTAGGGAGGAGAAAAAAAAGGGAAAGACTGAAAAAAATTTGTGTGCTTTTATATATATTTTGAAATATATATTTTAAAATTTTGGAGTGTTCTTAAATTGTTACGATAGAAAAAATTGTAAAAAAAAACTTATTTATGTTGAGTTTGTCTTTGTATCCCACATCGAAAGTTTACAAAAAAACCTCTCCTTGTGGTGGTTATAAATATAGTGGGATTAAGTGAATTAAAATGTGCTAAAAGTACCAACTCGAGTGTCGTATGTACTAATTCAAGGGAATTTTGGGGGATCCATGTCCCAATTTGAGAGCAGTTTTGATTAGGTATTAAATCAAAAGAGCAAGTTACAAGTTTTTAGGCCATGAAATATTTGTGTTATTTAAACTGTTTTGCATTTTCAGTTGTAGGTGACTTTTGGGTCTAAGAATTATTTTCTAGGATTTTATACTTTCTCTTTTGTACTTTTTTCTGTTATATTAAATGTGTTACCTCCTCGCCCATGGACGTAAGTCGATTTGACTGAACCACGTAAAATTTTATTTCTCTTTGTTTGGTTTATTTGTTTTGTTATTGTCATTATTGAGTTGCCAAAAATCCTATTATTCTCATTTGTTAATTTCTTGGGATCAAACCTAACAAATTGACATCAAAGCTTCAGACTTTAGGTTTTGGGTCAAATTTTGGATTCTTGATGACAATAATAGATTTTGGGTACTACAGAGAGTGAAGAAGAAAATTTCCCATTGAAGTTCAGTTGGATTTTAAAGAAAAGCTATTTGACCCGTTGGAACTCGTTGAGGGTTTTGAAAAGAAGGTGGAGCAAGATTGCTATATTCGTGTTTTTAGCCCATCAGGATCTGTTGAACTTTTTATGAGTTTTGACCCGTTGGGACCTATTGAGCCTTTTGCATCTTGGTTTATTGGTGGCTTGTTGGGGTCTGTTGAGACTTTAGTGGTTTGTTGAGATCTGTTGGAACTTTATAGAGAAGGTGCAGCTTGTTTACTATTTGTCTATTATTTATCGATATTGGATACACGCTAAGGTGGAGATTTGTTGAGTTTATCTTTGTATTCCACATCGAAAGTTTACAAAGAAATTTCTTCTTGTGATAGTTATAAATATAGTGAAATTAATTGAATTTAAGTGTACTAAGGACATCGGTCCAAGTGTCGTATGCACTAGTCCAAGAGAGTTTTGGGGGTCCACACCCCAATTTGAGAGAAGTTTTGGTTAGGTATTAAACCAAAAGAATAAGTTATGGGCCTTTGGACCATTAAGCATTTGTGTTATTTAGACTCTTTTGTATTTTCAATTTTAGATGCCTTTTGGATTTAGGAATTATTTATTAAGATTTTATACTCTCTCTTTTGTACTCTCTTTCTGTTATAGTAAATGTGCTATCCTTTTGTCTGTGGTCGTAGGTCGATTTGACCAAACCACGTAAAATTCTGTTTCTTTTTGTTTGATTTATTTGTTCTGTTATTGTCATTATTGAATTGCCAAAAATCCTATTGTTCTCATTTGTCAATTTTCTGGGACCAAACCTAACAATTTACATATTGACAAAACGATCTAGAGGCACTTCAAAATTTCATCATCATGGATGCTCCATTACACGTGACATTTAGTTTCATCATCCATGAGATATACATACATATAGTGGTTCTCTTTGCATGTTTGTCTATTGTCCACGTGCTCCTTTTTTCTTACTTATCTCTCTCTCTTAAATGTAGCCCCCAACTCAATTGATTAAAACCAAAAAACTATCAATTTTTACCCTTCAGACAACCTTAAATTTTGCGCTCATAACCAACCGCCACAAACAAAAATTCAGGGGGTATATTCCCCTCTTCAATGTGCTCGACTAACAACCTTTAAACCATTAATCCATTAATTAACCATTTGCTCACAGATCAATTCCATCCTGAAGCAAAATGACGGTACCTCCACTTGCCATATATTTTCATCGTCGATTTGGCATAGTCAACACTTTCTTCTGATTTTTGGAGGATATACAATGCTCTTTATCAATTGGATTATTCAACTACCCATGGATATGAATCTTTTTCACTCTTTATGCGTTGCTTTCTCATCAGAACTTTCTTAATAATTGGTCATATGGGTAATTTGATATGGAAACAACGTGACTATCCCACTAGTGACTTATTCCTTCAATAGTTTATCAAGGTGAAAAGACTCTTGGATTCAAGAGTCTTTGATGAAGATGATTTCATCTAGACAATGGTTTAGGAATTGAAGATCAAATTTGATAAATATTGGGGTAAATGCAACTTATTAATGGCAATTGGTGCAATTTTGGATCCAAGGTAGAAAATGCATCTTATTGAGTTTTCCTTCCCAAGATTTATTTGCCTTTTGAGTCAGAATAAAACCTCACCAAGGTTCAAAAAGCACTCTTTAACTTGTATGAGGAATATGTTGCTGTAGTTGATAGTTTAAGTGGGAGTACAATTGAGCCCCATGGCAGTGCATCTGATGGTTGGGATTCAAGGCAGCAAAAGTCTTTTGGATTGGGATGATTTTGCCGAATATATTGTGAAAGTATAGACCTCGGCCCCTCACAAATCTGAATTGTTAGATTATTTAGATAAGACTTGCCATCCAATTGCCTCAGATTCTAATGTATTTGACTACTTAGAGTGGTTGAGAGTCAATAGTAGTGCATACCCAATTTTATCTGAGATGGTCTGCGATATCTTGGCTATTCCGATAACCATAGGCCACATTCAATGTCGGGACTAGAGTAATTGATTCATATCAAGCTGCATTGGCTCCAAAAATGTTTCAAGTATTATGTGAGCTAGAGATTGGTGTAGAAATATGTATGGGATCAGAAAGAAGACGAATGTGAGTTTTAGATGGCTAATTTTTACCATTTGATGATACGTTTACTCCTTCATTTCTTGATTTCATATTTTTAAGTTATATATATTATATCTGTATGTTGATTTGGTGTACACAGCGAATGAGGACAATCAAGAAAATTGTGCTACCAAAGATTTGATTCCCGATACAAATGTCATTGGAGAAGCCAAGATCAAGTCATTATTACTGTAATTGTATTTATTTATTGATCTAATGTGGTCTTACTTGAATGCCTAAAAATTGAAATTATTTTGTCTTTGGCATTAGGACTTGCTCGGGGTGAAAATGGATGGTTTAGATTGTTGACTTTGTTGCTGACTTATTGCGTGCATTTTTCTCTATTTTATCTGCAAATTTGGACTGTGATTTCTTATTGAACTTGTTCTGGACTGATTGTATTTGACTAGTCAACTAGTAGTTGGACTAGTGAGCTCATTTAAAGCGTAGAGTACTTCTTTTATTGATTTACTATTTTGGTCATTGCTGTTTTTAGGCACTTGGAGTCTTGGACTTCATTCATTTGGCAACTTGTCAGTCGTTTTAATTTCTTAGATATATAACTATGCTTATCATATCACTTTTTTGTTTCTATTACAGTATATACACGTTAATTTTGCTTGGCTTGGTGGCTATTGAATTGGACATTTTTCAGGTTTGAATTGGAAAAAGAGACCACCGTACCAATCTCGAGTATTAACACTCGAGCTTGATAAGGCTCGCTGTTGACTCAAGCTCTATGCGAGTCGAGCTCAAGTTACTGAGCAATGCATCGAACTCGAGCTCGAGCTCTAACATTGCCACTCACTTGAGCTTAAGCTCAAGCTCGAGTACCCTTTCTCCTTGTCGAGTTGAGCTCAAGTATGGTGATACTCAAGCTCAACTTGACTCAATTACATACCTAGGTTTGTACATGCTGAAAAATTGAAAAATCCTTAATTCTTCTGAAAATTTTCATTTATATTCTTTGGTCATCAAACATATACTACATGATCCTTGTAGGAAACTAAAAAAAAATAATTTATGCATGAGGAATAGGGTATGTAAAAACTATTATCCTAAACCTTTTGTTGAGCACATTACACACTTGGAAGATGGATACCCACATTATTGAAGAAAGGACAATGGTAGAACTTCAAAGGTGAAATTGTATGAATTAGATAATAGATGGGTTGTCCCCTACAATCCTTATTTATTTGCTCTATTTGATTTTCATTTGACTATAGAAATTTGCTCAATCCTCAAGCTTGTTAAATATTTGTATGAGTATGTCTTTAAAGGTCATGATTTAGTAAGCTTTCATATTACTCTGGAGAACAACCCTACTGAAGTTAATGAGATTAAACATTTTCAAGAAAAGTGGTGGATGTCATTCTAGGAAACTCTCTGGCAAATTTACAAATTCTCTACTATAGCCTACTGGTCCATCTACTTGGACACCAACTGGTCTCGTTTAACAAGAACACAAATCTTCTTACCCTCATGAGCAACACTAATATGTCAAAAACAATGCTGATTGAGTCCTGTGGGATGAATAGAACTAACCAAAAAACCCAGAAACATGCTTCTACCTGATTTTCCATAGCATTTTATTTGGAGTTTTAAATATAAAATGTGGACTGAGGGGAAATATGGTAAGTTTATTGGAAGACTTGCTACCGTTAGTCCAAATGAGGGAGAGCGCTCCTGTCTAAGGCTACTTCTCATGCATATTCCAAGACCTACCTCGTTCGACGATTTAGTTTTGTTCATGGTTCCCAACTTACTTTTTATAGAGAGACTGCTTTACAATTGGGTCTTTTGAGTTTCGATAGTTATATAGAAGACACTCTTGAAAAAGCTACAACTTTCCAAATGCCTTATTTTCTTAGACTTTTATTAGTAGTTCTTCTTTTGTTCTGCTCACCTAGTAATCCTAAGCTGCATTGGGATAAATTTGAAACAGATTGGTCATGAGATTTTGAATGATCCCGGATATATGCTGGTTATACATTAGAAGAGATTAGAATACAAGTTCTCTAAAATATTAACAAATACTTAGAACAAATGAAAAGTCGATAAATGAGTACTATTTAGTGCCATTAGTTTCAAAGGTTACCCATCAAGAGAAATTCACAAAGGAAATTTCTAGTTTAAGAAATAGACCTGCTTCTTGCTTCCAGATTAAATGCAAGTCCGAAAATTGCCCATGACACCATACTTAAGAGTGTTTTTTTCCTAAAGATGGATAGATATTTTTTGTAAATGGATTTTGTGGCATAGGTAAGATTTTTTTATATCAGTCACTCCTTGCTGCTCTAAGATCAGAGGCGTTCATAGTCCTTGCTGAAGTTACATCTACTGTTGCTACATCGATCCTTCCTAGAGGTCAAACCACGTGTTCTAGGTTCAAAATTTCCCTTGATTTATCTATTGTGAAGACTTGTCAACTTAGCAAATAAAGTAACATAGCAAAATTGATCTAGCAATCTAAACTCATTCTTTGGAATGAACCTTCCATGCATGGCTAAAAGTGAGACAATGGAAGCTTTTGATAGCTTGCTTAGAGACAGTATGGAATGTGATCAGCCTTTTGGTGGAAAGGAAGTTATTTTTGGAGGTGATTTTCATCAAACACTACCTATTATTGACAATGCACCAAAAAGGTTTAGGTCCAAGCAAGTTTAATCAACTTACCTTTGTGGAACTTTCTTCACAAACTATAGCTTATAGAGAATATGTGAGCCTTGCTTGATTCAGTTTTCTTGAAAGTTTTATTATGAATTGGGAAAGGCTTTGAACAAGTTGATAAAAATAGAAAGGTCACTCTTTTAGATGACATGGTTATTTCATTTGGCGGTAGAGAAACCTCACTGCAAAGGTGAGCAGTTATTCGTTTCTTCAATTTTCTATACATCTTCGCTTCAATTTCATTCTGCCTTTTTATCTTTACTCCCATAAAAAATTACATCACTTCTTTTAACAATTTTATTTTTTAAACAGGCTACTTAATTCTATTTACTCTGATTTGCAACTCTATTTAAAAGATCCTTATAAATTAATAAATAGGTATATTCTAGCACCTACAAACAGCTCTTTTGACAATATAAATAGTGTTATGATTGACAACTTCCTAGGTGAAGCTCATGTCTATACAAGCATTGAAAGAACACTTGATGAGCAGTTTCAAGCTCTGTTTTTAAACTCGAACCCGACCGGCCGATTCGACCGGTTGAACCGGGAACCAACTAGTTCTCCGGTCCGAGTTAGTATACAAAACCGGGTGAAAGAAAACTCGGTCAAAATCGGTCAAAAGATCGGTTTGACCGTAAACCGGTAAAACCCAAAAAACTCGGGTTTTTTGCTATTCTCTATTTTTGTTGAATTTTAATTTTTTTCCTTGGACCTTTTTATATTTTCCTAAATGACTGACAGCAACACAACAACTCTAAAAGCTTAAAATTTGGTCAAATTTTTAACAAATCCAAAATCCAACAAAAAATAAAAGAAAACATGTATGAAAGGATTAGAAGAAGAGATCTAGAAATCTCACATGAGAAATGGTGAAAAGATCTAAAACAAAAAATGGTAAAAGGGAATATAAGAGAAAGAGAAGAGGAAGAGAGTTTAAAAGAAATAAAAAGAAACCATTAGAAAAAGGAAAAAAAAAAGCACAAAGCAAACACATGACCAGGACACTGTGATACGGGACTGGAACGCAGAAAGCTTTGACGGCGGACTGGCAAAGAAGAAGCAACGAGAGTAAGAAACAAGAAAGATCCTTTATAAGTTAAAAAACTTTTCTTATACTTTGACCCCTCAGTATTTTAAATAATCATAATTACACACATAGAATTCTTTTATTACTCATTTGCAACCTTACTTTTTGTATTTTTACAATGATTCATATTTTCATTCTGGATTCATTATCTTATGGAATTAGAGACTCATTAATATTATTATATCTTACTTTAAAAAGTTTCACCAAAGTATTTGTATACTTTTTCATTAATTTGGCCCCTTAATATATAGAACATATGGGGAAAGATTGAAATCACTATGAGTACATATTTATTCTATTTATTTTATTTTATATAATTAAACTATATATTTATGACGTCATCTGATTTGACCCCGAGCTTAACCGATCGAACCCATTGACCCCTGACCCCTAAACTCTGTCGAGTCGTTGCCTGGTCCGAGTTTCAAAACATAGGTTTCAAGAAGACTATGAGAACTTTTTAAACTCTCAGAATCCTATAGGCCTTCCATCTCACAATTTGGTCCTTAAAAAATGTCCTTTAATACTCCTGAGAAATCTTAATCCAACTGAATGGTTGTATAATGGAATCTGTTTAATATGTAGAGAATTGAAACCCCATAAGATTTGTGTTGAAATTGTTGTTGGGCACAACATGGGAAAATAAGTCTTGCTTTCAAGAATTCCATTACAAACACCTGACAATAAAAAAAAATGGCATTCCTTTCAAATGAATCCAGTTTTCAGTTAGGTTGTGTTTCACAATGACAATTAATAAGGCTTAGGATCAAACTTTGGATTATGTAGAAATATAACTTAGAGAACTAGTATTTTCTCATGGTCAATTATAAGTAGCACATTCTAGAACTAAAACTTCTGATGCAATTAAAGTATTAATTATTCCAGGAACTCTTTGTGATACTAAGAAATATTGTAAAATTAGGAATATTGTATGTGAAAAAACTCTAAGCCTGTCCAAACTATAAGATGTATCATCTTCTATGTATGTGTAAACATATATAAGATGTATCATCTTATATGTGTAAATACATTATCAATCTTAACTCAGATTCTTTTCTCCTTCTATTTGCCTTTCTAATTAACTTTGAACTGCTACTTTGCTATTGTATTTTTGATTGTCTTGTGGGATCATTTATTTCCACCAAAATGGTCGTTTTCTTTCAAATTGAAGATATCAAACCTGAGATAAAGTTCTAGTCTATTAAGATTACTATCTAAGAGAAGCACCAACCTGCTACATCAACCACTTCCCCCACTAGATATCAAAAGTTAGTCTTTATTGGTGCAAAGGTACAACACTTCTTCCTGAAATATCTTGCCATGTTACAAACCTGAACTTTCTTCTTTTTGTTAGGCCTCAAGAAGAAGTATTATGTATCTTGATGATATATATACAATTGTAGGGTTCTCATGTTGAGGGTATCCACCTTAATGTGTTCAAGAAGTACAAAATCTTAAATGCTAAAGTCCGTCCAATTGATGGAAATATCAAGTTGATGACTTGACTATTCAATGGATCATTTCAACTAAGACCGTTGTAAAGAAACTTCCTGATATTGTTGCTATGATGTCTATCAGGTTCTCCTACACTATGTTCAAAGACTTAACACAATTCATGGAGCTAAAAATTCAATCTGTTGATTAATAGCATTATATCTTATGTATTTGTTTGAAATCTCTTGCTACTATTTTACATGTAGAGTATTGCTATCTATTTTACATGTTAGATATCCTAACAGTCGTAATTTTTGTCTCATCAATATCTTCTTTTACAAATGAATTTGGACCTGAAAAGTCCAAAAAATTGTGATTATCAATGCAAATTGAAGAAACACCTTTCGAATTTATATCACCCTTAGCTTTCTATTTTCTTTCCATTGTAACTGACTAGTCATATTTTCTCCAAAAAAAAATATATATGTCCTCACAGAAAAGTACCTTTGCAACTATCATTGTGCAATCAATTCATAGAAAGTGAAGGCCAACAAATTATGGGCAACAAGAACAGTTTTTCAGTCATTTTCTGTAGAAAGCTGAAGGTCAAGTCCTTGAATGGTAATTTTGTCACCCAAATTTTTATACATCTTGTAATCTCCAATCATCTTACACTTATATCTTCCTTTACGTTTACAAATAACTGAAATTATTAACCTGGGCAACTTTCAACAAAGGGGTTGCCCTCTCTACTAGGATGGATTCTATTATTCTGGTTGATCCACCTATTTATTATGTGGCTCAACAGTTGAAAAATGGTAATAATCAAATCTTTCCTTAGTAGGCATTTAGAAGCATTTTTTTATGTTTTTGTTTCTCATAATAGGACAATTGAAATAGGGCTACAGACCATGCAATACTATTTGCTCAAATCATTAGAGATAAATCGTATGCTCAATATAACATCAACCTCTTCATGTAGTTATCCCAAAAGTTTACACCTATTTTCTATCTATAACCAACTCAAAAGTAATGATATGCAAGTATACATTGAGTACAAGATATTCTAATTATTATTGTAATATTTGACTTCTTGTTGGTTTTGGTTGTATGGGTCAAAGCTTCTATGTCATTCCAAAACATTTTTTAGTGCTATTGATATATGGCATGCAAGAAATGTTACAAAGCAACTGATGCATCCTATGGATATCTAGACTCATGCAATAAATATTCGGAATAGCAGTAAGGTCTATTGCCATTTTTCTTGTGAATCTATGTCGGTTTAAATCATCTGCTATAATTACATAAATTAGTAAGCATTATGATTCTTTAACAGGTGCAGCTCTGATGTCACCCTTTCTGATAAAATTGGAACTATGACTGCTACTTTATTTGGTGAACAATGTGAAAAACTCCTAACTTACACTACTTTAGATATAATGTTATACTTTAACAAAGTAATTTCCTTCCTTGCATATATAGTATATGTATTAAAATCCTTGCTAACTACTCCTAAATGTTGACATTCTATTCATTTGTGACTTTTGCCAAGAATGTTTAGCTTCCATTGGAACATGTTCATGAAGCTCAAATGACTAAAGAGTTTGTGGTTTAAATTCGGCCAGCTAGTAGTTGCTATAGAGATCTCTAACAATGCTACATAGTTGTGCACTACTATAAAGAAAATCATACTGAAAGCTCAACACAACAAGCTATTGAAACTGCAAATTGATGGTCTCCAAACATTGGGTAATTCCTTAAAAGTTTGAATACGCAGGGTTATATATTGATGTTATTTTACAGTTTCACCAATTTCACATATATAATCTATACCAAACCTATTTTACACAGATTTTCTATTTACCAAAAAATAAAAGTCTTTCCCCACACATTTGTATAAATTTGAATTCAGCTATCCTAAAGAGAGCAGCTCATAGGGAAACTCTAAAAGCTCCTAAAATCTTTACCACTAAGAAGACAAAAATAGGATACTGCTCATATTTTCACTATTATATGTAATCATATTAGTATTGATCTTTAGTTTAAAATTAAAATCTGCTATGCAACTTTTGTAGTCTACTAGACAGTAACAAAACTTTCATTCTGCTTATTGTCTTTATTTATCACTTTATGTATCTATTATGTGAGAACAATGTTGAATCACTGTCAGAACATGTTTTGTTCAATTGTCTATTCTTGTTCTTAGAAAATAAATTACAACTAATTGCATTTATGCTAGCTATTCATGCTCTATTATTAAAGTGGCAAACTTGCTCAACAACATTTCTTCCATTCTCTCCTCTTGCAATCTACTCATGTTTATTATATCTACTATATGCTTAAACAGACTTTTTAATTCCTTTCTTTAACTCGTTAATCTAAAGTATATATCTAGTAGGGAAAAAATAACTACGGCCCTAACCTACTCCAGGAAAAGTTATGTGGGGACTAATAGATTAGTGCCTTTGTCTAGAATCTTGCCAAATTAATTCTCTTGCACGTCTTAAACCACCTGTACTTATTGGTAAAATTTTCAAATATAACTAGAAAAGAAAATGCAAACAGCTATGCAACAAAGGACTTGACTCCCCAAAACAAATATTAAATGCTCTTCAATATCATCATCTATAACTTACTACTGTTACATACTATTGATTGCTAATAAATATCACTATCTATTCCTCATTATTAAACTAATAGGTATACTCCATCTTTAAACTATTGCAAAGGCCTTGCACTATTCCATGAACCGCTGTCTTTGTTATATAGGCTAAGTGATCACTTGTCGCGAGTGTCAAAAATTAATTATTAGAAATCCATAACTTGTAGTAGTTGGAGTCCAGGTCGAACCCATAGGGAACAGTTGAAACTCTTGTTCTCTTTGTTAAAATAATAAAAGTAAATTGGAATAATTAAAACTAAAACTAGAATTAAAACAATAATAATGAAAATGGAAGATAAAAATAATAAATAACAAGCCAAATCAAGGACATGAAAATCTTTATTTCGACTAACCATCAACTTTTAAAGATTCAACCTTCAATCAACTATTTGGCCTAAGTTATCTTGAATGCCAGTAATAACTCACAGATTCTTTGAATTCAACAATCAAAATGACACACTCAAATTGTATTCTTGTTATTAGACAACTTAAATATTGACGTAATCCCGATTACTCTAATAACAGTATCAAGAACCAAGTATCAGCCAAAGATGACAATAGCTCATCGCGCCCACAATTTATTTAATCAACACCATGATTCTCCCTAATAGTTCACAAAAGAGAAGGCCTTATTTGTCACATAGAAATGCCAATACAAGAGAATTATGGATCAAGATTAGTATTTTGGCATGAAAATACATGTAGGGAGAATAATTGGCGACTTACTCTATTGTACATTCATCAACATAGAATAAGATCAAGAAATCACTGATAGCAAATCAATGATTGAAAAAATCAAACCCAATTTCACAATCGTTAGAATAAATACTTCAAGAGATTTGCTAGATAATGCTCTCAAGAGAGGAACATAGATATTCACAACCAAACTCTATTTCTATTTCTTCTAATCTACTCCAAAAAATATAGAATATGGGAAATTAGCGGCCTCATGTTGTTCCCCCCATCGGCTCACCCCTAGAATTGACCAAACCCCCAATTTATAGTGCTAGTAGGTACGGTTTTAAGTTGTAATTAGATATGTGCATTAAAATTGAGAAAACACATCCAAACAATGTCGGGTTTTAAGTTGGGTCATAAGATGGGCGCCCCTCATCATTCAACTTGTCAATTTTATTGAATTCAGTTTGAAACTCGAACAGGCCTTGCGTTTGGCGCCCATTATAGCGCCCATTAGTTGCTGCCTTTGTAGACTTAGCATTCTCTTTCCAAATTGAGATTCTTTTGCATCAATTTCACTCCAAGTGCTTTTTAACCAATCCAATCATAAAACACACTTTAAATAACACTTTTAAAGATAAAAATATGCATAAAATTATAGTAATAGAGGGATATAAAAACACGATAATTAGGACACTTCAAATTCCCCACATCAAATTTTTGCACGTTCTTGAGCAAACCGAACAAGAGAACGTAAGAACAATAACTAAACAGCTAACTCAATTCTCTCTTAAAATATTGAAGTGATACCATCCCCACAAAACAATCAAGTACCAAAAACCAATGCATAATATTAAGTAAGATGTTAAACAACCAAAAGTCTTTTAACACAATAAATGTACCCAAGTACAAAACCAACCTTGGTGATAAATCTCACAAGATGATCTCGCTTTGTCAAACATATGCAATAATCACACAACTTGGGCAATATATCACTCAAATTCGTTTCATAAAAATGTACTACCATAAGCTTGCAAAGAATCTACTATTTCATCATCCCAAAACATGCATAACATGAATCATAAGGGTTTCAAACTTTGGTTGTAGCGAGGCTAAAGTTAAAGGTAAGATAGTTGAGAATGCAAGGTAAATCATTAGAACTATTAGAACATACAAACAATCTCCCACAAAGATAACTCCCAAAACTTCTCTCCAATAGTGTCAAATGTATCCCTTGTAACAAGATATCATTCTCCAAATATTAGCTACCTAATTGACAATAATAGCTCAAATCAAACCCACAAAAAACCAAAGGAATAATAATAATGACAAAAGATATTTTCTTTTTCTTCATTTTTTAGATTTTTTCTTTTTAATTTTCTTTTTTTTTCTTGTTGTATCCTCATCAAACTTTGAATGTAATTCCCTCTTGTACAAATATCATAAACTTGCCCAATTGACAGGTTGTTGAGCCTATGCAATAATAATAAAAAACCTAACTACCACAAAAAACAGTCAATAATTAATTCCAGGTACTGGAGCAGGGGCTCTAGATGTGCAATAGGTTACTTGATTCACCCTGGTTCCGAAGAGTTTGCTTAATCCGATATACCATAATTAATTAATTGACAAAATTTACTAACTAGTAGACAGTGGCAAACAGGGCCGTCTCCTCAGGGATTGGCGAAAAGTTCGTTTCTTTTTAAACCAAGACAAACAGAGGGTTTGAGAATTGATTATTAATGAATTGCCAACTAAATAAATTAACTACGAAAAATAATTAATTGAGAGAAATAATTGGGGAAACTCTAACCAAGGATACACTTCGGAAATGGTTCAAGCAACTGATCATCAATTCAAAAATAATCCCAACATTTATTAATAAATTGGTTATAATTGTCATACACGCGATAAACAACCAGTTTTTTCTTACTTTTTCGATAGTCAAGGTACAACCCTTAACTATTTCTCTAACCAAGAAATAACTCTAGGTACGACCGTAAGATTTAATTTCTAGATTGCATTAAGAATTAGAAAAGCCCAACTCTAACTAATAAACATGCTACGAGGGTTTGTTTAAATTAGATCGTATGTTTTCCTGACATATACCCAATTATGCCAGTTGCTACCGGGATGAAAGTAATCGAACAATTACGGATTCAATTACCCCCAATTAGCAAATAGATAACGTGAATAATTAAATATTACGCATCTATTCAATCATACACGATAGTTATAACAATTAAAAGTAGAAAACATACAAATACCAATAAATGAAGGAAACAGTTAAAATAATTTAGATCTCACAGTTATGGCCGAACCAAATTTTCAGTTGTCCCCTTGACTAGAAGTAGATGATTAGTTCATCATCCTTGGAGTAATCCCACGCGAATTAAGTGTTTCCATTATCATCAGAGACTCTCCAAAGAAAATAATGAACAATCATTTTTTTTTATTTTTCCAAACGAAGGAAAACAAAATAATTGCAATAGATTTGAGGCCGAAGCCGTTTTGTTTCTTGTCCCTTCTTGCTGTCCTTCTCTTCCGTCAAACTCAAGTTAAAAAGACTTCCTAATAGTCTCAAATCCTAGTCTATATGAACTTTCCTAATCTAACCTATTTCCTAAAAAAAATAGTTTCCTCATAGTACTCAACTACTAAATAGAAAAAGGCAATAATTATTCCAGCATAGCTTCGGACTTGGAATCCACCATTCTTTGGAAACTGCCACCGTACGCGTGAAATCCCGACTTCTCTAGACTTGACAGTAATTCTTGGAAAATTACCCCTTTTATCACATTTTGCTCATTTTCCTACAATTGGCACCATTATACCAAATATAAGTAGAATCAATCAATTAATAAAATATTTGGCTAGAATAAAAGGGAAAATAATTATAAATTAAATGACAATTTCACACCCTATTACCAATATATCAATTCCTTATGGATTCAATAAAATAACCCCAATTCATTAGAAATAACCCATCCCTCTAACATGAAAATGCTCCACCAGTTACTAAGGATAAATGAAGATTAGAATCGAGAGCTAAATGTGGTAAAGATAGGGATAATTTAAAAACCAAGAAAAAGGATCATTTGGCCCAACCGGCTAGCAAAAAAGTTCAATACAAGGGTTGGTTCATTTAGTCAAATCAAAATTGGATAAATAAAATGGCCTTATTCACTTTCATGCATACACATTCCAAGATAACTCCAAAAGGACACTAAACAAATTTTAGAGTGACAAATTTTGGAACAAAAATTAGGACTGCTAATGAATCGAGCCGCTTGCGAGCTACTTGAGTCAAAGCTCAACTAGAGTTCGGTCAATATCGATCTTGAGCTGACCAAATCGAATTCAATCTCGAACTTGAGTTCAAAGATACTTAGCTCGTTAGCTCGTGTGCCAATTCGATTATATATATATATATTATTTTTATTTTAATAGTAAACTTACATATATATTTCTAATATTTTATTATTTGTTAAGAAAAATTATTATTTTATTTATTTTTTAAAAATTAAAATAATTATTTTTTATTTTTTAAAGATTGAGTTCGAGTTCGAGTTCGACTTTGAACTGTTACATTGAGAGCTTATCAACCTTGAACTCAAATTTGAGTTTGATAAAACTAAGTCGAGACTTGGTTCGACTAGACCAAAGTTTGGCTCGACCCATCTCGTTTGCAGGTCTAACGAAAACACACAACAAAGAGGAATAGATTGACAATGAAACTCAATCTTCAGACCCAAAAGCTCACAAGACTATTGTCTATCACACTAGGCCAATTACATACTAGACTTATCTATTACATCAATTAATTCAAGATTATAAAATACATCACCACAATATTGTACCAAGAATTAGACATGATTGTTACGCTACTCTAAACACATCTACTGATAATCACAAACAAAACGAACAAAAGAAATATAGTAAACCATCACTAAACATATCTCGACACCTAAATTCAGCATTGTCCTCAATGATATAAAGAAATTAAAGAAAGAAAAAACTCTCCTGAGAAACCGTGAATAGATATGGCAAATATCAAATGACGTGAACATGCAAACCGAAAAATCATTCCAAGAGCCAGACATAAGCCCAACATATTCTGCCTATTTGTCAGCACCACTACTTTCATTATTACCTAAAGAATAACCGAGAAAAACTACTAAGCACAAATATAAAATTAAGTATAAAATAAAGTAATTAAAATACGAAAAATGTTGAGTTGCATCCCAACAAGCGCTTTAGGTTAAATTTGTTGGCTCAATGTAATCATTTGTATTCAAGGAGGATAAAATGTTTCTGCTCATTTGACTGCTTCCACAATATGTTCCAGATATCTTTCATAAATGCAGTGATCCTTCTTAGTTTAACATGAAATCTCCAATATTCACTGACTTCTTCAATATCCGAATTTCGCTTCCTTACTGCCAAAAAACATATTGGCGATAATTTGGTAGAGGTTGAAATTCTAGCATCACTGCCTTATCAGTGAGCTTTAAAGATTTATCTCTTCTCTTCAAGCTATCACCAACAACCACATTAAATTTATTCTTCTAATAAAAATTGAAAATTTGCTAAGACAGTTCATCAATCTTATCAAATTTATTCTCACCGACAAAGTCAACCATTTCTTGAAAAACATTATCAACTACACCAATAAAAGGAATAGATTAGACATCAACTGGATACTCGATATCATTAAAAATAGTAAATCTAACGATCTCACCATCAAACTCTATAATTAATATACAATTAGCCATATCAATGCTAATCTTAGCAGTTTTCAAGAAAGGTCATCCAAGCAAAATAGGTGCTGAATTTGGTGACTTACGATCCTCCATATTCTGAACATAGAAGTCAACTGAAAAAATTAATCCATCAATCTACACAAGAACATCTTCCAATACCCCTTCAGGGTAAACATTAGTTCCATCTACCAGTTAAATAACAACTCTTGTTCCTTTTAAAAGACCCAAATTCAAAGAAGAGTATATTGACAAGGGCATAACATTGATAGATGTTCTTAAATCTAGAATAACTTGTTTCATCCGAGTATTACCAATAAGGAACAGTGAATACACCCGTGTCCTTGTACTTCGGAGGCAACTTCTTTTGAATTAGTGTAGAGACATTCTTACCAAAAGTCACATTTTCATCATTCTTGAGCCCTCTCTTTGTAGCACATAACTCTTTATGAATTTCACGTGCTTTGAAACTTGCTTAATCGTTTCAAGCAATGAAATATTAACTTTCACCTTTTGAAAGATATCAAGTATATCTTAGTCTTCCTCATTCTTCTTTGACTTCAATCTACTAGGAAAGGATGGAGGAATGACAATATTAGATTTACAGACATCAAGTTTACGTTTATCCTCCACTCGTGAATCCTCCACTTCCTTCTCTAACATGGTTTCTTTTGATTCTAACTCTAGCTCTTCTTGAGTGGGTGCTCCAATTCCATCTCACTTTTGAAAATCATTGCACCGACACACTCTTGAGGATCTACTAAAGGCTAAAATAGCAAATTTTCTGAATTTTGAGTTTGTAGGTCAACTATGGATATGGCTAACTAGCCTATTTGAGTCTCTAAATTTTAAATTCTCACTTAAGTTGAACATTGGAACTATGCTATTTCACGTTGCAATTGTGTCATTTCTAGTTGAAATTGCATAATGGAACTAGCTAACGACTTAGCCATGTCCTCCAGAAATGAACCAACATGAAGATTTGAATAATCTGACATTTATGGATTAGTTGATTGTTGATGTTGAAACAGGTGATACTGGTAGGGAGCTTGAGTTGGTTGACCTCTATTGCTCTAGTTTGGATATTCTTCCCAATCCCAGTGATATCTATATAAATATTGGTCATAACTCTTTTGAGGTAGGTCATGCATCCCTTCGCTAAATTGAACAAGTTCATATGGATCTTCTTGAACTAATGGGCACATGTATGTAAAATGTGTTGCTGATGAACACAATCCACAAACTTTTATCGCTTGCATATTTATGTTAGCTATTTGATAGACCATACAAGTCAAATCAGAAAGTGGACCCTTCAAACCCAAAGCACCAGCTATTTTTTTAGGAAGATTAGTACCTAAATTTTATGGCAAATAAAAATAATAAAATAAAAAATAAAATATGCAAAAATTAACAAAGAAAAACAAAAGCTCACATCGTTCCCAGGCAATGGTGCCAAAATTTTGATCACTTGTTGCGAGTGTCAAAAATTAATTATTAGAAATTCAAAACCTATAATAGTTGGAGTGAAACTCCTGTTCTCTTTTGTTAAAATCATGAAATGTAAATTAGAATAATTAAAAATATAACTAGAATTAAGACAATAATAATGAAAATGAAAGATAAAAATATTTAATGACAAACAAAACCAAGGACATGAAGATCTTTATTCCAATTAATCATCAACTCCTAATGATTCAACCTTTAATCAACTATTTGGCCTAAGTTATCCTGGACGCCAGTAATAACTCACAGACTCTCTGAATTCAACAATCAGAATGATGCACTCAAATTGTATTCTTGTTATTAGACAACCTAGGTATTGACGCAATCCAAATTACTCTAATAACAATATTAAGAACCAAAAATTAGCCAAAAATGACAATACCCTGTGATGCACGCAGTTATTTAATCAATACTATGATTCCCCCTAAGGGTTCATAAAAGGGGACAACCAATTATTAGTCTTATTTGCCACATAGAAATACCAATACAAGACAATTACGGATCAAAATTAGTATTTTGACATGAAGAATACATGTAGAGAGAATAATTAGCCACTTTCTCTATCATACACACATCAACATAGAATAAAATAAAAAAAATCACAGATAGCAAATCAAAAATTCAAAAGATCAAACCCAATTTTACAATCATTGGAGTAAATACTTCAATCTTTGGCTTCAATGGAGAGCTAGTTAAATACTGCCTTCAAGAGATAAACAGAGATGTTTATAGCCAAACTTTAGTTCTACTTCTTCTTATTAACATATCTAGTCTATTGGGGAATGAGAGTGTTTCCAATTGATTTCAATTGTTAAGATGGCGCCGTCACATTGGTCAATTGGTGGTAGTCCTCCAATTGATTTCAAATTGACGAGGTGTCACCTTGTGATTGGTCAATTGGCTTGCACGTAGGATTGTGCTAAAATTTGGCCTTTTTTTTTTTTGCCCAACAAATCACATTAAAAAAAATTTGGGTTCCTTGTTTTTTCCACCAAATCACCTCTAATTACCAATTCTTTGGAATTAATTGTTAATAACTAGTTAATAATGCCATCATCCAACAAATCATATTTAATTAACAATTTTTTGCAATTATTAACAAAAAAATTGACTTCTTTTTTGTGGTTGCTCAAAAAATCACATTTTATTATCAATTTTTTTCAAGTGTTATAAAAGAATGTCCTATTTTATTTTGGGTTATCCAACAAATCATGTTTAATCATAAAAATTTTTTGCAGTTAATTGTTCATTAATTAATTAATAATTTCACTTTTTTATTACCTAACAAATCACATTTAATTACCAGCCTTTTACAATTATTAAACACTTTTTTTTGTTTCCAAATAAATCACAATTAATTATCAATTTTTTGTAATTGACTTATATTAACCATTAAACACCCATGTGGCTCGTGAAGATTGGCTGGTCCTGATGGTGTGGAGCTACTTATTAACCATATAGTTTGAGGGTTTTTCTTTCCCCTGGTATACCGATGGCGTCTTCTCTTCCTTCTTCTTTCTCTGTCTTTCAAAACGTAGCAACATCAATCGATGTCAAGAGCTTTTCTCTTCTTTTGTCCTCTAGACAAAACTCCATTTTTTCATGAGACCTAGAGGTCTCCCCTCAATTTTTGGCATTTGATTGTACTTGGAAGAGATTTAAATTTAAATTGGAGGGTCTGGATTTTTTCTTCTATAGAGTGGTTGCTTAGGATTTGATGGACGATGGGCTCAAGACAGAAAAGGACTAGTAATCTTCTTCCCCTTCCACTCCTGATTTCTCTCAGTTCTCCCTCTTATTCTTCTTCATCTTCCTCCCTTCCTCGAGTAGTTAGGGCTAATTTTTTCTGTTTTCCTGCCATTTTCCTGATATTTCTATTTCCTTGGCTAAAAGCAGCAAATCTTTTTTTTCCCATCTCTTTTGTGTCCTTTTGTGAAACAGTGAGGAAGGGGAATGTCAATATTTCATCTCCACTATTTGATGTGAATTTTTAGAATGCAGAAATATGGCACTTTTCTTCCCCTTTCTTTCCATGATTAATGCCTCTGTTTCATTTCTATTTTATCATTGATTTTTTATTTTTAATTAGAAGAAAAACTTTTAATATGGTCTGAGATGATGAATAATTGATGATTAGCTAGCTTTTAGATATTTATTTACTTTAATTTTTTGTACCTATTTGGTGTTTTATTGTTCCATTTTTCATTTTTGTCTTTCTTGGATTTCTTCTAGAGTTCAGAGGAAAAATGGCCACCCGTGAAAAAGAACTGGTGAGCGAAAATGTAAGTTTTGTTGCATCATTCTGATTTATTTTTTCCTCTTCCACTCCCGATTTAGGATTTGATGGATGATGTTTTTTTTTTCTGTTCTTTTGGTGTTACTTTTTCGAGTATATTATTGGTTGTTGTTACAAGAAAGAATATGAAGACTTGAAGTTGACTTCTCTAAGAAGTAGTTAAAGCTGATAATATTTATTTGTGTTCTGCTATTTATACTATAAATCATAGTCTTTTTCTATAAACAGTTTCTCTCACCTAATTTAGCCTCTTTTTGTTTATTGAGGTTTTTGTCAGAGAAAGGATAAAGATAAAAGTGATTGGAAGAATGAGCAAATTTCTTCCAGTGTTTTGTGTTTTGGGTTTTATTGTGTTTGTCAAAGTAAATTAGATACGAGTATTTTTTTTCTTCTTTATCTTCTTTTTTTCCCTTGGCTGGTGAACATAATGAATCTGTTATTTAAGCTACCTGGTATTCTTCGTAATGTCAAGATTTGGGAAGCTGTATAATAAAATCTTTATTTTATAGTCGATTTTTCTGGTTTTGTGGTTTTAACGTGCAAAGTGAAATCATTATTATGACTAACTTCCTTGAAGATGTTTTGATCAGTGCATGATTCATGAGATACATAGTTATATGAATTAGGTAAATGGAGTTTCAAAAGCAAAATCCATGTAATCTACTATGAAGATACCATCTTTCCTCTTTTAAATTACTAAAAAAACTTGGCTCGATCTTTGACTGGAAAAAATATGTTCAAAACATAGTATCCCTGTGCTTCACACCATTGACTTTTGATGTTGGAACCAATTTTGCATTTTTAGAAAAAAAGAAAAATTGGAAAATAATGCATAGGAACTTCTCTAGAATTTGCTTCCACATATATGTACAGTGTTTTGTTCCCTTTGGGGAAATTTCATCAGTGACATTATTTTTATTGATTGATTTTTGTTGGTAAGCCTTGCTTTTATACTCTCTCAGTAGATTTCTTCTCTTGCTTTTGTTATCGCCATTTTTTTTTGTGAATTCTTCTTTCTTTGAAGCAACTTTAAGGGTTCTTTTCTTTATATGAATATGTTATTATTGAGGTACATCTAATCCCGATCCCACTTTTGTAGCAGGAAATGACCATACTTTGGGTTTTGTTGCTGGTGGGTCTGCTCATGCGCAAATGCAACTTAGCACCAAAGAGTGTGAGAGTTTGGAATTAACTGGTCTGGCTCTCTGCTTAGACTGCAACACCTTTGCTGAGTATGTCAAGGACCAAGGTTGTACCTTTATTATATGAATTTTGTTGATTCTCAGATATTTATGATTCTCAGATATTCTCAAAATTTTGTTGATTCTCAGTTATTCTTAGATATATGAATATGTTATTATTGAGGTACATCCAATCCCGACCCTACTTCTGTAGCAGGAAATGACCATACTTTGGGTTTTGTTACTGGCGGGTCTGCTTATGTGCAAATGCAACTTAACGCCAAACAGTGTGAGAGTCTGGGATTAACTGGTCTGGCTCTCTGCTTAGACTGCAACACCTTTGCTGAGTATGTCAAGGACCAAGGTTGTACCTTTATTATATGAATTTTGTTGATTCTCAGATATTTATGGTTTTTGGTGGATTTTATTTATGGGTTTTGATGGATTTTTTGAATTGATTACTCACTTGTAACTACATGGGTTGTAAAATGGTAATATTTGGGATTCTTGTTTCTGTACTATAGCTGATTGGTTGTCAAAATTAACGAATAGTGGGAAACAGATGCAATTCTTATTGCTTTTAGTTGATTTAAGGTCTGGGTTTTTTTTTTTTGGATTTATGAATTGCTTATTTATATGTGAGATGTCAATAGTGATAATCTGAAACGAGAACTTGAAAAAGGCTATGTTTTTATACAAATCAGATTGAGCTATTATACTTATAATAGTAAATAAGTGTATTTTTTATTTTTGTTGTTTTCGCTATAATTTTTTGTGATTAAGTTTGATCAAAAGATGGATGGGTAAATTTGGAATATTTCTCTTTTTTCTTTTTGTGCCTCAGATAGCTTAAGTATAATAGCAGAAATCGAACTAAGATCTTCATTGGAATTCATAAATTATCTCACGCAATTAGTGGCGTTAAATTGTAATTTGTAGAATTTTAAGTAACTAGCCTGGATTATGGTAATGGTTCAGTTTTGTTGCTCTTGAGGATGTTTTGCACCTGAGCTCACAATGATCAAGACATGCAAGAACAAGAGTGCCACGATCATGATTTCCTAAGTTACGACTTGTAGTTCCTTAGATTTGATGATTGGGACCATACCTATTCAATTGGGATATTCTGTTGGCATCCTTTATTGTACCAAATGAAGTACTATTAGGAGAAATTCTGAATGGGAATATGCCACTTTCTGAAACATGTACCAGAGAACCCTTATTCTTCAACCCTTTTACATCCATTCTGGTGAATTTGGAAAATTTAAATAGCTAAAGCTTGTGTAACACAATTCATCAATTATATAATGACTTAGATTTGTTAAAGAATTTTGGATAGTAAGATTACAATAAACTTTTTGAACATTCTGCAATAATTTTACTTAATAGGAAGAAAATTGCTCATGTTGTCTAGAAATCTTGGATGTTTGACAAGATCTGCATTTAACATATGCAGTTTAGATGGTAATTTCTATAGATTTCTGTATATTATTGGAATGATCTTTTTGAGCATTCTGCAAATAATATGCTCAAATAGAATATGATAATCTAGAAAACCTTATGTTTGAAAAGACTCCGGATGCAGTTTAGATTTGTCTGTGCCTCTCAGAAATCTGCCCCTTGGCTTTACCTTAGGCTTAGAGATGGCTTGCTGGATTGGTCTATTTTTATCTATTGATTTTTTTTGTGCAAAGCTTGGTCCTGTCGATTCAGAAATAGCTCATTTGATGCCCATTGTCTTGACTTCATTTTGTTTTGTTTTTAAAATTTTTCCTTGGTTTCTCTGTTTTGCGCTTTGTCCTATATGGTTGCTTCTGATATCTTATGATTTGGTATCTGTAGGGTAGGAGAAGGGGTAGGATATGGTGTTAAAAATCTTATTTTTTATAAGAAATATTTCCAAGTCAATAGCTTATGTAGATGAAAGCCTTGGGATATTCTGTCTTCTAACTCTCTCTGACCTTTGTTGTGTAATTTACAGGATCTATTGAGGCATGAGACTAACAGAAGTCACCCCCTTCATGTATGTCATTATTGTGGGTTTGCTTGGCCTTCTTTTGGGTTATCTTTTGAAGAGGACGTAATCAATCAAGGATTGGCGTAACCTACAATATCATGTGTTATGTAGTCTATCTCAAAAAAATTTAGATCATTGAAGACAAATGTACAACTGATCCGGAAGAGCTCAATATCGTGTAGCCATCTGATTGACTTTAGAAACATGTTTAAGAATGTGCTTGATGGATTTTTGTTATTGCCTTGGGGGCTTTAGAGCATTCATTGTGTGACTAATTGCTGTAACATGTTATTTTGGTAACTTAAGAGAGGGACATTTTTATCTTGCTTGTTGTTTTCTTTCCCTTTCCAATGTTTTAATGTTCAATCAGCAAGAATTTTGTTGGCTTTTGCCCCAGTGGTCATATTGATTCAATCAGTCAGCATTTTATCTTCAGTGGTCATATTTAATTTTCCTCTTTGTGACCTTGATATAAACAAATATTGATTCATTTTCATATTGTCTATTGTTGATTTGTTATCTAAGCATTTGGGGTTTAGTTAACGTGTATACATACAGAATATGCTAACTGCTAAACTATTCGATTTGGAGCCTTCATCACCTGTGCTTTCAGTTTCATTAAGCAAGCTACAAATCTGTTGTGGTTGATGTGTGTATGTAGCCAACGGTTTTGAGGGTTTCAAGTCAACACACCAGAATAGTTTCTAAGTTTTAATCAGGAATTAACGCCATCCGAATCTCGAGGAACCATCAATAAGTTTAAGAAGCTTTTCATCTTTCGAGTTTCAGAATTTTGCCTGATTTGAACAATAATAGAAATCGAATTGAATTACATTTCAAATTGAGTAAACAACTAGCATCTGCACTGTTAAATATTTGGTTTTTTTTTCCTTCCTTAAAAGTTACTTGTTTGCAAAAGTACAAGACTAATAAAATATATTTGTTCTAAGAACAAAAGTAAATGATCAATAAAGAAATATCTGAAGTTTTGATGTTCTTGGTTTTGCATTTGCATCACCGCATGAAGCTGCAACCGAGGAAAACTTCATTGACAGAGTTTTCATTATGGGTCTGTAGAGACTACATTTTAGAGATCTCTTTTGTATGTGGATATGATTATATATTAATTTAAAGTTTCTTTTATGCAAAAACAAAGAGAAAGAATAAGAAAAAAAGATGTTATATTTGTTGTATGTTGTTGACTTAAAACTTATCTTGCATCTGAAATATTTTCATTGTGTAATTATTTGATTTAGTTTTTCAAAACTCATTCATTGTCTTAATAAGATTTTAGACATGAGATAATGACTTGTTTATCTTATCAGTTATATGTAGATCTTTAGTTCATATTGTGTTGAATTCTGTATCTCTAGCTATTTGTAGTCATTCTTATCGTACTGAATCTTGTATCTCTTGCTATTATGTGGTCGTTTCTATATTTTACAATTAAATAGGCTTCTTATCTGACATATTTTAGTATTGCTCTCAAATAATTGAGCTTCGTCTTGAAATTGTTCATGAGTGGCACATTTTTGGTGCACATCAAATCATTGCAAATACAGTTAGTAGGTGCAAGATGACGTTACATGGTTATATATTATTTTGAAACTCATGACATTGCCAATCCTATTCAATTAGTAGGTAAAGCAAAAAATGACTCTTTGTCATTTAGTCACTAAGTTAAAATTGTGGCTTATTTTCACTACTTAATAAAATTACAAAAACATAATCCTAAAGATTTTGGTGCACCTTTATATAACTTTTCATACTTACTATCTAAATTTGAATAATTGGGCATTTCTGGGCAAGTCTAAAAATTACACGGTGCGACGCGCGGTGTAATCCTCCTAATCTACTCCTAAGAATGTAGAATATGGGAAACTAGTGGCCTCAGGTCGTTCTCCTCGTCGGCTTCCCCCTAGAATCGATTAAAACCCCTTATTTATAGTGCTAGTAGATCGGATTTTGAGTTGTAATTGGACACGTGCGTCAAAAACTGAAAAAATGCGTATCCAGACAATGTCGAGTCTTAAGTTGGGCTGTAAGACGGGCACTCATCATCGTTCAACTAGTCAATTTGATTGAATTCAGCTTGAAACACGAACAGGCCTTGTGTTTGGCCCCTATTATAGTACCTATTAGCTATTGTCTTCGTGAACTTAGCATTCTCCTTCCAAATTGAGCACATTTTGCATCATTTTCACTCCAAGTGCTTTTTAACCTATCCAATCATAAAACATACCTTGAATAGCACTTTTAACGATAAAATATGCATAAAATTATAGTAATAAAGGGATATAAAAACACGATAATCGGGACATATCACTAAGTTGGTTTCATTATTGGAAAAACCAAGTTATAGGTCAAATTTTACTTCACTCCACCTTAAACTTTTGCCTATTATATTCATTTTGCTTCATTTACACAACTGCTTTACAGTTGCGATTCATTCTCCTTGAGCTTTAGCCTTATTTTATACTTCGACCAAGCAAAGTACTTCTTTTCTTCTTAACAACTATTATTGGAAATTTAATTATTCTGCATGGCTACATTGAGAATGGTATTTCATCTATGCCTTCAGTGTCAATGGATCATATGACTAAATGTTGCTTCCTCTTAAGATGCAGCAACAAAGAAAAGGTATTTATAATTTCTGTGAAAACTCCATTATTTTTTAATCAAATATATACTGCATATGACTCTATTCTTTAGCCTAAAAAAATATAAATCACGAAGCCTACCAAAAGAATTCTCCTCTTTCTTGAAACACCACAAGAAATGTACTATTGCAATTATACAGGGTCAAAAAACATAGAAAATTGAAGTGTATAAGGTCAACTTTAGAGCGGGATGGACAAAATTTGTCAGTGAAAATCTAATCAAAGCACATGACGAAATACTGCTTCAACACAATGAAGGCTTAAAGTTTGACCTAATCTTATTTACAGAGCTTAAGATGAACATAATTTTCCCTTGGATAGTCCTACTTTCAAATATTCTGCAACAACATCTTGCAGGGAACAATGATATGTGAAGGTTTAACCATTTTTGCTAAATTCGGCAAGATTAAAATGCAAGTATACCTAACATCTTTTCTTATTTCTCAATAGCAACATATAAGAAAGCTAAGCACATCTTATATCAACATGTTTGTTCATCAATAAAATGAAACATAGTTCAAGATGTAATTGACTATTTAGCTTTTTATCAAGTCTATATCCAGAAAAACAACATAAGGCTAGATGCTTTATCTTTTCATTCTTTACCCGTCTGATTTGGCCTGCACTACTGTATACACTATAACTATTTTTGCCCTACCTTTCCCACTAGGAGATCCCAAAATTTCTCGAACATTTTTAATGGCAATAGTACACCAGTTATCACTTTAAGAACTAGATATAGATCTTTTCAAGTTGGAATGCAAGCATGACAATTCACAAGTTATTGGAAAATTTTTGTTGAAGAGGACCAGTTAAAGTTACGCGAGACATTGATTTTCGTATCGTAGTCTCTGAACGGCTTTACTATCCAAATTTACAAAGTGGATGAAGTTGAAAAACTTTTCTCTTGGTATCATAAGTATTATGTGTATTCTTATTTATAAATTCTTCTTTTGAGATTCTAGCTATAAAAAAAAGTTTAGCTTCATTTCAATATTCACCAATGAAATCTCTTTCTAATCATATCACAATACATACAATTTCAAACACCAATATGTAATAAGTGAACAATGTCTTCAAGAAAATACTTATAACATCCTCTTAAGTCTATATTCTCTTAACAGGCCACAAACCCTCATTCATAGTAACTAATGAAGTTACTGAAGAAGCTACTTATTATTACACCTTTTAAATCTATATTCTGAATAGACGAGCATAAAATTTGCATTGTTTTTTTTTTAACTTGTGGCTTTCTCCAAATCAACTCAATTTTCAGAGTTTCCATTGTGATTAAGTTGAGAATTGAGAGTTGAGAGTTGTGATGTATACTTTTTTAACAAACCTTATATTTGGTGAAACAATTTAAGGTTATGGTTGAATTTCTAGGCTACTATATTGAGCTAAAACTCACCACTTTTTTTGCTTTTACCTTCAAGCCTTTTTGCTTGATTTAATATTCAGTGCTTACATCGAACAACTTGATTCAGTTTAGGATACAAATATATCTATACAAGAAAAGATCTTTTCATCCTTTTACATAGCTTAGGTGCTGGAAAGCTTTAGGTTTTAAAAATCTCATTGATCTTACTTTTTGCCCTTCATTAAATAGAAGCTGCAAATATTACAACCTTAGTTTCTCAACTTTCAATTCATGAAAAAATTTAGTGCAACAAACATCAAAAATTTATTCAGCAATCTATTTAGCCACACACGAATATTAGCAACAAATCATTGAAAAACAGAGCAACAATGTACATACTAATAACACCAACTATACTGTAGACACCAAAATTTTAATTTAATTTTAATTTTTACTTTTATTTAACCAAAGTTCGCAAAATGATAGTTAGTTATTTTTATTGAATTAGGTTCATCGTTTTTAAAACATTTTTTGCATTAAATTTCCGAAAAAAGAAAATTCTCACAAAAATTATTTTTTTTAATCTTTTCAAATTCAATTTTTTCAAAATAAAATGAAAATTGGCAAGGCAAATCTCAAAAAGGAATCTAACATTTTTTGTTTACTCTAAATTTTGCCAACAAAAAAATAGGTGGAATGCCTGCAAAATAGCTAAGTGGTTTGAGTGAATATTAGCCATGTGTTTTTGTCCTTTTGCACACCACAACACTTTGTAGGAGATTAGGTGGCAAGGACAGCTATGGATTTTTGGATGAAAAATCTAGAAAGGAAAAAGGAGTTGGCGGCACAAGAAAGAAAGGAAGAAAAAGGGCTTCGGGCAAGAAAGAAGAAAGAAGAAAGAAGAAAAAGAAAAGAAAAAAGGAAGAAAAAGGGAAAAAAAATCGAGAGAGAGAGAGGAGGGATTGAGAGAGGGTGGCGGCTGAAGAACAAAAAAGGAGGAACAAGAGAGTAAGAGGCGGCAGGGAGAGAAAACGAAAAAACGAGCAAATTTTCTGAAAAAAGCTTGGCGTTCAGGTTGAGCCATCAGCTTATTTCTTGATCATTTTCCAACTATATCTTGGGCCCTTGTAACAATTTCTTGGTTTCTGCGTTTCCCTGGGAAGTTTCTTAACAACATTTGTTCAGAAATAATTTGGGAAAAATAGCTTCATATCCGTCAAATTCAGGCCTAAACTTACGAAGTCATCAGCCCATGGAGGAATTTTACAACACAAGAGTTGAACTTTACCCGCAAAAGGTTTTCGCAAGGATCTGTTTCTCCGATCATCTCATGCTTTGTTTTGCCTTTTAAAAGGCTAAAAGTAATCTTTCCATCTTTTCTGTTCATAGATTATTGGATTTACATCAGAAGTATTGAAATCTTTGCTGCCATGCCTGCTGTCGCGTTCTTCTGCTTTCCTTCCTCCCTGTACTTTCTATTTGTGAATCTGGTGGGGGGAAGGATTTGATCCATGATTTTTGCGTTAAGTAGTGTTTTCTTTGTTGCAAAAAGATAGTAAAATGTGTAAAATACATTGACCAGAGTCGTTCCATCCGTCACCCATGACAGCTTATTTCTTTCCCTTCTGTTTTGTTTCCTGCATAAGAGTAGTTAAATAGTTTAGTTAGAATTTCTGTTTTTAGATGCTGAAGTTTTGTGCAGAGAATGGGTTTCGTAGTCCTGTTTTGGGCCAAATTTTGGTGATTATTGGTAGAGTTTCTTGACTAATGAATGAACCCAGAAGAAAATTGCAGAAGCTTTCGGTTGCAGGAAGAAGAAAACTTCTTCGAAGCTTCGCATGCAAAAGTTCTGAAAATTTCAGTTTAACTCCTTAATTTTTATCTAATTATATTATGGTCCAAAAACTTTTCCAATTGAACCAATTTTGCCCTTTTCGACTTTATTCCTCTTTTTCATGTTTTTAGTGGTTCATTGGGTAGATTAATTCTGGAATTTAGAATATAATTAGGATTAAGAATTTTTAGTTGATTTTTTTAGCTTGTTGGGTTTTGTAAGAATAGTTTAGATTTTGGGTCAATGTTATTTGGTTGGGTTTGGTAAATGGGTTTTAGCTATTTCTGATGGGGTTTTGACCTGAGTTTGATAGGTTAAAGCCCATTTATTGGTTGGGTTTTGTTTGTTGAAAAGAGGGCTGGTCTGCATATTTTCTTGGGTTTTCGTTTGGACCAGAGGGGAATTTTAGCCCCAAAAACTAATAAAATGGCCCAATGGCCCGTTTGGCTAAGAATCTGGTCACAAAATTTTCATAACAATCCCTATACTTTGATTAATTATACTAAGGCCCTAAAACTTTGATTTATTTCAATTAGGTCCCAATTTTAATTGTAATTTGGTTTCTCAAATTTATTTTTTTAATTTTGACCCCTAATCTTTATAATAATTACAAATTGACCCCTAAAACTTTCTTAATGTTTGCAATTAGGTCCCTAGCAGATTTGATTTCTTAAATATAAGTTGCTTTTCATCTTTAATTATTATTTATATTCCATTTGAATGCTTCAATTGATAGATTTCATGCTTATTTCCATTTCTTTATGATTTATTTGTTAATTAAATTGGTGTTTTGATAATTTTTGTTAATTTTGGAGTTAAATAGGACAAATCCAATTCCCCATTAGCTACTATTTCAAGGGAGGTATCTTCTTGTGTTATTTTAAATTCTCTTATGTGCTCTTATGTATTTTTATGTGTGTAATTGCATGTTTTTGAGTGATTTTTCTTTTAGTTATTCATTTTATTTGTTTTAAGTTTCATATATTTAATTTAATTTTGATGATTATTTGAGAGGCATTTAAATGTCATATTGTAATAGATAGGGGGTTCAAAACATGTATTTAGATAGATTATGTAATAGATAGGTTTTAATTCTTACCAAAAGTGTAATTAGTTAGATAAATGTAATAGTTAGGTTATTATTTTATTCTTTTCCCCCTTAGATTGTAGTTAGGGCCCCGAATGTAATAGTTAGGTCTCTATTTGCTTTTATTTGCTTGTGTGCTTATGTGTTTACTTGCTTTCATTAGGGTTTTGCATCTAGAAATTATACCTATGTGTTATGTGCTCTACGTGTTTTATGTGTTTACTTGTTTTAATTATGTTTTATATGATTTATTTAGTTATAATAAATGCATGACGCCACCACACTAGTCCAATGCTAGTTGTGGCTTTTCTCCCAAATTTCTCACTAGTCCAACGCTAGTGAGAACTTATAGACATGGGCTAGTCCAATGTTAAACCTTTTAGGGATTGTCCACACGCTAGATCATGTTTGCGTGACAATCACTACATTTCATGCATATTTTTTACTTTTTTTTTAGGATTCTTATCATTTTGCATGATATTTCCTCTATATGTATATCCCTTATTCTTATGTGCGAAATATGACATTTAGACTTGCATTCCATTTAAAGAAATTAGACATAGGTTAGTTCATCTGCTTGACTAGAATAGAAGAGTCATCCCTCAAATATGGGATATGGACGATTATGACTTCTTAGCCTTAGCACGCTTGTATCTCCTCTATAAAAAGGAAAATTTAGACATGAATCTTAGTTCCCCGCACCCGTTATATTGCATTCCTCTCTTTTAGGTCACGTATATTTATATATTATAATTTTTCTTTTCTTCGAATCTCATTCTTTCCATATTCGTGAACTCTTCTAAAGATCATTTTTAGGCATCACAATTAATGTGATTCGCACCAATTAAATTTTGAAAAGATATTTCGACCCTCCCGATATCCATTAGGTCTAGGTTTGTATTCATATAGAAACATCTAAATGTGATAAGTTTTATAGGTTAAATTAAGAAAATTTTTGACTAAATCACGCAACTAACCTTGTTTAGGTTGAAAGGGTGCCTTAGATCAAATCTTTGCCTTCCATTTCTTCAAACGTGACTCCCGAACTCTTTTCTTTTGTTTTTAAAGATCTGGAGTCATTTATAAAGGGTTTTACCTATTTTTTATTAATACATTTTTGGGTGATTTGGTACACCTTAACTCAATTCCAAGTGGTGACTCCTATTTTTTTCTTAAAAACCCTTTTTAAACTATTATGTTGGGCCAAAATCGTTGCATTTTTTAAGTCCTATTTTAGGACCTTTTTCTTTATTTATTCTCTAAAAATCAAAAACTCATTTTCACTCAAAATTAATCAAAATTCATTTTTTAACTCGTAATTTTATTTTTCAAAAAAATGGGGTGCAACAAGTACCACACTTCAAGATAAAGAGTTCCAAGTCTATTGCAGGCCAACAACAACAAACTTTTTAGTCATTCTGGCTATCAAAGCTATCAAAAGAAGGCGAACTAGGTAAATGCAGCTTTCAACTTCTACCATTTCTCATAACACTCTAAAAAATAGTCCCTCAACTTTCATGCTTGTAAACTGCTTAAACAAGTCATCGTTCTCATTCATCAGCAAAATACTATTCACTTGACCACGAGCAAGAGGTTTGGTAATTGGTAGGATGATTCCAACAATTATTCTCCATAGAAAAACAAGCACCACCAATCATCAATCAATTCAATTCTTCCTCCAAGTCTAGATAATTGTATTGAACATTCGGAAACCTCCGATTAGCAGCTGCCACCTAAGCAAAATAAACCATAAAGAAAACTAAGGCCCTATTTGGCAAGGGAGTTTTTTGCCTAGTTTTTCTCCTACAAGTTTTTTAACAATTTTAACTACAATAATCTCAAAAAACTTTTCAAAATTTTTAAAATACACACTTCAAAATATCAAAAAATACAAAAAAAAATTCTCTTCTTCGTTTTTTCTTCCTCCCCCACCGCAACACACCACTACCCCTCCGTCGCTGGTCGGCACCTCTTCCAGTGTCGATTCCAATGCTAGCCACCTCTTCCAACATCGGCAGAGGTTTCTTTTTTTTTTTTTCTCTTCTCCCTCTCCCTCTCCTTCTTTCCCTTTCCTTGCCCTCTCTCCCACTACCTCTTGTCCCCACTCCCCCTCCCCCGATCATGCAACCAAATTGCGACTCGAGGAGGGGGAGGGGGCAGGATGGCGGAGGAGGGAGGAGGGAAGAGAGGTAGCAGGGGAGAGGGTAGGGAAGGAGAAAGAAGGAGAGGAAGAGGGAGAAGAGAAAGAAAAAGAGAAGAAAAACCAAAAAAAAAAAGTTTTACATTTTAAAAATTTTTTCTACAACTTTTACAATAAATTATAATAAAATTTTAAACAAACACCCAAAAAACTCATTTGCCAAACGAGGCCTAATTCAGAGAAACTAGCACTAATCAACAAGAGACTAAGCATATAACCAACAAAACCTTACCTCTATTCCAAAGTTAATATCACATACTCAAAGTGCCTGCACCTATATAAACACATCAGAAAACCGCTTGCATTGCCAAAGTTTGAAGCAAACAAAATCCTAGTGTATGCATGTGAACCTTAACTACAAACTACTACTACCATGTGACTACACTGCACAAAGCTACACAACAAATCTCAACCCACAAAATTTTGCAGGCAAACTAGAAACAAGTGTTTAGTTAGGAGCTGGTGTGCCCAACCAAATTAGTCACGGACAAATTTCTGATATTTAAACTTTTTGAAAAAAAGATATCTATGGTTATGATATAGTTATAAGCTTTTGTCTTAACTCTTCCTTTTTGATTGACCTCAAAATTTATACCTCAATTTAGTATTTGTTTTACTTAAAATTCTATTTTTTTATATTCTTAGCAATTGTTTGTGACTAAATCAAAAGTAAAAGAGATAGGAGAAAGGTGTGTTGCATTAGTTTTGGATATTCTTAGTAATTGTCTAGCATTTATTCTTAATTTTGCTCTAAACAATTTCCCTGTTCTTACATTTCAAAAAATGTATACTCTACTTTTATAATAATTAATCATACTCAATTGATTTCCGCTATAGATGCTAACTAAAATGAAAAGAGATGTAAATTAGAATGGTGATACAGGAGACGAATCTGTGTTAGAAAACATGCAAAGTCTAGTTAAACTCATTTTTTATATTTCATTTACTCATTCCACTAAATTCTCATAAGCTTGCTCTCTATTGCATAAATCATCTCAAATTTTGGAATTTAAATATTTATTGTTTTCCATTATGAATAATTAATTAACAGTGAGTTCAATCATTTTTTCCTCTTGTATTGATAACTAAACACTCAATTAAATATATCTTTCATAGGAAGTTTGTGATGAAGTTAAATTTTGTAAAATGTAAATATTACAAATACTAAAGTTTCAAATGCTAAAATGATAGTTTGCAATAAAGATTCACAATCTTATTTAATCTAAATATTGCTAATTAAAACTATTTCAAATCTAAAGGATTATAACAATCCAAAGCCATCAACTAATGACAATTAAACTTTTACTGTTAGTCATTATTGATTTCCCGTCAATTATCCCAAATGTGCCTAAAATTTGATAAACGAAATTTTCATTATAAGTGAAGTTTATTCATTTATTTTGTATACTGATAATCCTTTGTTTTTATCATATAAAGTTATGCATACTTATAATATATGGTGTAAAAAAATTATACACCCATTGTACTATTATACAAATTTTGCGCATTCATTTTCGATTGAATACTACTAAAATTTCTTCCCAATCTTCCTATTTCCAAAATTTTTGTTATTACTTCCACATTATACTATAAATATAGCAAAATGGCATATAATTTTTGCATAGATGAGTAGGCACAAATTTTCTACTATCACGCAATGCACAGTAGGAATTGTCTAGTCTATTAAAAAGAGGGCAATCCAAAGCCTACAATTTTCCCATTAATGTTTTAGCCAATGTAGGATCTCTTTCCTAAACCTTGTAAAAAACAAGAAGGAAAATAATAATGATGATGATGAATCATCATCATCATCATCATAATAATTGAAGAGCCAAGAAGAAGAGTAAGGGCCTTTACTATCTACCTACACCCCGATTTCGACAGCACTACCACCTAAATCTTCATCAGCGGAGCACTTGCAAGCTCTCCTTTTGTTCCCTTGATTTTAACTTCCAACTTAGTGATTCACCACTGCTTTTTTATTGTATCATTCATATTTTTCCATCCATTTTTATTTTCTTACTGAATGTTTCAAAATTTATATGCTATTAGGTCTAGCCATTAACGTATTTGGGTAAAGGAAAAGCAGATTTTTACAAGCCTTCTAGATATTTTATAAAATGCTCAACTAAAAAAATGATAAAGAAAGATGGGTTCTTGAAATCCTTCATGTGCATGTGTAAGAGAGCAAGGCTAGTTGGACATGAGAGAGAAAGGTTGAGAGATTTTTTTGGTTTATTTCTCTTTTACTTTTTGCTTTTTCTTTTTAATTTTTCTTGTGATGGAGTAGGAGGACTAGTCCATATCTCTGAGGTGAAAAATATGAAGAGAAATTAAGAAGGCATAAAAGGAGGAGAAGAAGGCCTGAAGATTAGCAAATAGAATCAGAGTGAAGGCGCGATTAGAGAAGCACACCTTTACTAGAAATTCACATTGTTTGCCTGAGACATGGACCACTTCAGCTGATGATTCTAGATAGCCACATGTTCGAGTTTTATTAGCCAAATTGAAAGTTAGAGCAGTAGTAATATAAGAAGTAGGGCCTCTTTTGTAATGGGCAACTTTTTGATCAATTTCCAGATTTTGCTTGTGAGAGAATAGGGATATTCCCCCTTTTGTTCTCCCCTTTCCCAAGCTTCATTCATTTCTTCTCCCTTCTTAGCTAAATCTATATGTTCTGCTCTTGTACTTGTTACTGAATATTCATCAATGTAAATGGAGGTTACCCTTTTATTTTCTTGTTGATGTTATAATTTGATTGTTCATTATCACCAGGTTTTAAATTTATCTACAATTGGTTTTGTACCATTACAGTGGTATCATAACTTAGTTACGAGCCATTGGGATGACTAAATCATAAGATGAAATGTTGAGGAATAGGCAGTGAGGGCAATAGAGCATAGGCAGGAGAACACTGAGAATGCTTTTAAAAACTTGGATAAAAAAATATGAGAGTATGATATCCCTGATGGCCCAGATGGTGGCCAAATTGAATAATAAGGGCAAAATGGTAGAAGGTAACAGCTCTACAGTGGGATCAAAAGATGGGGATTAAAAATAAGAGGTATAGAGGGAGATTCATGGCAAGACAAAATCAAAAGCTATAACCAAATTACCCAAAATAGAGCTACCAAATTTTGATGGGGAAAACCCAAGGGAATGGATTAGAAAGGCGAACAAGTATTTTAGGATGCATGCAGTGGAGGAGGACATGAAATTAGAAATTGCAGAACTCTACTTCAGGGATAGAACTGACATTTGGTTCCATGGGGTGTTCGGTGGTAGAGTTTCAATCCCATTGAGTGAGCTTTCTACTGCATTGTGTGAAAGATTAAAGACAGGACCTTAGAAGAGGCTATTAAGGAATTCAACAAACTGCTACAGATAGGCCCCATAGCAAATTACTTGGAGAAGTTTGTGATGATCAAAGCATTGGTAATTCCCTCTCTTCCTAATTTGACTGATTCATACTACAAAGCATGTTTTCTAAATGGATTAAAACAGGAGACAGTGAACATGGTTAAGATGGCCAAGCTAGTGAATTTAGCTGATGCCATAGAGGCAGCTAAATTGTAGGAAAAGAATCTAAAAGCTCTGCAGCAAATACATAAGTCCCCACCTACCTCTTCCTATAGTCAAAAGACCCCATATAAACCCCAAAACAGCCCCAAGTGGAACTAATCTAGCTCCAAATCCCCATTTAAATATTCTCCCAAGACTCATAAAAATCCCACCAGTAATCAAAACCAATTAAGAAAAATCACCCCTACTTCAAGCATGCTGAACCATATACCATGGGCCATACTTGCAAACAATCTCGCATACACTTCATATTAGTAAATGAAGAAGAAGATATAGAAATGAATGAAGAAAAGAAAGAGGAAGAATCTGATATTTTCCATGATTATGTGAGTGGTGAATTGATGAATGAACAAATGGAAGTCTCTGTACATACACTAGCAGGAGGTAGTAACCACAAAACCATCAGGCTAAAAAGGTTAATCAAAGGGAAGATGTTTTTGCGCTGATTGATAGTGGCAGCACCCACTGTTTCATGCATGAGTAGGTGGCCAAGAGTTTGAGGTTGAGTACCAGTAGCCCAACATTGACTCTTCATGTAGCTAACGGAGAGAAACTACAATCTAAGAGTTTGATTAAAACTGTGTTATGGAAAATGCAAGGGTATGAATTCCAGCATCAATTTAATGCCTTGAAATTAGGTGGCTGTGATCTGGTGTTAGGAATAGATTGGTTGGCCAGATATAGCCCACTAGAATTTGACATCAAGAAGCTAAGCATGAAATTTTAGAAAGGGGACCAGTAAGTGGAATTGAATGGAGAGAACAATAAGGTGCAATTGAAACTCATTAGAGGAAGCAAACTGCATAAATGGGTCAAAAGACAAGCTTATGGGATTGTGGCACAAGTGAATGCTATGGATGAAAATAAAAGGGAACAAGGAGCAATACCTCCAAAAATGAAAGAAGTGTTTATGAATTCGAGGATGTTTTTAAAGAACCACAGAGTTTACCACCTGAGAGGAGTCAAGACCATACTATCACCCTTAAAACCGGAGCCAAACCCTTCCAAATAAGACCTTACAAATTTCCCTATGTGTAGAAATTTGAGATTGAGAGACTGGTATATGAAATGCTACAAAATGGGATAATCTGGCTTAGCAATAACCCTTTTGCATCACCTATGTTGTTAGTAAAGAAAAAGGATAGCTCTTAGAAGTTCTGTGTGGATTATAGATAACTAAATAAACTGATAGAAAAGAACAAATATCCTATGCCTCTTATCAATGAGATTTTAGATGAGCTACATGGTTCTAAATATTTCACCAAAATAGACTTGAGGGCTAGTTACTTTCAAATTAGAGTCTAGGTGGAAAATATACCAAAGACTGTATTCAGAACTCATTAAAACCTTAATGAATTTAAGGTCATGCCATTTGGGCTAACCAATGCCCCTTCCATATTCCAAGTTTAATAAATCAGGTGTTTAAAGACCATTTGAGGAAGTATATACTGGTGTTCTTTGATGATATCTTGGTGTATAGTCCAACCATTGAGAGTCACTTAAATTATGTCACTAAGGTCCTAAACATCCTAAAACAACACTAGTTATATACAAAAAAGAGTAAATACTCATTTGCTCAACTACAGGTGGAGTACATGGGATATATCATCTCAGCAGAAAGGTCCTAAGAAGATAGAAATCATGATGAATTGGCATAGGTTAGAAAATGTGAAGAAGTTGAAGGGGTTCCTTGGTTTAACTGGTTATCACAGAAAATTTGTCAAAGGATATAAGGCCATAACCAAACCATTAACTATGCTACTGAATAAAGACAATTTTAGGTGGGGGCTAGATGCTGAGGAAGCATTCCAAAAGTGCAAAAATAGCCATGTACAGTACCCCTATATTGGATCACCCAGATTTCACTCAACCTTTTGTGATAGAAACTGACGCCGGTTCTCATAGGATAGGGGATGTCCTTATGTAGAACAAAAGGCCATTGGCTTTCCTTAGTCAGAGTTTGGGGCCAAAGAACCTTGGCCTATCTATATATGAGAAGGAATTACTAGCTCTAGCTACAGCTATTACCAAATGGAAACACTACTTAGAAGGCTATCATTTCATTATCAACACTGATCACCTGAGTTTTAAGTATTTAATGGAACAAAGAATAACTACTTTTCTACAATAGAAATGGCTGACCAGACTTATAAGACTGAGCTATGAGATTCACTACAATAAGGACAAAGAGAATATAGTGGCAAATGCATTGTCCAGAAGGAATGGAGAAGATATAGAGTGTGCAGTTGTGACAAGTGTGAATCCTGAGTGGATGAATGAAGTAGTAGAGAGCTATGAGAGAGATGATTGGGCACAAAGCACCGTCAAGGAAATAGTGATGGCACCTAGACAAATTCCTGACTACAGGTACCAAAATGGCATATTGAGGTATAGAGGCTAGGTGGTCATTGAGAAAGGAAGAGATATAAGGAAAAAACTCATCCCCACACTGCATGACTCACAACTGGGGGGTCACTGTGGAATCCAAGCCAGCTTCATGACAGCCAAACAGTTGTTTTATGGGCTAGGGATGTACAAGGAAATCAAAACAGTAGTATTGGAATATGATGTATGTAGAAAATGCAAGGATGAACATGTTGCATGCCCTAGACTACTACAACCCCTTCATATTCCCCAATATCCATGAAGCCATGTTTCTATGGATTTCATTCAGGGTCTACCAAACTTAGAGGGAAAAAAATACCATAATGGTGGTGGTGGATAGGTACACCAAATATGCTTATTTCATCAGTTTGTCACACCCTTTTTGATGCCCCAAGAATAGCTAGGGCCAAATTGCATGAGATCCATAGAAACATGGCTTGGATATTGGGGAAAAGAAGTGGGAGGGAGTTTGAAGTGGGAAATTAGGTATATCTAAGGTTGCAACCTTATAGACAAAGTTCAGTAGCCAAAACAAACAACACCAAATTGTCTACCAAACTTCAAACTTCTATTCTCATGGCTTGGATATAACTTCAAACTCCCTCTCACTACAACTCTTTTGTTATAGGCAGCTTTTTGATCATTTTCCAAATTTTGCTTGCGAGAGAATAGGAGATTATCCCTGTTGTTTTCCCCTTCCCCAAGCTTCCTTTAGTTCTTCTCCTTGCTCAGCTAAATTCATATTTTCTACTCCTATAAGTGTTACTGAATATTCGTCAATAGAAATGGAGATTACCATTTTATTTTCTAGTTGAAGTTATAATTTGATTATTCATTATCACCAACTTTTAAATTTATCGACAAATGGTTCTATACCATTATATTTTTTAGATTGTAATGTTTGCCTGCTGTGTGTGCGTGCTTGGAAAAGAATAGAGGTGGTAGTTCAATGCCGTAGCTGACTAGTAGTGGTTACCAGTGAAAAAATACAGACCCAGCACTCTATTGGAATGGAGAACAAGACACGTTTCAGAGATTGAAACTTTAGTCTCTAAACTTTGCATTGTCTTCAATTTCAATTCTTCATTTTCTAAGGTTCACCATTTGATCCCATAGCTTTGTTTAAGAAGTTTTCAATTAGTCCTTGAAGACAAACTTTTGTAGAAGTTGCAATTTCATTCGCTGAAATGTTCTTTGGTTGTAATTAATCCCAACCTTTCTATTAAATAATTTTTTATTGGATGTTTCCAAGTAGGTCCTTGTATTAGATTAGTCAATAATTAGTTGAAGTAACCTTCATTTTGCCAAATTAAAGTCATGATTAGAGAAAGTATAGTTGAAAATGCACCAATAAAGTCTAATATTGTGATGGTATAGGTAGAGCAGATAAATGTCTATAGATTGGAAATTCTTATGGTCAATACGAGAACAATTAGCGCCAAATATTAACCCGATGGAAAACATGTGACGACCCCACCTCCTCCTAGAGTGTACCGAAGGGTTTGGCGGACCGTCTGCCCAACTCTCGCCAAAACTCACTCACGCCGTCACGAAATTTACAAAGTAACAATCTCAACAATAAGGGCAATATCAGTTACAACCCTGTACATATACAATCGTGGATATCAAATGCCCATACAATCTCTAAATACAGCCGAGGAGTTAAATTTACAAAATAAAACCAAACAAGCCCTGCTAGAGAGCTAATGAGTACCTACGAGAGCAACTAACAAAATTTAGACAAAGTTTATGTTTTTTCCAATTTCCACTCTCACATTCTTACCCCTGTAAGGAAAACAAATTTTATGGAATGAGATAGAAGCTCAATGAGGTTCCAAAAAAAAATGCAAGTAAACTAGTAGGCATGATATAATGTATAGCAAAGCAGATAACCAGATAGATCATACAATAATGTACAGTAAAGATCAAATTCCTATTAAAGGATATAGTCTGCACTCAGGAACAGATACCACGGTAGCTTGTCCAGGGTCCGTTGACTCTCCGTCAACCATGAAATTATAATGTCTGTAGATCACCACTAAATGTCAATTTCCGTCCACTAGTCATCCCCCTACCGGGCCCAAACGCCAATCAAGTACTCAGGGTTCGTCAATCTTCTCGACCAAACCCTTGCCGGCTCGATTCGACCAACTAGTCATGAGTTGGGCTTATAGCCCAAAATATTCAAATGTTCATGATTTGGGCCCCAAATATTCATGATTTGGGTTTAGAACTCCAAGTATTCAACTATTCACGAGTAGAGTCATTGGCTGTGACCCAACGCTCACGCAAGTAAAGATTGGAGACGTTAGCTGTCACCTAACGCTCCGTATTCAAGCATGTCACGAGTTCAAGTCACGAGTAAACAGGTTAGGAATTTCGTCATTTACCTAAGATTACCCAACTTACCCGACCGCTTTAAGGCTGGTCTCAAGCAAGAGATCCAACAAGGGTTCAATTCAGCCATTATCGACCTACATTCACTCATACGCATGAGTAACTCAAGTTCTCACTTACTTGACGTCTTGAATAAGGGTCTAAGGGCCCAGTTCAACCGCTGCAAGAAGATGTACAGCCGATCTGCAATCATGCACGAGTACATGCAAATCCGCACGCAAGATCAAGTATTTCAAATCAAGATACAGGTCACTTGTAAATCAAATTGCTTGTACATGCATGAACAAGATATCAAAAGTTTAGTCGAGTTAGGTCAAGTGCGATAAAGTACACACTCGCCTAAAAAATGACAAATCAAGTGCCTAGCAATTTTAGCAACAAGTAGTTGAAATACTCACCGGGTCAAAGCAGAGCAACGTTAAACATTCGTTTCCGAGTTATACTCGTGTTCACTGCCAAACCCTAAGAGCAACTAGGGCAAAAATATTATTGTCCAACCATCCAAAATTTAGGTGAACCAAATTCACATTTTAGACTCAACTATGAGTCATACACTTATCCAAGTTAGCCTCCTAAATTCACAAGGGTTCAAAGACAAATTTGAGGTGCAAATCAAGGAAAAATCCAAGGACATACTAGGGCAATGATTCAACTATAATTTTAGAGTAAAAGGAAAGTATTTGGACCCAAGAAACATGAGTAACCAAAGAGTTCCACATTTCATTCCATTGCTGGAAATTTCCAACAACCATTCCGTCCTCCAAACAAGAAGTCCAACCACAAAAGTTAAGATTTTGACCATAAAAACTCACATGCCTACTAAGATTGAAGTGTTTTAAGATATATGGGTCAAGATATGTAAATTTATAGCCAAAGTTTTAGATGTAAAGTTGGAAACATCTCAACTTCTCTCCCCACGAGTTCTGACAAAAAAAATTCCAGCAAGCATCATTCCTTTGAAAAATCATAATTTGAGTTATAAATGTCAAAAAATCATACAACTTGCCTCATTAAAAACTAGACTTGAAACACTAATAATCTTTAGAAGACACCTCAAAGAGTTTCAGTTCATAAATTGGTCCAAATTGAGCCACAAGTTACTGCAACATTCCAGTTTTTACTTGTGCAGGACAGAATTTTTAGTCAACTTTACCGATTTTCTGGTGTGTATATAAAACGAATCACAGCTCAAATTTTATACCGTAGAAAGCTCTCTAAATCTAGTTTCAAACGCAATAAACGGAACTCAATTCCGACTTTTCAATACGAAATTATAGTAAATTTCCCAAAGTTGCGCAGAGCTTCCTGCGAAATTTCCATATTGCTAATAATGGTGAGAAAATGGTACTTTCACTAACAAAACCTTATTCCCTTAACTCAAGTTCAATATACACTTGTAGTATGAAGCCTTATAGGGTGTTTTGAGTAAAATTGAACTTAAAATCATCATGAAATTTTAGAAATCAAGGCTAAACATCCAGCCCCTGTTTTCTGCCAGCAAGCACATGGTTTCTCAATTGTTTTTCTAATAATTCCTTCAACCAATTTTTCAAGTTTGACCAAACCTATCAAGCAAATCCATAAGGTGTTATCACCTACATAACAAGAGATATATATAGCTAAAATCTCAACAAGAAAATCACCATACTTGCATATAATATCCAAACCCTAAGAACTCAAACATCAAGTTCATGAATCATCAACTTGGAAAACTCTTAAGATTCACCACAAGATTCACTTATCTTAAACATAAGACAGAAAGAAGGAAAAACTAGAATTTTGTTACCTCTTTTACCTCCAAAACAAGATGTAAACCAACCAAGTCTTCTATTCCAAACTTATGCCAAGATTGATGGCCACTCCAAGATGTCTCCTTCCTTTCCCCCACAAAACTAAGCAAAATGGAAGCTAGTTCGAATGAAGTTTTCTCCCCCTTTTTCTCCTCAATTTCGGCCCCCCCCTCTTCCTCTCTCTCTCTCTCCCTTGTGTGTTTTTTGTTTTTTTGTTTTTTTGCAAGACAAGAAATGGAAATAATAAGGTCAACTTAGTCCTTGAAGTCTTTAACTAATAACTCTTGGTTCCAATGATGACACTTGTCAAGTTTTCCCTTAATGTCTATATTCATTTAGCTTAATTCTATCCAATTGCACTAAACTCCTTTTCTCCCACTGAATTTCTCACCCACCCCACTAAAAATCGCTACAACCTCGATAATACTGTGAAACTTAACATGTACTAAAGTATAAAAGATAAACCCTTGACACAATCGCTAAGTATTCAAGAAATTAGGGCAAGTGAATGAAACCAAAAGAAAGTATAAATTAACTTATTTCGAAATAAGGAAAATTATAAGAAAAATATAAAAACAAATTTTCGAGTCCTCACAAAATATACCCAAGTTCATATATACCCAGAAATCATAAAAATCAAAATTACTTACTAATAGATTAAAACCTTAAAGGCACATAGAAATTTGGAGTGGATTTGATCATATGACTTTATTCATTAATATGCCTACTAAAAGTCAATGGTTTGAATATCGGATCTGACCGACTGGTTCAACTAATTAAACTGCAAACCTGTCATACCTCCGATCTAATTCAATAAAAACTTTTAAGAATCAATTGAACCGATTAAATTCGGTCAAGAACCAGTTGAATTGATAAAACTAGTAAAAATCGGGATGTTCAATCAGTTTTATTAAGTTTTTATTTTCTAAAATAAATATTTTAGTTTTATTTAAAATTTTTAATACTAAAATAAATTTAAAAATATTAAACCTTTGAACGGGAGTTAAATCGGTCGAATTGGGAATGAGAAGGTTTTCGATTCACTAACCCATTCGAGTTGTAAAACATTGCTAAAAGGGCTGTTTGAGCTACTGAAAGTTAGTGCTTTTTTTTTTTCTTGGTGGTGAGAAGGTCAACAGAAAATATGGGGTGAAGAGCTGCTCCTATACAAATCAGCTGCCAAGTTACAAGAACTGAATGTGCGTTTCAAAGCCAAAGCCAGACCCATCCACTCCTCAATCCAAAATTGTTTGGCAGATACCAAACACCCAGCTAACCAAAAGCCAAGTTGATTCCATCCCCACTCCTCCCCAATCTACACCCAGTATTCAAGGTATTTTTTGGTCTTTATATTCTGGTTTACTTGTATCTAGGACTAATTTTTTTTTCATTTTATTTACTACTATCTTTCAAACAAATGATATGAATCCAACTATTCCACGCTTCTTTTGCAGTTTTAATTTGATATGAATCCAATGATTCCGGGTCCATTCAACCCTACGGCGCCTCCGAATTGGGCTCCAGTGCTGCCGCCGTTTCCACCACCATCCAGTGCCTTCTGGAAAAGCAGTAACGTCCGTGATTGCCTCAAAGATTTGCATGACACTGTTAATCTAGCTAAAGCATTGTAAGTAATCCTTGATTTAAGCCCTAGACTTGGGAAAAATAATGATTGACATATTATTGATCTAAAATTTTGATTGGTGAGCAGGGGAAAGGAGTTAGAGATGTTGATTATGATGAAAAATGAGGAAGAATCTAGTGAGGGTGATAGTTCAATTGACAGGTTTCATAAGTTGATGGAGGAGAATAGGTTTGATTTAGATTCTCAAGAAATGATAGCATTGGAAGCTGCTAATGCTTTAACATCAAGATTGAGAGTTCAGCTTGAACCATTTAGAGTTGTAGCTGATGTGAAAGCTCCGTGGGAGGAAAAATCTGCTGCGGTAAAACTGTCAGATAAATTGCGCAAGTATAAGAGGAATAAGCGTTGGCGGAAAAGAAAGAGGATGCAGGTTGCTGAGAACCTGGCAAAGGTAGTTATTGTTTATGATGAGTGCCTGCATTATTGTTGATTGTGCCATGACTTTGTCATTGAGTAGGAAGCCTAATATCTTATATCACCAGTACTTGTTTGATTATATTTTTATTTTTGTTGGTGCATTTCTCTTTTTATGAGTTCAGGAGCGTGAGCAATTTGACCGGATTGACAAAGAAGCTGATGAGTGGAGGGCTGGAGAGATTGCAAAGGAAATTGCTAAGCGTAAGGTACCGATGTTGCAGGACATAATTTTTCTTATGCAACTTGGGTGTTTTCTTATTTGTAATTTTTGTTGTTTTTCTTCTTGGTCTTTCAAATTATCGGCTGCCTTAAATCTCCTCTTGGATAACAGTAGTAAGGCAGTAAAAAACCTGAAGCAGTTGAAAAAGCCTGAGCCAATGTAGTTCAGCCTTGTATATTGACTCTTCAGGTCATAAGATGCTTTTTTTTTGAAACTTTTAGCATTTTCTTTGGGCGTTGTGGAATATCCTTGTTGTACCTGGATCTTTATGACGAAACCTTAATGCGCATTTGGAATAATTCAATGGCTGAATATAAACTTTCAAGACAAACCTTTTCTATCAGCCTTCTCCTGGGACCAATGAAACAATATGAACAATTTGAGGCACAAGATATCAATAATCTCCTTCCATCAATGATATTTGTGTATCTCTTAACACACTAAATTCCTTTATATATTGAAGTTGATTTTCTTACAACTTTGAGTTGTTGGTCACTTATTTAGTGTATGGCTTTTACCATGGTATCACTCGATGGATGGCTATGATACAAGCCGCATTTTTTTCAATATAATTCAATTTTTGGCAGAAAGCAAGCACCATTCAATTCAAGACAAATTTCTTTCTCCTTTTTTGTATAATTAATATTGCCTTGTCTTGGCTTGATCGTGTTGTAAAAGTGGATGAAGTTGTAGCTTCTATAGAGTTGTTTTCGTACTGTTACATCTTTAAATGTGTTCTTGCTGACAGATGGATATTGAATTCAGGTAGAAAAGCTGAAGGAAATTGCAAAACTTAAGGCAAAAGAGGAGAAGAAAACATTAGAGTCTGAGGTAAGCATTCGCTTATTGACATGCTTAAAATTGCAAAATTCCACCTTGACTGATGACATGTCCTCTAGCTTTTTGGTTAAAATTAAAGGAGTGTCTAAGGGTGCATTTGATAAAACTCAAATCTGAAATCTAACATCTGAATCCGTTAAGTCACTGAATTGTTAAGTACTAAATCTGATACATTTGAGTATATATCAAATTAAGTGATAAGTGAATAGCTTATCACTTATTTTTGGAACAAGTTTTGCCTAGAAAACTCAGTGCCATTTAATTAATTGAGATGTTCTGTTTTTTGTTATCAAACGCGTCTGAACATATTAAGATCTGAACCTATTAAGTTTCAGTGCTGAATTGGGTTATTGGGTTATCAAATAGGGGCTAATATATCTTGTATATAAACCTTGTTTTTTCAGGAAATATCTTCTATAAACGTCTTCTCTTTTACTCATATGTTAGCAATCCATTCTCTAAATTATTTAGATTTAGTCCATTCTATTCTCTAATTATTAATTGAGTCCATTTCTGTGTTAATTGTAAATATCTTGGCTACTGTTCTCAAGAGTCAAGTGTACATTAATTTGCTTATCATTTGGTCTATATTTTCCTTTTTGACAAAAGCAATGCTTGCAATTGTTCCTATGATTGCATTACAGGTTGAAGGTGAAGATCAATAGAACATTGGCTAGTCATTTGCTTAAATCCATATGCTTGTGTTCACTTTCAGGCTTGAGAACATTTGGCTCCATATTTTAGCCCTGCAGCGGCTGCAACTGCTACTGAAACAATAATTTTCTTTTTCCTGTCTCTTGGTTGAATAAACAGATCTTGCTTATGAAGCTATGTTGTTTAGCACAAGAACCATATCATCAATAAGAATTAGGGAGGACACTGGATTCAGTTTTACTATTGGAGTATAATTAGGGAGTGGAGGAAGAAAATGTCAAAGCTCATAGTTGTTAGTCATGTGTACCCCTGGTAGTGTACAGCCATACAGGATGAGGATGTTTGGTTTGCATGGCTTTTAACTTTTGTCCTTGCTCATTGTCTTGTTTCTCTTATTACCTCTCCCCTTGCTCCAAGATCTTCAGCTCACAAGTTTCAAATTTCAGCTTGAGCTGATGCTGATCGTGGAGAAGCTGCAAGAGATGCGGTCCCTTAGGATTCAAAAACTGAAAAAACAAGGTGATGTCTCAGTGATTCTTGACTTTGGCACTGTTATGTGGTAATGACAATTTCATTTACAAAAGTAGATAGCATTTTCCTCTTTTGTTCTACATACATTTGGAGGTAGGTGCAATAGAGGGAAAGGAGTCGAACAATTTCTATACAGAAAATGTGCCAAAGTTTCATTATCTGACTATCTAAAGAACATTTCTTAATGATATAGAGTGTGCAGCGCATGCTAAAACCATTGTTTTACTCTCAGTCTTCTTAACACATTCTGATTGCATACTTTTTCTGGGTTATGCTGCTGAGACAAGTAATAATCTGTCTCGGCTCGAAGGTTTTGCAATATTCTCTTTTAAAGGTTTTGAAATGCTCAGATAATGAATTATCTCGTTACTGATGTAAGAAATTTCCATGTTCTCTGTGGTGCAGGTCATTTTCTCCCCGAAGAGGATGACAAGTTTCTTGAAAGAGTTAGAGCTGCTGTTGAGGAAGAGGAACGACAAGCTATGGCTGCAGCAGATACGGAAGCTGCAAAAGATGCTATTGCAACTGCCGAGGAATCTAGAATTCAAAATCGTGGACCTGACTCGGAAAAACCGAGCAATAACAACAAAACTGTAGACATGATGGTGGAAAGTGAAGATAGAAGAGATTCAACTGTAGTCACTGGCAATGCCTCCAGACCAAGAGGAACAGAAGGACAAAATTCGACTGTTGCATATGATTCTATGGCAAACTTGCCAATGGAATTTTATCACTACTATTACGGCAGCAAAACTGATATGGGCACCCTCATTGAAGTAATTTACATTTTCCTTTCCCTTTACCTCACAGCATTCTTGTTGGATATCTTATATGTTAAGAGATAGTCTATGGCCTGTAATGAGTGATCTGAGCACTAGTTAGGCAAATTTTTTCAACTAGACTTTTTGAAACCTGTTATTGAGCATAATGTCATCCTTGAATACATTGCTATTAGCATAAGTATGTTCGAACATAGATAAAGATAACTAAACATAAACTTTCCTAGTTTTATAATTGCTAAAATCTCTTGAATATCCATGATGGAAAAGGCCACTAGGCTTATTATTAAATACAATTTGAAAGATTCATCAAACTAATTTGCTGACTAGTTGTTTCATCCCATGTAGGTTAGGAGAACATGGGATGCATACATCAGACCTGGTGGAAGGTAAGTGCGATGATTCTCTGAAACAACTGTGAATTGTCAGCTGCCTTGGTTTTTGAAATTGGGGCAGGTGGTGGCGGGGTTTCAGAATTCCGTGTATTCAGGAAGGGTTTTGGGCAGGAGGGGTGTATACTAACACATAAGTAGATTTTGTCTGGGGGGGTCTATTCACTACTTTTGTGCATTTGGTGTGATGGAGGAGGATGGGTTATTGGGGTTCGTGGTTTGATTGTGGATGGATTTCCTCCAACACTTAATCATTTACTGGGAGGAAAAGCGGCACACAAAGACTTTGTATTACCTTTGGTGCCATGAATCTTTTTTTTTTGGCTTATGGTTTTTGGTTTTTGATCAGAAAGTTTGATATGCTTTGGTCTTTGTTTAGAACCTGAAAGCTCATCTTATGTGTCTTTTGGAAAACTTCAATGCAGCCGAATACCAGGGCACTGGGTTCAGCCGCCTCCCCCATCAGATGAAACATGGGCATCCTACCTGGTGAAACCTAAATGACGTGAGCTAGAAGACTCAAATGAATAGCTTGTGCAACATTTTTATGTGCATTATCAATAGATGATATATTGTTTATGTATAAAGGAATGTCTGTTTCTCTAATTTTCATTTGTGTTTTAGTTGCAAATTCAAACTGTTGCGAGTCAATATGCAGCACTTTGTAGTTAGGCGATGGATAACCAGTGCTAAAGATTCGATGCAGAATTTTAACTGATTGGGGCAAATTTGTTGTAGCGTGTGAACCTTAGTGATCAACATGACTTCATATCTTCAAACTCTTGCGAATTTGTTTTATATCATCAGATTAATTCTTCCTTTTCAAATTTTACCATCCCACTCACATGGCAGTCTCAATGTGAGAAACTGTCCCAATATACACTTCCACGATTTGCATTTGCTTTGCCAATAGAACAGGAACTCTCTTAAATAAACATTAGCTTGAGAAGCTTTTTAAGCAACAGGCATTAAAATTTGCAATTTACATATTTTGAGCAGTCTTGTAGATATTGATTCCAGGAATGTTTCTTCGTGCATGCAGCTTACAATTTTGCATGCTAGGTACTGAGTAACTTGCTTATGGTGTTAGATTAATTTTGTGACCAATTATGCTGTCGTTCCTTTTTCTTACAACTATTTAACCTTATTCTGAAATTGGGGGCAGAATTAGAGTACTTTTTTATCTTGTGGGGATATATAGACATGTTGTTGCTATCATAATTTGGAATTTCTTGTTTTATATTATGATAAAATAAGATGGCTTGACATAATTCAGTGGCTTAAAGAAATTTTCTTTTATACTCTTAATGCAGATTGATCAGTTTCAAGCAGAAATTAAAGCTTTGTCCAATAATTATGCTGCATTGCTGAGAGATTTTTTTTCTCTCTCCTCTCTCTTTATACAATTTATTCTTTACTCTTAAACCTTCTATCTTGTACCCTCAGTGAATCTTTCCCTTTCCCTTGCCCTTCACAACCCCACTCCCCAACTTCTTCACAGCCTTGGGGGAAAAACTAGAATTAAAATGTTGATTGGTGCATAGTTAAGGGGTTTATGGCAACCTCATTTACAGTCATGCTCTGCGATTTTAATGTCCAATTGTTAGAATGTTTAAGGAAGCAAATTTTGTTCAATTGTTGAATCTTCTTGTTCTGGTAATTGGCCATTTTGGATGGTAGGCTCTATATTAACATGAGAGTCCTATTGAGAATTTGACTTTGTATTGAAACTGAAGGTTCAATTCAAGAATTTTCCGATGACCATGCTGTAGTATTTTCCTTAATCTGATTTATTCAAAGTTCTGTTTCTTTTGCAAAACAGTTTGATAATTTTCAATTTCCTTGGCTTTGCTCTTTCTCTTTTTTCAGTTTCTTTAATTTTTTTCTTTAGTCCTGGGTTCCCTGTTTTTGAAACTTTTGAAATATTCATGCCCATGTCAAGGGAAACTTTTAGGCTGCTTCCTACCCGAGCTAGATTGCGCCTTTCTTATTTGGAGTTGGTCACTGTTATGTCATTAAGTTAATATTGATATTCTGTGGTTGGATACTTCACCGTCTTAATAGGTTGAGGCTATGGTGGTTGGCTTTTTCCAGTATGGGTTTGTAAGTTATGTTACCTTGTTTCCTAGTATCATGAATTTGGAGGGTAGATATACGGGCTTTTCAGTTGGTTACATCTAAAAGATTTCGTTTGACATGATAGAATTGAGTCTTAATGAAGATGTGGAATACTGAAGCAAAATCTCCGTGCAACAATGCTGCTGTAAATGTATCTAGAAGCACAAAGGTGAGTGTTGATATCCAGAGGGAATATATAGCAGGGAACAATTGAATGAGTACAATTTTGGAAACCTGAAAACCTGTGAAATTTATGTAAGTGATTTTTCTTTTAATCTTTCTTGGTCATATGGGAACTGAGTGTTGCTAATGGAATTAGTACGACTTATTGTCACCATTAATAACACGAATGATGTCATTTCTTCCAGTTATGGTGGCTGCCAGGGTACTGTTTGAAATCCAGTAATCCTTTTGGTTGACAGTGTTGCAAAGAGGTAGATATTAAGCATTTATAATAATTTTCATGACAGATTACCTGGAATATATAGATTTTCCCTTTATTTTTTGAGCTGATGCACTTGAAACTGTTACTGGTGGTCCTCCCATGCCTACAATGATGGAGTTCATATTGTTTCATTATCTTTAGAAGTTGCAAACACCTTCTGTATGTATGTCTTGTTGTTAACTGTTAATTAGTGGACATGACTGCATTGAATCAGTAGACTCTTTGTGCCAGTTTCTTATTTATTCCTTTTTCTGTTATATACCTATTATCCTTGTTTTGTTTTATGCTTAAAAGTGTTGTCAAGAGGAACTTCTTACCTGCCTTTTGTTCTGACTGATGTTATCTTCAAGTGTTCGAGGAACTAGCAGTCACCAACCACCAAAGCAAGTCATGGTGAAAAATCATGCAAATGGAAGCATATTGCAGAATGGTCATATCGTAAACAAGATGGACAAAAAAATGGAAGTGGATGCCCTGATTAGGTATTAGCCATACCATCTAATTCAAAGACACAATTTTACAACTTTGACAATTTACTGTTACTTGACTCTCCTTGCAATTCTTTTTGGCTTGCTAAGAAGAATAACAATTGAACCTGTCGTGAATACGTGCAGGAGCTGAGGTGTGGGGAGAGTTTGTCAACTTGCCATCTATTTGTCTGTAGAACTAATTGTCCTTTCTTACATTATTCTAATATCACCGTTCAGATATTTAGCTTCCCATTTCTGCCCTTCATTATCTGTTGGTAATGAATAAACTGGATAATAGATGTATACATGCTTCTAGGAGCTCTACATGCTTCCAGTGTTTGACAGCATTTCTGTTGGAATTAAAGCATAAAATTGATACCAAGACTTGTATTGAGGGCTGAAAAAGAACTCAAGTTTTGCATTAATCAACTCTCATTTTATAAAGAGTACAAGAAGAAACTCAACATAATTCTCTCATAAAGATTCTCAAAAACAATACTTGGAATTCAAAACAACTTGTAGAGCTTAAAATTTGCAGTAGAATTGCATTGCTCAACACTCCTCCTTGCTGCCTTTACTGCAGATTTTGAGCCAAACTCCAAAACTAGCAATGACCTTGATGCATCCAAATAATAACATCTTTGCAATTTCAAAGTTGAATTCCCTTACAAACATATGAAATTGAAGTGTAACTTGCAGCACGCAAAATCATTATTGTGAGATATGTGAAACAATCTATATGTTACTTCTATTGCAGATTTTTAGCTCTAGAATAAGTCAAGTTAGTTGTTAAAAGTAATTCTAGATATTTTGTTTTTATTAGTTCAAGTTTTTTCAGAATTATGTTGAGTTTGTTCTTGTACTCTGTACCGAAGTAGAGCCACTTAATGAGAAACTTGAGCCTTTTTTCAGCTCAATACAACTCTTGGTATCAATTTTATGATTTAATTCCAGCAATTTCAAGCAAGTCATCACTTAGGAGTAAAGGAATTGCGGATGGAACTTGACAGAGAATGTAGCAAGTTGGAAAATATAAAACTAAGATTAGAAGGTATTGCCAGATTTTGAGCAAATATGATTATGGTACGCTTTTGGAAATTTATATATTTTTTGTTGTTGGGATGTTCTTGCATGCAAATACTTCATGTTGCCAAACAACACATTAGTAAAGTTATTTATGAAGGCTGATGTGCTGCAAAGTTCTTTAGGAATGCTTGTGCAGCTGTCTCTCTCTTTCTACTCAGAAGTGTCTCTCTCTCTCTCTCTCTCTCAGAATAAATCTTCTATCTAATTGGAAGTGCAAAAGAAAGTAAGACCTGTACTTTGGTGCCAAGCAACTCTACCTTGGACCTGCAGTATCATTTTCCATTTTCTAGTCTCTTTCTTCTGGAAGATAGCAACATCACTAAGGATATACTTGCTTTTTTAGTTTGTGATATTTAATCTTTGTTTCTTTTACAGTTGCCCTCAGAGATAAAAAAGTTTGTGATAAGTTGAGCCGAAAGATATATGAAGATGGAAGACTACAGGTGTTGTACAGGAGACAACGATGAAACTGATAACATGGTGGAGACTTTGGAAAGAGCAATTTGAAACCTACAGAAAGAGAACGGAGATCTTAAGGTTGCATTGTTTCTCTCTCTCATTTGTTAGAAAAACATATTCTATTTAGTTGATTATCTGCATCTAAGTTGTGATCATTAATTTTTTATATTGTTTTTGCAATCACTTAGTTGATAATGCATTCAACCCAAGTTTTAGCATTATACGATGTATCTGCTATTCTAGTTGTGACTTTTAAACACAAATTCAGAAACTTATTCGATTTTTTGTTTCAGAGGATATCACAAAAAGTTCCGACGGCATTGATTCTGAGATGGTGAGATGGACTGAGAATTGAACTAGGACCTCGCAATTAATTGGTTGATGTTTCTATTAGTTAAATTGTATCTTGGGACATTTTGGATTTTTTGTATATATATTTATATCTCTTATGTATTTTAAATACATTCCTTTTTAAGTTCGATAACAACCAATTTGAATATATTTTCAAATGATCTTCTCCATCTGATGACTGGAGATTCTGCTTTGCCCTACACTTACCTCCCAAGTATTTGCTTCAACTTGTATTCAACACCTATGGTAAAATGCAGCTCATAACATAACCAAGCAAATGAGGTATTACATGATCTAGGGCGAAGACTAAGGGGAGAAAATCGCCTTCTTCGTACTATCAAGAGTGCACGATATATAAACATTTGTGCAAAGTGTAAATTAATTTAAATCAATCCAAAATCTAATAAAATCTTGTAGGATCAAATCTAAATCAATCTAGAATCTAATTTCTAGTAGAGACTATAATCAAATCAAATGTTTACATTTATTTACTAATATCTATAAACTACCCCTCGAGATGGAGTATAGATGTTAATTATGTCCATTTTGTCACAAATATAATCAATTCTTGGACCACTTAAAGATTTAGTAAAATTGTCATTTAATTGCTCTTTAGTTCTTATATAACTGGTTGAAATCAAGTTTTGTTGAATCTTTTCATGAACAAAATGGACAGTGAACTTTAATGTGCTTAGATCTCATGGAAAACCAGACTTCATGCAATATGAAGGGGTAGGATGATTGTCACACCATAATTTCACTGAAAGTGAATTGTCAATTCCAACCTCACTTAATAATTGATGTATCCACATAAACTCACAAATCAATTGTACCATGGATTTGTATACACAATATCAAGTTGTAGATCTTTGATTCAATTTTAGGGCCCACCCAATTTGCATATAAAAAACATTCAATACAAGAATGACCATGATTACTATATAATATACCCTATCCTAGAGCTCCTTTAAGATAGAATAAGATTTGCTCAAGGCTGCTCTATTGGATGATTCTTAGTGAAGATATAAGGTGACTCATAATACTAACTAGATATGCAATATCTAGATGAGTCACAGTAAAATAATTCAACTTTCTCATTAATCTCCACTACTTTTCAGGATCTTAGAACAACTCCCCGTCACCTATTGTATTGCATGTTGGGAATTATTAGCGCACTGCAAGGTTTAGCACCTAACTTCTTTGTTGCTTTCGAAAGATCAAAGATATACTTCTTCTGATATAGAAAGATACATTTTTTACACCTCATAATCTCAATGTCTAAAAAGTATTTCAACATGCCTAAATCCTTTGCCTGAGAGCATGATTGAAGAAAATTTTCAAGGGTTGTAAACCTGCATTATTGCTACCAGTAATAACAATATCATTAATATAAACAAAAAGCAAGATTAGACTAGCATCAGATTGCTAATAAAAATAGAATGGTCAAAATTACTCCTTTTCATGCCAAACTTTTGAATCACCTTATTGAATCTCCTAATTCAAATACGAGGACTTTGTTTTAAAACTATATAATGATTTTCAAAATTTATAAACCTTACTAGACTTCTCCTCAATAACAAACCCAAGCGGTTGCTCCATATAAACTTTCTCTTGTAAATCTCCATAAAGGGAGGCATTTTTAACATCTAACTGCTGTAAAGGCTAATTATTAGTGACAACAAGAGAGATAAATAATCAAATAGAGGAAAGTTTTGCCATAGGAAGAGAAAGTGTATGAGTAGTCCACTCTAATATGTTTAAGCATATCCCTTTGCAATAAGATGAGCTCTAAGACAAGCAACAGAGCCATTAGGATTTACTTAATAGTAGCAAATACGCATACACAACCAATAACTTTTTTTTATCTATTGTTAGATTGACCAAATCCCAGGTACCATTATTTTCTAGAGCCATCATTTCTTCTTCCATAGCAATCCGTCAAAATCAGGGTGTGCCAAAGATTCAGACTGGTGTTTAGGAACATATACAAAATCTAAAGAAGCAATAAAACAATGCAAAAGAAGGAAACAAATGTTCATATGAAGCAAATGAAGAAATTGCATAAATGTACTATCTTGTACCTTTTCTAAAAATAATAGGCAGATCAAGACTAAGATCTATAGAAGAAAGTATCGATGGAGGATGTGAGTCCATGCGATGAGAATATACTTGAGTGATAGGTGGTTTTGTAGGAATAGATGAACTAACTATAGTTATAACATTGTAAACTATAATATCATCTTTCTCCCACTTATGGTTATAGACATAGACTCAAGAAAAAAAAAAAAGACTGGTCTCAAAAATATATTATCAGTAAAAACTAAATATTGATATAAAGTTGCAGAATAACACCTATACCCTTTTTGAAGATGAGAGTAATCTAAAAACACATACTTGAGAGATTTAGGATCTAATTTAGGCGCTTGAAGATGGATATCACAAACAAAATAACTACACCTAAAAATACGCGGCTCAATGGGGGATAAAGATTGGGTTGGAAACAAAACTGAATAAGGAATCTCATCAGCAAGAATAGATGACAGCATGCGATTAATTGAGAAACAAGATGTGGAAACAACCTCTACCCAAAACTGTTTAGGGACCTTCATGTGAAATAGCAGGGCTTTAGCAACTTCTAATAAGTGTCTATTTTTCCTTTTAGTAACACCATTTTGTGGTGGTATGTCAAGACATGAAGATAAGTGAAGAATTCCATTTTCTGGCATATATTATCACTTCACAAGATGTAGATAGACACATTGAATTGTGCTTTTATTTCAACACAAAAGGAATAAAAAAATTAAATAGATCTAAACGACTTTTCATTAAATATAATCAAGTAACACGAGAATGATCATCAACAAAGGGCCCCAAATATTAGATTTAGATACTATTGGATAACGGTTCTAAATATTAGATTGCCCTAATTCAAAGGGGATGCAACCTGTTTATTGATTCTAGACAAATAAGGCGAATGATGATCCTTGGCAAACTAGCATGACTCATAAACTAAATGAGATAAATTTTGAAAATTCGGAAACAACTTCTTCAAAGTAGGTAGATATGGATGACCCAAATGACAATGAACTTTAAGAGATGTCAAGATAGATGAACATGTAATAGGTCTCATCACTTTCATTGAAAGAGTTTGAAGTATATGAAGGTCGTCGGACTCACATTCTCTACCAATAATTTTCCTCATCATAAGATCCTGAAGAACACAGGGAAAAATGAGACAAAGCACTTAAGAATTTCTATAATTTTACTAATTGAGAGGAGATTGAAAGAAAAATTACGCAAACATAAAACTGAAGATAAAGAGATCGATAATGTAGAAATGACTACACCAGAACCAATAATTGAAGTACTTGACCCATTAGTCAAAGTGATACATGAAAGGCTTATGTTAGAATTATAAGAATACAGAAGATAGATTGGTACTAGACGATGAATTAGCATATTTTTGTGAGACTTATGGTCAACAAAAGATAGATTGGTACTAGATGATGGATTAGCAAATTTTCGTGAGACTTACTCAGTAAAGAGGGCAAACTCATCAGCAAAGACAAGTATGGATTTGTCAGAAAATAAAGGCACATGGTTGCTCTCTTAGGTTGCAAAATTAGCAAACTGGGATTCTAATGAGATTTGCCGTGAAGCAACTAACATGTACATATGGTGTGGCCCGGTTTTTTTATAGTGATAACAGATCCGTTGATTTGGGTCATGCTGTCCATGAGTAGCAGATCCACCATGTATATTTCTACCATCATTACCACAATTATTTCCTATCCAATTAAGTTATGGCAGCCCACAAGGGCACTAATAACATTAGAGAAAGATCGAGATCTCTCAACCCTTAACACTCATGTAAAGTTGTCATCAGCTCTTAACACTCGTGTAAATTGTCACAGTGAGAGAGAATCTCTAGACTAGAGAGGATTTGTGCACGAGCAACATCAAGCTCAGTTGGTGATCCTGCAAGAAAACTCATAACAGCCATTTGCTCTCATTAAAACCGTTGAGTTTTTACATCTGGACTAAAAGGAAGGAGAGAATTTAACTCCTAATACACCCATTCAAAATTCATAAAATATTCGGCAAGAGATCTTTTTGCTTTTCTAGACTATACAATTCCTTGCAAAGATCATGTATATGATTTAGATTACCCTTACCATAAATATAAGAAGCCAGAAAATCCATGAGATTTTTAATGACCTCACAGTGATTGATCAAACTAATTATCTCGTTGTCAATATATTTTGAATCTGCAAAAATATTTTTGCATCTTCTCTTAGCCAAGCCTTCTTCTCTTTACTATCCGCAGGTGCTTCATCACTAAAGATGATCATCTTTATTAATGTTCCAAAGATATACCCAAACAGTTTTACTTCAATCCAAATATTTTTTTTCATTAAGTTTGTGTTCAATAATTTTTGATGTTGTGGGATTAACATCAAAGGTTACTGTTTTGATCTCTCTACTATTGCCTGTCCTGTCATCCATTATAATTCACAAAAGAAATTTTAATGTAGCAAACATAATGAGGACATAAAATTGACTAAACAAGGTTAGTCAAAAGAAAAATTGATAACAGAGCCTAGAGCTTTGATACCATGAAAACTAAGGAGAGAAAAATCACCTTCATACCATTAAGAAAAATCACCTTCATACCATGAAATGGAGTTGACCGGCCATTTCTTCAGGCTATAATGGGTAAAATGGGTTTTTGTGCTGAATGGATCCATTGGATTATGGAATGTGTCCTCTGTGTCCTATGCTTTCAATGTTAATGGTCAAAAAAGAGAATTTGTGAAATCCACTAGAGAGATTAGGCAAGGAGACCCGTATCTCTATATTTGTTCCTATTAATTTATGAAGGATTTCTTATTTTCTTAACTAGGCTGCCCAAAGAAAAGAATTTCTAGTGTGAAAATTTGTAGAAACGAACAATCTGTTACACATTTATTTTTTGCTGATGATTCATTGTGTTTTGCAAGACTAGTATAGGTGATGCAGATGCTATCACGGAGATCTTGAGAAAATATGAAAAGCATCAGGTCAGTTAATTAATGTGCAGAAGTCATCACTGTTCTATAGCAAGAACTTATCCCAAACTTATAAGGTCGAGATTTACAGGAGATCTGGGAGTATGAAAGAGGTGACACAAGGAAAAAATCGGGCGCTACCAATGGTAATATCCAGAACCAAAGACGAAGTATTTGGAATGAAAACTGAAAAACTGGAAGAGCAAATTAGTAAATCCAGATGGAAAAGACGTGCTTTTGAAGTTGGTCACATTAGCCATGCCATCCTATTGCATGTCTTGGTCACATTATCTAAAAGGCTCTGTAAGGACATTAGTAAGAAAATGGCTGATTATTGGTGGGGAGTTGATGGTGAAAAAAAAAAAAGATGTACAAGGTAAGTTAGAGCCAACTAACAAGACCGAAGAACAAAAAAGGCCTAGGCTTTAAAGATCTGGGCCACTACAACTTAGCTTTACTAGACAAGCAACTTTGGAGGATCATGACCATGCAAACCTATTGGTTAGTGAAGTCCTAAAAAATAAGTATGCCTAAAAAATAAGTATCTGCATAACAAAGCTTTGCTTATTGCTGAACTTCGCAAAAATGCCTCTTGGATTTGGCAAAGCATGATGAGTGCAAGAAATCTGTTATAGAATGGATTGATGAAAAGAGTTGGGACCGGTAGAAGCATTAAAATTTGGAGGACAAATTGGACACCACTTAATGCTGGGGAAAAAGTGAAAACAAGAAAACCAATAGGATGCAAGGTAAACAAAGTGAGTGAACTCATACTCAACTATAAGTGGAGCAAACTGTCAATCAATGCACTATTTTGTCAAGAGGACACTGAAAGGACTGCTTCAATTCCAATCAGCCTAATAGGAAGAAAGATTATATTTATTGGAAGGAAAGTTCAACTAGAATTTACACTGGCAGTTCGGGATATAGCTTGCGCATAGAGTGTGAAAAATCTGAAAAGGGAAGATAAGACTTGAAGAGTCAAGCATAGCTGGACAAAGTAACAAAATCTGGACAAGCCTTTGGAAGCTGAAGGCCAAACATAGGATTTAGCACTTACTTTGGAAAATGCCTTAATTAATCTCTCCCTACTAATGAATTGCTTTCAAGCCGATAGGAAAAATAGAACCTTGGTGCAAATCTTGTGGAGAGGAGTTGAAACTATGGAGTATATACTCCTGACATGTTAGAAAGCTGAAGAGGCTTGGACATCACATATACAATGGGATGGATTACAAGGACGTAAAGGCATTTTTTTTAGAAATGGTGGAAGTGAATCATGGAATCCACTAATAAGGATAAAGAACAAGATCATATAGCATTCATTGCCAATATATTGTCGATTTTGTGAAAAGAGAGACAATTTCCAATTCAAAGATAAAAGAAAGATTTCATAGATATATGACAAAAAGCTTGGAAAGAATGGAATGAGTGTGATATAGTTGTGCAGTATAAGCCCAAGAACAATACCAGAAGAGAGGAACATTGTATAAAGAACCATGTGGAAGTTTTAAAACAACAAATCAAATACAAGTATCAGTAGCAATAACACAAGATAGGGGCTCAAGACTCAAGAGTGTGGGATATTGAGCACCAGCAGTCAAGAGCAATGGAATGATAGCAGCTGCATGGACAATGGTGGAAAAGAAGAAAAGCCAACAAGCACTAGATGAGGCATAAGCAATTAAGTTTGCAATAGTCAAGGCTATCAAAAAAGGGTGGGTTAACATACTGTTAAGAACTTAGAATACAGGAATAGTGCAAAAATTAAAAAATAACAGTGTTGAAGATGCTATCTTGACTACAACTCTAGAGGACATCTTAGCTCTCAAGAAAAGCTGCATCACATGTTCTTTTGAAGTGTGTAAAAAGAATAGTAATGTAATCACAAATATAATAGCAAATTATGCTGCCAAACTAAAACATGATATGGAGTGGTTGGATAGACTACCACTATGGTTAATACAGTAAGTTTGTATGTGGTATTTACCTCAAATGATATAGTACACTTGTAAATATTGGTTTATATTCAATGAAATTTGATGCTTTTGACAAAAAAAAAATCATACCATTAAGAGTGTACACTATACAAATATATATATATATATATAAGTGTAAACTAATCTAAATCAATCTAAAATCTAATCAAACCTTCTAGCATCTAGTCCAAATCAATATAGAATCCAACAAAACATTCTAATATTGGATACTGTAATCAAATCAAATCTTTACATTTATTTACTAATAGCTACAACATAGGGATTGGCGAGATGGCCATCCTGTTACTTTGGTAATGGACATTCCTAAATTTTGGTTAATTCAATAATATATGCCTATAGGCATTTTAGGCTTCAATCTCTTTTCAAGACCCATCTCAAAGAAAAAGAAATTATAAATCTTATATACACTGATAATATAAACACTATCCCCGTTTGATCCATGACACTTGCAAAAATTGAATTTCAAATTTTAAATTTTACATAGTTGTCATTTATCCAACGCTGATAGTGTATATAATATCAGTGTAGAAAAAATTAATTCATGAATTATTTATTCGTTGTGCAAAAGTATTCATGGTAAATACCTTTTAGATACAAAGTATGGTAAATACCTTTAAAAGATATGGAAATGTGCCAATAAAACCAGAGCTAGCTATTGAAGTATGAGTCTCCAAAGTCATATAAACCCAACACCAGAATCCCATACTTCCGTTGTGGAATCCAAGTCACATACCCTGCAATTGGGTCATGACAATCCACCAAGCTCTGTAGTCCCAGCACCCACACGGGTTGGATTTGGGGCGGGAACGGTCATCTCACAAACAGAAATGAAAGGCGAGAAATGAACCACGTCAGAAGGCTTTCAGCAGACCCCAAAACGACGTCCTTTTATTACATGAGAAGGGAAAAAAAATTTATAGACGCATTTGACGTAACGGCAACTTATGGAACGTCAGCACCATTAGTAAGCATTCTCCCGTCCAAAACGAAAGGTTGAAAATGAAGAGCCGCACTTAGACTCCCTCCCAAACCAAACGAGAGCAGTTGCTGAAATTCACAACTGTTTGCGAAAAGCTACGAGAGGAGAAATAACAGAGAAAAATAGGAGATTGGCCAACACTCTCCAATGTGACATTGCGAAAAGCTGTGGAAGTGCGGCATTGTTGACAGAAAATCTCAGCAAGGAGAAGCAAGAAGTGGTGGAGCCGTGCACAAATTTTTGGTGATTGGGGTTTATTAAAAGAAGAAGAAAGGTGAATCCAAGTTTGAAAAGTGGAAGATCGTGGGATCCGGAGTAGTGAACGACTGCAAATCAGTCAGGTAAAATAATTTTGAGTCCTAGGATGATGTAGTAACGTGTGTCATTTGACAAAAAAGTGGAAGGACCTTACTTGTGGATGTTGTTGGCGTACAGTTTGATGATTGCTTAGAGGGATATCACTACTTCACGATTTTATGTATAGTAATTAATAATTATAGCGTAATAGGAGTATTATGTGTTAGTCTTTGAGCGTCGAAACAAGAGAGTGGGAAAGGAGGGGGAAATCTTGCGGCACAACTGCTTGAGAAAATGTGTGCATGGGTTTGGGAGTTCGTAGGTGTAAAAAATGGGTGTAGATTATAATTAGTATGTGGTAAGTAGATAGTATAACGTGTTGAATGTATCATACACTGCTACCTTCGTTGTTATGCATAAACACAATGTTGGAGAACTAATGCATGTTGTGGATTAAGAGGAACAGGACAGAAACAGAATATAAATGTTAGTTTGAAATTGGGATGTCGTATTTGGGTCTTCATTGGTGTATGTTTATTGTATTAGTTCGTGTACATGAACACAGTGTTGGATAAGTGTTACATATTGTGGTTTAACAGGTACAGAGAAATAACATAGTTCAAATGTTTTGTACTCAGTTTGTGAGAACCCGAAAATTTTTCTTATTTCTAGATATTATTTTATTTCTTTGCACCCGTTTTCTATATTTTCTTTATTCTAGTAAATTTCTAGATATTCTTATAAGAAAATATAGTTTTAAAATCATTTTTCTAGTATAAGTTAGTTCATGAGATATTAGGAGTGTATATTGGACGTGGGACCCGCTAGTGCGTTAAGTGAGATTAATATGGTCAATTAGGGTAATTTTTTTGCATAATAGGATTAAATTACTAGGTGTTAGGAGGTAATTAGAGGTTAGTTAGGTATTTAACCTTTGGTAAGTAAGAGGATAAGTTTAAACATAAAAAGGTGCCACGTGTCGCGATTCTATTCGATGTTGGACTTGCCTAACTTTCTTTACCTTTACTAAAACATCAAATTTGACCCAAAACCATCTTCATTTCCAACCCTCTTGGCCGAGCTTCATAAGGAGAGAAAAGAGAGAAAGTTTCAACTTTTATCTTCCATTTCTTGCTTATATCTTGAAATCCAACCGATTAAATCTTGAATTTGTCCACAAAAGTGACTTGCTAAGGAAGTTTGAAGGTATTGGTGGAGTTGTTTTGGAGGAGGAAATCCTAAGCTACTAACTTTCTTGAGGTTTCAAGGTACCTTGCTTAGAAACTCATTTTTGTTTGCAATAATGGTAAATTAGTAACGTGTGGTAGCTAAATAGGTTGTTTTATGGATGATTTCATGGATTAAAGTGGAGTTAGATAAATTTCTAATTTTTTTGGATATTTTTCTGTTTTATATGGTGATTAATGGTTATCCATGGAATGATAGCTTGATTTGGTGTAAAATGAAGCTTGTGTGTGTTAATTGTGGTTGTTTGCGGAAAATTTCAGTTTTAGGGTTTCTAATTAGGGTTTTACTATGGATGGTTGTATGGCTCTTGTTTGACTAAAGATTGAAGGATATTATAACCCTAATGAGGTGTGTTGGCTTGCCTATGGTTTGTATATGTAATTGTAGTTGTATTAGATGAAGTTTGATGGTTGTTTGTAGGATGGAAAATCTGAAATTTTAGGAGAAATGCTGTCCAAACATTGAGGATATTGGGTTCTTTTGAGTTTAGGTTGAGGTTGGGTAGAAGTGAAAGGTTTTGGGGTTTGTTTATACTTTTATCCTTAAATTTTATGTATTTTCCATTCTAAGCTATATTTGGTTTTGCCTTAGTAGTTCATTTGAGAGGTATTCGACTCGTGTTCGAGTCTCAATTGTGTTTTCTTGATTGTTATAGGGCGTGTCGGTGATCCAAGGCATGCGTCGGACAGAAACTTGTGAACTTGCTTGTTTGAGTTGGTGAGTGTATTATTGCATGATTTAATGCTTAAATGATCGTTTATCTTTGAATCTTTGAATTGTATGAGTGTGAACACTGTGCATGAGACGAGAGTGTACTTTGATCGCTCTCGTTCTCTTATCTGTATAACTGATTATTGCATAACTGTGAATTTGACTTGTGCATGGTTTATTGTCGTTTGGGGCATGAGCCCAACGACTTTACTATGATATTTGAGCTCAAACCTCAGTGGTTATATTCGAGTCCAGCCGACAAGGGCCGGTCGATTAGATAACGTACCATGGGATTACTGTTTGTCGAGTGGAGTGTTATCTCCTCGACCTTGTGGTATACTCGAGTATTACCCCCTTGATTACTGTGAGATGTTCGGGCCCGATAAGGGGATCGTATGGTGGAAGGTATTGGGTGTAAAGTGGTATCTACGGTCATGTTCGTTATCTCGAACGTTGACGGAGGGTCAATGAGATGAGATCAAGAACTGCAATGGGGAAACTGGCTCCTGAGAGCCACCTGTATCATTTTCTTCTGAATTCGTTGTGGTGTTTTCTTCTATGTTCGATAGTCATGTGTAATTGAGCATGATTGCATCTGTGAACTTTGGTAACGTGTCCTGCTAGTACCTCATTGGGCGAAAACTCACCCTCGTTACCTTTGTTTTCCTTACAGGAACAACTTTTGGATATCATGATTTTGAGAAGCGAGTTGAGCTAGTTAGATATTCTTTTGTTCTTTTGTATAGCTCCTTGACCATTGAAAACCCTAATCGTACCTCAAATTTTGATGTTTCCTCTTGTATATGTGATAAAATTTCTTGGAAGTGTATCTTTTCTAGTACTAGATAAAGTTTACTTATTTTTTTGGTTGGGTTTCGGACAAGTGCGGAAGCTTAACGGCAAAGAAGAAATTCTGTCGGGTACTGTTCATTGAAATCTGGCCAAGTATCCGGCCAGTTCTTGGCCGGATATCCAGCCGAATTTGCAGGGGGAATTGAAAAATTTTGGGAAGGCTGCTGCCTCCAATCCGGCCAGAAACCGGCAGGATTGTGACGTGGCCGGCACTGTTCATTTCAGTTCGTTTTTTTTGTTTTTGTCATACGTGGTCGTTGTTACATTTAATCGCTGCAATATCTTACGAAACGTTTTGGTTTGTGTGTGTGTGATCGTTTTAGTAGTCCTGGCGAGAATTGGACAGGCAGTTCGCTAACTCTTTCGGGTACGCCCTAGGGGAAGGTGGGGCTGTCACACAGTTGTGCGTCTCATATTTTCTACTACATTAGTGTATGATTATTGGTTTAGTTGCATAAAGAGAGACAAGTTTCTGGGTTGGAAGTGAATAAGTATGAGAGTAGGTTATAAGTTGACAAGCAGAAGGAATAACAAATCGTGAAGTTTGGCATAGTCAGTGTGGAAAAATGGTTACGAATCTTGCTAGTTATTGTAGGTGCACATCATGTTGGATAATTGTTACACGCAGTCATTCAGTAGTGACGGTAGTAGAAGTGTTCTGTAAAATTGGCTGAATATACTTTGAAATTGTTCCACAGGTTTGTTACTTCATTCGTATTGTTGAATAGGATGATAAATAAATGAGAAGGTGATTGCATCGAACTTGATAGGTAGGAGAATAGATTATGAAATGACTAAATGAGGCATAATTAACCAGAAACTGTGGTATTGAGGCAAACAAATTGCGAAAAGGAAGATTACTAGTACAGTAATTGTTGTGGTTGGACATCATCTTTGACAATTGTTACATACAGTAGGTCAAAGTTACAGTAATAGGACTGGTCTATAAAATTCCATGAAGATACTATAAATTTGGTTGCCCCCGATTTCTACTGCATTGGTATTGTACAGTAGCATGATAAATAGAAGAAGAAGTTGATCCCAAGTACAACCTGATAGGTAAAACAACAGATTATGTAGATTAGTGGTAGTTGGAATAAATAACAAACTATGAAGAATGACTTACTCAGTGTGAAAAAAATGTTACAAGTTGTACTATAGCTAATGTGACTAATATTTGATGCTCATATATTATGTTTAGTAGTACTTCACGAGATGTTATGTTTGTGGCTGGAAATAAAATTTTAGAACTGAAGTGCAATTTATTTGTTAAAAACATTTTACTGGCAAGAACGTGAGCAGGAAGACATTTCAGGAAGCAGACAGAGAAGAACTCGCCGAAACAAGTGGTGGTACAGAACGGGGACACCACCCAATTCATTGAATAGGTAAGTGGCAGTGCTTGTGTATGGTCGTGGCAGGTTAGATTTGTCTTGATTATAATGCATTACAATGTTGATTATTCAGGGGTCGGATAGGAAGGAAAAGAAGCAATAAAAGGAATGATCGTTTAGGTGGAGAGGAAGAAATGGTTACAGCGGGAACAAGCGAGATCGCAGAACCAGTCCCACCATTGAATCAGGTAAGATTATTGAATTTGAGAAAAAATAATGCTATTAAATAGCACAAATAACTTTGGAGTTTTGAATGTGGACAGGAAAGAGTATCAACGCATGGTTTCGGCGAAGGGTGTTAAGTTGACAGAGGTATGCTGCCCTAGCGAAACAAACACTGCAATCATTGAACTGATGGGCTGCTTAAGGAAAAAATAGTGAAACGAGCAATTATTTTGTGTTTAGTTTAATGTGTCTTTTGACTTTGTTTATTGAATGCAGTATAATGACATTGCCGGACAGCATATAATAAGTTGAGCGAGAAAAATTGAGGAAGCGAAAGGAGGAGTATTTGAAAGAGAAAGAAGAGTATGAGAAAGAAATGGAATGTCTAGGAAAGCCGATAGTGCGAAAAACACGGGTTCAGATAAAGGTAAATACACGTCATGATTCGTCAAACACTTAATGAAAACATATTTTTCTAATGCATATATCTAAAAAATGGTGTAGAATCAGAAGTACACTATCCGTTGCTCGCCAAAGCAGATGTCAACTTAGTTTCACGAATCGATGAAACTAAGAAGCAAGCAGATTGAGACATAGGGTTTGGAGGGCTGCTAGACATACAGTGTCACTGGATTCCTAGTGCATAGCTACTTGACTTGTCGATAACTTTAATCCGACATTGAGCAGTTTGAATGTACATGGAGATGGCGTGCTGCCTTTAACATCAAAGGATATTAGTTTAATCCTGGGATCCCAAACGAAGGTCCCGTTCTAGTTGAAAACACCGATACAACCGAGTTGGGGGAACCGGACCAAGTCGCAGGACATACAAATAGAAAGAGCTGCCGAAGGAGTTGGTGGCCATGAATGCAGGGAAGAATTCATACTATTTGTGGCATTTCTTGTGGATGTTTACTGCTCCAAGCACTAGAGCCGAGCACAAAATAAAGTTTGGACCTGTACGCAATTGGTTGATAGGGTGGCTACATTGAACTGGGTTGAGTATGTTAGAATCGTACTATGCAATAAGGTGCTAGAAGTGCAAAAGAAAAGTGAAAAGCAGCACCAATACGTTGGCGGTTGCATCTTCGTTCTACTGGTAAGATTAGGTAGTTGTAGTCATGATTGAAGTATGCTTTAATGGTTAGATAATGCACCAGAGAGTAATCAGTTTTGCGTGTATGTAAACTACTGTCTGCATTTCCATGTTCTGTCGAATTCAGTGTGACGGATTGATTAGATTATGCTCAAATGAATGTGTCTACAACGATGTTCATGTGGGGTCAAGTTTATCTGTAGTTGAATTAATTGCTCTATTGTATTGCAGATTCATTATCTTGACCGGGTGCAAATACTGAACATAAAGTGCCAAGGACTACTCCACGAGCAAAAGCATGGACAGATGCTCTGATCTCTGAAAGGGATGTATTGGAGATTAAGAATCTTGGAGCTTATGGAAAAGGAAAACTGGTAACATGTTTTTATTGTTTACCTCATTTCATATAAAAAGTATTGGTGTATGTATTACGTGGCTTTGCTATTGAAATGGTTGGTTTAATTTGATGTTAAAGGTTGGACGACATGATCCGGAAGAGAATGAATATGGTGCCCAGAGTACTGAACTACCCCCTGATTTGGTAGGGATGTTGATGAACAGCGGGCATGCCGATATCGGTGTAAGTGGGTCTGTTCCATGGTTAACGAAATTTATTGTTTGGTTTGACGTAATTACTGCATATTATTGTCAACATTATGGGTCATTGATAGGCCTATCAGCTTCATTCTACATACAGTTACATGTTAATATATGAAACCAATCCCAATATTACATTGAACAAATAAGTTATCTTGAATTAAGTCACATGCGTGTAAATACATAAATGTAGTGATCTTTTGGATAATCATGTTATAAATAAAAAAATTCAATGTTCGCGGTGACGATTTTATTTATTACCATAGAACTTACAGTTATAGAACCTATGCCACAAGTACAAATGTTAAATTAAGAACTTTCACTTAAATGTACTATTGTATATGCCTGTATTGTATTCCATTCTTGAGAGCATGTGGCTCATTTATGGATTGGTAATGTCGTCATGTAACTGCAGGCTGAGCTAAATGAGCTGTATAACATTGCTGTTAGTAGCCAACGAAGGATATTCAAGATTGCAGAAATGCTTCTTCTCAGCCGAGAGCAAAAGCTTCCACTTCTGGGCTGAAGCATTGGACAAAGGAAAAAAACCTATACAGGAGGACTATACAATGCACAAGAGTCCTGATACCGAAGAAGAGCTGGAATTTCAATCTACTGAAGAAGGGGCAACGATGATGATGATGATGCTGATGAAATTGATGCGGAAGGGTCTGAAGAAGACGAGCATAATGCAGCGCAGAATGAAGAAGACGATGCTAATACGAGAACAAATATTGAAGGCATCCCAAACCAGAGCTGAATGAAGATGTAATGGACATGGAGAATCCAATTCCTACCTCATCAGTCGTGCCCGATAACATCAGTCAGGGATTGCAACAAGGGCCACCATGACAACAACTGAACAAGGAAGCATTATACACCTTCAAGCAAGAGCAGGAGCAATATAGGTCAAATGTCATAGAACCTGTCAAAAAGGTCAATCTACGGTGCAACCACCTTTGAACGCCAGTGCATCGACGTCACATCTGCATGAGCCAGAAACACCACGTAGTTGCGGTCATACGGTCGAAAGCGGAAAGGTTGGTACAGTTGTATTATTCATAAGGTTCTAATTCAAGTAACATGACTGTAACAGCTATATACACATACGGTAACTGTGTTTATACCATCATGATGCTACCTATATGGGTCTGAATTCTCGCTAGTCATCATCGAAAACTTGTAGGCATACTGTCATACACACCAATGTCAGCTGCATATGAAGCGGACCTGACAAACTGAATTGAGCATAATAATTAAGTGTGACTTTATTCAAGTTACATCCAGATAAACCTAATGTCATGTTAAGCTAATTGGAAGTTACAGTGTGTTTGAAAAAACTGTTAGTTACATTGTGTTTGAAAACTGTTACAAAATAGTTATTGGGAAATTATGTGTTTGAAGATTGTTACCAAAAAATTATTTGGGAAGTTACAGATTAAAAATTAATACAAAACTCCGTATTTGAAGAACTGTTTACAGTATTTGTTTTATTGAAAGTTACAGTGTGTTGTAGTTGGTTATAAAATAGTTATTTGAGAAGTTACAGTTTGAAAATTAATACAAAATTTCATATTTGAAGACTGTGTTACGAAGTGTTTGTAGGTTGTTATAAAATAGTTATTGGAAGTTACAGTGTGTTCGAAAACTGTTACAAAATAGTTATTTGGGAATTACAGTGAAAATTAATACAAAACTCCATATTTGAAACTGTTAGTTACGAATGTTTGTAGTTGTTACAAAATAGTTATTGGAAAGTTATAATGTGCTCGTAAACTTTACAAAATAGTAATTTAGGAAGTTACGGTGAAAATTAATACAAAACTCCAAATTTGAAAACTGTTGGTTACGAAGTGTTTGTAGATTGTTACAAAATAGTTATTGGGAAGTTAAATGTTATTGAAGACTGTTACAAAATACTTAATTGGGAAATTAGAGTTTGAAAATTAATACAAAACTGAATGTTATTGATGATTGCATGTTACAGTGTGTTTGTAGGTTGTTACAAAATAGTTATTGGGAAATCACAGTTGTGTGAAGACTGTTACAAAATAGTTATTTTAACAGTTACAATGTGGTTCAAGACTGTTTCAAAATAGTTATCAGCAAGTTATAGTGTGTTTGAAAATTAATACAAAATTGTTTGAAGAGTGTTAGTTACAGTGTGTTTCAAGAGTGTTACAAAATAGTTATTGGGACAGTTACAGTGTGTTTGAAAATTAATCGATTGATGTTTGAAGACTGTTAGTTACACTATATTTGAAGAATGTTACAAAATGCTTTACAATTTGTTACACAACAACAAATAAATTGCATATGAAATGCATGTTCTTTGCTTTTTAGGAGGCCTTGACATTGAAATAAAGCACAAGTCTACACGTGTAACAAAGAAGAGCATCGTTCTGCGGTCAGCGGAGTACATTCTACCAGCACCTGTGACAGTAAGCTTGTACGATAAAAATGTGGCTGCATATACATGGGATCCTGACAAAAATCCCAAATAAGATTCTTGACAAAACTATTAATTCGACCTTGTGATCCATTCACTTCAATAAGTACGCATGTGGTTCATTATAAGATGACACAGGAAAACAGTATGAAAATGGATGAGAATTGACTTCATATACATTACATGTCCGTTTTTTGGAGTACGAGTATTAATTATTAGTAAATCGTTAAATTGTGGCCCGGATCTGATAGGGACATACTTATTCAAATGTTTCAATTCTCGCTGACACGGCTTGACTTGAAGACGCTTGAAAATGGCATGCATGTGTCGAATCGGGTCAGTAGTTTATTACGTTTATTCAAAAAGTTTGATTATCAATTTATTGATTGGATTAGTGATACGTAAACGCAATTGTAACACTCAATTACATGTTTTGGAAACCATTGGATATTGATTAGGTGATTGATATGTTTGCCCGTCTCATGAATTGGAGTGGAAGAACTGCCAAAAGTAGGAAGCTTGAATGCTACATCGTTGAACCTCTAGCAGTTGTGAGTTTGAAATTTTGACTGCATCCTATTATGTGTTAAATTTTTTCAGCATCATATCTAAATTGGTATTACGAGCCAATGCACTATTACTAATGTCTTCTACACTACTCCCACTCGTCCATGTTGTGGGTTGTAGGAAGGAATTTTAAAAATGGAAAAATTCGACAAGCTGTATGATGCCAGTTTATCTGCTAAGCTGAAAAAGCTATTCAAAGTTCGCAATAACAATAGGGGGTTGATCCTGCGAATTGTGATTGGGTATGCAATTACCACCTTTAACCCAAGATTTTTTTATTAGATGTTGAATATCCAAAAATGTAGAATCAGGTTACAGGTCATTTTGTCTGTTACCTTTTTTATACCTCATTCGTTTCAGATACTTGTGCCAGTATGCACAGAGGGGTATTGGTTTGTCTACAGTTTTGATGTCTCACAAAGAGAAGTGCACTTGCCAGACCCTAATAGCGATCAAGCAAAGATCAAAGACATAAGTGTATTGAATCGTTTGGTATGTTGGACTGTCACGTAAATGCATTACACTAGAAGAGGATGACACATTAGTGCTTCTAATCTGTGTTACATAATCTTTGGTGCTACAGAAATGTGCTCTGGGGTTGGTCGTGGCGACAAAGTTTGGCAAGGAAATTGACTTCTCCAGTTTCTCATATGCACTTGCCGATGTCCCTTATCACTCACCAAATAAAGTGTAAATAGTTTGACTTCTCACATCATTATAGTTAGAGCTGCAAATATTTTATTACAACACATATACTCCAACTGACTAATGAGAAGACAACATGAACAGATGTGACAGTGGTGTCTTCATTATGACATTCCTAGAGCATTGGAGCGGATGGTTGGTGTTCGTCTTACAGAGGTATTACAGTTGCCCTCCCTTTTTTTCCTAGTTTACAGCTGGAATTGTGGTTTATAGTTGTTGCCTTTACTTTCGAAAATACTTATTACGTTTAAATTGGAAAGGAAAATGTTGGCAAGTATCGAGTGCTGTACATAGCTTGATTGCATACATCAGCGGAGAACTCTAAGTTTCCGGACAACTTTGCAAACCTGCAAGTACCAAAATGGGCGTAATTGAATGTTGGTAATGCCTGAACTTCAATTAGTCAGATGTGACTGTAGTTGGAGAAAATTAGATCTTCTCCCATTTGTACATTGTTATATTATAGAGGTAGTTTTTGGATTGGTGTAGACTACGTTTTGGGGTATATTGAGAAGGACTATATTAGCCTTATTGTAGATTAATGGAACTTTTCAATTGATAGTCATCATATCTACAAAAGTGTACCTGTTGTTAAATTTGGGTGACAAACACATTGCAGTATGGGGTCCATACATGTCTCCCCATAAATTGGGGACCGAAGAATAGTTTTCGTAGTTTGGACCCAAGAATAACTTTCGTAGTTCAATATTTGTTACAAAGAGCACATATAAAGTTACAACAGAGCACATAAAAAAGTATGGGGTCCATACAACAGGGCACATATAAATTTGGACCCAGTATGGGGTCCATACATGTCACGTTTGGACCCAAGAATAACTTTCGTAGTTCACAATTTGTTACACAGAGCACATATAAAGTTAGTGCACGTGCAGAAGTTAGATTAAATTATCATGTACATAGCTCATAATAGTCACTAAAAGGCACTAACAGGTGTAGATGGAATTTTGTTTTGCCATTTTCAATAAAATATGAAAATTCATATTTTTGGACATTAAGATGCATCCTTTAAGTCGAAACCTTTGACAAAATTGCTATCCTTGCAAATCGGTACTACCTTTTGGCCCAAAGACACCATTTATTGTCATTAATAACCCTACACGAAATGTATTTTTGCTAAAAACAAAGCTTAAGTACATGGGAACTACTTGTAATAGTTACACGGGTATTCTTCACCCGTGTAATGATATGTTATCTATATATGTGTACAAAAAAAATATCAACACTATTAAACCCCAAATGGTCAAGACAAATACATAAAAGTTGATGAATTTTACAATCAAGCCGACACTCCATACAAAATTTATCCCTCACTTTTTCAACACCTACTGTTTTAATACGTAGGAGTCTTTACAATATAATTTGCTTCTAAATTTGCATTCATCATGAACGGATAATGTTACTTATTGTTAAAACAGGACAAAACCTACATCTAATCAACAACCCGAGACATCGTAGGTGCTTACTGGAACAAATTGACCGCTGCCTCGCTTATTGTAGTAACTACCATTACTACATGGGTGTTTCACTTCTTTGAAGAAGGTGTAAAGGTAGGTGAACTACTTGTACATCAAATATTAAATATGGGGCCAAGACGAATAGTTAAAAATTTCTATAATTTTTATCAACAATGAAATGTGTGACAAATTAATCAACAGGTGTGCATTGATGTGCAAACATTTGAATGTACACCAAATACTGTAAATTTGGCTAGTTGTACGCTGAAAACAACAAAGGGAGGGACCCTCATCCAAAGCACATGACCTGCTGAGTTAAGTATTAAGTTCCTTTGACGATAAAAGCTGCAATCTTCGTAACTGGTTAGTAACTCGACGTAACACTCATCAAAGGTGTCGGTACTACCGCCTTTACGCTTTGTACATAAACTCTGCCAATTCACACGGACATAGTTGTATAAAAAAGCATGTTACTCACCAGCTTTCAATCCCGTCACCTAAATGCATCACTCTTTGTCGGAGCAAAAGACCAAAGACACAGTGTACATGTAAAGTTACATCTTGTGCATTTTTAAACAACATCGACTCGAACACATTACCTAACAAACTGGTAGTTACTTGAAAATTTTGTTTTAATTACTATAAAAGTACACCCAAAATTTTCTATTCATTATGTGCACTTCGCTTTTGTGTTTGTTTCCAAAAAACATGTTACTTAGTTCATACTTACTAATTCTCCAAAATTATGTTACTAGTTTATATCGTTTCTTGCCACATATTAACTCCCACCTATGTTTTGGTTCGTGTTAGCTCCTGATCAATACACAACCACTACTTCATTAGAAGGTTGAAACACTTTCGTTTATATGCCCCAAAAGGAGTTTTAGATCGTTCAAATGTCTTCATCTAGCAATATTGGTGGCAGATCTACTGAGTTAAGGTACCAATATCTGCACTGTCATTGCAGAAAAATGGCTGGGCTCAAGATCGTGGAGTCACGGAAACCAACGAAGAGGTTGCTGTACTTCGTCTGTGAAGGAAAAGCTTGTACTTTTTTCGCTTGGTGTCATCCAATAGGCAGGAATAATGAGCAAGTTCAGACTAACTATTGTCCTCCCTCAACTAATCGAGAACCAATAAGTAGAGAGAGCTCCTTCAATAGTCCCGCAACAGTGCACCATGAATCAAACTCTTTCCCGTATCCTGTGCACCGAATCGAACAAGATATTCGATAAATGAAAACCTTCATAATGATATCGGTAGCGGTCGCCCTTCTGTTGTTACTAATAGCAATTTTTAGCTGACACCACTTTTCTGTATTTCAACCCATATAACGCGGACTTCGCCTACAGTAGTGTCGTAGATGTATCCTGTATGCGCAAAGTAGCTGACATTCTTGTACTGTTGACCTACAATTTTGGTATTGGATCAGGAAGATAGAGTAAATATTAAATGCAATATTTTAATTGAATGAGGCTGGTGGAGTCACATTGCAAGTTTTTTGTGAACTTATATGATTGTTCTTACATCTGAAATCACTTGTGATGTTGAAGTGTTCTGTGTTAATGACTCCAAAAGCTTTTAAGCTATTAATTGTATAATGATACCCGAATGGTTACCTTAATTGTATATTGTTACAGTTCGTACGTTATTACTTACAGATTTGTTCGTTCTTAGATACAACATTCATAAAATGAAAGGTCGAGTTAGAAATCTCTACATTTGGACAAGGAGCAGAAGGAGGTACGAATTGCTCACACAAGGAGTAAAATTGGATCATAAACAATTCGCAGTTTAAATACTAAAGCAGATCAAGCACCCAACTTTTTTGTTTTAAAAAGCTACAGTAACCCTGAACCAAAACACATGACTGTAACTGTTGTTAAGTTCCTTTGACAATAACAGCAGCAGTTTTTCGTAACTGGTTAGTAACTTCACATAACACTGTTTGAATATCTGGTATTGCCGCGTTAACGCTTTGTAAGTAAACACTGCTGCAACTTTCACTCCATGGTTGGGCCACCCAACAAATAGAAGAACGTAAAGTGCAAACAGTGTATTTAGACAGTTACTGTGTAAGAAATCAGTTAAACTTATCGTCAATAATATGTAACTTAACATATGCACATGAACCCCAATGTTGGTGTACAGGTCCTTTGATGATAAAACCTGCGAAAAATTGTGCTAAAATCTGTAACTGATTAGCAACAGCACGTTCCACGTAGCAAGACTATCAGTACTACAAATTTGACGCCTTTTGCGTAAGGAAGCTTATCCGACATGGTTCAGGCACTGTATGTGACTCTACAGTCTCTTCTCCCATGATATACTAGTTGGTCTCATATGCGTTGGGGTCTGATATTTTACCATATTAGAGGGTATTGCGGACTATAAAAGGCCGAGGTTGCAGCTGTATATCCCTTACACAGACTCCAGTTTGTTCGTCCCCTTTTCATTTTCGCCCGCATTATTATTCAACTTCACACTTCCAATTTGTCTTCATATTCAAGTGGCAATGGACTCGTGTACTCCATTCATTATTTGTTATCTTCAACCTCCTTACAACAGGGATTACAGTCTCATCAATATCGTGTTCAGTTTTAAAAGAAGTTCTTACATCCAGAATAATTTCCTCAGGTTTACTTGATGTTCGAGAAGATCTCGCTATTTTAATGAGATGTTCGAGAAGGCCTTGCTACATCAAATGCTTTGGGGTTCAAAACGATCATCTCTATATTCTCAATAGACACTTAATAAAGTGTCTAAAAAATTTAATATGTCGAGGGGAGGAATTATTATTTGTGCCAAGCGCAATAGCACAAACAAGAGAAGAGGAAAGGTTCATCGGATATTAACTAGTTGTAGTATCACTAGTTGTAACATCGGGGAATATCTAGTTGTAATATTATTCAGTTTTAACTAGAGAAGACGAAAAGCTGCCGATTGCAAATTCATTAGATGTAATGAATTGTAACATACACCTAACTGGTTGTAACTCATAGTGTACATGTCATAATGACAATCTGGTGTTAGACATTTTAAATATTAGTTACCTCACTTTCAAATTAGTTGTCCCAACGAAGTATCATGTTCTTGTGCGAAATTGTTACTTATTATGTGGTCGTGTGGAACCAAATTGAGCTGGGTATTCACATTATGTATGCACATTGTGAAAAGTAAGGTCACTGATGTGTAACTGGGTATTCACCTGACCCTTAATGTTGGAGTACAAGTCATTTCATGATAAAAGCTGAGAAATTTGTTTCATTGTCTATTGTTGATTAGTAGCACGACGTAACACTTATCAAGAGTATCGGTACTAAAAATATAGTCCAACATTTTTTCGATATGATTCACAATCTGTTCATATATTGTTACAATTCGTACGTTGTTACTTACATCTTTGTTCGTTCTTAGTTACAACATTCATCAATTTTCTGATCGAATTTGAAATCTCCTATAGAGTATTGGAGTAGAAGGAGGTACGAGTCACTCACAGAGGTAGTAAATTTGGGTCATAAACTGACCAAGGGCATACAGTGTTACACATCTGACTCTTGGCCAAGAAACTGTTGTAATGGGCTTTCTTACTTACGTGTAGAGTGCAACTGTGTATGCATATACAGAAACGTACAGCTCACTGATGTGTAACTCTGTAATTACGTGACACTTAATGTTAGTGTGTACAGGTAATTTCATGATAAAAGTTACAAAATTTGTTTTATTGTCTGAACTGATTTGAAATAGTTCACCAACTGCATGTGACTCTACAGCTTCCATATTTGGGACGAAATTGTTGGCCTGGAATGCGTTAGCCCCTAATATTTTAGCACATTGTGAGGATCCTGCAAACTATAAAAGGGCGAGGTTGCAGTTTTATATCTCTCAACAACAAAAGTTTGTTCATCTCTCTTTCATTATTGTTTACACTTTCCATTATATTCCACTTCACACTTCCCGTTTCATACTACTGAAGGGTGGCAATGAACCCGAATATGAAATTTATTATTAGTTGTCTTCAAGCCCCCTCCAACTTCACTTGCAGTGTCATCAATAGAGTGTTCACACAGAAATCAAGTTCTTGGAAGCCAAATAGCAGTCAATGGGCTGCATGATGTTCGAGAAGATCTCACTAATTTAATGAGATGTTCGAGAAGGTCTCACTACATCAATTGTTTTGGGGTTCGAAATGATCATCTCTATATTCTCAATAGACACTTAATCAAGTGTCTGCGAAATTTAATGTGTCGGGGGAAGTTATTATTGTTTGGGCCAAGGGCTATGGCACAAACAAGAGAATGGCAAAGGTTCATCGTATTTTAACTAGTTGTTATATCAGTAGTTGTAGCACATTGTAATATCACAAGTTGTAATATCACAGACAGCTCATATCTAGTTATAATGCATACGTTATTAGTTACAACTCTGTACATTCTTACTAACAACGTTCAAAGTTTGAGACCCAAGACATAGCTAACACTCAATCCGGTGGAGAACAGGATGAAATGACAGACCCTGACAGTTGTTAAAGGTGTTCAAAGTAAATGTGTACTATGCATGCCACGGACATCCGCTTTGATATCACACAATAACTAAATAACATTGTGATGCTATTTATATCACACAATAACTAAATATAGTTACATACATACACATTTAAACGTTATACCCACCATTGCCATCCAAATTTATACCTCTTTGTTATCTCCTCCTCCTCCCCAATACTTTGGCAAACCATCGTTCCTTTCATCCAACCAAAAAATAGTAGGTCTTAGCATAGTCATGCAACCAAATTTCGAAGATCTCATACAAAGCTCACGATCAAAGGTTCGGCAAAAAAGACGGAAAGTATCGTCGGGTCCAACCAATGCTCTAAGGAGGTACGAAACACAGATGGAGGATTTTATATGGTGCCAAACGATTTCAGGAACACTCCACTTAACACCAACAACTTTCTGGGACTAGCTGGCCACATTTTCAAAGATAGTGTCCATGAGCACCTACCCTCTGGTAATTACATTCTGGAACATGAACCCATATGGGAGCCTATTCGTGAGCGAAGAATGGAACTAGAGGTATTTTGTCGCTGGCATAGCCTCCGCGTCCCGAGAACACGCTCGGCGACTTGTTATAGGACCAGAAGTGAATGATGCAAGCGTATTACATAGACTACAGCGAAAGTTATGCAATGGAGCGTAGGCTACACAGGTTTCACGAGGTTGAGGCCGCAAAAAGACATGCTATTGCAAAAGATTTTGATGTCGATAATATTTTAGCAGATCCCATGCTTATATCCGACCCGACCTATCTGACTTTACTGAATCAAGCGACGATGACTTTCAGAGGTACATACCCGATTGTCTAATGCATGACGGCGTTCCCAGGTGTTGTATGGCATACGACAGATGACGAGATGTAGTCGGATGTTCGTGAAGGTAGCAAGAAAAAGTTTAATCATTATAATCTCTACTTTAACTTTTTGCCCCTATTTGGATATTAATGATGCCTGTTAAAAGTCCTTGTACTAGTTGTAACATATTGTAACATACACCTAATTGGCTGTAACTCATTCTTACGCTTCGTTATGAATATTTGTTGCATTATAAAACTTGTTTTGACAAACGAAATTAGTTGTCCCCTTGTACTATCATTTTTTCTGCGAAACTATTACCTTATTGTGGTCGTGTGGTTACTTGATCATAATTCAATTACGAAGATTCTTGTAATACCTATTGAAGTGCCTGTAATACATCATGTCAATGGTGCGAACCGTTCATTCTGAAAATGTAACCCATATGTAGTGAATTATGAAAATTTTTTGGTGACTAAATGACACATAATAATTCAGCAAGGCATCGTAACAAAATAATAACAATTTGTTAAGGCCGATTGCTATATGATACATGTAACCATTCTAAGTGCCATCCATGCCAATAAAGATGTTATTTACGATTGCAACTGAATGTTGGACAATGCTATATATATCACGACAGCCATTTGTTATGGTATTCTATGAAAAATACCATAATCATAAACAAGCACGTTCAATCGTATTGCAAAAAAATGTTACTCTAGTTTTCAGTCAACTTTATAATTTCTTAACAACTTTATACAACCCATTACAGAACAATTGATGACTACTAACACTGAAAATTAGTACAATTGTAATCCACTTGTCTAAATTTGAACAGAGTGAAACATTGAAGGTGCCTGTACAGGCACATGAATAACTTGTAACACTTATTAACTGCTTGTAACGTAGATATGCAGCATTCCCAACATTGGCGACATGGAGGTCCAATAACAAATGTTCGTCGAAAAACACCGCAAATCTCGTTCAAGACAACTAATGTATGAAAATAAAAAAAAATCTAGTGAGTTACAGTCAACACACTAATTCATTTCAAGATTATAGATTAAAAGAAACTGACAATAGGGAAGCGATTGAAACTGAACAATATCTTCAACAGAGAAGTACTAACATCAATAAATGAGGTCAACTTGGTGAATGAATAATCAGAACTCAATAGTTTGGTCAACCACTTAATGTGTCGTTAAAAAATTAGATGTACACATCATTCATCAACCTGCCTCTGCGGGGGGCGACGTCAACAGTTAGTCGCAATTCTGGGTGTTATTTCTTTCCTGAAATGCGTAACAATGGCAAATCAGCTGATACACCTAATGGAACATACGATTTATAATATACGATGTCCAAGTATCCAATTAACAATACTACATAAATATGTGATGTAACGATAAAAGTTTGTCACCTGCGGTAATGGTGAAAATACATGATATGCATCAATGTCACAGTGTGTTGAAATTGCCGCACGCTCCTCCTACATTATATAATATAACTATTCAACTGTCAACAAATCATTACCAGTGCCCATATTGCTCACTTAAAAGCTAAATTGGACAAGAAATTATAAAAAAATGATATATCAGACCATTAAATATCTCTGACGGAGTTATGCTTGGAAAAAATAGAAAATTTGTGCATCCATTCTGTAGGTATTGTTGCAGGAGGCCCTGATTATCAAACAGTGGACTTTCGGATAATACAAAATAATTTGTTATAGAAGCGATCATACGTTAACTACATAATATACATGCTTTGAAGCGTTCAGTCCACCATTACAATAAGCAGAAAAGTAGTTGTACGATGAAAACAACAATTTCTTATTTTTCCTACTAAATGTATGCATACCATTTCACTTTCCTCGATTTCGGGAGCAACAGCGTTTGGAGGGCCATTCACTGACTGGCTCCTTGAATGCGTCTACGAGTTTAGAATGGTCAAATAATTGTATAAGACAGACAAAATAGGTATATCAGGAGGGATGACAGGCGTAACAAAATTATCACATAATGTAATATCAATGTAACTAATTATGCTATTAGAAACATCTAAATAAAAGCTAAACCATGACCATTTTATACTAACCGAAACAGAGTCAGTAGATGAACGGCATCCCAAAACATGTGTTCATCAAATTCAAGCGACGTCGGCTCCGATTCTGAGACCTGTATTATTGACACGACAATAATGTTACTTCATAGTGAATGGTACCTAAACTTGAGTTAACGGTAATATAATAAGAATGTTTTAGCATAAATGTTTACATCATAAAAATGGATCCATACCGTACTGTGTAGTTCTTGACAATCTAGATTTTCTTTTCACTCTGTCAAATTTATCGACCCAACTTCGCATCACTCTATTTTCCCACCGGCTCGTTTTTTAATGTCTCTTGCGACTACTGCCTCTCCCATTTCATTTACAATTTCAATTTTATCACGTTCCTCCACATTCAGATTTTTATGATTTTGCGAAGGTTGCTCTTCGTTTTCTGAGAGGAGGAGCTCAACTCTCTTTGCCAAATCGGATATGACGGTGATTACTACTTTGCTGGTGTCCTCCGACATTGCTGCTCGAGTTGCGACCTTAATCATGGCTGGAGCGAGCTCCCGATAACGAGTTGAAATGATTGCTTTTGGATCAGCCACAATTTCCCGTCCTCGCCGATCAAAACAGTCTCCACCCAAGCTCTTTTTGTCCATCGCCTCTTAACGTATTCAGGAGGAATTGTCTTTATGCCCACGGTATCAAACACCTTCAACGCTGCCCACACAAAATTCCTTCATTCTCGTATTTTTTGCAACTACAGCGTACACTTAGATCATTCCGATTGAATACCACTATTCTTTCAGGTCCTCCATCATATCTCATGACAGCAAACTCCACAAACATCCCTGCATCTTGTTGTCTCAATATAACCATAGCTGTTGACTCCATATTCATTTTGGAATGCAACAAATACGGTTGGTGAATACGTCTCTGCAGTGCACAAGCATAGGTGTTTGCCTCAACCCAACCATGGGAGCTTTTGCCTCATTTCATATTCTGCGATGAGTTCATTATGTCTCTTATCATCAACCACCCGATTGAAATGTCTAAAGAACTGCACAAGGTCGTGATCCAGTTTCAAATGATTTTTAATTGCTGCATTTAGGCTTTCGCTAAGTTGGGTGCTTCGCATTCCCGCGGTCCATCTTTCTTTCATCATACACCTTGCCCACTTATCACGAATTCGATACAGCCGGAAAGCCATTCATTATTTTCAAGATTGTGTTTTTCACCATGCCTCCCACACCCTGTTGAATTGTTCCACTTCTTCAATCTCATACATGCAGGCACCAAACATGTATGGAAGGTCACTACTTTCCTTGTAGTGATTGCCAAGATGTTTCATAAAATTACGTCTTATGTGAAACGTACATAGACCGTGAAACGTTTGGGGCATGACAAGTGAAAGAGCGGCTGCCATGGCATGATCTTGGTCGGTTAGTATGGTACTTGGACGCTTTCCGCACATTGCTTCTAGAAATGTACCAAACACCCATTTGAAAGAATCTATCGTCTCATCATACATAAGGGCAGCACCGAATATCACAATTTGCCTATGTTGGTTAAAACCCACAAATACTCCAAGTGGCGGTATTCTTTATTTGTTTTGTAGGTTGTGTCGAATGTGACTACGTCTCCAAAAAAGTTGTAGTCAATTAACATTCCTGCATCAGCCAAAAGATATTCGTTATCTTCTTCACAGTCCAGCTGTACGCATGAAAAAATGATGGATTCTCGAGTGTTTGCTCTTGAAAATAATTCAGCATGCTACCTGCTTCTCCATATTTCAACTCCTTTCCCGTCTCGTTCGAAGATATCGTTTAAGATCATCCGAGTATATCCCACATTACCCATCCCACCTGCCTCCTTTCCCATAAGCTCATGGCTCTGTTTCAATGAAACCCAGCATCTCGCTTATTTCAGTTTGGAATCTTGAGCCTCACTCACTTTTCTTTGTGATGGCATCATGTGCGAACATTGAGCAATGTGCAACTCATGGTTATGTCTAAGACAAGGTCATGCACACGGTACTTCATTGTCCCTCTAAGCAACACGATAACCATTTTAGCTCCACACCCTTTTTCGTCGGCGCTCGTGTCCTCTTTGGCATCACATCACCTTCGTACTTGCGCTTCACACCTTCCTTGCAGCAACTATATCTCCTAGACGTGGTCACGCCGTCTTTGTCTTTATTCAGATAGTCTTTACGTACACTAAAACCCATTTTAAAGGCATATTTGTTGTAAAACTTGTACGCATCCTCTTCACTGTTGAACTCCATTCCTAACTCAGGGGTCCCATCTTCTGCCAATTTGCTGCAATCCATTACTTCTGCTCCTGCCAATTATGCATCAAACACCCTAATTTGCAACACTTCATGAATAGTATGTACATAAACGACAACATAAATGTATATTACCATTCATAATGTGTTATGAATCACACATTACTCGTATACCAAATCCTATTATTACGCTTATCAATATGATTAATGATTCACATCACCTTACTTTTACTCTAATACAACGCATTATCTATGTACAAATACAACTCCATGTACACTAAGTTATACGGACTGTAATGTATTGGTCACACGATGTAAGTCTATTTTAACTGTATGTACCACGCTGGTGATTATATTTTGATACTAGGTTCTTTAACTCACTGAACCTTATGTCATTCGTTAATGACAATCGCCTAAACCAACTCCACATTTTCTACTATTTCTACATTTTAAGGGACGAACAAGAACTTTCTACTCATTGTAATATATTTCTTACATCATATAATTTACTTACAATACAAGGTACACCCATTTATTATTCATATATATGTATTTTCCTCTGCTTCACCTCATTCAAACTCTACACCTCCATTTTATACACACTGCATGGTCAGGTGAGGGGCAAACTAATATTGCGTGATGAGTATGGACCAACTACTAGATGCACAATGATTCATATCAATTGTAATACGGTGGCTATAACATGTAACTAATTTACAACAGGATGTACGTTCATTCGCTTGTTAAATGTGACTTTGTTTCTCTCATCTTTCCCTAATTCCGTTCGACGGTTTACTTGAATACATACCCCTGGGTCTTCCAATAACTACTATCCTATTATAGTCCATCACTGAAAAGTTGAATGCTCACACACACATAGATACGGTACACACACACAGATACAGTACAACTTCATTATTCTTCCATCATCTTCATATTATGTTTCAGTGACTCTAATTTCATCCTTCATTTAACAGATGTGCATTTGGGTGACAAATGATTGGCCACAGTTACTGACATGGTTCAGTCATGTTACCTTGGTCTGTTAATACGCTTTACGTTTCACCGAAGTCGGAGACCGCAGCTGCTTCTGCTATTAAGTTGAAGGACAAAATCTAGCTTCGTGAGATGCTGAATTTCCTCTGTTTGCTTCTACCTTACTGCCTGCCTTGCTTGCCTAATTCAAAACGGATACAATACTCTCATACCCAGTTGAAGATCGCAGCTGCTTCTGCTATTAAGTTTTACGGACAAACTCTGGCTTCGTCTCTGTTTGCTTCTACCTTGCAGCCTGCCTCTCTACCCAGTTTTCTGTCAATTGCTACCTTCATCAGAGTAGACTACACCCACTTCACCTACAAACACCCAGTAGGTCGAATCCCTCCCGAACTTCAGCTTTCTACCTTCAGTGAGCGGTCGGTCAGAGTAGACTACCTTCAAAAGCACGCCAAAACTCTTCCCTCAGTTTTGTTTTCTGCTGCTAATTCAAAATTTCAACTTGAATTTCAAAATCTACTTCTCTTCCGTTTGCTCCGTTTGCTCCGTCTGCTCCCGTTTGGAAGTCAACATTTTATTTGAAACGGCGTCATTTTACCCCTGCTTGAGCCTTACTGACTTGGCTCATTTGTCTCCTCACATTTTTATTGTGAGGAGACCGTTCAGGAGCGGTCGATCAGATCGACCACTCCTACCCGGTATCCCACACAGGTTGGCTTTGCACTAGATGTCACCACCCCACTCACAAGGGTTGGTTTTGCCCTAGTTTACCTAGTCTTGGGCAACATTGCAATGCCGGCGTCACCATTTGGGGCGGGCTCAAATATCAATTGATATGAACCTAGTGAAAGCCGTCCTCAAAAGCTAGGTACTGAAGTGAGAGAATCTAAAGTCATATAAATCTCACATCAAAATCCCATACTTCTTCCGATGTGGCATCCAAGTCCCATACTTTACAATGGGGTCATAACATGTTCATAATTAACACAGAGACTTTCTCGGTATATAATGAACCACTTTAAATAGGTTTATTTAGAGTTGTAATTGAACCGAACTGCTTGTGAGCTAGTCAAAAACTTGACTTGAACTCAGGTTGACCGAGTTCGCATGACTTGATAAGCCAAGCAAGTCAAGTTCGAGTATCGAGAAGCAATGTTCGAAAGCTTGTCAAGGCTTATGGAGTTTTTTAATTTTAATTATTTAATATATTATTATAAAATTATCGTTATACCCAAAAGAGTTGTTGAATTTACGAAATGTTTCAGGTCGTATGAAAATTTTTAAAGAGCAATAATATCTTTTCACTTAAAAATTATTAAGAAAATGAAATTTTCTAACTCGGGCTTGATCGAATTCGATAAGACTTGCATTGACTCGAACCCATGTGAGTCGAGCTCGAGTTCTGTGAGCAAGCATCGAACTTGAGATCGAGTTCCAATAATACTACTCACTCGAGTTCGAGTATCTTTTTTGCATGTCGAGTCGAGCTCGAGTACGGCGATACTCGAGTTCGACCCGACTCAATTACATCGCTAGATTTATTGCTTTGATCCAAAATTAAGATTTGTTGAGTGTTTGAGTTTATTTATGTCACGAAAAAGCTCATATTATGAGTTTACATTATTTATGTGTTAAAGAAATTATACTTGAATTTTTTTTCTTTTTATTAATAAAACCCATGCTCAAAGAATTTGAATTTAAACTAATAATCTTTTGTTCCATTCATAAATCTATGCTCTTCCTTTGAATTCTCGTCTCAATAAGATTGTTAGTTCTTATTATTCTAATTTTATAAGATATCATCAAATTCAAAGGGACTCTCTTACCCTTTATTACACCTCGTAAGATGACAATCCCACAGTGATTCAAGCTAGTCTATATGCTCCATTTTCGATATGTACCCATACGTATCTGGTTACTATATATCTATTTTTTTTGTTAATAATTTGACAGCAGAAGAATAAAATATTACAATTTATAATAGTATTTCCAAAGATTACATGTGATGGACGATTTGTAAGAAATCTTGTTCATGACCTATGATTCCGCGACATGATAATAACTGAATCTGAACCCACCCACAAAATTTTTTTTACCCAAAAAAGAAAAAAGGTTCTAGTCTAAGCGCCCTAGGAATGCCATGTATCGGACAAGTCAACATAAAATCTCTAAACTTCAACTGTCCTCTTATTTTTTTTTCCCACTCATCCCTCTTTTTAGATTACAACACAATTCATACATGTATTTTTGCAAGGATATATATATATATATATATATATATATATATATATCATAATCGAAATGCAAAATTTGTCTTTAAAAATAAAGAAATGAAAAAAAAATGATGAAGTAAACATAACCAACATGGAAAGGCTAAAAACGCCGGACATTTCACCTATAGCAAATCAAGCATACACTCGATGGTACCAGAATAGAGGAAAAACAAGCGGCAAAATTTTTCAACTTGCTTGGAACACTGATGGAGAAGGATGAATGTAAAACAAACCAAATCCAAGGTAGAATTGTAAAACATGTAACAGAATCGCAATTCTTCTGTTTTATTTTCTTTTTCCCCAGTTAAATCTACTTCGACTTTCGTTAAGTATACAGGACGCTACAGAGCTTACAATTACAAAGGATAGCAAAGGCTGCCTAACCAGTCAAAAAATTGGGCAATTTAGTAACATTTACAAAGAGAGGGCAATCAAAGTGACCTAATTTACAAAGAATATGCTCTACTCTACAACGCTATACCTAGGGTTTCCTGTGAACATATGCAGAAGGGTGGATGGACAAACATATTTCACCCATTGTATACACAATATTATTGCCGAGGAACCCCAAAAAAAAAAAAAAAAAGCAAAACAAATAGTACATCTCACAAGGAATTAGGCGGTAGCGTTCTGGATATGGTAGCCTCCGGCGGCAAGGAACTACTTGAAGAATCTAAAGCTGTTTCAAGGTCTAATAAAGGTCGTAATCTTCTCTGAACCTCGTTACTTTGTAGATGTATCTCATCAAGAATCATTAACAAAGCAGCTTTGCAAGTTCCCTCATCTCGAAATGCCAGGGTCCACCTCCCATCAACCAAAGCTTTTGTTTTGACTTTTCCACCAGAAGGATATTTAGCAGAGTCGGTGAAGGGGAAAGCTGAAGGACGGATTCGAAGGTGCAACCATCTTGAGTGTTTATCGTCTACTCTAGGCTGAATCAAGGGAGAAAGGAGGGAATGCAATCAGAACAGTGTTACACAGTAAGTCACATCAACCAGAACATTTCAAAAGCACCAACACGTCACATTTCAAAAGCACCAACATGTGCAAGACGAGAAAGAATTGCCACATAGGCTCCTTTTGAGCTAAATAGTTTAAACAAGTTACACTAAGCCAATTAGCTGATTGCCATTGTAATTAGCAACCATCAACTTTTTCCAAAACCCCTTCATTTAGTTCCTAGGTTTGTATGTTTGGGGAAAGGCTTACTGGAATTGAACAAAGACTCCAAAGAACTGTCTCTATGTGCACAAAATGTTGAAATAAGTTGGTTAGATTGCCAATTGGCCGACCGAAATACAGTGGCCCACAACAGTTATACATAATCACTTCAGTTATGGTTGTCAAATGAGCGAATTTGTTTCGACCACAGCCGTAGTTGAAATGCTTACGTCTTGAAATGAGACAAATGGGTAGACAATTAGTTCAGAAGTTTTCTCTTATTCTTCCCAGTTTTTGGTGAATTCTCAAATGCTTTTTAATTATGCATTCATATTTTCCCAGTGCTTTGTCTTTGAGATCTGAAGGAAGGAAACATGAAATATAGAAGGCTCCCAAAATAGTCAAAGAGTTAGCATAACTTTTTGTTCCAGTTAACAAAATATCAAATGAGCAAATGGCCAATTAATTAAAAACAAGTAGCAGAAATTCAAAATGTAGCAGAAATTCAAAAAAGAAAACAACGAAACTTACATTACATCCTGCTAAAGGTGCAACCACTCGAACAATACCATGACTTGGTTTAAAGGGTAGTTCTTCTGCAAGTACAAGCCAACCTGAAGTTCCCAAAGAGACAGCCAGAAAGCAAAAATGGCGCTCTTTGCCTCTCTCAAATGCTATTCTACAAGGCACTGCATCAACTGAAAATGATATGAAGCAAACATAAATATCTTTCAGAATTACTAGTTTATTTTTTATTTCTCCTTTTTTTGAATAATTGTTAGTTAATAACTGCACAGGCTACAAAAATGCATATGTGGATGTCTGTTTGTATACATGTCAACACACAACTTATTCATATATAGATAAAAAAAAAACTAGTGGCAGGAGAAGTGCCCCTTTGAGGAGGCAGAGGATATAGAAGAAAAATAAAGGAGACAAGCATCTAACCAAGGTTCAGTTCAGCGCTTGGTTTTGGACCCAAACTATCCACACCAGCCTTCTTAGCTCGTGAGTTTGCTGAAGCATCAATTGGTGGATGTACTGGAGGTTGATCAGGCAAAACATAGCCAAGAGCGAAAATGTGGAGTTGATGTAATAGTACAAACACCTATGAAGAGGATCACAAAGACTAAAAACTTCAATAATTGGAAATTTGTACAAGTCTGCTAACACACCAGTGTTATATAGATGGACAATTGAAAAGGAATCTTCTGGAACTCTAAATTATTGCAAGAAAATTACTTAAAAAAATAGGCACAAGTCTTACCTTAACCACCTCACACATTTTTCCACCAGCAGCAAAAGATGATTCGCTAGAAAAACCCTCTGCTGGAACAAGAGAAATCATTGAAGATTAGTGTGTAATGTTTGTTACATGCAAGAAGAGCATAGGAAATTGACATTTGGACAACATTGGAAAACAAAAAGGTCATTAATGGTTGATATACCTTCAGAACTTGAATCATAGGGTGGCAGCAGCATGCACTTCAGATCTTTGCGGGGGGATGAAGCCTCAATTGCTACAAGCAGATATTTCGTGTTACACATGGCCAAAGCATATTGAAAATTTTTCCCCTTTGCTCAGAAATCAAAACCATTAACACACATACCTCTTTTGCACTTTCTCCACTCATCACAAAGGATGGTTATCAAGAAATCAGGCCAGGTCCCTCTTGCTTCCTCAAGAATCAGGCCACAACAATTCTGGAATGACACCTGGGCATCAAAATCTACAAAGTCATCAAATAATACAATGATTCAATGTATGAAAAAAATTAAAGTGTATAACTTGTCATTTTGAGTTACGCGATGACATCTGCAGTTCGCATGATGAAATCCTATGCCAATTATAACACTAAAAGGAAGTCTTTACAACTTTTGGATGTGATTTAAGGCAAAGAAGGAATATATTGGAAGGCTCTGCTTGGCTACTGTATAGATGTTGCAAAACAGCATCGAAATTATCCACTTCCCACTGAAAGAAATGCATAGGGTCTTGAATTTAAAGATGATCATAAGCCCCAGCACTAGCATATCTTATTCCAGTCATTTGAATCATGGATTAGTTTTAGGTACACTTCTCAATGAAAAAGATCAACGTACACATAATAAGCAAAGAACAAATGTCCAGAAAAATATCATCTAGTCTAAAATCAACTTACTCTTAGTGATTTAAGGTGGTGGCTGTTAAATTCTGTTTCGCTATAAGGAAGCAACTGACGCAAAAAGCCAACCACCATCCCATAAGGTTTCTGCAGAGATACTCGACCTGCAGAAAAGACTGACCAATGCATCGAGCACCTAATAACAAAAGAAACCCATCATCTGAATAGCAAATAATTTACAGGTTTCCTTAACTTTAAGCCAACTTAAGCATTAATAAATAGCTTTATCATGCTTAAGCAAATACACTAATCTAACACACCGTAAGTATCAGCCAAGGCACAAAAGAACCTCATCCACTCCATATTGACTTGCCCAAGATTCAATTACCCATATATTCAAAAAGGAAAGACCCATAAGTAGTTTACAAAAATAGTACATTGTCATCCATGGTCTCAACCAGCAAGCAAGCATTCTCATCACAGTATTTGTACAGAAATGCCTCGATAATCAAAGCACATTCTTCTACTTAATCAAGTAGCAAATTAGATGGTCTAATTGTACGAGTCTCCAGAACTTTTCAAGGAGTTGCCCACATAGAGAATTTCTACTAAATTCTAGTAGAAATTCTCTACGAAAGTTTAGGTTTTTCAATTTTGGAAATGGTTTTCTGCTCTTTATTGCAGCTAGTAAGCAGGAGAGGAAGAAATGAGAGTGAAAATAACTCCAGGAATCGCCATTGGACACACTTATAATTCTTGCTAGAACCTAATCAATCTACGTAGTATTAGAACCCAAAGCACCTCCCAAATAAATGGAATGCACAGAAACGAAGTCCACTGACATGTCTGAGTTACGATAACAGAAACTAAGAGGTCAGAAAACGGGTTGCCAGTATACTGAAATTTAGAGATTTTCTTGCACAAAAACAGTACAAGCTATGAATGAATTGCCAGAAGAGATATCCATCCTTATATGCTAAATGAGTTTCATGCCAGCAACATGATAGAAGATATAATGTACTTCCAGTTTTGATCAGATCAAATCTGTTTAAGATGCACAGGGCACATATGGATGGATGCTGGCTGCTTGCTCTACCATCAAAAGCCGCTCACATAGCCTCATCTTTTTTATTCAACATGGTTCACCCACAAATTTAAATAAATTTACAATAAATACAGAAAATGGTAGCTGATAAAGAGTTCACTTTTTAAGCTTGTATTTTTTTTTATCAATACACATATTTAGGTTGATATTCATACACAAACCAATATACAATCTAAGTAGCAAAGATGCAACCACATGATGGAAGAATCAAGTCAAAACCCACGTCTGTCTAACAATCTAGAAGGGGCAACAGATAGATACCTGAGACCTATGTAATTGAGAGCTAGTTCCAACCTCCGGCCACACACATGAAACACCATAATGTTCCTGTTAAATAAAATCGAAAAAATTACTTCCAGCTTCCATTGGAAACTCGAATAATACAGAAAGGTTCCCCAAAGATAATGCCACAAAAAGTATTATTCAGTAACTTTAGGACACAGAAGTGGCATTCGTTGCTTGAAAAACCACCATGATAGGAACCTATCATGGTACAACTTGAAATAAAACAGGTCATCCAAATAGTTGCTTTTGCCTAAAATATGAAGAAGCCATTTTCTCTTGCACAATTGCAGCAGATCAGTGGTCATTGTTCTTTACCACTTAAGTAGATTGAATTATGCCGTTACACATGGAGAACCTACTGTTAGGATGGAAGTTTTACTCTGAGGAAAGCAGAAGAGATTTGGGATTGTGCCCCATTGTGTATCTTTTGTACGCTAAGGATAGAAAGAGGGGGTAACAATAGACATTTCAATAAATAACCTCAATCAAAAACAACTTAAATGTCAATTGTGAGACACACTATACTTTTTTGGATAAATGCCCACTACTGAACCAACAGCCTAGCTTTTATTGAGCTTCTTGATATGGCTCATCATTGCAGAAGATAACTACTGTTTATCTTGAGCTGTACCCTCTTGGCGCATCTTATCAACTTAGTAGCTTGTCAAAAAATTTCAAGCACAATGAGCACTGTCATAAATTAATTGCAGTTCTGGAATACCTGTTAACTAGATGGTAATCTGTGATTAAACTCAACCACCCAAATGACAACAAATAGTAATTTAATCTATCTACTCAATTACAAGAAGCTCTGATAGAATTTTCATTAAAATCAACAATCCAAATGTTCTATTCATATAAGCTCTGACAGACTCTTCATTATATGCTGCAGAATATTTCCAATTTTCAGAGAGAATGTCTAGTAAACAACTTAGATGTGATTCATAAGATTCATACTTTCTTAGGAAGTAAAAAACATTAGAATGTATTTTAAATAATCCAACAAATATGACTTGAAAAGCAAAAAACTATGGGAAACTTATTAAAGAAAATTTAATTCCTGCAAATGACCTTAATAAACAAGCATGTATTGGGAGGACATAGTTCACCAACACCAAAATTAATGTTTCAAAATGCACACGTCTTTCCAGTCAAGATAGTTTTCTAAATTCAAAATTTTAAAGTTCAACGTGGCATATATTGAGCCTGATGAGTCTGAACCAACATTCATAAATTAGCATAACCAATGGGAACTTTGAGGATAGGCATCCTTTTGTACTTGTCTCCCAATAACAATTTCCGAATTTTGGGAGCATACAGGCACTTTGATGTTTGTAAATGATCATTTAAGAAAAGCCATCCTGTAAATTACAGAGAGCAGGTGCAGTGAATAGCTTCCGTAGCCACATACAAATAAATGTTCTGAGGTTGCAGAAAACAGGTACTCGAGATTAAAACCAAATGAAGAATCATGTAAACTTGCCTGCTTTACAATTCTGACTGCTATTTCTAATGCTACACATCAATGTAACCAATTACTAACTATGACAAAGAACAGAATCTTAAAATACATTAATCAACAAACTATCAAGCCTCCCAGTCACTTGATCCATCGATGGTTTCTCCAGGTATCAACAAGATATCACCCTATATAGTTTCGGGCCTCAATCACATGATTCTATGCTGTATTCTTGCTGCTTTAAGAGTGCAAGAAAAGTAAACTCGAAGCAGAATTTTGGACGATTGAACATTTTAAAGTCATGTTGCCCCTGTCAGTAATTTAATGGACTAATCTTTCCTACACTGACAGTTTATACACTAGCAGGCCTAGATGCACACCACTTGATCTCAATTTGATACCATAGTGAAAAAAGGGTTTTAATGTCCTGGAGCACTCTAACATGTACAATTTTCTTGACGCCATGATTTTCCCCTCTGGCTTCAGAGGAACACTCTATAAATAGAAGGCATGCAACATAGCAAACCCCTCAATGGACTCAAACTTAATATGCATTGTTTCAATATTTTTAGCACAAGATAATCAATCTTCTCATGCTTGCTTTCTGATAGGAAACAATTAACAGTATACAACATTAGAAAATGAATAAGATAGGCAGAGCCTAATGCTGAGGTAGCAGCTTAATCAGCCTCCCTTTGATCTCTAAAACGGCTTGACATGTCATTAACAAACACCAAACAGAAGGAAAAGGGTGACCTTTAAGATGGCTTGGCATCTCATTAAGAATGAACTTTTAAAGAGGTAGACTCGTAGGAATAACATTCTCGTTATCGTTATGACAAATGACCATGGATCATATACCAATCATTCAGAATCTGTTGCTCTGGTCCAATCAAATCTTTACCCAGAGCAATCGTCAGCTATACCCTCATGAAAAGTCTATTGAAGAATCCATCAAAAGTCTTTTAGATGTTCCTTGTAGCAATAATCATGTGTTATGAAATGAGTGAGAGTGACATGGAATTAAAATCTATCATCTTTTTGCATTTAGTAGTTAGAAAAAGAAGTAATAACAGACAACCAAGACAAATGTTACATGAGAGCAGACGAGGTGCATCAGCATTAGCTCACCTTTATCCTTTGTGCATAGCTATCAAGTTCACCACTAATCACATCTTTTGTTACATTATTTGCTGAGGAAAAAAGTTGCTCTTCACCAGATCCCTCACCAACTAATGCTTTCTGCAGTAATAAAATAGGGTTTTATCCTTAGAATGAACCAATTATAATCATTTTTCCTATCCTTCAAGGGCATATCAAATAAGGTGCCCATATGATATCATGCAAATAATAGAAACAGGACAAACAGAAGAAATCTTTATAAGCAATAATACCACACTCAAACAGGATAACGTGATGAGCAACCAACATTAATAGTAGCTATTGTTTATTAATGCTGGATATTCAATACAGCTAGATTAGCTTAAAGAATGTCAAGTACTTTTTCCACCAGCTGAATAACACAAATCATAGCAACAGGAAAAACTGAAGAAACCTTTACAAGCAATAATACCATGCTCGAAACAGGATAACATGATCAGCAACCAACATTAATAGTAGCTATTCTTTATTAATTCTGGATATATCAATACAGCCAGATTAGCTTTCAAATATTTTTTCCACAAGCTTCAGATAAATAAAGACAGCAAAAGCACCCAAGAGGCTCTCTCTAAGCTTTGTCTGAACTGAATAAAAGAGATGGTTTTCACTTCTGAATTGATTATGAATCACTCAAAAATGGTAAAACCCCCTCTCCCCAACCCCAAACAAAAACTGAATAAAAAAAAACTGTGTTTTTGGAGATGGGGGCAGAACCTAAACTTCAAAAAGGAAAAAAGGGGCAGGAACAAGAAGGAAAAACAAAATAACGAATTTCAGCAGTGGATTAGGAAAACAAAAAACCAAAAAGTAGAAAGAGAAGAAAGTAAACTGATAGACATAAAAGAGGTAATTCCGCATAGCAATGTTGAGATATCCTCCCTACTTTGCAAGCATCACCAATGATTCCAGTCTGCAGAAGTCTTGATCCTTCATCCCACTATGTATTATGCATAATTACTAGGCTCAGAGTTGAAAGGTTCGTCCATAATATCAAACATTGACTACTCGAAAAAGGTCTCCACAAGCCTTTTCAACAAATTTTAAGTTAAATCTACAACTTCAATTCAACAGTGCCCATCAGATCTCCAAGACTCAATAGATACTTTAGAGAATTTTGGAAGAGTAACATTAGCCATCGGTCCTGAAGAGAAAAGGGAAGAGACAAGTATAGCCAACAGTTAATTGTTCACACGCTCCAACCCAGCAGGTAGACCTCAAATTCACCCAAAAAGAAAAAGAACATAACAGAAATGTTTCAAGAGTAAAATGAAAAAGAACAATACTCAATAGGAAAAGAAAGTAACTACAAGAAACCATACCAGCAAGAGTCTTTTATGCTGTTTTCTTTGTGGAAGAATACCAAGAGCATCTAGCATTGATTCATCCAGTTCTGAATATTAAAACTCAGATAAGAAGAAGCGCAAATGCACCAATAAGTAACTCTTATAGGGGGTCAGAAATAAAACCTTTAGTTTGCAGTAACGTTGCTAACACGCTGAGAGAACCTGACACCTGAATATCATCTCCATTTGTAATGAAAGAAAGCAAGGACTCCCTACAACATAAATGAAATTGCTAAACAAATAGAACCAATAATTTGACAGATCAAACACTGCCGCATTATAGCTATGTGCTACAAAGAAAACTATCTTAATTTTCTGTTTCAGATATTTCAAAATTTCATTCAACAGAAAGTAATTGTCTCTTGATGCAAGCCTAAAAATATTAGAACAGATCTGACCACATAAATGTAGCAAAATGCCATTCTTTAACAAGGAATCAAAGATGAGATTACATGCTAATTATCACTTCATCAGCAAAAACACCTTGGAGATGCAGTTATAAGTTGACAACAAAACCGAAGGGCTAGGCACAATTGACATTCTTTTACAGAGCACTTGGAATATCAAGACACTAGTAATATAACCATCTAAAAGAAGCATGCCGAACTCCATCAGCGGAGATGTGTACTATCAAGATTTTGACTAGTAATCCATGATTATTTCTTAACTACACACTAACTTCAACATCCAAAATCCCAACCATCTACTTTGTTCATGTGCATCTAATTATAAAGATTAAGAAACCCATCCTTGCTGTCATCCAAGATCAGTTTTGCATGATTTTCATATTTTTAGTTCTTAAGAGGTTCAGTTTCTATGTAAATTTGTAGGTAAATACCATATGTGCAAATAACAAACGTGACATAGACTTCTGACTAGGTAAATATCATACATGTAAGTTACAAACTTTGTTGTTTGTGGCTAACTAAGCCACAATCAAACATTTGATTACTGTTTGCTTTATCAATTATCTTTTTTACTCCATTCCTTGCTGTGTGTGTTGTGTTTTTGAGAGAGAGAGAGCATTAAAATCATTTATTTTCCAACAATAACATATGATAAAATTTTCATAAAGGGGAGACAAGTAAGAGGCGGATGCTGCGAGACAGTTATTAACAGGATACTCAGAACATAATAACAACTAATGAACAAATCTAAATAGAATGCATACAGAGAAGATATCATAAGATAGCATCAGTTAAATTCTTAATAATTACCTTAAGGCATAAGAACCACAATTATCATGGTGCAATTTATCTTCTGATAGACTCTGCAAGGAACCAGACAAGTTTGGAATTGTAACTTGTAAACCTTCATCCTCGTTTGCCTTCTGACATTCAACTGGAAAACCTTGTCCAGATGAGTAGCCATTTAGCTTAGCTTCAGATCTTGATTTGAATGTCTCCACTCGACAGAGAAGAGCAGCAGCAACAGTATTTGCCAGGTCTTTGATCTTGACGATGCGCAAGATGCAACAAATCAAATATAAAGAACAGGCAACACCAGTTTCCGTTCCCTGAAATGTCGACTAACAAAGATCACTAACAGGAAAATGAAACTAGAAATATCAAGATGCTGCAGGTAAGTGCTTAATGGTTAAGGTTTATAAATTAATGACCTTACCATTCTCAAAGAAGGAAGGATTGACGGAAATATCAAAAGTTTTAAGATGTTGTCTGTTATCAACTTCCCAACATCAGGAATCCCGGCAGAAATGACATCGCTGAAGTAGTAAAGATTATCCTCAATCTCATCCACAGCTGAAAGAATATAAGTACTGGACTCTGAACCTAGATTCCTGTAAATCTAACTCAATTCAGCAACTAGCCAATACGGATTATAGTTCACTGAAGTAAAACTAGAACTCTTACTTTGTACCATTTAACACCAATCCACTCAAGTTGATGCACTGGTCACGGAAAAATTTGACCAAGTTTAAGAAATAATCTGCATGCGGGGCACTAGCAAGATATCTATTAATGGCTTCATCTCCAACTGCAGACCAGCCAAAAGTTAATCTGTGCTAGCAAAACATAGATGTGCAAACAGGAGGCACAAACATAAGAGAGCAACTAACCATGATAAACATTTAGAGTCAAAGCACGTACTGCAGTGCGAATCATTCCTTCCTCATGAAATGCAAATTTTATTGCTTCAACATAAAGCGGGAAGGAAATTACTTCATCCTATGTAAATGCGAAAAAGAAAAATCATCAATCAGAAAAATTAATGTGTAAGAAAAATTAATCAGTCAAGCTGCCGGATTGATATCTCATAAGAAACAGTGGAATATTTTTATCTTGAAACCACAATTCATTGCTGAAGAGGTGCATCACCACAGTATAATCAATTCATCTCATTCAATGATTCAAATACTCATCCTATTCGCTTACAGTAGCAAGATAAAGATCATCTTTCTCAACGCTACAAACAAATTGCCATTTTTCTTTAAGCTTAGCTTCTAGTGTTATAGTTCATAGCTTAGGAAACTGGAATTGGGGTATCATTGATAAACAATGACCACTCCATTTGCATGATATGTCAACCTTTTGCAAATAAACAAAGAAAATAACACCAGAATTTAAAAACAGTAGTAAAGGAAAGTAAAAGAACAATAAAGGACATGGATGTCACATTAAGCCTTCTCAAAAATATCCAACAAAAATGCAGGGTAATTGATTGACAACGATCAAAACCTCAAAGAAATTCCACGAATACTATACTCGCCACAATGACCAGACTCCAAAGTCAAAAACTCACTAGCTCCACCAAAATCTACTTTTGATTTTCCATCTCTGCATCAGCTTAGTTAATTGTATAAAAACAACCATTGTCAATCCACAATAAACAGAAGTGCTCTGGAAATCTCGAGAAATTCAGATGCACTCGCAAACCTAAAGGACAAATTATACAGCTTGAAAAAATCCACTAAGCAAGAAACTGGTTTACAGGCAACAAAAAGGAACAATTCCTTCCAAGTGATGGTAATCATGATTGTACTTTCCAAGTAAATTCCAAATGATGCTCATTCCCTTTCCTTTCTCATTTTCTTCTTTACAATATGCAAAATCTAACTACATAGGGGGGTATACAAGATATACATTGACCACACTTTGGTTCAAAAAGTAATCTCTAGAAAATAATTCTGGCCCATTTGTCAAGGAAGCAGGTTAACAGATACATTTACCAACATCTAAGTCAGTTCAAGAAGTCTATTTGATTCTTCCAAGGCACCTCGAGGGCATGTTGCAGAATGGGGGAGAGTGTTGAAGTGCACGCTTGAAGGATGTTAAAGCTTTTCTTGTAGTTTGTGAGCTCTAGATTGTGAGCTCTAGACCCACAAACCATATGAGTTACATTGTTGTAATTTTAACATATGAAACAGTATTCAGATCCCTAACATTCAAAAAAAAAAGACTAGAAATGACTAAATATTAATCTATGTTCTGGTAGTTGGGGGCTAAAATATAATCCTTGTTTCACATGAACTAAGATACAAACAAAAATGAAATGATGAATTTCACAGAAATCTATATCTGGAAAACGATAAAATAATGGAACAGCATCAGTATCATACAAGATAAAAGAACTTACATCTTGAGTCTTAACGAGCAATGAAATTGTATTCTTGTTCAACTTTCCACTTATTGCTCTTGAATAGACAAGCCACATCACAAGAAAATAAATGTTAGGAAGTGAAAGAAAATTAATGATAAAACGAAATTTCTCGCAACAAAAATTTGAAATTCACAAAAATGGATAGAAGTAGTGCAACAAACCTTAGGAATGATATGTAGTAAGACAATAACTCTTCATTTTGGAAGTCAAAGGAATAAGTTATAAGGTAGTTAATGTGCTCATTACTGAACATATAATCTGCAAAGTTAACCAAAGGCAATAGCATAAGATAAGCCAATTAAATGATTTTTAATAGGAAAGAGGAAGCCTTTTTCCAAGGGAAAAAAAAATCAACAATGACAATTACATATAGAGTGCTCATTTCTTAAATTTTGGATCATAATGCTCATCGTCTGCAACATCTGGAGTGCAACAATCAAAGTTCTACTAACTTTTAGTATACGAACAAATACACCCATGACCTGCTTCTCCATGAAAAACCTGCAGAACCAAAACAGATGAATATAATCATGTGAACTGTAGGAGGAATGTCTTTGCTTCAAAGAGAAAATGCAATCCAAAGTCTCACTCGAAAAAGGCTGGGTCATGTTGGTCACCATAAGTTATGAGCTCCGCAATCGATCTCAATGCCTCAATCACAAAATCCTTTAAACGAAAATGAAATATCAGGAACTTTTGACAGGAAAGGAATAGTATAAAAGCAGTCCAGACATGAAATGATGGAAAGTATCAATCACCTTATTAACGTCATTAACAATCTGAACCTTCATCAGTTGCTCAGTGAGAAATCTGAACAACAAACACATGTATATGTTGTCAGCATGCATCTGAACAACAACAAACAGACAAATATGTTGTGCATACGACGTATATATAGCCTACAACTAGGTACAGATAACTAGGTCCATGTATAAACCCACACAAACAAGACACAAAAGGAGAAATGAGTTTCAGAAGTTTGATACAATAAATCAGCATTTGTCATGGAACATCTAGTTGTTAATTAGAGATGTATCTAAATTATATCTTAATCTGAATTCATGTTCAGACTACTTTATAAGAACAATTCTCAGATCAGATCACTTTTTTGTTTCAGCCCAGTCAATCCTAGATCCATCAAAACAAACCAAGACCACATGATTCTCATTTGCCACATACCAATGATTCATTGCACCAATGACAGTTTTATCTCTCATGTTGAATTGGCATCTCAAATACCACTCATATGACATTTTTCACTTCTGTTAATTCAGTACATATTGCACCTTGGTTTGCTGCACAAGTGACCCCAAACTTATTGATCCAACTTTTAAAATGGTCTAGAACTAAGCCAAAATCAAAATTAACTTCCTGTTTGAGGACAACATGTCATGAACAATACTTTGGGGCATAAGCAATACTTTAAAGTCCAGAATGGAATCAGTCGCTACTATTTTTTCCATCCTTTTTGGCAGCAAAGAAATTTTATATAATCTTATACAGTTGATAACATACACATACTATAGCCTTTCAAATTGCCAAACCCATTGCGTCAGCTAGTAACAGTTTCTCAAACAAAATGGGGAATATTGATAAAAAGAAAAAAGAAAAAAGTGGTAGGCTTTAAATTGAACTCTTAACTTATCAAGTGCATCAGCACATTGTCTCCCCTCCCTATAGATTCATCGGAATCAAACTTTACTTCGCTCACACAAGAGACACTACAGTCCAAAGAGTAAAAATGAACTTGAATCTCTTGGTCTCCTAGCAACCTGTAAGTATGAGTCTGACTATGTGCTTATTTCAGATACCATCTGTATATCTCTTCTACTAAACAAGAAACTTCAAATTAAAAACATAGATTCTGTTTCCAGAGTCTGAGCTAAGCTTATGCATCTGAAAAGATCATCTAGATTTCTAGATCATCTAGTTTAATCATGGCAGAACCAATTCATCCTAACAACAGTCTCCACGCCTTAGTTAATCCCTTGTCATTTTTAGATCTATTTTTTCAACAAAAAGCAATAAAAGAATTAAAAAGAGAAGGCACAAATACAGAATTCAAAAGGACAAAGAACAAACTTCATAAGGATCAAAATCATCAGGAATGAATTCATTACACGTACTTAATAAATCACCTCTGTACAAAACTCAACAACAATAATCTATCTTTCTACTCCAACAGAATCCCACAACAGAAAATTAAGCTGAAAACTACTTTTTCATTCAAAATGAACTCCCCATCAATCAATTAAGCTGAAATATAACTTTTCATTTTAAATTTACTACTTCCAACTAAAATGGCGATTCATCCAAAAAAAATAACTAAATTTCCAAAATAAACCCAAAAAAAACCCCAGAAATACACAATTGAAGGTCGTGCCAAAATTGCGAACCTCAGTTCATCCAACGAGAAACGATCTCTGGATTTCCAGAACGAAAACCACATGATCTTCTTCTTCTCCTTCTTCTTCTTCCAAAATTTCACAATCCCGCCTTCTTTACTTCACCAAATTTCATCCTTTCAAGCACAATATCAAACTATACACAGAAATGGTTAAATTGCCGGTGTACGGCAAATCCTCACAGCTTAATCGGCGGAAATCCCCGAAAAAAGCATCCCAATTTCGCAGAAGAAGAACAACAACAAAATTAGGGCTCTTCTCTTCAATCACCCAGAGGAAATCATGAAATTTGAAGGTCTGATTTTTTTCGTAAATTAAAAAAGGGTTTTATTTAAATACTAGTGGTAGCAATTAAGAGAATACGCCAAATAATTTTTTTGTAAAAAACGGGTTTTTTCCTCTTTCTTAATTTTTTCCTTCGATTGGATTTTGATGGGGATGGAGACGATGGAGATTAATTAGAAATGCAGAGCTGGCGATTTTGATTCCTTTCGGGTTGTGGAAGCGGGTCGGTGTTTTCTTGTAGTTTCCTTTTCTAATAGTTTAAAAACAAGGACAGGATTAATTACACTAGCCTATCCTGAGGTTTCATGTAATTACAAAATCCTCCTTGAGGTTTTCAAGAAATTTTTAAAGATTATGTCGATTTTCTAGGTGATTTTTTTTTTTTTGGAAATACTTTGTGGTTATTTTTTGGACTAATATTCATATTGGTAAAGGTGGAAAATTCATGAGATCTGTGAGCATATTTATAATAGGATACCGTTTTAGAAATTTTCTTTTCAAGTATGTCAGTGTTCTCTAATTTTTTCTTTTATCAATGGTTTTCTAATTTGTCATGTAAAACGTTTTGATGGCAAAATTTGTTAAAAGGGCAAGCTAAGATAATTATTAATAAAGATGGCTTAAGTGTAAAGAGTTTATTATATAGCGCATTTGTATTTAATCATGAAATGTACACTTTTTCCATATAACAAATAGTGTATGAAGTATTGCATTTAGTACAAATGTCCTTCATAGTAATTAACTTAAAATTGCACCCTCTTATGAATTATCCTAGTGCACCTTTTGACTAACCCAAATTTGATTTTAACAACCTCTATGTTGTATTTCATGAATGTGATGAAACATATGAAAATCCGAATATTGGGTAATTAAGTTTGTATTCAATTTACTTGAGTAGATATTCGATTTGTTAAATCATATATAGATCAAACAATCATATGCAAATCGAATCACATGCTAATCAAAAAGTTATGCTAATCAAAAAGTTATGCGAATCGCAACTCTTGCAACCTAAAAATATATGATCCAATCCATATAATAATTTCTTAATTTTTTTAATTTTCCTACAACAAATTTTTAACCAATAACCCTATGATCTTACACTGATTGTATCTCTTTATTTTTCTCATGTCTCATGTTTATATTCTCTTTCAATCACGGCTTTTTTATTAGTGTTCTCAAGTTTTTTTTATATATTTTCATGAAAGACAAACAAATATCAGTTAATATAGACTAACAATTCCCGTGTTAGTATAGTAAATCCCTCATACATTTATGGGATTGAAATGTTAAATCAATGTATTATTAATAATCTTGGCTTTTTTTTAATACAGTTTCAATAGTTTTATGATTTCATTTTATAGTTTATGATGTATAGACTTTTTCTTAAAAAAAAAAAAGAAATTGAAAGTTTTGAATGGATAGTATATTTGATTGTTTTGATCTATTAACAGTAGATATCCAATGCATTTGATTATTTGTTTTAAGAATTTGTGTGATGCTGCTTGATAAACAAGGTTAACTTTCGAACAGAAATTAGATATTTGAGTTTTCCATATTGTAGACACCAATTTTCCACCATTTTAATTTTCTTTTTGAATCCGGATGGGTAAATTGATAATCTTGAATTTAAAATAAATTACCTTTTATTTTAGAGAACATTTTGATCCTTTATCTTTTGGGTTTTGACCAATTTAGTCCCTTATCTATTATCGTGACTATTCTAGTCCCTTTTGCAAAAGAATACCAATTTAGGACCTTCAATAGAATATAAAAACTTTTAACAAACTTAGTCAAGTACACAGCGTTTGCACTATTAGAAATGATGATTTTGATCCATTATCTTCAGGGTGATGGTCAGTTTTATTCGTTATATGCCCATCACTTTTTTCTAATTGCTTATTAAAAGTCTAATATTGACTTTATTTTGTGAAATTGTGAGTTTAAATTACTGAAAGAACAGACTAGGATGCGATTGTGAAGATAATTGATCAAAACAATCATTTTTAACAGTTAACATGCCTCGCACTTGACTAGTTTGGTTAGAAATTCTCAATTTTCCATTTGAGATCCTAAATTGGCTTTTCTTTGTAAAGATAAAGGAATAAAATGGCTTGTAGATAAGGAATTAAATTGGCCAAAATCCAAAATATGAAACACCAAAATGGTCATTTTCCTTTTATTTTATGTCTTGGATATCAAGTTTTATATTCCATGTGGATTAGGTGTTTTTGAGAGTATTTTAAAAAAATTTTACTATAGCAGTATATGTAAAAAAAAAAAAAACTTTTACTGTAGATGCGGTTTTTAAGGTATTTTTGGGCACATTTTTGAGGATATATTTTGAAATATTTTAGAATTAAAAATTTTTAGGATATTTTTTGGAAATTAAAAATGACACCACCTACTACTGTCACCATTGCCTCTCTCCTCCTTCTCTCAAATTAAAAATGACACCACCTACTACTGTCACCACTGCCTCTCTCCTCCTTCTCTCTCTTTCTTCCTCTCTTCCTCCTTCCTCCTATTTTCTCTTCTTCCCTTCCCCTTCTTCCTCTTCCTCTCTCCTTTCCTCCCTTCCTCTTTCTCTCTCCTTCCCTCCCTTCCTTTCCTTCCATTCTCTTCCCTTTCCCTGTTGGAACCCCTTTTCCTTTCCCTTCCTTATTTTTGGTTACGATCAGAGGTCAAATCTACTTGTGACACCACCAGAGAAAGGTAGCAACCAGAGGGTTGTGCCCAAAATTCCATCCGGCAAACCCTTTAGTCGCAACCAAAAAAGGGAAAGAAGGGGCAGGGGAAGAGGATGGGGTTCAAGTGAGGGGAATGGAAAGGAAGAAAAGGGAGTGGATTGACGGAGTAAGTAAAAGAGAAGAGGGCAACGAAAGAAGAGGGAGGCGGAGGAAGGAGGAAGAAGAAGGAGAAAAAGAAGAGGGAGGAAAGAGAAGGAGGAAGAAGTTGGTGGCAGTGGTAGGTAACGGTGGTGGTGAGTGATAGTGATGTGTGGTGGGTGGAACAAGAAAGATGGTATGAATTTTTTTATTTATTTTATTTATTTATCTTTTAGGTGTATTTGAAATTATGTATTTTTGGAGTTCTAACTATAAACGCCACAAATAAAAACAGTTTTTGAAAAGAAGACATATCTATAAGAAGTCTTAGAGGAACTCCAATGGCGTTTCATGAGATATAATACATCCCATAACACGGACTCAATACACGCATCTTCATAATGATGTGTGTAAATGCTGCTGAAAAAGAGGAAATAGTAGGCCTTTTTTTGCAACGGATAAATTTGTTTAAATTATGTTATTATGTTATTATTTGTCTTTTATTTGATTTAAATTATGTAATATTATGTTATGGAATTCAATTAATACATAAAGAATTATTAATTAAGTATGGATTATTATGATATTTTCACATTTGAAATATCACATATTTGTTTAATAATTACATAATTATTTTTCAAAAAATAACAATATATTATTTTTTGAGAGATAGAAAAAGATACATTGTTCAAATTTAGAAATTAATAATATTATTTTTTAGAAAATAAAAATCCAAAAGGTAAAAAATTAATGAAAATTAATAATTTATTTTTTAAAAATAATGAAATTATTTTTTTAAAAATTACTTTTTTATTTATGAGATATAAGTTGTGTATTATCAAAATAAATGTTTGATTTAATTGTAGACCCATACTATTATACTATATGGAGTGTAATCCATTATAAATGAGAGTATAATAAAAGAGGAGATAATGGAATGCTAATATGGCATGTGGATTACAACAGTATAATCCACTGTGGATGCCCTAATCACTTCTATCAAAAACTCAATCAAGTTCAAAAACCTTCCCGCTTAACGATACCCTCACATGATTAAACCATGAAAAAAAGTAATTATTAAACAAAGATTAAACCTTACGTGATACCCTCACACAACAAAAAAAAAGTTCTCTTGTCACCAAGAGTCCACTTTTCTCTCTTGAGAGAGTCAAGCTTGTCTTCCTGGTGTGGAAGTTCAAACTTTTCAAAAACTCACACTTTGAAAATCTAAATCCTTGCCCGCCCAAACTCTCAAACATGAAGCTCATGATAAAAATTAAGAAAGCATTTAAAGTGTTGGATCTTGTAGTGCTCATATCTAACCTTCATCAAGACACATTTATCACTTATGAACAAGAGGAACTATAGTGCAGCTTTTAAAAGGATCCAATAACAAGCTTATTGCTGACCTGAACTACAACTTTCCACTTGATTTTGTCAGTGCTAGTGACAGGTATGGAGGAAGCTTATTTCACTACTAAATCTTGTTGAAAGCTGTAGGAAGTTGTTTGTTTTTATCTCTTTTCTGTCAACATTTGCTTTAGTTATCTAGCGTAGTACTATGCTCTATTTGAGAAGGTGTGGTTTTCACCTCCCCTTCAAATCCTCTAGTTAAATTCTCTTAGTTTAGTTAATAACTATGTGTGGTATACTGGTATATCTCTGTGGTTCACTATGGCGGAAGACCTAGCAGATATTATGCAGAAATTCGCCCTTTCTGAAAAAGAGCTAGCACGATAGCTCTGGAATTGGATGATAGAGAAAGAATTCTAGAAAGAGGGCCTTGGATAATTGATAGTCAAGTTCTAGTGATGAAAGAGTGGTATGAAAGCATAGAAGAGGATGAAAGTGCTTTCACGACAACCCCCTTATGGGTACAGGCATAGAACCTGCCAGTGCACTGGATCTCCAAAGAAGTGGAGTGGAAATTAGGCCCAATCTTTAAGGAAGTTAAGAAGGTAATAGTTCCTCAGGTGGGAGGAAAAGAGGGAAGGCATCTGAAGCTATTGATACTAGTAGATATATCAGCACCATTACTAAGAGGCACTACCATTAAGATGAAAGAAACAATGAAATGGATTAGTTTTAAGTATGAAAGATACCCAGATTTCTGCTATAGATGTGGAGTCATAAGCCACAATGAGAGGAACTGCAAGGCTACCATCACAATGGAGAAAGGATTTTAAGATAACCAATATGGACCTTGACTTAGAGCAAACTAGGGGAAAGAATCACCACAAAAAGAACAGAATACAGGGAAAGGAAGACAAGATAAGGTTTTCTAGGGATTTAGAGATGGGGAGTTGGTACCAAAATAGACATCTGATTCAGCTCTAGTAAAAGGACAAGATAAAGCTAGAGGTAGTAATAGGGGTGGGCAAAATTATCCGCTAACCCGAAAATTCGTCATATCCGATCCGATCCGATCCGAAAATTAGAATATCCGATTTTTTATTATTTGATCGGGTCAAAAGAGGGTCGGGTACCCGCTAAGATGCGGAGCGGGTTAGGGTCACATAATTAAAAACTTGCGGGTACCCAATCCGCCCCGCATATATATTTTTTATTTTTATTTTTATTTTTATACACACTATAAAATAATAAGTTAGAACTAAATAAGTAATTTTATTGAACAAATTGCATTACAAATATGAGAGACTATAGTTTATTTACAAGATTCATTTGTAGAGGTCATGATCTTATATTTTATAGAAAAAAGTTTAATTAATGTGGAACATATATATTAAAAGTTGTGCTACTTATTTCAAACTTTTATTGATTTTGAATTCTTTTAATTTTTTTCCTTTATCTTATATTCTCTTTACATGCTCGTTTCTTGGTGGGAAACATTTTTTTAGAAAAACAAATTTATTAAATCTTAGATGAATGTGTAAAATATAAAATTAAATTGGTATAAATAATTTTTTTTAAAAAATTAAATGATAAATGGGACGGGGCGGGTACTCGTTGATCCGACCCGACCCTATCTCAGCGGGTATCCTATAATTGGATACCCGCTGATATGCGGGGTGGGTAAGGATCAAAAAATGGCCGACCCCCAAGGTGTGGATCGAATCAGCCAAATGGTGAATGGGATGGGTACCCGATTCGTGCCTATCCCTAGATAATAATGTTGATAGAGATAGAAAAGAAGGAAGGCGGATAACAAAGGTAAATGAAGACACTAGCTCAATGAAACCTCAAATCTCTATAAGTGAGAATCTCAACATGGAAAACTTGAACATTGGGGGAAAGAAAACATGTTCAGAATCAGGACAGGACAAGACACACTGCAACACCCTTGTGATAGTAATTGAGATACAAGAGGAACAAAGGCAAGAGGAAAAAAGGGAATATTAGCCGGCAGATAGAGGTTGGGAGTGAAGTTAATAATGTTGTAGAAATAGAAGAGACGATGCAAGTGGAGGAAGTAAGCCAGGAGAAGAAGCAAGAAGCTGTTCAGAAAATGAATAAGAGGATAACAAGGCAACTCAAATCACCTGTCATCAAGAGACTTCCTTTGAGTGAAATAAATGGTAATGTTAGGAAACCGGAACTGAGGGGGAAGAGAAAGAGTAATCAAACTGACATTGAGATGTTGGATGCGGTGATTAGTGGTCTGGAGCCAAAAGAAACAAGGTGACAGATTCTTTAGGAAACAGTTTACAGATCAAGAGAAGGGAGGAGACCAACCTTACCTGGTCTTCACATTCCTAATGAAAGTATTGGTGTGGAATTGTCAAGGAGCAGGGAACCCCTTGACAATTCCCCAATTGATGGAGATTTACAACCTTCTCTCCCCTAGTATGTTTTTTTATGTGAAACTACGAACAGTGAAAAGGCCATGAAAAATGTGAGGAAAAAGTTGCACTTTGAGAATAGTACTATGGTGAAGTCTATGAATAGATCCGGAGGAATGGCCTTAATATCGAACCAAGATGTTAAAGTTATTGAGGTACTCAAAATAGCTTTCACTATGGAAGCTCATATAGTAGATCAAAATAGACAGATTGATTGGTGGTTTATTGGCATCTATGCCAGTTGTGAATCTCATGTAAGAAGGAATCAATGGAAAGTGGTGAAGGAGAGAAAGAGACTATAGGGGATTAGATGGATTATAACTAGGGATTTTAATGACATTATCTCTAATGAGGAGAAATGGGAAGGAAGAATGAGGGAGGGGTGGACATTCAGGGACTTTATGGAGTTCATCATTGATAGTGAACTTAGGCATGTTGGCTTTGATGGGAATCGTTGGATTTGGTGTGATAACTGGGATAACGGATGGGAAGTAAAATCGAGATTGGATCAAGTATGTAGCACTACATGGTTCCAAAGCTATGATAAGACAAGATGTATCCATTTAGACAATTACAGCTCTGATCATAGTATGATCTTGGTGGACAATGATCCTGAGGAAAAAAAAAAGGAAGAGAAATTTCATTTTTGACCAGAGGTGGCTGCAAAGAGAAGGAATTGAGCAAGTCATTGTAGAAACTTGGAAGCTGGAGATAGAAGGATCCAACATGTATAGGGTCACCAAGAAAATCTCACAATGCAGGGTGACACTATTAAAATGGAGGAACAGTTTCCAAGGAAATTCTAGAAAGGAAATCAGCAATATAAAAGCCAAGATGGAGAACCTCAAGCAACTTTCTGAGCACAATAAGGAAGAAATAAATGAGCTGAAGCAACAACTAAAGAGAACTTACTCAGAGGAGGAAAAAATACCGGTGTCAAAAATCAAGATCTCTTGGCTAACAGGAGGAGATAAGAATACTCAATTCTTTCATGCGAGTGTGAAAGGGAAAAGAAGAGAAATAGAATGATGAACATTCAAAGAGAATATGAGTTATGGACAACTAATGAACAGGATTTGGGGGAGGAGGTGGTTGAGTATTATCAACAGTTACTTTTTAATCAAGGAAAGATAAACCTAGAAGAAATATTGAACAGTATATCACACACAATTAGTGACCAAATGAATGAGAACTTGACTAGATCAATAACTAAGGAGGAGATAAAAACTACATTATTCTCCATGAATTCTAACAAATCTTCTGGTCCTAATGGGATGACACCCTCTCCCCCCATTTTTTTCAAAAATTATGGAATATTTGTCAAATCTGATGTTGTTCAGGACATCAAAAGCTTTTTTTTTCTCAAGATTCATGCTCAAATCTATCAATCACAATATAAGTTCCTTGATCCCAAAAATTGAAGTGCCTTTTAATTTTAAACACTATAGACCTATAAACTTGTGCAATGTGGCATACAAAATCATCTCTAAAGTGCTTGCTAACAAATTCAAAAGAGTTTTGGACCACTGCATTAGCAAAAACCAAACTGCTTTTGTTCCTGGAAGGCAAATCATTGACAATGTCATAATTTCTCATGAGTATCTTCCGCTCCATTTGGATTAGCCAATTTTTCAAAAACTAGTTTTTCAAATACAATGTTACAATAATACACAAACAAAAATAACTCAAAAAATATATCATCCATACAATATATCAAAAACATCTCACAAATATACACAAAAAATTTAAAAATAAATTCTACAATATTTTTCACATATCACCACCACCATCACTGCCATCACCCCCTTCCTCTTCCTCCTCCCCCACCCCCCGGCCCTTACCTTCCCCCCTCGATCTGGTCAAGACCAGAGGCCGTGATCTGGTGACGGCCAAATAGCGATTAGAAGGTCCTTAAATATATTGATTTTAGAAATTACTCTAAAATATATTCCGAAAAGCCTTTCAAAAACATCAAAAAATATATTTACAATAAAAATTTTTATATACACTGCTACAGTAACAACATTTTAAAAACAGTCCAAAAAATAACTAATTCAAATAGAACTCCATTTTTTGAAAAATAAAAGACAAGGTCCAGTAGGAAATATGGCTTTAAAACTGAACATGTCAAAAGCATATGATAGGATGAAGTGGAGTTTTCTGAAAGCCATAATGCAGAAGATGGGCTTTTCTGAGACATGGATGAATTGGATTTGGAAATGCATCTCTACTGTCTAATACTCCTTCAAAGTCAATGGTGAATAGCAAGGTTATGTCATTCCTAAAAGTAGTATTAGACAGGGAGACCCTCTCTCCCCCTATTTGTTTTTGCTATGCTCAAAAGGTCTCTCCAACCTTTTGAAGAGAGTTGAGGAGGATAAACCAATATCAGGGATCAGGATAAGTAGAACGGGACTATCAATAAGCCATTTGTTCTTTGCATATGATACTCTAATCTTCTGCAAAGCTGACTTGACTCAAGCTGAGGAACTCATGAGAATTCTGAAAGAATATGGAAGAGGATGTGGACAGGTTATTGACTTTGAGAAATCCACAGTTTTCTTTGGCAAAAAATGTCACTGAGAATAAGCAGGAAGAAGGGCGCAACAAGCTTGGGAGTATACAGAGAGTGAGTCAAGGAAAGTACCTGGGATTACCAATGGTATCACTAGATCAAAGGAACAAGTTTTTGGCTTCATTAGGAACAACTGTTAGAAAAGAATGAGAAATTGGAAACATAAGTTACTGAGTATTGTAGGAAAGGAAATTCTTCTAAAAGCCATCACAATGGCTCCACTAACGTATGCAATGTCCTGTTTTAGACTGCCAGGTAGACTATGTATGATGGCTAAATTCTGGTGGGAAGAAGAAAATGGAAAAAGTAGAATGCATTGGTGCTCTTGGCAAAAATTAACTAAGGACAAGAACAGAGGTGGATTGGGGTTTAAGGACATGCAAAATTTCAACAAGGCCATACTTGGCAAGCAGATCTGGAGGTTAATAACATGCCTAAACCTGCTAATAAGTAGAATCTTAAAGGTTAATTACTACTCAAAAGATTCTATATTCAGGAGTAGAGTGCCTAAAATAGCTTCATGGGTGTGGCAAAACCTCATGTTTGTAAGGGAGGGGGTAGAGAACGGCATAAAGAGGAAAATTGAGAATGACAAGAGTACTCAAATTTGGGATGATAGTTGGATACCAAATAACCACATTGGCAAACCAACAACAAGAAAGCCTCACAATTGCAACCTCCAAAGAGTGGAAGATTTGATCATTAACTTCAGATGGAATAAACCTCTAGTGTTTAGAAAATCTGTTATATCTTGATCTAGAAAAGTCAGAATTGAGTTCCGTTTGTTGTGTTTGAAACTAGATTCAGAGTACTATCAACTGTGAAAATTTCAGCATTATTCTCAATTCCCATGAATATCAGTGATTTTTCAAAATTGATTAAAATTACATACCTGTCCTGTCTTTTACTGAGTGAAACAGCAACTTTAGGTTGGAATTTGACTGACTTGCGGATAGGATCTTACAAGGGTATCTTCTAGGAAGTTGTAAACCTTTGAATCTATTTTTCGACGGTATAAATTTTATAAATTTTGAACTTAGGAAGTTTGAGATATGATTTTTCAAATGGTATCGCGCAAAACTAGAAAAATTCTGTTTTCCTAGAACTGTTCCTACTTTCATTTCCAACTTTAGGATTGGAGTTGGTAAACTATTTTGAGATTGGCTTATGAGTGGAATTGAGGTTTAAATGAAAGGAAATGAGTTTCTTCAAATCATTTTAGGTCGAACAATTTTCAACTTTGTATTTTGAACGCTTTTCTAATTTCTCCAAACGTTTGACTATAAGTGATACTATCGTTCTCTAAATGACTTTTGCAACATTGATTAGTAAGTACATGAGATTACTCCTTGATTGGAACAAGCAAATATTATATTTTGATAAGTTATACGGGTATAAAACTTGTAAATTGATGCATGTTCTAAATAAAGTTTTGAAACCTCAATTTCTTCATATATTTTGGTTTTGAATTGCTAGTTTTTTACTATAGAATGTGACCACAGAACTCAAGAGAGTTCAAGAGGACATTCGAGCAAAATATCCTAAACTATTCAGTAATCAAGGTGAGAATTTCGAGAACGAAATTTTTTAAGGGGAAGAGAGTGTGAGAATCCTCATTTTAAAACACAATTCTCCTAAACTACATGCATTGCCCTTAGATTTAAATCACTTATAACATGTCCTTGCATTGCATTCTACATGTATTATAACATTTCCTTACATTGCACTTTATTACTTTTATTTGAATTGTAACATTTCCTTGAGTTGGTTTTATTTTATTTCACCACACACACTTTGACCAAATGTCCTTTTATTTGTGGTTGGGACTTTATATGATAGTTTAGAGGTGTTAAATAGACATTAGCACATTTAGAAGGGTAGAAACTTCATTAGTCAAAGATTAAGGGAAGAAAGGACCAAAATTGGGATAAGTGGCAAAACCCTTATCACACAACTTGTTTGACCAAAGGATTAGAGGAATTTTAAACCAACTTTGTTTCATTTTTCCCTCCATAATTTCGGCCACCTTGAAACTTCCAAGGAAAGGAAGAAAACTCCATCTTCTTGCTATCACAACCTTAGTTTGATCTTGAACAAAAATCATAAGAGAAAGAGTTTGACTTAGTGAGTGATTTACCTTCAACCCTAGAATGTGTTTCAAGTCTAAAGGTTTGGTTTTGGTGGTTTGTTTTGGTACTTCAAACTTCACATAAGAGAGGTATGTGAACCTTAAATCCTAACTTTCTTGTGTTATATCATATGTTTGAAAATTTGATGGCAAACAAGGAGTCACATGGATGTTGTTTGTGGTTAAAATTCTTGAACTAAACAAGTGGTAGTAGGGTTAGTTGTTTGCATACCATGTGTTTGATGAATTGCTTGAGCTTTGTTCATAACTTTCCTTCATGTATTAACATGGTTTTGGACCCTTTTTGAGTTAAGGATAATGCTTGGTATGATGTTTAAATTAACTACAATGTAAGAATGAAGGTTAGGGATATAAGTGAACTTGTGGACTGCTTTCCTTTTCTCTTGGCTGATCGGTTTTGTAAGGGAGGTTTCTCCTTAATTTTGTGGTTCATTTGCACCTTAGTTACACCTAAGAAGCTTGGATAAACATTGGTTTAAGATTTGATGTGAAATAAAATGGAATTTAAGCAAGAAAAGTGGTTGTTTGAGCTAGTAGTGGACTGTTTTGGTACCATTGGTTTGCTAGACTGTTTTGGCTCTTTTAATTAATTATGTATGTTGCATTTTGAGCTCCAATGATGCTAGATAACTTGATTCCCCTATCCATTTACCCTAGGAGATTTATTCTGATGGATTTGAATCAAAACAATTGAAGTTAGTATCAAGAACTAGAGTAATCTTGCTAGGGTTTTAGGGCTGATCAGAACTGAAAAATCAGCCAATTTGTCCGAACTACTGGGACTGATGGGAGACGAACTAGAGCGTACATTTGGTACCGTTGAAAAGCCCTTTGAGTCTAGTTTCCAATGCCGCTAACGGCACCTGATTCCGACCTTCCTACGGTGAGATATATCCATTTCCCCAAGACTGTGCAGGCGCGACTGTTCTACCCGCAAAGAACACTTAGAGTTTGAATGAAATTTTTCTTTTGCCCAACTTTCTTGCACTTGTCAAACTTGTTTCCTCATGACTTTTTACTGTATTTTGGGCCTAATTTTCTTGGTGAATTGAGTAGATTTAACCACTCACTTGGTCACCTAATGAGCTCACATTTGGATTGGAATTGAACCTAGATCATTAACGACTTTCACTCGTTACCCTAGGATTGAGAAACGGAGGCGAGGTTAACCGCAAAACTTGACGATTAAGCTCTGCATTTCTTAATAGGTGAGTGTTCCAAGTACATGAAAATATTTATGTGGAATGTCTCATTGCTTGAATAGCATGCTTATTTGGTTAAAGTAATTGCTCTTGAATTGATAACCCTTAGGACGAGGATGTACTTTATCATACTCGATCTTTTGTAGTTCACTTCGTGACATTCATATGAAATGAAATGCTTTGTTTGCACTTGATTTGTTGGTCACTAGAGTAGTTATCTCACCGACTTACGTGTTACATGTTCATTATTGTTAGATAAAGCTAGGTACTTGATTTCTTGTCTCATAGACAAGTGTGTACTTTATTGCACTTGACCTCGCTCAACTAAACTTTTGATATTTTGTTAAAATATGTACTGGCCGTTCTGTTATAATTGATATGTGACCGAATTTGCTAAAGAGATTTTTAATTTTCTCCAATTCTTCTTATTTGATCAAGTTTTCGTAACCATCCGATTTTCAACTGTTTGGATTTGAAATACTTGAAATGCTTGAAACATGATATGCTGAATTTAATTGTGACTTGAACCTGTTTAGACGAGTGTGCTCTTATATACCTTCAATTGACCCGACTTGACTAAGTACTTGATATCTCTCTCACGCATTAACAAGTAACCTAATATGTATATGATCTGTATATTTATTTGAAATACTTGGAATACTTGAGAATGTGAATTGCTGGACATTTCTTGTGACTTGATTCTGGCTCGACGAGTGTGTCCTTATCGCGTTCGGCCTCTCTTCTTGAACGATCTTGTACTCGCTTGCACTTGATTGAACTGTATTTGTGTTGGTGTTTGTGTTTGACCTGTAAGTACTAAGCGGTAACATGTACCACACTCCATCTGAGTGGGAGGTATCTCTCATCTCGTTTCAGTACTTTTATCCCGATTAAGTCGATTGGAGAGTTATCTCATCGATACTAGGGTTGAGCGGTCGCAAGTACCACACTCTATCTGAGTGAGAGGTACCTCTCATCCCGTCTCAGTGCCTCTATTCTATTTTGTCGAGTGGAGTGTTATCTTCTCGGCTAACCGGTATGCTCGAATATTACCACCACTGTTTATTTCTGAATACGGAGCGTTAAGTGACAACTAACGTCTCCAATCTTTACTGCGTGAGTATTGGATATCAGCCAACGACTCCATTACTGTTTACTGAATACTGGGGCTATAAGCCATTCCTGAATTATTGAATATCTGGAATTATAAGTTCAACGTAGAGCTAGTTGGTCGAATCGAATCAGTAAGGGCTTGGTAGAGGAGATCGACGAATCTTGGATACTTCTGTGGCGTTCGGCCCCGGTAAGGGGGTTAATCGGTGGACGGAAACTGGTGTAAAGTGGAGATCTACGGACATTATACTTCCATGGTTGACGGAGAGTCAACGGACCTTGATCAAGTTAACAGTGGAACTTGCTTCGGAGTGCAACATGTATCCTTTGACATGAATGTGTTCCTTACTGTACCCTTTTGCATGTTTTATCTGTCTACTTATTTAGCTATATACTAAGTCATGATCCATTCGTGCTTGACTTGTTTCTCGATGTCTGGATATGCTATCTTGTCTTATATTTTACCTACTTAATTACTTGAAACTTCACTGGGCTTTTAGCTCATCCCACGGCATTTGTTTTCCTTACAAGGATGAGAACTTGAGAGATTGAATTAAGAAAAGTCTCGATTTTTCTAAGATTGTTAGTTGCTCGAGCGTGCACGTTATAGATATCTAGCCAGCTCGTTTGATTCGATTTTTTGTTAGCCTGAATCTTTGATTGTATTTATAGGTCGTGTGGATGTTAGAGGACCATGAGTGTATATATTAAGGTTGTAATAACTATTGTTTTTTTTAGGGTTTTATTTGTAAGTTTTCATGATTTGTGACTGAATCCTAACGAGAGTTGGGCAGGCAGTCCGCCAAACCCTTAGGTACGCCCTAGGGGGAGGTGGGGCTATCACAAAACGCTCATGCATTTTTGCCTTCAAATGATAATAGTATAAGGAGTAGAATGATTAGCAAATACGCATTTGGCTTAATACAAGACGAGGAATGTTGAATTCCTCCGTGTCCTAGTGCACGATTGTAAAGCTCAATATGAGCCTTTGCTCAAGTTGTATAGTATTCTTTCTTATTAATAAATGTCTATCCTTTCAATAAAAAAAGAAAGATACCTTCACACAAGAACATATTCCCTCCCTTTTGGCCATTTATCGATCCAACACACTAGTACACACGGATACAGACTCACACTAGTACTACTACTCGGATCCAATGTTTATTCACCTAAGCCCTCTCAATTTTGTCATCTTCAACTCGTTATTCTTCAATAAAAAGACAAACAAAAAAATAGCCTCCAAATAGTCTTGCCAAGCTTCAGTTTCTAGATCCCAAAATCCCATCAAAAAAACATAAAAAAAAGAAAATAAGAAAGAAAGAGAAACAAAAATCAGGAAAAGACAAGAAGAGTTCATGGGCAAGGGAGTAAGAAGCTATCGTCGTTGCTGCCACAATTGATATCACCTCTCCCATCTCAAATCTTCACTGGAAAAAGCACTATAGAAATTCTTAAACGTCTCTTCTCTATTTATCTGCTTTGTCATGTGAAAATTATGCATTATTTGTTTTCTTGCTCTTAAATTTCTCCTGCCATTTTAATTTTTTGCTAAAATTTGATTGGTTGTGGCTAGTTTTTATTTTTATTATTTTTTTTATAAACATGGTTGGCTAGATTTTCTTTGAATTTCATGAGGAAGATTGGTTTTGATTTTGCTCACTATTTGTTTGATGAAATGCTTGAAATGAAGTTTGGACTAAATTGATGAATCTCCTATATTTGTGTGCATAGGGAGGAGTTTCGGTCAATCCAACACTGTCTGGAGGGAGATTGAGAGAGATTTCTATTTTTCTTGTGGATTTCGTTGCATGATTTACGTGTGTGAGAGAGAGTTTATGTGAGTTTTATTTATTTTGGAATGAACGGAGATGAAATTTCTAGAGAAATTTGCAAGAGAAGAAGTAGAAAGCACCCTTGAAATTTACAAGGGACAACTTGACCCCAGTGGACGACTTGTTTTTGGAAATTTATAATTTCAATCCCTCAAATTTTTCTTTAAGACATTGTAATTTGACCCTAGAACTTATTTTAGAAACTTTTGTAGGTCCTAGTACTAGATCAATCTAATTAGCTTTTTCATTTATCAAGTTGTAATTAGTTGGGGGTTAGGAAGTGTGTGAGGGTAAAAAAAATTTTTAATCAGTTATATTTTCTTTTATTTTTTAGAATTGATGAACATACGAGGCATAGGTGCATTTAATCTCTGTAATTTTCTTTTTCTTTTTTCCTTAATTACCTTTTATTTTTGTGTCATATCGAGTGGGTTAAGAGCGTGCTATTCCTTAGTTTTTCCAATGAAAGTCTCAGAATTAATTCTTTTGTTTATTTCACTTTCATGTGTTATGCACGTTTTTGTATGTTTAGATGTCAATTAAATGCATGTTATGTGTTTATCAATAGATTAACTCAATTTTGGGATTAAAATTAGAAAGAATGAAATTAAACTTGTAATTGATTTTGTCTAGTGTAGGGAGGTGCTTGAGAGTAAAATTTTGACCTTCCCCCATTAAAAATGTAGCTCCTGAACTCATTTCTCTGAGTTCCAAAGACCGGGATTATCTAGTTAAATTTTTTGAGTTCCAAAGACCTGGATTGTCTAGTTAAAGGGCATTAATTTGTGTTTTAAAAATAAAAATTACTCTTTTATAGGTGATTTGATATATCTAAATTCAATACCAAGTGATGATTCTAAATTTTTCAAAAACTCTTTTTTTAAGACTTCAATGGGCCAAAAATTCATCACCTTTGTCAAGTCCCATTTTTACCCTTTTCATTTTCATTTTGAGGTGCAACATATATGATAATAAGGATATCTGAAAGTGGAAATATGGATAACCAAATTTGCTAATATGGATAAGAGTCATACAAATTAGATCAACAATATAGCTTGCAAATCACACATATGATCCACTTGCATCCCTAATTGTTGTCATGGGTATAATTCAATGGGATTTCTATGGTTCCTTTTGAATACTGTTCTGATGAGATTAAATTCAGTGTTGGATATAGGATAAGAGTTAATCAATTTTTAGAATATTTCAAGAGTTTAAATATGTAAATGATGTGGCAAGATATAAATGGATTAGAATCATGAATATCATAATTGTGGCATTTTCCATAATTTAAACATAGTTTATAACTTTGTTCCAGATTAGTTTCCTCACTGTAACATCTATACAATAATAAAGGGAAAGGGGTGGCATTTGAGGTAAATATTTTGTGTCATTTTTTGAACTTTTAATTTTGCCCTTAAAAAATTAAATTTTACCGTAACCACCTAATCACATTTGCTAATATAATCTCCCATAACTCCCTTGAATATTGTAACTAAGAAATTAATTATATTTGTACTAAAGAAAAAATTACTAATGAATTGCAATTTTTTTCATGAAGAGTAAAATTTATTTTTGTAAAAATAAAAGTAATAATTATTTCTAAACTTGCACACACATTGAGTGTACCCTTGACATTACTTTTTAGTATAGTTAAACAAATAATTAAAAAATAAGGAACAAGTGAATGTAACAAAGAGGAACATATTGCTATAACATGTTAAAATGTTTTACCGAATTAAAATCCAAACTAGAAGCATATATATAAGTTGCTCAAAGTGCTTAATACACAGCATAAACCATATAATGATATGATATAACTTTAACAAGCTAAACAATTAAGGTTGTTTGAGAGACCTATACAACTAGTTTGAAGAATTTTCTTCAAAATAAAGGAAAAAAAGAGGCGTCTAAAATTCCCAATCATCTCCTTTTCATCCACTCTTCTCACTCCACCTTCCTCTCTTTTCTGCCCCTTCGCTCTCTCTCCTCTCCTGCTCTTCTCTTGGTTTTCTCTCTTTCATTTATCTCTTGCTCAAAAAAAATTACACAACAAACACACAAATAAAAGTGGAACATTAATTTACTGCTTACATTGATTTGTTGGCATAGTTTGCCTAAATCATTCTAGTATTTCTTAATGTGATTATTTTGTGATTTATTTATTTATTATACAACTTGGTGTTGAATCAAGAGGCGAACTTTGGAAAATTGATTGGCAATGAAATTATGAATTTGAAATGCCATTTGATGTATGTTAGATTATCAACTATTGATGTGGATATTAGGAGTATTAGTTTATTGTGTTATGATTGTTAGGTTTCAATGTTGTTTAATGACAATTATTTATTTCGCATTAAAGGGTATTAATCAATAAATCGATTACATTTTTGAAGTGGCATTTTAGCACCCATCATGTGTTTTCTATTTTCAATTTACCATGATCCCTCACTACAAATGTGTTGCTACTCCCTCATCCGCTTTCGCCTCATAAGCATTTGATAGTTCAAAATCTCCTACTTTGCAAGTTACTTTGTTAGACTAATTTTATTTTTTTAAAACTAATTTCTTTAGTTTGGAATCTTGAACCTAGACAAAATAAAACATCCAAGAAAAGAGGGAAAATAAGAAAAGAATGAAAATTCTAGGTTGATATGTGAAAACATCACTTCTTGCGCCATGGTTGGAGCTTCAATGGAGTTATTCATGATCAGACTTGGCTTCTATGATAAAGTAATTGTTTTGGAGTCAGAAAAGAAATCAAGGAAGAATAGTTCGGAAGCTTGGGCTAGGAGAAAAGCTCTGAATCCATGGTGGCATCTTGATGTACGAACTAGGAAAAGTTTTCTAGGTCCTAGATACCAATTTTGGGAGTTATTCAGGTATATAGAATTTGTTTTGAAGATCATCACGAATGATACTTCTGTCGATACTATTGAAGTTTTTGTGGAGGATTTCATGAACTTTGTCAATTATTCTCTGGTTTTCATATTAGGAATTCATTTCCAAATTATGGTGATCTTTAGTTTTAGTTAGATTCAATTGTTGAATCTTTACTTTCATCAGTATAATAGATTAAATACTGAAGAGTTGCTAAGAACTATTTTTTATCTTCTCGTTCATATGTGCCACTTGTAATGTTATTTAGTGATATGACATTGTTTTATCATTTCTTTTTTAAAGGTCATTTTAAAAAGTTATACGATGTAGTTTATCTTTTTATTTTAAAGGTTACTTATTAAATAATCAAAATTCCACTGCTTCACCATGGTTAAAAGGACTGGGTTCTGTTCTCGTTCCATCTTGTCATTTTTTGTTGTACTGCTATTATTAATTCACTTGCTGGTTAGGAAACTGAATTCTTTGTATGTGGTATAATTTGTTCTTTGTGTTTGGACGATAATCACTGGTTAGGAAATTACTTTTCATCTTGTCCTTCAGCATTGTAGATGAACGCGTAAAATATATGTTGTTTTTTCTTTCGTTCTTATCTTCGAACTAGGCTTTTAGATGAACAAATAATATATCTTATTTTTTTATTTCTTTTTTTATTTTTGTGTAATGTAAGATCGGAGCTGCAACGTCTTTCGCTAGCTTCTTTCCATTGTGTGTAATTGGTTTAGATACTCTCTCGATATTTCATTTATCCATTCATGGGTTTGGCGAATGCTTTTTGTTATAAGGAACTTCTTCATTAGTATTTGTTTTTGTATATTTAATGTTTTTTTGCATTTTGGTTCGCTGGGAGTTTTTTTCGCTATTCTTGCGAAAGTGCTCAATGATTTTACAATATCGACAAGTTTTTTATTCAACCTTCTTACTTCTATTGATCATTGCTGATTTGGTTTGTCTCCCTTTCATTTTATGGATGCTATTGTTTGCATCTTCTATTTTTTTTCCTATTTTTTCCAAATTTAATACTGCATGTTAGAAAATATAAATCAATATTGGGATGTTTTCCGACGAGCATCTTTGGACTCATGCTTTCTTTTTACTTTCTTTTCTTTTGCTTACAGTTGTTTACTGTCTTTTAAATTTTTAGAGATTTTCTCTAGTGACTCACTTGATATTTTGTTAGAAGCATGGTTCAATTTAGGGATGTTTAGCCATGAAAATTGTTGTAGAGTTTTTTTTTCTGTTTTTCCTACTTGCTATCCCTTAGTTCTATTTTCGTTCCAACTCTATTCTTTTGAATGGATTGTTCTATAAATTTTTTATCTTCCTAAATTTTTTTCCTCCAAGTAAAAATTTGTTGGCTGGAATATGCATCCTACTCATGCCTATTTTATTTGTTCATGTTTAGTACAAATTATGTGCAAATTTATTTTATTGCTCTATGTACACATGGAGTTCTTTTATTTTTTTAGGATCAATAGTGCTATATTGTCATAAATGCTGTTGCTCTAAACTAATCTGTTGTATTTAGTGCTAAGGTGTGAGGTCAGAAAATGTTGAGAAAATTTTGTTTGGGGTTGAGAAATTTTTATCACTAGATTTGCTCATGCAGTTCTTATCCTCTTTTTTTCTGTTTCCTTTGTTCTTTTTTTCCTTGTTTTATTTTAGGTTAAAATATGTTTGGTTCCAAAATATGTGCTCAGAATATGTTGAGGAAATGCTGCATGTGTTGCCTGAAATGAATAGTTGTATGATGTATTGGACATCTCAAGTTCAGCTCACTAAAACATCGCATATGAAGACAATATGTAGTGGTTGACCTGCCTAAGCAGTTTCGCTATTTTATTTTTGCTAATTTTGGGGTATAGTTTTCTGTCTATTGTGGTTTTGCTCATGGTTGTTCTTATCCTCCTCCTTTCTATTTCCTTTTTCTTTTTTTTCTTGTTTGTTTTGGATTAATTTGTTGTGTTTGGTTCCAAAATATATGGTCAGAATATGTTGAGGGAATGCTGCATGTGTCGCCTGAGGTGAATAGTTGTATGATATATTGGACATCTCAAAATTAGCTCGTTTGAGGCATCGCATGTGAAGGCGGTATGCGGTTGTGACCTACTTAAGAAGTTTTGTCATTTTTGGTTTTGTTGATTTTCAGGTATAGTTTTCTACCTATTGTGCCTATGGCTGCATTTTCTGTTTGGTTCTATTATAGGATGTGAAAGTCACTGCAGTTTACAACAATATTAATCATGTTAAATGGGACTACTTGTGCTACTTTAAGAAGTACCACATTTCAAAGGCGGGTTTATGAGATACCTAATTCCGTTGATATATGGGCATATCAATTTTATTGAATTTTAACTGATAAAACTGTGATTGATGAAATGAACGAACATGATCTCTCAAAACTCCCGTGTTATTTTGGGTTAGATTTCATTGCTTCATGTCATGTTGTTGCTGACATGGACAAATTTATAAGTAACTGCAATGCAATTTTGTTTTAATTTTATCATTTTTTCATAATTTTCTTATTTGGTTGTAATTTGTGTCCTGTTATTAGTTACTCTTTTTTGGTCTTGCCAAATATCATGGGGGTTCTTATCTATGCCTTTTCTGTCAGAAAAGTTTATTTTAGTGGAGGGCCATCCAATACAAGAAATTATGTTATTGTTAATTATGAGTTAGTATTCTTTTTGCCTTCTTTTGGTCACCCTGATCATTTGTATACATTTTTTGATAAACTCTGTGTAGGTGTTACCATAATACACATTTAAGACCCATTGTAATATCATTATGGAATGAATTTGAGGCTATTGAGAGGGTTGCTATTCTAATTACTATTACAAACAATCCCGTCATGATTGGTATAAGATTTAGAGTGATTATAGATAATTGTGAGTTTATTTATAGTGCACTTAACTAACTTGCATAATGTTTTGGCCAATAAGACTTTATCTGTTTGAACTTGACACTATAATTAAAATGTGTAATCGTATTTTTTTCAAATTTGTCATTGTCAGCTCAATCTTTGTCAGTACTATTGGTTTTGCCCATGTCTACAAGAAGTTGAAAAACGTCCATAATTGGTCTGTTGTTTCTGAGTTTTAGAGTATATACTTATTTTATTTATGGTGCTACAGTTTCTTGTGTTGGTTGTGATGGTTGGAATTATCAAATTTTAATTTGTTTCGGTACCAATTTGAAACTTCAAACTTGATGCAAATGATTTATGAATAGAGTTATGTTGATTCTCAGGTGTATGGCTCCTCCTGTTGCAGATAGTTACAAAAATAAGATTTTATCAATTTATCGTGTGACTAAATTTGTAAGTTCTTTACTACTTATTTTTCAAGCTATTGTTCTTACCGTTCCTCCTGCTAAAATATCTCTCTGGTTTTGTTAGATGCAAACAACTAATTAAGTTTTTTCCTTTACCCCACCTCTCCTAGAGCGTACCCCAGGGTTTAGTAGACCGTTTACCCAACTCTCGTAAGGACTTACTCACTCACTTTAATAAAACGGATTACAACTTCAAAAGTAAAACGAAACAGCAGTTCCCAAATTTATGATGTACATTTATATCTAGTTCTATCTCAAGCATTCATACATTTCCTGGTATAACAAAAGATTCAAATTCTAGATAACTCTCAACCCTAATTGAGCACTAGCGCAATTACAATCACAAAAGTCAAAATTACATGACACCAACCTGTACCAGTCTCATGCTTATGCTCGTATCACCTGTAAGGAAAAGAAAACTAATAGGATGAACCAAAATTCAGTGAGATTTCAAAACATCATGTAAATCTAAGTAGCGAGTTGACTATTGTATAAAATTTGAAATATCAAAGTAGCGAGTATAAGAGTTCATAAAAATGAGCAATAACACTTCAAATAACAAATTATTAGATATCCAATATTTCCAGGTAAAAGGATACAATCTGCTCTTGGGAGCAAGTTCCGTGGCCACTTGTTCAAAATCTGTGGACACTCCGTCAACCATGGAATCATAACAAGTCCAGTAGAGCACCACTTAACTCCAATCTCCGTCCACCATTCAAACCCCCTATCGGGCCCGAATTCCAAGATAAACATTGGTGGTAATAGTCGAACATACCAATTAGTTGAGAATATAACACTCCACTCGACAAAATTAGAGACCCATGGTTCGTTATCTAATCGACCAAACTCTTGCCGGCTCGACTCGATTCATTAGCCAGTGGGGCTTGGGTTCCCAAGCAGTCAGCATAGCACCACTTAACTCCAAGATAACAAGCTCTACTGGCTTGGGTTCAAAATCTGTGGACACTCCGTCAACCATGGAATCATAACAAGTCCAGTAGAGCACCACTTAACTCCAATCTCCGTCCACCATTCAAACCCCCTATCGGGCCCGAATTCCAAGATAAACATTGGTGGTAATAGTCGAACATACCAATTAGTTGAGAATATAACACTCCACTCGACAAAATTAGAGACCCATGGTTCGTTATCTAATCGACCAAACTCTTGCCGGCTCGACTCGATTCATTAGCCAGTGGGGCTTGGGTTCCCAAGCAGTCAGTATAGTTGATGAGATAACATTTCCAATCGACTTAATCAAAATAAAAGTATCGAGACAGAATGAGAGGCACCTCCCATTCGGATTGAGTGTGGTACATGCTGCCGCTCATTACTTACAAGTCAAGCACAAGTACAAACACAAGTACAGGTCAATCAAGTGTAATCAAGTATAAGTTCATTCAAGAAGGGGAGGATGAGTGCGAATAAGAGCACACTCGCCTAACCCTAATCGAGTCACAAATAATGTCTAGCATGTCACATTTCCAAGCATTTCAAATATTTCAATTCAATATACAGGTCACATGCAAATCAAGTTACTTGTACATGCATGAATGAGATATCAATTGTTTAGTTGAATTAGGTCAAATGTGATAAAGTACACACTCGCCTATAAAATGTCAAATTAGGTGTTTGGTATATTGCTAGCAACAATGAGCAGGAAACATGCAGTTGGAACACTCACCAATGATTTACTGCTTTCCAAAACCAAGTTCAGGTTCAAGTCCCTGATTAGAGTCAAAATCTGCGATAAAATATCGTATAGCAACTTGAAATCAATTGGGGTTTCAAAATATAAGAGTTTCGCTTAAAGAAAACCAAGTAAATAGAACTCATTTAAGTAGTACTCATTTTACTTATCAAACTCTAGAAAATTTATGCTCGCTCTTTTAGTTTCGATAAAGAAGCGTTTAAAACTTTTAAATTCGCAACTTGGTATAAGAAACGAGAAAATCTTGTTTAAAGTGGTCACTAAAAATTTCAACTTATACATCCCTACTAAGGGGAACTCAAATACTCTAAACAACCTAAGTTCAATTCAACCAAGAATCACCACTCAAGTTCCAATTTCACTTGCTTGAACTTCACGAAATAAAACGGACAGCATTTCTTTTGTATTTTCCTAATTTTTCAATGATTTCAAGACTTTATTTTCTTCTCAAATCAACCCAATTCAAACACCATAAGTAAGCATATCAAGATAGCTCTTCATCTAAGCTAAAAACCCTCAAATTGTAACTCATTTCTAACAAGTAACCATCCAATATCAAAGTTGGAAATTTCTTAACAAAGTTGAAAATTCATCTTTTAAAGCTAAAAGTCACAATCATGCTACTAATCAGCTCACGAATTTCATATCTAAACTCCATACCAACATAAGATAGCTGAACAACATAAAACAAGGCTAAAATGGCAAAATCCTAGCTGAAAATCTACTAATCTACACCAAAACTAGAGTATCATCCAATATATTTCAAGATTCAAGCCATCTACTCCATAGTTTGCTAAAATAAGAAAGAAAAAGGAAGTTTTAGACTTATACCTTCCAAAACACTTGAAGAAAGTGAAGAACCAAACTATTTCTCCCAAGAAATTCACCACTCCAAGGTTCTTAAGCACCAAGGGACTAATTTTATCAGTTTAGATTTTGATATCTCAACTCACACAAGGCAAACTCAAGATGAAGTTGAAAGTTCTCCTCTCTTGTTTTTCTCTCCCAAGTTTCAGCTACCATGAAGGAAAAATGGAAGAAATGTAGCCAAAATGAAGATAAGAAGGAAGGAATTTGTCTTGGTCAACTCTTCTTTGATTACCAACACTTGGCACATCAAGATTCCTTTTTTTTTTTCTTTTCTTCCTTTTCTTTGGTCCAAGATTTCAGCTGGTTTAGGGTTTAATTTAGAGCTGATTAGATGAAATAAAAACAAGAAGATTAGGGTAAGAAAGTAGTGGTCAAGTGGTGTACTCAATCGGTAACAAACGGTGCACGTCGGTTCAAGTCTATTTTCCTTAACTCTCTCGTACTTTTGTTTTAACTCATGATTCACTAACTTGTTATTAGCACTTCTAATCACATACTTCCTCTTAATTAATACCCGTTCGTATCCACCAAATTTAGCACACACATCTCACCAAATAATCACACTACCAAAATGCACCAAAACACACCAAAAATCATAGTATGTACCATTCCTTTAGAAAACTCATAACTTGAGTTATAAATATCAATAATTCATACAACTTAGCCTATTAAAAACTAAACTTCAAACACTAATAATTTTTAGAAGACACCTCAAAGAGATTCAGTTCATAAGTTGGTCCGAATTGAGCCGTAACCTACTACAACATTCCTATTTTACTTGTGTAAGGCAAAATTTTCAGTCAACTTTGCCAATTTTCTGGAATTTGTAGAGATTGAATGAAATTCTGAATTTTATACTGTAGGAAACCCTATGAGTTTAGTTTCAAACACAATAAACGGAACTCAATTTCGACTTTTCTATACGAAGTTATAGCTAATTTCCCAAAACTGCGCAGAGCCTCCTGCGAAAATTCCAGATTTTCTAACAACTTGAAAATATGAAACTTTTCTTAACAAAATTCACTCCCTTGCCTCAAATTCAACCATTAAATAACTAAGAATCTAAGGCAAGTAAGTTCAAATAAGAACTATAAAGACAAGTAAAATTTCAGGACCTCACAACAGCAATGGTCAATACTCTGTGAGATCAACTCACAAAGCTTTGAGCAAGGAAGAAGGGGTAAATCAAATGAGAAACAATGAAAGAGGGGAACCAAGTACAACTAGTCATAGCGAAAAGAAATGGGAGCAGCTGTGGAAATTAAACATGAAAAGCAAATTAAAGACGTTCATATGGAGGTGCTTGAATAATGCATTGCCTATGAATGAGCTCATATACATCAATAGAAAAGGGAATCCAATATGTAAAAGTTGTGGAGAAGATGTGGAAACTGTGGAGCACATGTTTTTCTTTTGCAACAGAGCACAATAGTTTGGAGAATGGCACCATTGCAGTGGGAAGGTTTAACAGACTGCAAAGGAAAACTTTAGTAGATGGTGGAATAGCCTATTGGAAGGTAAGTGCAGGAATGGAAGGACTGATCATATAGTACTCAAAGTTAACATTCTCTAGCAACTGTGGAAGGCAAGGATCGACAATGTTTTTAATGGTAAACACCATCATCCTTTTGAACTTGTACAAAAAGCTCGATTCCAATGGTTAGAGTTTGTAGAAGCTCAGGAAAAGGATAAACGAGTAAGCTTCCAAGAAACAATAATACAAGAACAAGATATTTAGACAAACATTGAATATAATAGCCACATGAACATAAGTTTTGAAGTCAGCTGCCAGAAGGAGAACAAAGTACTAGGAATAGGCATAGTAGGTTCAAGAGTTGGCAATATAGAAGTTGTTTGGGCTCTAAAGGAATCTAGTATAGCAAAAGTTATGCTAGACTATGCACAAACTCTTAAATCAGCACTAAGTAAAGCATTGAAGAAGCATTGGCAACAAGTGCTGCTGGAAATCTCTTCACAGAAGCTACTAGATCATTTAATGATTAAGAAAACAAAGATGTCAGAATTTTTGCTCTTAGAAGATATCCACAGTTTAAAACTGTTGTTTTTGAAATGTGTGAAAACCCTCACTTTAAAACACAATTCTCCTAAATTACATGTCTTACCCTAAGATTTAAATCACTTATAACATGTTCTTGCATTGCATTCTACATGTATTATAACATTTCCTTACATTGCACTTTATTACTTTTATTTGAATTGTAACATTTCCTTGAATTGGTTTTATTTTATTTCACCACACATATGTTGACCAAATGTCCTTTTATTTGTAGTTGGGGCTTTATATGATAATTTAGAGGTGTTAAATAGACATTGGTACATTTGGAAGGGTAGAAATTTCATTAGTCAAAGATTAAGGGAAGAAGGACAAAGATTGGGTCAAGTGGCAAAACCCTTATCACACATCTTATTTGACCAAAGGATTAGAGGAATTTTAAATCAACTTTACTTCATTTTTCCCTCCATAATATCGGCTACCTTGAAGCTTCCAAGGGAAGGAAGAAAACTCCATCTTCTTGCTATTACAACCTTAGTTTGATCTTGAACAAAAATCATAAGAGAAAGAGTTTGACTTAGTGAGTGATTTACCTTCAACCCTAGAGTGCGTTTCAAGTCTAGAGTTTTGGTTTTGGTGGTTTGTTTTGGTGCTTCAAACTTCACATAAAAGAGGCATGTGAACCTTAAATCCTATCTTTCTTGTGTTACATCATGTGTTTGAAGATTTGATGGCAAACTAGGAGTCACATGGATGTTGTTTGTGGTTAAAATTCTTCAACTAAACAAGTGGTAGTAGGGTTAGTTGTTTGCATACCATGTGTTTGATGAATTGCTTGAACTTTGTTCATAACTTTCCTTCATGTATTAACATGGTTTTGGACCCTTTTCGAGTTAAGGATAATGCTTGGTATGATGTTTAAATTAACTACAATGTAAGGATGAAGGTTAGGGATATAAGTGAACTTGTGGACTGTTTTCCTTTTCTCTTGGTTGACCAGTTTTGTCAGGGAGGTTTCTCCTTGATTTTGTGGTTCATTTGCATCTTAGTTAGGTCTAAGAAGCTTGGATAAACATTGGTTTAAGGTTTGGTGTGAAATAAAATGGAATTTAAGTAAGAAAAGTGGTTGTTTGAGCTAGTAGTGGACTGTTTTGGTACCATTGGTTGGTTAGACTGTTTTGGCTCTTTTAATTAATTATGTATGTTGCATTTTGAGCTCCAATGATGCTAGATAACTTGATTCCCATGTCTATGAACCCTAGGAGATTTATTCTGATGGATTTGAATCAAAACAAGTGAAGTTAGCATCAAGAACTAGAGTAACCTTGCTAGGGTTTTAGGGCTGATCAGAACTGAAAAATCAGCCAATTTGTCCGAACTACTGGTACTGATGGGAGACGAACGAGTACGTGCATTTGGTACCGTTGGAAAGTCCTTTGAGTCTAGTTTCCAACGCCACTAACGGCACCTGATTCCAACCTTCCTACAGTGAGATATAGCTGTTTCCCAAGACTGCACAGATGCGACTGTTTTACCCGCGAAGAACACTTAGAGCTTGAATGAAACTTTTCTTTTGCCCAACTTTCTTGCACTTGTCAAACTTGTTTCCTCATGACTTTTGACTGTATTTTGGGCCTAACTTGCATGGTGAATTGAGTAGAATTAACCACTCACTTGGTCACCTAATGAGCTCACATTTGGATTGGAATTGAACTTAGATCATTAACGACTTTCAGTCGTTGCCCTAGGATTGAGAAACGGAGGCGAGGTTAACCGCAAAACTTGACGATTAAGCTCTGCATTTCTTAATAGGTGAGTGTTCCAAGTACATGAAAATATTTACGTGGAATGTCTCCTTGCTTGAATAGCATGCTTATTTGGTTAAAGTAATTGCTCTTGAATTGATAACCCTTGGGACGAGAATGTACTTTATCATACTCGATCTTTTGTAGTTCACTTCGTGACATTCATATGAAATGAAATGCTTTGTCTGCACTTGATTTGTTGGTCACTCGGGTGGTTATCCCACCGACTTACGTTTTACATGCTCATTATTGTTAGACAATGTTAGATACTTGATTTATTGTCTCATAGACAAGTCTGTACTTTATTGCACTTGACCTTGCTCGACTAAACTTTTGATATTTTGTTAAAATATGTACTGGCCATTTTGTTATAACTGATATGTGATCGAATTTGCTAAAGAGATTTTTAATTTTCTCCAGTTCTTCTTATTTGATCAAGTTTTCGTATCCATCCGATTTTCAACTGTTTGGATTTGAAATACTTGAAATACTTGAAACATGATATGCTGAATTTAATTGTGACTTAAACCTGTTTAGACGAGTGTGCTCTTATGTACCTTCAATTGACCCGACTTGACTAAGTACTTGATATCTCACTCACGCATGAACAAGTAACCTAATCTGTATATGACCTGTATATTTATTTGAAATATTTGGAATACTTGAGAATGTGAATTGCTGGACATTTCTTGTGACTTGATTCTGGTTAGGCAAGTGTGTCCTTATCGCACTCGGCCTCCCTTCTTGAACGATTTTGTATTCGCTTGCACTTGATTGAACTGTATTTGTGTTGGTACTTGTGTTTGATCTGTAAGTATTGAGCGGTAGCATGTACCACATTCCATCTGAGTGGGAGGTACCTCTTATCCCGTCTCAGTACTTTTATTCCGATTAAGTCGATTGGAGAGTTATCTTATCGACACTAAGGCTGAGCGGTCGCATGTACCACACTCTCTTCGAGTAGGAGGTACTTCTCATCTCGTCTCAGTGTCTCTATTCTGTTTTGTCGAGTGGAGTGTTATCTCCTCGACTAACCGGTATGTTCGAATATTACCACCACTGTTTATTTTTGAATATGGAACGTTAAGTGACAACTAACGTTTCCAATCTTTACTGCGTGAGCATTGGCTATCAGCCAACGACCCCATTACTATTTACTGAATGTTAGGGGTATAAGCCATTCCTGAATTATTAAATATCTGGGACTATAAGTCCAATCTAGAGTTAGTTGGTTGAATCAAGTTAGTAAGGGTTTGGTAGAAGAGATCGATGAACCTTGGATACTTCTGTGGCATTCGAGCCCGGAAAGGGGGTTGATCGGTGGATGGAAACTAATGTAAAGTGGAGATCTACGGACATTATACTTTCATGGTTGACGGAGAATCAACGGATCTTGATCAAGCTGCAGTGGAACCTGCTCCTGAGAGCAACTTGTATCCTTTGACATGAATGTGTTCCTTACTGTACCCTTTTGCATGTTTTATCTGGCTACTTGCTTAGCTATATACTGAGTCATGATCCATTCGTGCTTGACTTGTTTCTCGATGTCTGGATATGCTATCTTGTCTTGTATTTTACCTACTTAATTACTTGAAATCTCATTGAACTTTAACTCATTCCACGTTATTTGTTTTCCTTACAGGGATGAGAACTTGAGAGATTGAATTAAGGAAAGTCTTGATTTTTCTAAAATTGTTAGTTGCTCGAGCGTGCATGTTATAGATATCTAACCAGCTTGTTTGGTTCGATTTTTTGTTAGCATGATTCTTTGATTATATTTATAGGTCGTGTGGATGTTAGAGGACCATGAGTGTATATGTTAAGGTTGTAATAACTATTATTTTTTTTAGAGTTTTATTTGTAAGTTTTCATGATTTGTGACTGAATCCTAGCGAGAATTGGGCAGGCGGTCTGCCAAACCCTTGGGTACGCCCTAGGGGGAGGTGGGGTTGTCACAGGTTGTATCAGAACTGTTTCGCGTGGTCTCTGCGCGAGGTGAGCTTGGGGTCAAGTGGTGTTGTGGTCCCGATTATGTGAATAAGTAGAAGGACTAAGTGCTCTTCTTGAGCGTAAACTATGAATCATGACTATTATAAATATAAAACCTTTATCATGATATTTGGAGAAGATAGATATGTATGTCAGGTAGGAATCTCTAATATGGGTGATTTACTCTTGGGACCGGTTGACTCGAATTGTAAATTATCTTAGTTTAAATTGTTGTACTTGAGTACTAAAAAGTGGAGAGCACTAGAATAAGGGTATGTATCTTGATTGCATTTGAGGTAAGTTTTGATGGCAAAAGACAAGGCACAGAAGATTCTAACATTTGACCTAGTTATTAGACTGATCGAGAGGATTGGATCTAGGAGTGTTATCATGGACCAATCTAGTAATAGTCTGACTAGGGTTTCTATAGACGGTGGCCAGATTGTAGTGTACGTCGAGAAATTTGCACTGAAGACCTGTTTCCTTCTTCTATGACTGTGAGGATTTGATAAGTATTTATTGGATTTTGAGGCGGTTTAACTGCAACTATATAGGTATTTCTACCTCTCTTGTGATATCTGATACCTGTAGTTTGGTTCTCAATGAATTACTCTTGCCTATATTTCCTTGACACATATCCACTAAAGTTAAAGTATGGACTTGACTTGATTATTACCGTGTTGAGATCGAGAGTTTTAAAATTATGTATGGAAATTTGAGAAAAAGAGTTGGGTCCTATACCTGTATGCAAAAGTTTGAGATAGGGTGTAGAACTTTTGAGATACGAAGTACACTTTAAGATTTCATTATGTACATAAGTGATAAGGATACTCCTTGTGTTAAACTCTCGGAATAAGAATAAGTGGCGTAATATTTTGAGATATTGCCCTACTTGTATTCTACTTCCTTGTCTATCTTATTTGAGAATAGCTGTGTTTAATTCCTCGTGGTTGGATTGGAAGTGAATGAATTTAAAAGTTATATGACTAGAGTTTTCAATTGTAATTAGTTACTTATTCTGCTCCTTTGATTTGCCTGACAAGCTATTATCGAATTAAGTGAATCGGCGACGTGACAAATGTGACTGATCTACATAAGAAAATAGAGATTATTCGAAAGGAAGTAGAGTTCCAAAAGAGATTAGTTGAGCATTGGGAAGGACGAAGGAAATAAGAATACTTGGAGAAAAATTGAACTACGACACCAGAACATAGAATTGAAAAAGAAATACGAAGGGATTTCAGAAGAGGTACGGAATAAGTTTGAATTAGTGCATTTGCCTAGTCGAATAGCATCTCAAGACATTCCTAGTCAAAGTTAGCCATTAGTGAGGTTTTGCCTGAAATAGTTGTAATCATTGGACTATGCGTAATGAAATTTTTATGTAATAAGCTGTTTTCTCGTTAGAAACAGTGGACTTGGTACCTGCTATTTTAATAAGTGCTATCAAAAATTGGTAGTTGGGCAGTATTGGATCCTTATCCATGAGTCTATTACTATAATTTAGTATTTAAGTTAAGTGAAAATTTTTCATTTGTGGTTCGAAAGGAAGAAATTATTCAATGTACAGTGTATGGGTTAAGAGCTAGCAAAAATAGTAACCAAGTTTTAACTCTTCTTTTCATCGAGATTAAAGTTAGTGTCACTTTTCACCTTTTGATATCTTCACTGATTTTTATTAGCATGGTGTTTTAGCAATTGCATTATTACGATTTTCCCCCTAAATAGATTGTGGTAGTGGCATGAGTGGAGAGATTTTTGGAGGAAATGTCCTAAATTTCCATCTTTCTTGAAGGTACAAGATAATTTTGGCAATAAATTTTCCTTTACTTCAAATATATGCACACTTGTGGTTTAGGGTTTCAATTTCGGTAGTTTCATGGGAAAATTTCATGGTTTGAAATTGTGATGTGAAATTTTCAATTTTTATGGTAATTTTCTACCTACATATGATGCTTAAGTGTTGGCCATGATTTGATAGCTTTACTATGTGAAATATCTAACTTTTATTTGCTAGTTTGACTGGTCTAAAGAAAATTCCAACTTATGATTGGGAATTTCAGCTTAGGGTTTCATTTTCTAACTTGAGTAGGTAACGGTTATATGCTTGATTTAGTGAGTTGTTACCTTGGTATGTATATACTTGAGTTGAAGCTGTTTTGTGGGAAGGATGAAACCTTAGATTGGTTGGAAAAATTAGTAAACACAAAGAAAGTGCCGCTGAAAATTTGTCCGCAGGGAACCTTGGGTAGTATTAGGATCCTTAGGATATAGGTACAGTTTGTATTAAGGGTCAGATGTATCTTAAGTATAGGATGGATAGGTTGTGGTATTTAGCCTACTCACATTGTTATCCATCAAATGATTTTGCTTTAAACTGGGGGATCATGTATCGTTATTGTAGTCGAGAAATCTATATTTATCTTAGGTATGTTATTCTTATGTCTTTTGTGGTAATGTTTTGCTTTGTCATTCTTGCAAATATACATTATTTGAACCGATTTATTGTGTTTGTTGTGCTAAATCTTTTTGTTTTTTTTTGTAATACTAGAGAGTTTGTGTCACTCGTATGATTAAAGATAATAGTGGTTCTTTGAATGTTATAGCCGTGGAAAAAGATGTTGAAAATTTGATTAGTATTAATGCCTACCATCTTTATCAGTCTAAGCAAGAGGTATTTTTATTTTTTACCTTAAATATGATAGTAAAGTGTAACATTATTTGGCTAGTTATGCATCTTGTCAATTTGTTGTGATTATTGGTTTATTGACAAAATGTTCATCTCATTAAGCATGTGGTGAGTGAATTCATTGGAAAGCTACCAATACGTTATATTAAACATTCTAACAATGTAGTTAGAGTCATGAAAGGTGCTCGCTATACAATTGTCATTTCCGCTATACAATTGTCATTTCTTATGACATTGTTGAAACTAACAATAATGATAAATGATCTATTTTGGATTCTAATGTAATTTGCTGCTTTTGTGATTGAGTTGTATAAATTGAAGATTGTACTATGTTAATTTCAACTAATGATTATTTTTTGGTGGATTGCTGATGAACTCATAGTGTTGTTTCTTATATAATGGTTGTTGCTTTGGTTGGGTTATGTTAATTTGGTTTTCTCCTTGCATTGGATTGGTTTAGACAGTCTCAGAAGTTGAACATGGGTTAGGCTTGATCTAATTGATCTAATATAGATTAGTAATGGTGCAGATGTTCTTTTATCTTGTGAACTAAATTTTTGTATACTTTTAGAACATTATGGACTACTACTGTCAGATTTTATGTCAAGATCAAGTGAGTTCGAATTATCATCTTGACTTCATTATCCTTGAGGATTTTTTGCACTCTTAATAAACTAAATTTAATTGTTTGGTGTTTGTTGCTTGTGATCAATCAATCCTACTTGTAAGTAGTGATTAGCCTATCACTGGCAAACTTTTCGTATGGACAATTTAATAAGGCTAAATCTATTACAAAATTTGGTAATGTTGAATTATACTTGGTCCATGCTATATCATGGGAAAAATATATGTTTAGTGGGTTTTAAAAAGTAATATGTCTTAGTCTTTTTGTGACTTTAGAGGATTATGGAACACAAACAATTGCTCATATTATACTCTTTCATTATCCTTAAGGGTTCATTGAACTCTTTCATAAACTAAATATAATTTTTTGATGCACCTCCAATAATATCTAAATGTGTTTTCATATAGCAAATTATGGAGCAAATTGTATAAGATTTTTTTTTTAAAAATCCACAAGGATTCATTGCATAAACTAAATATAATCTTTTGATGTACCTCTAATAATTTTTAAAAGTGTCTTCGTAAAACAAGTTGTAAAAGTTTTTTTTAAATTTCATAGATATTTTGTTTGAAAGGAATAAAATACATAGAGACGCTTTTAAAACCATCTCTGTAGAACAAAGTATACGAGATTTGTTTAATACATAATGGTCCTTGAATATCCACTGGTAACATGGATTCTAAAGGTGATTCAATAAGCTACTGAATAAAGAATTGAAAATTTGACTTAATTTCAACTTGTTGTCTATCCAATTTAGGTAATGTATATTTTTTTCAGTTGGTTTTCTTTTAAAGCCATTATACGTGGTCATCTTTTGTATGTCAAGACAAGAGTTTATTTATTAGTTCTGGCATCTTTGTTCCTTATAAAGTAAGTGGCTTTAGCAATTGCAATTTAATTTTGTCTTGCCAGTGTTTATTTTGTAGTTTACTTGCCTCTTTTTGTCCTGTGGCTACTCAATTCATTTGTTAGATAGGAGTATAGAAATTAAGATTGTGCTGTCTAATCGATTGTTAATTTTGTCTTCTTGTCCCTATTGTGAGAACTCGAAAAAAAAATCCGATTTTAGGGTTTTAGGGTTTTATCGATTTTCGTGCACACATTTTTTTTATTTTCTTTATTATATTCATTTTACATATATTTTATAAGTAAATATAGTTTTTAAACCATTTTTCTAGTATAAGTGAGTTCACGAGAGATTTGGAGCGAATAGCGGATGTGGGACCCGCTAGTGCGTTAAGTGAGAGAAATTCGGCCAATTAGGTTAAGTTGTGCAGTAAGGCATTAAATTACTAGGTGCTAAGTGATAATTAGAGGTTGGTTAGATATTTGGTCATTAGTAAGCTAAAGGATAAGAAAGAAATCCAAAAGTGCCACGTGTCGCGACGGGATTGGGCCAAGTTTTGCCTAACTTTTCCTTAACTTTACCAAAAGCTAATTTTGACCAAAATCATCTTCATTTTAGCATCCTCTTGGCTGAAACTTGAAGGGAAAGAAGAGAGAGAGAGTTTCAACCATTGGCTTCAATTTCTTGTCCAAATCTTGAAAACCAACCGATAAAAATCCGAATTCCTCCGTAGAAATCGCTTATTAAGTGAGATTGAAGGTGCTTGTGGAGTGATTTTGCAAAGGAAAGCTCTAAGTTGCTATCTTTCTTGAGGTTAAGGTATTTTTGCTTGGAACTTAACTTTTGTTCATAATAAATGGTGAATTAGTGGCTTGTAGTAGTTAAATAGCTTGTTTTGTAGATGATTTCATGGATTGAAGTGAAGTTAGGTGAATTTCTTATTTTCTTGGGAATTTTTCTGTTTTCATATGATGATCATAGTTGGCTTGAATTGATGGCTTAATATGGTATAGAATTGGAGCTAGTGTGTGTTAATTGTGGTTACTTGCGGAAAATTTCAGCTTTGTACACAAGATTCCAGCTTAGGGTTACATGTGGTAGTAATCTGCCCTGTTTTTGCACTGTATGTTCGTCCTTGAGGAAGACCGAATCAGCCCTTGCTCAAAACATGAAAGTTGTAGGTATTTGAGTTAGCTAGCTACTGGTAAAATTTCAGCTCAATCGGAGCATGGTAGGATGTGAAATGACCGAAATACCCTGACTGCCACAAGCTGCAATTCGTAAACAGTTTTGTGAATTCACCAGTTTGGGCTGCATTTTTCACCCTGATTCGTATCCAATTAGCTTTTGGCCAAAACACAAAACTTGTAGCCCTATATTTTAGCTTTCCAAAGCCTCTGAAAACACCCCAAACGGAGTTGTGTAGCCTGAGTTATTGCCGGTTAAAGTCAGTGCTGACAACCAGACTGATCATAAACTTTTGGATCTGTGATTGGCAAATTCGACTTAGATAAACTATAAATTAGGTTAGGTGGCCTTCATGAAAGTTGTTCCCCCCTGTCTTAGCTTCGAAATGGTATAAGGGTCACCCCGATTCGATAACCATAGCTCCGGTTATGACTAAAATACTACGAGATGCCAAATCTGCCATTTAGCTTTTGTCTTCAAAATTGATATTTGCTTGTACTATTGCACTTGTGTTGTACTTGGATGATTTTGGAGCCTAATGGAAGGGCTATTGTGGTAACCTTACTTGTGTGTATTGTGGGGCTGAATTAAGGAAAAGAATGAAGCCATAAATGGCTGGAAATTTGGTAAACACAAAGGGCGTGCTGCCCAAATTTGCACTCAAGGGTTAAGTAGAATTACACTTGTCTTGAGTACGGTTTTGAGGACGAGTCTAACTCGATTTGTCTAGGTTATTCGAGTTTCCTTTTGTGGAGATATATAAGTTGAATTTCGGCCGAAACTTGTACCCTTGGAATTTACAACTGATAGAAATACGTTTCTTTCATTTCTTCGACCCAAACGGCATTTTTCACATATAATGGCTTCAAAATTTCACCGTTTGAAAAGTGATCAAGGGTTTTACGAATAGTCTCTAAATAAGTCTCAATTACTTGATTCTCGTTAAACGAAATGTTTAAGTTTCGAGCCTTAGTTACTTTTCAATGCTCTTAAACAATATTTCCTCGCAGATTTGAACTCCAAGAGCGGAGTAATACCCAAAACCAACGTGTAAAGGCACTGCATCTGTTGTGAGTGTACCATCCCCTTAAATTGGTGCTTATCTGATTCATCTGTACTTGCAACTTGCAACTTGATTATCTGTGACTTTTGTATGCTTCGTATGAAACGAGGGTGTACTTTATCACACTCGTTTCTCTCACCTGGTTATTCTGGTTCCTGTATACTGTATAAATCTGTATTTGTTCTCTGTATCTGTTATCTGTACCTGTTTTCTGTATTTGTTGATGTCGTTTGGAAAATTAAATCCAACGACCTTTCTGTTACCTCTGAACTCAAATCCTGTGGCTAGTTATTCGAGTCGAGCCGGTAAAGGCCTGGTCGATTAGATAACGAACCACAGTAGTCTGTTTCTGAGAAATCTTTGGGTATTGAGACTCTGGATTTTCGGTATACTCGAGTATTACCACCCTCTGTTCGGTTGAGGTGTTCGGGCCCGGTAAGGGGTATGTTTGGTGGACGGAATTCGGTGTAAAGTGGGGTCTACGGACATGTTGGTTCTATCTATGTTGACGGAGAGTCAACGGGTTTGGATCAAGTATCGCAATTGGGCATTTTGGCTCCTGAGAGCCACCTGTATCCTTTCTCTTTGAAATGTTTATTTATTTCCCTATCTGGTGTGTATAACTGCATGATTGATACGTGAAATGCCATGATTCATGACTACTTGTACTTCTGGTACCTCATTGAGCGTAAGCTCACCCCTTCCCGTTATCTTTGTTTTCCTTACAGGGAACAACACTTTTGAACCATGATTTTGAAGAAAGTGTCAAGCTAGTGTAAATGTTATTTTGTTACGCTCTTTTGTAATCAAAACCCTAGTTACTTTTATCAAGTATCACGTTTTGACTTGTACAACTTTCTATGTATGTACTTAAGTGTTTAAGCATGTATATTAGGTGTATTCGTTTGAGATACTACTTGTAATCATTCGGAACATTTTAGTTGTGTGTAATCGGCGTAGTAGTCTCCGAGTGTTTGTTTTCTTTGGTTTCGATCGCGCGTAATCTAGGGTTTGTGTGATTCGACTTCGTAGTCCTGGCGAGAGTTGGGCAGGCGGTCCGCCAACCCCTTTGGTTCGCCTTAGGGGAAGGTGGGGCTGTCACAGTTGGTATCAGAGCCACGTCGCGTGGTCTCTGCGCGAAGTGATCTTGGGCCAAGTGGTGTTATGGTCCTGATTTTGTGAATGTATTTAAAGGATTTAGTGCTCTTCTTGGGCATAAGTTATGAACCGTGTGTGTTATAAGTGTAAAGATCTTTATCATGGGACTTGAGGAAGATAGGTAGGTATGTCGGGTAGGAATCTTTAATAAGGATGATTTACTCTTGGGACCGGCCGGCTCGAGTTGTGAATTATCTTATTTTGGATTTTTGTTCCCGAATACGAATGAGGTGGGGGCCTAGGTTAGAAATGACTTGGGCAGACTAGAAATGTGATTCTATGGCACTTTGAGTGATATATTAGGGTTTCATTAAGTGCGGTTCGCCTGTTTAAGATATAAACCATGTTATTCTTGTAAGTTTTGGGCAGAGCTCGTGGAGAGGTTGGAGATGAGCCATGTTTGACTCCGTGTAAGGGTAGTCACGAGAGGGAAGAAGCTCTTAGTTAGTTGTTTCGCACTTTTGGGCTTAATTTATATATTGTATTATGGAGAACCCCAATATTTTCATGGGATTTCTTTTGCTCGTATTTGAATGACTGCTACTATATGATTTGCCTGATAAAATGATGTTATATGTATATTTGCTTTTGAGTTGTGTCTGCTTTTGTTATTTGTGCCTGCATATATTTGATTTAATATTGTATTCGCGCTTCGACCCTAGATTGGTTAGACCTATGGAGGGTACTCGTAGTGGAAGAGGTCGTGGGCGCGGACGTAAGCAACCCTCGAATGAAAGGGGTAACTGGGAACCAAGACCTGAACCAAATCCTGAACCTAGGGTCGACCCAAATGCTCAAGTAGCCGCTGCTATCCAGCGTATGACTGATCTGCTAGCCCAGGTAGTGGAACACCAAGGCCAAAACTCTAATCCTCAACCTGGAAACCCTGGTAACCATGTAGAGGGCGAGGATAGAGCCCTTGAAAGATTTCAAAAGTTTTCCCCACCAAAATTCCTTGGAGGGCCAGACCCTGATGTGGCCGAAAGGTGGTTGGAGAAAATGGTAGATATTTTTGCCGCCTTGCACTATACGGAGGAGCGGCAAGTGACTTTTGCTATTTTTCAACTGGAAGGGGCAGCCCGTTCTTGGTGGAACGTTATAAGGCAGAAGTGGGAACGAGAATTGACCCCAAGGACGTGGGTGAACTTCATGAGGGAGTTCAACGCTAAGTTTTTCCCTCCTCTAGTGCAAGAAAAGAAAGAGGAGGAATTTATAAGACTCCGCCAGGGAACTCAAACTGTAGCCGAGTACGAGAGCCAATTCACTCGATTGTCTAAGTTTGCCCCCGAACTAATCATGACCGAGCAGAGGCGAATAAGACGTTTTATTCAGGGTTTAAATGTTGAGATCCAGAAGGACTTAGCAGTAGCCCGAATTGATGCCTTTAGTGACGCAGTGGAGAAGGCTCAACGAGTCGAGGATGCTAGGCTACAAGTGCGAAACTTCCAAGCTAAGAAAAGGGGATTTCCTGGGAGTGGCTCGGAACAAGAGGATAAGAATACACCTCCTAAGATTGGAAGGGGAAACGGGGGAGTACGACTACCGGAGGTGTCCAGAGGTGCCTCACAGGAAGGATCGGTTTCTGCTACTCGTGGTCCCTGTGGATATTGCGGAGGGCCAAATCACACGGAGGAGAATTGTTGGAAGAAAGAGGGAAAATGCCTGCGATGTGGAAGCGCCGATCATCGGATTGCTAACTGCCCAGCACGACTGCGCAAAGGGAAAGGGACCCAGCAACCAACCAAGACCAACCCTGGACAGTCAAAGGGGGAAGGGACTGAAATGAAAGTACCGGCTCAGGTGTATTGCCTAGAGCCACATCAGGTCCCTGACTCGTCTGAGGACGTAGAAGGTACGATCCGTTGGTTACCTTAGATTTTGCTAGATCTCGTTGATAAGAAAATTTCGAGGACGAAATTTCTTTAAGGAGGAGAGAGTGTGAGAACTCGAAAAAAAAAATCCGATTTTAGGGTTTTAGGGTTTTATCGATTTTCGTGCACACATTTTTTTTATTTTCTTTATTATATTCATTTTACATATATTTTATAAGTAAATATAGTTTTTAAACCATTTTTCTAGTATAAGTGAGTTCACGAGAGATTTGGAGCGAATAGCGGATGTGGGACCCGCTAGTGCGTTAAGTGAGAGAAATTCGGCCAATTAGGTTAAGTTGTGCAGTAAGGCATTAAATTACTAGGTGCTAAGTGATAATTAGAGGTTGGTTAGATATTTGGTCATTAGTAAGCTAAAGGATAAGAAAGAAATCCAAAAGTGCCACGTGTCGCGACGGGATTGGGCCAAGTTTTGCCTAACTTTTCCTTAACTTTACCAAAAGCTAATTTTGACCAAAATCATCTTCATTTTAGCATCCTCTTGGCTGAAACTTGAAGGGAAAGAAAAGAGAGAGAGTTTCAACCATTGGCTTCAATTTCTTGTCCAAATCTTGAAAACCAACCGATAAAAATCCGAATTCCTCCGTAGAAATCGCTTATTAAGTGAGATTGAAGGTGCTTGTGGAGTGATTTTGCAAAGGAAAGCTCTAAGTTGCTATCTTTCTTGAGGTTAAGGTATTTTTGCTTGGAACTTAACTTTTGTTCATAATAAATGGTGAATTAGTGGCTTGTAGTAGTTAAATAGCTTGTTTTGTAGATGATTTCATGGATTGAAGTGAAGTTAGGTGAATTTCTTATTTTCTTGGGAATTTTTCTGTTTTCATATGATGATCATAGTTGGCTTGAATTGATGGCTTAATATGGTATAGAATTGGAGCTAGTGTGTGTTAATTGTGGTTACTTGCGGAAAATTTCAGCTTTGTACACAAGATTCCAGCTTAGGGTTACATGTGGTAGTAATCTGCCCTGTTTTTGCACTGTATGTTCGTCCTTGAGGAAGACCGAATCAGCCCTTGCTCAAAACATGAAAGTTGTAGGTATTTGAGTTAGCTAGCTACTGGTAAAATTTCAGCTCAATCGGAGCATGGTAGGATGTGAAATGACCGAAATACCCTGACTGCCACAAGCTGCAATTCGTAAACAGTTTTGTGAATTCACCAGTTTGGGCTGCATTTTTCACCCTGATTCGTATCCAATTAGCTTTTGGCCAAAACACAAAACTTGTAGCCCTATATTTTAGCTTTCCAAAGCCTCTGAAAACACCCCAAACGGAGTTGTGTAGCCTGAGTTATTGCCGGTTAAAGTCAGTGCTGACAACCAGACTGATCATAAACTTTTGGATCTGTGATTGGCAAATTCGACTTAGATAAACTATAAATTAGGTTAGGTGGCCTTCATGAAAGTTGTTCCCCCCTGTCTTAGCTTCGAAATGGTATAAGGGTCACCCCGATTCGATAACCATAGCTCCGGTTATGACTAAAATACTACGAGATGCCAAATCTGCCATTTAGCTTTTGTCTTCAAAATTGATATTTGCTTGTACTATTGCACTTGTGTTGTACTTGGATGATTTTGGAGCCTAATGGAAGGGCTATTGTGGTAACCTTACTTGTGTGTATTGTGGGGCTGAATTAAGGAAAAGAATGAAGCCATAAATGGCTGGAAATTTGGTAAACACAAAGGGCGTGCTGCCCAAATTTGCACTCAAGGGTTAAGTAGAATTACACTTGTCTTGAGTACGGTTTTGAGGACGAGTCTAACTCGATTTGTCTAGGTTATTCGAGTTTCCTTTTGTGGAGATATATAAGTTGAATTTCGGCCGAAACTTGTACCCTTGGAATTTACAACTGATAGAAATACGTTTCTTTCATTTCTTCGACCCAAACGGCATTTTTCACATATAATGGCTTCAAAATTTCACCGTTTGAAAAGTGATCAAGGGTTTTACGAATAGTCTCTAAATAAGTCTCAATTACTTGATTCTCGTTAAACGAAATGTTTAAGTTTCGAGCCTTAGTTACTTTTCAATGCTCTTAAACAATATTTCCTCGCAGATTTGAACTCCAAGAGCGGAGTAATACCCAAAACCAACGTGTAAAGGCACTGCATCTGTTGTGAGTGTACCATCCCCTTAAATTGGTGCTTATCTGATTCATCTGTACTTGCAACTTGCAACTTGATTATCTGTGACTTTTGTATGCTTCGTATGAAACGAGGGTGTACTTTATCACACTCGTTTCTCTCACCTGGTTATTCTGGTTCCTGTATACTGTATAAATCTGTATTTGTTCTCTGTATCTGTTATCTGTACCTGTTTTCTGTATTTGTTGATGTCGTTTGGAAAATTAAATCCAACGACCTTTCTGTTACCTCTGAACTCAAATCCTGTGGCTAGTTATTCGAGTCGAGCCGGTAAAGGCCTGGTCGATTAGATAACGAACCACAGTAGTCTGTTTCTGAGAAATCTTTGGGTATTGAGACTCTGGATTTTCGGTATACTCGAGTATTACCACCCTCTGTTCGGTTGAGGTGTTCGGGCCCGGTAAGGGGTATGTTTGGTGGACGGAATTCGGTGTAAAGTGGGGTCTACGGACATGTTGGTTCTATCTATGTTGACGGAGAGTCAACGGGTTTGGATCAAGTATCGCAATTGGGCATTTTGGCTCCTGAGAGCCACCTGTATCCTTTCTCTTTGAAATGTTTATTTATTTCCCTATCTGGTGTGTATAACTGCATGATTGATACGTGAAATGCCATGATTCATGACTACTTGTACTTCTGGTACCTCATTGAGCGTAAGCTCACCCCTTCCCGTTATCTTTGTTTTCCTTACAGGGAACAACACTTTTGAACCATGATTTTGAAGAAAGTGTCAAGCTAGTGTAAATGTTATTTTGTTACGCTCTTTTGTAATCAAAACCCTAGTTACTTTTATCAAGTATCACGTTTTGACTTGTACAACTTTCTATGTATGTACTTAAGTGTTTAAGCATGTATATTAGGTGTATTCGTTTGAGATACTACTTGTAATCATTCGGAACATTTTAGTTGTGTGTAATCGGCGTAGTAGTCTCCGAGTGTTTGTTTTCTTTGGTTTCGATCGCGCGTAATCTAGGGTTTGTGTGATTCGACTTCGTAGTCCTGGCGAGAGCTGGGCAGGCGGTCCGCCAACCCCTTTGGTTCGCCTTAGGGGAAGGTGGGGCTATCACACCTATAATATCGACCTACGCTTATATTGTAGGGATTGTGCCAGAGACATCAACAATTCTTTTTTACTTCCTTATGTCTTGCAAGTCTTATATTGAATATAAACTTGAGTTCTATCATTTCTTTTCTCATTTGTTATTAATCAAAATTTTCTCTCTAAAATACTGGTATGTTTATTGCATTTTTCTCAATTTCAATTGTCACTTTTCTATTACTATTGTAAGTGTACTTTAGCTTACGTAATTAGATTTTTACACTCATTTTGTCTATGTCTTTATATGTATGCATGGTTGATTAATATTTTGCATCCATACTTGTAGTTCTGTGTATACTAAAGTTTTATTTTCCCCCTATGTCACATGTGTTCTATATGATATTTGGTTTTTTGATAATGTTAGTTCTTTCTAATATTGCAATATTCTGAATCCTATATATAATATTCTCCTTCTTCTTCTTCTTCTTGTTTCTGACAAGGTGATTTTGAGGGCTCTCTGTTGATTAAGCTTCCCCTATTGTATTGTTCTTTTCCTCTCATTGCAAGGATTATTGGGATCTCCAAAAATATCTTTACTTATTTTTTAGACTTATGATTGTTTTTTAGATATTTATTACAAGATATTGGTGTCATTAATTAAGAAAAATATAATATTGTATTGTTCTTTTCCTCAAAACTATTGCATTGGTTTTTTTGGCTATTTGTTAGTGTATTGTTGTTTTCCTTTTTCTCAAGAGCTATGGTTTTTGTTATATATTTTTAAGTAAGTTGAGTAATTAATTTTTTTAAAAATATTTCTAAGATTTTTGGCTGATTAGATTATATACAGTAGTACAAATAAGTTTGTTGTGTTAGTATCACTTAACCATTGAAGTTGGAATTTTTCTATTTATATGTTATGTATTTTTATAGTTTATTTTTTCCTGACTATTTCAGATATTTTCTAATTCTAAAGAGTGTTTCCTTCATGGATGATAATGCTATTAAGCATATCCACTATGTTAATATGGCAAAAGAGAAAAAGGATGAATTGCTGAGATGTAAGAGAGGCATCTACTAGGAAGAAAATAAGCAACGATCCAACTACTGATCATTGTACGTATGCCAATATGCCAAAAAAAAAAAGGATAGGCCATTGAAATGTAGGAGAGAATTGTAAGTTGAAAAGATAATAAAGAAATGTGCAGCTACTGAGTCTTCTCCTATTGTTCACAAAGTCAGAAAATATAGGCGTAATTGAAGAGACTGTATACCTACTACTGGATTGTCTCAAACAGAGACGAACCTGTGTGATTCCTCTACTAAGTCATCTAGATGTGTTAATCAACCTATTATCAGTAGTGATAAATTGATTGATTTGTTTGATATTATGTTAAAAAGACTTTAGCCACCACGAAATACCTTGCCTTCTTTTGCTCAGCCATTTTCTTCTGTTTTTTCAACAGACCTTTCTTCTATATTTGGAGGTATAATACTACATCAAAACTATTCTTTTCAAGATGTAATCTAATAGTTATTGTTTCAATATTCTTCTTTTATACAAGCCTTATGTGTTTGAGTTGATAATGCTCTATCAATTTCAAATGGTTTGCTGATAGAAAAGGGGACTTGCGTTATGACTCTTGGTCAATCTGGTTCCTCTAAGGATAATAGTAATAGGCACATCCTTGTCGATATATGAGTTCAAAATAAAGGTTGGTTTTAATGAGTAGTATAAGTCTATTTAAACTTTAGATGTAGGTGTGATAATAAGTCTATTCCAGCTTAAGATGTAGGTGACTTAATGCGTCTTCTTTTTTTTAATCTGTAGGGTAATAAACTTTGGCATATCCTCTTAGGCAAAATAAGAAGGATTGAGAAGGCAAAGTTTTCTCGCTTAGATCGAATTCCAAGTGAGTCTTTAGTCCTTCCTGATGCTTCTGACTGCAAGCATTGTTGTGCAAAGTGTTTTTATTTAGAGTTGCCGAAGTTTCATTGTCCAGAGGAGAGGTTTCTGTTGTGCAATCTGTGATGCCTTGTGACATTTTCGATTTATATTCTGGTACAAATGAAGAATGTGTGAACTTTTGAAAGAATGTTCATTCTTATAACAACAATCTTGGGTTTACAACTTTCAAAGCAAAGTATGATTCAAACTTGACATAAAATACTCAAGAGATTTACACTTTTCGAGTGTAAGGTCAAGTGTATCATCTACTGAATAGCTTAATATCGAATGGTCATCCTCCTACTAGCAATTACCTGTACTCCTATGATTAGGAAGTGAAGTTGTCACAGAGGCCTAATTCTTCTTTGAGATTGCATGAGAGTATGCTTAAACTCCTGATGGTTATTCTTGATAAGAATCCTTATGGTAGACATTCCTAATTATATGTTCATAAGCCATTACTTAATTCTAATCTAGGGTTAGATCAGCATTTGTATAATGTACCAACCTTTTCTAAAGTTGTTGCCATCTGGATTGAGATAGATCATGATAGTTTAGACAAAAATGCTTATATTCAGGTGTATACTCATTCAAACACAAGCTTATACAATTCAACACTCTTTTGCCTGCTATGATTCTCTACAATTTCCATTGTTGTTCCCTCAGGTACAATTTGGATGGCACTACAGTGTCTTGAGAAACCTTGAAACTAACAAAACAAAGAGAAATGAATCTGAGAATGATACACTTGGTGATATTTCTCAGATAGGCAGTGCTACAGTTCTTATTTGTATGGTAAATGAAGGCAAATTTAGTTATAATATAGTCTATATTTTTCACATTGTATTCAAAATAGTATAATATCATTGAGTTTTTCCTTATATTTTTTAATAGCTGCTGATGAGGGAAAGAAAAAGTGCAAAAATATTTCGGCCAAGGAGTATTATTGTTATAAATTGCAAATTAGAGAGTATGCTAGATCGATGCTCTTGCATACAAGGCAATTATTGTAGCAATTTACAGTTAATATTTATGTAAAGAATGAGACATCCAAACTTGATTACAATTGGAAAAAACAAAGGTAGATAAGAATTAATATTCTTAAAGGTATAATAGACAGCATATCTACTGATCAAACAGAAGGTGGTAAAATTGATCGCATAATTTATCTTCCATCCTCTTTTATTGATGGCCCTAGAGATATGAGACGAAAATACATAGATTCTATGTCTTTAGTCTAGAAGTATGGTAAGTCTGATCTATTTATTACAATAACATGTAATAGGATGTGAAAAGAGATACAAGATAATTTGAAATATGGAGAAGAGTCTCGGGATAGACCATATTTAGTCTTGAGATTGTTTAGAGCAAAGTTAGAAATGTTGAAAGCTGAGATTATGAAAAAGAAAATCTTTGGTGAGGTAGCTGCTAGTGTTTATGTCATTGAATTTGAAAAAAGAGACCTTTCTCGTGCTCATTTATTGGTTATTTTGAAACTAGGATACAGGTCCCTCAATCCTAAAGCTTAGGATAAGATAATCTCTATTGAAATTTCAAATCCCGTTAGTCAGCGCCATTTGTACCTTCTTATCATGAAACACATCATGCACGATTGAGTGGATCATTAAAAAAGGATAATGTTTGCATGAAAGATGGCATGTACAAGAATCACCATTCTAAAGATTTTAGTAAATACACTACCATTAAGAAGATGGTTATTTGCAATATAGAAGGACGATGGATGGTCAATTTGTTACATTGAGGCACCATTCTTTGGATAATAGATGGGTGGTGCCTTACAAACCATATCTTATTGCTCTCTTTGATTGTCATTTGAATGTGAAAATCTGCTCAACTATCAAATTAGTCAAATATCTCTACAAATATGTTTATGAGGATCATGAAGTGTTAGTTTTCATATCCATTCCAAAAATACTTGTAAAGATATTGATGAAATTACAGATTTCCAATATGAACAATAGCTTGCTGTTGCAGAGACTTTTTGGTGTATTTATAAGTTTTTCTAAATGAGATGACACCAAGTGTTTATGTATTACAAGAGCATCCTCCTAGAGAGCATATGGTTTTGTTTCATAGGAAAACCAATCTTGCAGATTTGGTATATGATGTCAGCATTTAAAAAATAATGTTGATTGAATATTTTTATATGAATCAAAATAATAAGCAAGGTTAGAATTTAAAATCTCTATATAGAGAATTCCTTGGTTCTTTATGTGGAAGCCTACAAAAAAATGTTTGTCCAGAAGAAAGCATAGAAAGTTATTGGGCGGTTAGTGACAGTTAGTCCATAAGGAGAGAGGTATTACTTGAAATTTCTTTTGTTCCATGTTTGTACACCTACTTTGTTTGATGATCTATTAACAATTAATGGAACTTGTGTGAGTTTGTATAGAGAAGTTGCCTTCCAAATGGGTTTGCTTCAACACTACAAAAAAAATCTACTTTTATCACACTCCAATTGTATGGATAAAAGTGTCTTAAACTGAGTAACAGTATTTACTACGAATTTATCACAATTTTGGAGACGTATTATATACGACCACGACAAAAATTTTGCAAGAGGTGTAGGTCTATTGCTAATACTTTTCATCACAGATTTATCATGGATTGGTAATTGTTACAAAAGAATTGTATAATATGTGTTTGATTATTTATCATGGGTTTTAACAAGGTTCAAAAACGTCGTAAATACTTTTTGTTACAACTTTTATCACGATTTGTTCACTATTGAGAATGTTTTCTGCTACACCCAAATATGACAGTTTTGAATTTGTGGAAAAAAATTGGTTTCTATTTTTACCATGTTTTTCTTGTTCGATACTAGAATGTTTGCTCTATTAAGAATTAGGTAATGATTTAATTGAACCATGAAATTTTGTGTAATACTTATTTCAACTTTATTATACTTTTCTACCGAATTTGTCAATATACAAAAGCCTTCAACAAATTAATTGGGCATTGGATCACAAGGCTATATAGACAAGTGCACAAGAATTTTTATACAAAAGTAAAATAGAAAATATCATCTATATAAACATTGTACCCAAAAATAAGAGTAATTCTAAGTACTTTAACATATCAAAAGTACTAGATAGAATGGTCCCAATATAAACTAAGTTTCTCAAGTTTCAAGTGCTTAAATACAAATCACTAATACCTTTGACAAAGAAGTTCCTAGTAAATTGAAATTTCAACTAAGACTACAAGTAGCCTTCCTGAACATATCAGAATAAACAAACATTAAATAGCCTTCCCAAAGACATCCAAAATAAGCAAACACTTCAACTTTTTGTCGTTTCTTATTATTTTTGCCCAGAACCTATGAAACAATGTCATAACATAATTACGTACAAAATGTGACGACCCCACCTTCCCCTAGGGAATACACAAGGGTTTGGCAGATCGTCTGCCCAACTCTCGCCAGAACTTACTCACGCACCCCAAAATTTACAAAATAATAATCTCAACAATAAGAGTAATAGCAATTTCAATCTTAGATGTATACAATCGAGGATATGAAATGCCCAAACCATCCCTAAATATAGCCAGGGTTCCAAGCATACAAAGTAAAACCAAGCAAATCCGATATGGAGCTAAGAAGTGCACACACGAGCAACTAACAAAATTTAGACAAAGATTCCGTCTTCTCCAACTCCCACTCTCACGTTTTTACCCCCTGTAAGAAAAACAACCTAATGGAATGATCTTTCGCCCAGTAAGGTTCCAAGAAAACATGCAACTAAACTAACAGACTATGAGAACCCGAGAAAATTTCGAGTAAACTTTGTACGTATTATTTTTATTTTGCTATTAGAACTAATAATTGGTCAATTAAATGTCTAAATTTAAACTTTACAAAAGAAAATCAAGAATTTATAAATATTTTGGAGTTGTGTAAATATATATAACAAAAGTTGGGAGTTCATGCATGAGATCATAAGAATTCAGGCCTTGGAAAGCCATTAAACTACAACCAAATGACTGAATTGACCATAGGAATTTAGCCAAAATACCATGCGGCCAGCTAGTAGTCTGAGCAATGGAAATAAAGCCGAGTGAAGAAAGTCGTGGAATGTCTGATAATAGCAACAAAACTGAGTGGAGAGCTTAAAGTTGTTCCCCACCGACTGATGAAGAGTAGTGTTATCTGTTGCTTAGTTATTATCGACCGAGAGAGTGAGTGATAGGAAGTTGCAAACCGTGAGAGAGTTTTACATTTCTGTTCTGGACAGTAGCAACCGAGAGAAAATGAGAGTTTCACCATTTCTTTCTCCTTCCATCATTCTAAACCGAGAGCTAAGGGAGTGATAGGAGGAGGAAACGTTGCTAGTTCATCCCTGATCAGTTATCACCGAGTGGAAGAGAGCAAGCAGTTGCAGTTCGAGGAAAACAGAAGCTAAGCATAGGAACCGTCTGCAATCTGCTGAGTTTTAAAGGAAATCAGGTAAAGAAAATTCTGCAACCACTCTTTATTTACTAAATATCAGAGAATAGATTGAATGCATGTTAGTTTTAGCAAGGGAATAACAAGTTTTAACTGAAGGAAAAATCTGTTAAAGAGGAAAACCTTGGAACAGGATTGAAATGCAGGAACTGGGAGTTATTATCTAATGTTGCAGCTTGTGATTAGTGTAAAACTGGAAATTAATGGTAGATTTTGCATATAATACGTTGGTCTCTATTGTTTGAGAGGTTTAGTTGAAGAAAACTTGGGGAAAAGTTGGATTTTGGATGGAAACCAAGGGAAGTTTTCTGTTGCAAACTTTTCCAGCTTACCCGAGAAAGAAAATGACATATTCTTAACTGTCTTTATGATTTTTGGTCTTGATTATCTATGTTAAACTATAACATATGATGTATAAGATCTTGGTCTGAACATGCATGAAAGATTTGAGCATGAACTGAAGAGATTATTAGAGAGAAAAATTGTGTTAAGATTGCTGCTATAATTCTGGAAAAAAAAAATGCCGAGGGAGGAAAATTGAGAGATGAACCAGTGTTGTTCTGATTTACCTTGGCTGCCATTTTGTGTGTTTGCTAAGGGTACTCTGTAGTTTAGTTGTTATTTTAGCTCATGATTTGGGAGTAAATTGAATGGATTGGGGGAAAAGCTTTGAACCATGTAGTTCATTATTTCACAGCCGCGAGAGAAGAAAAAAAAATGGACTGATCAGTTTTTTCTTTTCTTCTAAGTGAGCTACACAATTCTGTGTGTTATGTACGAGGCTCATTGGTAGTTTAATAAACGTGGTTAACGTGTCTAATTAGGATATAAAAACTTGGAAGGAGGAACTGGAGTGAAACGGTGAACATTGGACATATATATACATAGCTAGGGGAATGCTTAAAAGCTATGATAGTTAAGACTGATTTGTGTCCATAGTTTGAACAAACCATTGGTTACAATTAAATGTTTCTTATCCTAATATATGTTAGATTAAATGTAAGTTAAGTAGTTGGTGATTTAATCAAGTGAAAAATGAAGTTATTGGATGAAAACTTGAAGTTTTGATGCTGAATTTATGTAGATAGGTTGTATGGCAATGAGTTAAAACTTATTTGATATTTTAAAAAACTCTAAAGTAATTTGTTATGGCTGTATTCATGAAATGATTTCGAATCGCTTAAAATTGGCTTTCTTAGTAATTCAAAAACTATAAATTGTGAGAGGTGAAGGTTGTGGACTAAGTTAATTTACAAATAACTTAAAGTTTAGTTAGTTTAAAAAATGGAGTGGAGTATATATAAGCCATAATTAATATTGGATTGAGAAAGTATATTGGATTGAATGAGTATACAAGTTAAACTTGAAGATAAGTATGTTTTAGGGTTTGAAAATGATAAAGTTAATAAGTTTTAAAAATAAAAGGATAAATGAATATTAAGAATGTTAAATTTATACATTAAGGTCAAACTTGATTTTAATAGTTTAAATAATAAAGTAAGAATGATAAGTGATCACTTACAAATTATAATTTACCATTGAAATTATTAATTTGCTCAAGAAGTAGCTGTGAGCTAGCAAACAAACCCGAGACTAATTTACGTGGATAATTGGTGGGTGTTTTCCGAATTTATGTGTTAAACTGCTTATGTGTACCTAAGTGAAATTATATGACAAATGTGCTTATTATGAATTATTACTAAATGATTCAGTGTAAAGCGTATCTCAATTGTCCCTCGCCTTCTAAGTCGGGAGTGTACTTTATCGCACTCGGCTTAGTTGAGTTTGAAGGTCGATAATTGACTAAATGTTACTGTAAGTGTGCATGAATGTAAGCCGTATGTGTGCCTCGCCGCATCGGCTGAACTGGGCCCCAAAACCCTCTGTTCAACGGACTATTCGAGCCAGCAAAGGGTTTGGTCGGGTAGGACGGTAGTTTTGGGTAAATGTTTCGGTATACTCGAGTATTACCACGAGATTGGGAGATCATTGCATTGATTACTGAATGTAGGGGATTGTTTATTGTTTTGGAGGATATAAGGAGGTGAATTGGGAGAAAGTACAGTGATATTGAAATGAATGTGCAATGATATTGAAATGAATGTACAATGACAGTGAAATGAGTGTCACTTGACACTGAAATGAATGCTTAATGACATTGAAGAGGCTCTAATGCGAGCACCGTATCCTTTTAAAAAGTGATTGTTTAGTGAAGTGTTCCTGAATTGCTTAATGAGAGTGATTGTACCGTGAAATGTGCACTACTTGTTTAATTGTACTGATTTAAGTGCTTATTGATTGTTGCTTGCATGGAACCCTCACGGGCGAAAGCTCACCCTTTTAGCTTTGTTTTCTTTATAGGAGTTGGAGATTAAAAAGTGATTGGATTGAACTAGAAAGTTATTTTGGGGAGATCCGTTACTCTGTGTATATAGTGTAATCATGGTTTCTTTTGAATTTTGAGGCAGTTGAATCTTTTGTTTGAGTTGGTGTGATATTAAGAATGGATATTTAGAACAGGTATTTTGTTTCTTTTATTGGACAAATTTATGTTTCAAACTGATTGGAGATGTACTTATGAGTGAATGTTCAGTTGTCCAATGGTAATGTTATCTCTGAAATTAATGTAAGTGAGTGAGCCCTGGCGAGAGTCAGGCAGACGATCCGCTAACTTTTAGAGTATGCCCTAGAAGAAGGTGGGGTCGTCACAGGTGGTATCAGAGCTCTTAACAAACTCAAATCGGGAGAGGGTTCTCGGACCATGGGGAATAGCCTATTAAGTATTGAACTAATTACTATTGTTAAGGGAATTAGATATGTATGTTGGGTAGGAATCTCAAATATAGGTAATTTACTCTTGGGACTGGCCATCCTGAGTTGTGAATTATCCTATTGCCAGATTCTTGTACTCGAGTACTAGATATTTCATTCAATGGTGTATTTGCAATTTGGGAAGGATTTAGCATATTGTATTATGATGTGACTAGAAATCATGATTAAAATTTGAAAAAATAGAATTGAAAGGACCGAGTCTAACTTTTGAAAGTTAAAAGTGAAGAGGCAATATTGATAGCTTTACTAGTCTTTTGATAGTAAATGAACTATATACCATCTCTTACCCTAGAATGTGGGTTTAGACCTAGAATTTGAGTGAAATAACAGTTTAAGTAAGAATTATGTAGTTGTGAATGGCTCTAAACCTGGAGGAGAGTTTTCAAAATTGAGAAGAGATAAGTTTGATGAATTTGCCATGTGATTAGTATGCTACCATTTGCAAATAATTATAGGTGAGTTCTAGATGACATTGTGGCTCTTTGAATTTCATTGGAGGATTATTTGGGGCTAATGTCCAATAGAAAAGCCAATGTATGAAATGTTTGAAATCATTTAAAATACTTAAGAGCCATTGATGCACATAGGTAATGATCATACTATTTGATTTGATATTAGACTTAGTAGATCTACAATTTACTAAGGAATTTTGATTAGTCTTACTAATGGGGTAATTGGATTAGTAAATGCACTTGAAAAGATTGCCATCTTGGCTATGTTGGAATGATCTTACATGGTAGTTAGTATGAAATAAACTTCCATCAATGGATAAGATTAAGCCAAAACTCAGGTTAATGGTGCTTCAACTATTAAGGCAAAACTTAGATGGATGAAATAAGAAAATGAATTATTTTGCAATGGAATTCAAAAAAATGTAATATATGGAGTGGGTTGTGATTATTAGGGCAACGATGTTATGGTGAATCGTTACAGTTTATGGGTCTAAGAAAATACATATCGTAACATGTTTATAAGTAGTTGATATAACTATTATTGATGACAAGAAACAAGAAAGGGTGAGAATGTGTATAAAATTTAAAAGTTAGTAAATTTGATCTATTTATCATCTCATAAATTTAGAAGTAAGGATAGACGAATGTTGAAGCCAAGACCTAATAGTTCTATTGAATGGAATGATATTATTGGGATATTGAACCGATAGTTAGTGTGAGATAGGCCAAAATAAAAAAAGAAATCCCAAACTTTTGTGAATAAAGATAGGAATTTCAAGGATCTACCAGCTCTATTATGGACTAACCCAATAAACCGATAGGTTGGGATGACAGAGTCGGAACTTTGCCATGTTTGGATACTAAATGTATTTAAACTAAAAACTTGTTTGACTTCTTATTAAAGTGTACTTGAGGTTGATATATGCTGTAATTGACTTTGTTATGTGGTATAATTTACTTGATCATGAATTGCTTTGTACTAATGATATATATGGAGTGAAATTAACTGCAATTGTTTGCATGCATGATTGATTATTACATATTGTGAGAGATATAGAGCTTAGGGAGCGATAATGTCAGGTTTATAATGTTATTATAGGTATGGATTGTTTAATTAGGTATAATACCCAATTGAATTGTATAACTAAAGAAATTAAATTTTATATACGTGGGGAAGTAGCCGATACAATATTTAAATTGAAAAAGAAAACGCTAAGAAACAAATATCATTGGTTAAGATTTGGTGGAACATGAATGATTGAAGGATGTGATGAGGAAATCGAAGCTAAATTACGGAAAGAATACCCAGAACCTTTACGATTAAAAGTACGAAATTTCTAGAATAAAATTTTCTTAAGGGGGGACGAATGTGAGAACCCGAGAAAATTTCGAGTAAGCTTTGTACGTATTATTTTTATTTTGCTATTAGAACTAATAATTGGTCAATTAAATGTCTAAAATTAAACTTTACAAAAGAAAATCAAGAATTTATAAATATTTTGGAGTGGTGTAAATATATATAACAAAAGTTGGGAGTTCATGCATGAGATCATAAGATTTCGGGCCTTGGAAAGCAATTAAACTACAACCAAATGACTGAATTGACCATAGGACTTTAGCCAAAATACCATGCGGCCAGCTAGTAGTCTGAGCAATGGAAATAAAGCCGAGTGAAGAAAGTCGTGGAATGTCTGATAATAGCAACAAAACTGAGTGGAGAGCTTAAAGTTGTTCCCCACCGACTGATGAAGAGTAGTGTTATCTGTTGCTTAGTTATTATCGACCGAGAGAGTGAGTGATAGGAAGTTGCAAACCGTGAGAGAGTTTTACATTTCTGTTCTGGACAGTAGCAACCGAGAGAAAATGAGAGTTTCACCATTTCTTTCTCCTTCCATCATTCTAAACCGAGAGCTAAGGGAGTGATAGGAGGAGGAAACGTTGCTAGTTCATCCCTGATCAGTTATCACCGAGTGGAAGAGAGCAAGCAGTTGCAGTTCGAGGAAAACAGAAGCTAAGCATAGGAACCGTCTGCAATCTGCTGAGTTTTAAAGGAAATCAGGTAAAGAAAATTCTGCAACCACTCTTTATTTACTAAATATCAGAGAATAGATTGAATGCATGTTAGTTTTAGCAAGGGAATAACAAGTTTTAACTGAAGGAAAAATCTGTTAAAGAGGAAAACCTTGGAACAGGATTGAAATGCAGGAACTGGGAGTTATTATCTAATGTTGCAGCCTGTGATTAGTGTAAAACTGGAAACTAATGGTAGATTTTGCATGTAATACGTTGGTCTCTGTTGTTTGAGAGGTTTAGTTGAAGAAAACTTGGGGAAAAGTTGGATTTTGGATGGAAACCAAGGGAAGTTTTCTGTTGCAAACTTTTCCAGCTTACCCGAGAAAGAAAATGACATATTCTTAACTGTCTTTATGATTTTTGGTCTTGATTATCTATGTTAAACTATAACATATGATGTATAAGATCTTGGTCTGAACATGCATGAAAGATTTGAGCATGAACTGAAGAGATTATTAGAGAGAAAAATTGTGTTAAGATTGCTGCTATAATTCTGGAAAAAAAAAATGCCGAGGGAGGAAAATTGAGAGATGAACCAGTGTTGTTCTGATTTACCTTGGCTGCCATTTTGTGTGTTTGCTAAGGGTACTCTGTAGTTTAGTTGTTATTTTAGCTCATGATTTGGGAGTAAATTGAATGGATTGGGGGAAAAGCTTTGAACCATGTAGTTCATTATTTCACAGCCGCGAGAGAAGAAAAAAAAATGGACTGATCAGTTTTTTCTTTTCTTCTAAGTGAGCTACACAATTCTGTGTGTTATGTACGAGGCTCATTGGTAGTATAATAAACGTGGTTAACGTGTCTAATTAGGATATAAAAACTTGGAAGGAGGAACTGGAGTGAAACGGCGAACATTGGACCGATATATACATAGCTAGGGGATTGCTTAAAAGCTATGATAGTTAAGACTGATTTGTGTGCATAGTTTGAACAAACCATTGGTTACAATTAAATGTTTCTTATCCTAATATATGTTAGATTAAATGTAAGTTAAGTAGTTGGTGATTTAATCAAGTGAAAAATGAAGTTATTGGATGAAAACTTGAAGTTTTGTTGCTGAATTTATATAGATAGGTTGTATGGCAATGAGTTAAAACTTATTTGATATTTTAGAAACTTTAAAGTAATTTGTTATGGCTGTATTCATGAAATGACTTCTAATCGCTTAAAATTGGCTTTCTTAGTAATTCAAAGACTATAAATTGTGAGAGGTGAAGGTTGTGGACTAAGTTAATTTACAAATAACTTAAAGTTTAGTTAGTTTAAAAAGGGAGTGGAGTATCTATAAGCCATAATTAATATTGGATTGAGAAAGCATACTGGATTGAATGAGTATACAAGTTAAACTTGAAGATAGGTATGTTTCATGATTTGAAAATGATAAAGTTAATAAGTTTTGAAAATAAAAGGATGAATGAATATTAAGAATGTTAAATTTATATATTAAGGTCAAACTTGATTTTAATAGTTTAAATAATAAAGTAAGAATGATAAGTGATCACTTACGAATTAAAAATTTACCATTGAAATTATTAATTTGCTCAGGAAGTAGCTGTGAGCCAGAAAACAAACCCGAGACTCGAGAGTAATTTACTTGGATAATTGGTGAGTGTTTTCCGAATTTATGTGTTAAACTGCTTATGTGTATCTAAGTGAAATTATGTGACAAATGTGCTTATTATGAATTATTACTAAATGATTCAGTGTAAAGTGTATCTCAATTGTCCCTCGTCTTCTAAGTCGGGAGTGTACTTTATCGCACTCGACTTAGTTGAGTTTGAAGGTCGATAATTAACTGAATGTTACTATAAGTGTGAATGAATGTAAGTCGTATGTGTATCTCGCCGTATCGGTTGAACTGGGCCCCAAAACCCTCTGTTCAACGGACTATTCGAGCCAGCAAAGGACTTGGTTGGGTAGGGCGGTAGTTTTGGATAAATGTTTCGGTATATTCGAGTATTACCACGAGGTTGGGAGATCATTGCACTGATTACTGAATATAGGGGATTGTTTATTATTTTGGAGAATATAAGGAGGTGAATTGGGAGAAAGTACAGTAATATTGAATTAAATGTGTAATGATATTGAAATGAATGTACAATGACAATGAAATGAGTGTCACTTGACACTGAAATGAATGCTCAATGACATTGAAGTGGCTCTAATGTGAGCACTGTATCCTTTTAAAAAGTGATTGTTTAGTGAAGTATTTCCTGAATTGCTTAATGAGAGTGATTGTACCGTAAAATGTGCACTACTTGCTTAATTGTACTGATTTAAGTGCTTATTGATTGTTGCTTGCATGGAAACCTCACGGCCGAAAGCTCACCCTTTTAGCTTTGTTTTCCTTACAGGAGTTGGAGATTGAAGAGTGATTGGATTGAACTAAAAAGTTATTTTGGAAAGATCCGTTACTCTGTGTATAGTGTAGTCATGGTTTCTTTTGAATTTTGAGGCGATTGAATCTTTTGTTTGAGTTGGTGTGATATAAAGAATGGATATTTAGAACAGATATTTTGTTTCTTTTATTGGACAAATTTATATTTCAAACTGATTGGAGATGTACTTTAGAGTGAATGTTCAGTTGTCCAATGGTAATGTTATCTCTGAAATTAATATAAGTGAGTGAGTCCTGACGAGAGCCAGACAGGCGATCCGCTAACTTTTAGAGTATGCCTTAAGAGAAGGTGGGGTCGTCACACAGGCATGATACAATTCACTTGATATCATGAAGCGAATCATATCCAAATAGACCATGACATAATGTACAGTAAAGCAGGTAAACCAGATAGATTATGCAATAATATACAGTAAAGAATATATTCATGTCAAAGAATATTGTCTACTCTCAGGAAGAGATTCCACAGCAGCATGTCCTGGGTCCGTTAACACTTTGTCAACCAATTATAATGTCCGTAGATCACCACTTGTCTCCAATCCCATTATACAATCATCCTGCTGTATCGAACCCGCACGTGAAACAAATATTTCAGGATTCGTCAATCTCTTCGACCAAACTCTTGCCGACTCGATTCGACCAACTAGCCATGGGGTTAGGTTTAAAATCCCAAGTGTTCAAATATTCATGATTTGGGTTTGAAACCCTAAGTGTTCAAGTATTCATGAGTAGAGTCGTTGGCTTTCACCCGGTATTCAAGCATGTCATGAGTTCAAGTCACGAGTAAACATGTTAGGAAATTCTTCCTTTATCCAAAGTTGTATAGCTTACCCGACTGCTCTAAGACTAGTCTCAAATAAGAGTTCCAACAAAGGGCCCAGTTTAGCCGTTACCGCCTTACATTCACGCATACTCATGAGTAACTCAAGGCTATCTATCTTACCCGACATCTCGGATAAGGGTGCCAGCGAAAAGCCCAGTTCAACCGTTGCAAGAAGATATACAACTGGCCTACATTCATGTACATGTACATTCAAGTCCGCATGCAAGATCATATAATTCAACTTTATAAAGGTCGAGTGCAAATAAATACACATTCACCTAGCCAAGATAAAGTCAAGTAAGTTTAACATGTTAAGTATTTCAAACTTTTCAAATGTTTCAAAATCAAGTATCTCAAGTCAAGGCTCAAGTCACATGTATATCAAGTTACTTGTACATGTATAACCGTTCACTTAAAAAACAAGATAGCCAGAGCCCAGTCAAGTTAGGTTAAGTGCGATAAAGTATACACTCGCCTATGAAATAACAATTTCGAATCCCTAACAATTTCTAACAACAAGTCACATTTGATCAAGTAACATGGAACATGTAGTTGAAACACTCACCAGTTAACCACAATCTTTCCACTTTAAACCTTGGTTCGTCCTCTTGGACACTTTCGAGTCCTGTAGTCATATAATACATCAAGAGTCTAACCATTTCATGCCAATCTAAATATAAAACTATGAGGTTTGAAACTTTACTTAGTAAACAAAGCAAGTTGCAGGTTTAACTCCCATATAACTGTCAAAAGTGCAAGATTTTTTTGTTCAAATTAAAGGGAAAAACCTCATGCACGCTAGATCAATGTCTCAAGGCTAATATGGGACACAAAGGCATTGATTATAGTCAAAATTTAGAAGAAAACGGGACAAGACTTTTGAGGTACAAAGTTGAAAATTTCAAGCAAGAAAACATTTTGGGGAAAACTCATTTTCCTCCTCTTGTCCCTCTTTGTTTGGGCTTAAGCTAACATACATGGGAAGATCAAAATCTTGGCAAGTGTCTTGAACAAAAGTGTATTAAAATCACCATATAAATGTGAGCAATAAAGCTAAGATTCTTCTAACTATAAAACATGTTTGGGCAACCAGTATTTTCCTCCTTTTAAATCACTTAACTTTCACTAAAATTCAACCTATGTGTGAAGGTAAGGTGGTCGCAAATAATTTAAGCAAAGTAGGTTTAACTCACCCTAAATTTGCACCTCAATTCTCACTCTTGGTGACTTGACCAACAAGAGGAAAAATTTCATCAACATGTACCCCCAAATTCCTCAAGTTAATCCTTTGAGGATTCGAAAATTATTTTATATTTTTCTTATATTTTTTCTTATTTTTGAATAATTTAATTTATATTTTCTTTTGGTTTAATTCACTTGCCTTAATTTCTTATATACTTTAACGATTGAGTTAAGAGTTTTATCTTTTCTTTCATAATTAGGTGCATGTTAAGTCTCGTAGTGCATTGTGGTAGTGCAATCAACTAGTGAGGTATGTGCAATAAATTTGGTGGACTAGAGGGAGTTTTGTGCAAAAGAGATTACGTGATAAGAGGTGTTAAGAAAGGATTGGAGGGACACTAGATATTTGGAACTTTAGAGACAATTGGATAAATATAACTTGGATTCTTGCCAAGTGTCACTCATCCACTCAATTTTGACCCAAGACTAAGTTTGATAATTATCCAACTAAACTTCCATTCATCACATTTTCTTCCTCTTTTCTCCTTGCTTGACCGGTTCTAGAGAGAAGAGAGGTGAGAGGCCTTTCTTCTTCATTTTCCAGCCAAGAGAGTAGGAAAAACATTTGAGGGCAAGCTGAGAAACTTGTCTTGTTCTACCATTATTCCAACCAAGAGAAAGAGAGAGTTGAGAGACCAATAGAAAACTTGAAGTTTCCATCCTTCTACAACCATGGAACACCAGCTAAGAAACAACAAACAACTTGCAACTCATTCTAGCTAAGAGTCTTGGGGAAGAAAGAGAGAAACATCTTTTTGTCTGGTCAGCCAAAAGGGAAAACAAAAGGAGGAAGAGTCTTGTCTTGTTTCAATTCCAGCCAAGAGTGAGAAAGTTTGAAATCCTTGCTCCTTCTTCCTTGTCTTGCAGCCGAGAGTGAGAGAGAGAGGAAACGAGTGGAAAGCTACCAGCCTTGATTCTTCAATTTTCAGCTTCAATTTCTTGAGGAAGAAGTGGTAAAAAGGGCTGTAAATCCTTCCTTCTTCCATGTCTTTTTAAGCTTTAAAGATGTAAGTTGAGTTTGGGCAGAAAAGAGTGAGTTTTGGTGAAGAAAATTTCAATTTTCTTGCTGGAAATTCTGCTTAGCTAATGATAGCTTTAGTTGATGATAGATTTTGTAAAGGTTTTGGTGAAATGCTTGGTTGAAATAAGTACACACCAGAAACAGATTTTGCTAATTGCTTCATTTTATGTTAGATATATTATATATTGTGTATTTGGTATTTTCAAACAAATTAAACCTTGGAACTTCAGGTGACAGTCACCTCTAAATAGTTTTAGTAAAATGATCATAATTTAGTGTAAAAAAAATTAATTTTGAATGCCGTCAATTGCGTTTGAAACTAGACTCAGAAACTTTTCTAACGGTATAAAATTTGAACTGTGGTTCATTTTATATACGCACGAAAAAATCGACAAAGTTGACTGAAAATTCTACCCTACACAAATAAAAACTAGAATATTGTAGTAATTTGCAGCTCAATTTGGACCAATTTATGAACTGATCATCTTTGAGGTGTCTTCTAAAGATTATTAGTGCTTCGAGTCTAGTTTTTAACGGAGCAAGTTGTATGAATTTTTGATATTTATAACTCAAGTTATAATTTTTCAAAAAAATGATGCTTGCTGAAAACTTCCAGTTTCAAAAGGACTCGAGCGCTATGAATTTCAACTTTCCTTATTGAAAATTCATAATTTTAAACTCATAACAAATAGCTTTGATTATGATTGTATACTTGTCAAATTGATGGATTTATTTGCTAACAACTTATGCTATATGTTTCTTTCTATGTCGGATGTGAAAGATATTATGAGTTTGGTATTTTGAACAAGTGAAAAGTTGGATCTTGACAAAAGTTTTGAAAGTTTTTGCTAGAAATTGTGTTTGGTCGAGGGACAGAAAGAAAGCAGTTTCGTGTCTATTTTCAAAATTTCGTAATGAGCTTGGTCAAATTTGTTCTATATATTGTATAAGACTTTACTTTCACGTATATGCGTGATTTGTTGAGCAGAAACCAAGTGTTTTAAGTGTAAAGAAACTCACCTTTCGGACTCCTTTTCTTGATGGTACACTTCTAGTTTTGGAATCGAGAGAAGGGATGAAATTTTGTCCAATTTTCTTCAAATCCCTTGGCCATAATTGATCTCTTTTGCTCCGTATACCACTGACAACTATTGATCTAACTTGCACGTGATTTTTTCCTTGTTTGGAACACGAAAATCTTATAATCCTTTGAACGAGTTTTGGAAGTTGACGTGTCTGAAATGTGGTAGTTTGAAATTGTGAACTTTTAATGTATTCTTTTGGTCTCAGGACTTGAAAGCAGGAGAGAACATGAGCCCGGTACTGAAATGTGAAGTTTTCATTATATGGGCGAGTGTTCCAACTGTATGTTAGGACCATGTGATGTATTTGATTGATACTGCCATATATCTTGAACTACAAATGAATAGGCGAGTGTGTATGTTATCACACTCAACCTAATTTGACTAAACTCTTATTCTACTCTAACAAGTGAAATGTTTTCAAGTGAATTGTTACAAGTGAAATGTTTACAAGTGAACTGGTATTTATGTGCATGACTTGAAAGTAACGGTCTAGATCCCAAATCCCATCAATTAGTTAGTCGAATCGAGCCAATAAGGACTTGGTCAAAGAGATTGACGAACCATGGATACTATTTACTGTTTATTCCACTGTTTAATCCATTGGTTTTGTCCTTTGGAATTGGTATACTCGAATATTACCACCCAGTGTTCTAGTATTTTTGGATTTTGGACCCGATAGAGGGTTGGTCAGTGGACAGAGATTGAAGTTAAGTGGTGCTCTACTGGACTTTTTATAATTCCATGGTTGACGGAGTGTCAACAGATCCTAAACAAATTGTTAAGAAACCTACTTCCGAGAGCAGACTATATCCTTTTACGTGAATGTGTTATTTACTATATATTGTTAAATGAATTATCTGAATATTAATTGTTTAATGAAAAACGTGATCATGCCAGCATGTGAATGTTATAATGCCTGATTGTTTGTTGTTTTCTTGGAATTTCACTGGATTCCTAACTCATCCCTTTATTTGTTTTGCTTAGTAGGGTGTGGAGATGAGATAGACAAGAATAGTACTAGTTTGTAATAGGAAATCTTAAGGTTGTATTTGGCCGGCATTGTATTATGGTACTAGTTATTCAAGTTCTTATCTTTTGACTTATACTTTGGTTTGTATAATTGGACGATTTGTAGCATATAAGTGTTATATTAAAGAATTTTAGTGTTATTGATTTAGTATCCAAAAAATAGTGAGTTCGAAAGTTATAGTCCTCATTTTAAGTAATTGACATCTTATTTATACTTAATGAATTGATTGAATTACTTGTATTTCGATTTGTTTAGTTATGCACATAAGTATGAATGTTTTGGAAAGTTGGATAGTTTGTAATATTTATTGGGAGTTTCTGCTTACTTTGGAATTAATATTATTTCTGAAATTAATGTTAGTGAGTCCTGACGAGAGTTGGGTAGACGGTCCACTAATCTCTGGGGTACGCCCTAGGGGGAGGTGGGATCGTCACAAACCCTCCAATTCGAACTCTATTTTCATGACAAAACTCAATCAATCAAAATAACATATTATAGGGTATATGTGGTACAAGTTTTAGGCCACAAAAACTATCAAATTTTGACTATCAAATTTTGACATATCCATGGCTTAATTTCAACTACACCAAAGTGGAAAATTTAACCCCTAAAATTGAAAATTGCAAACCAAATCTGAAAAATCTCATATCGAAACTGGAAAATTCATATCAAAACTGGAAATTCCCATATCAAAGATCAAAAGTTCATATCGAAGTTAGAAAATTCATCTCAAGGCTGAAACATGCATATCATGGCTGGAAAATTCAATAAATTTAATAAAACTATGAAATTTTTCACAAAATCTTTCATAATCAAATCATATGTCAATTAAAATGCAAGATAAGAAAAAAAAGGGAAGTTTCTTAGTATACTACCTCAAAACCCTAAGAGCAAATGCAAAACAAGAGCTTGTTAGGTCCGAAGACAACCTAAGAGGGAGGTGAATTAGATCGATTAAAAAATTAATCAGGTTATGGGTACTTTTTGCTCAATACGAAATTTACCCTCTTTTCTAAGTGATCACACAATGAATCAATTAATGAATGAAAAATATCACTTGAGAGAAGTAGAAAAGATATGCAATTTATGGATTACAAGATAATAATAAGTAAATAAGAAGAAAAGAATTGCAAACCAACTGACTTCCAAACTCCTCTTAAACTTGAAGATCAATTCATAAAACAAGTTTTTTCAAATTGATGAAATACAACCAATCTTATGTACAAAGGAAAGATCACTTCCTCCTTACTCCAAGTTTCACTCGATCAAGTTAGGAAATTTTACTGTCCCTCGGGATAACCCTCACAAAGTATTCACTATTGAAGTATTCACTCACAAATAAAAAGTTTACAAAAAACCTTACACCACAAAAAGTACAAATATTTTTTGGAAAGTATTTTCTCACTAAAACTACTCTTGAACTTTTGTATTCTCAGTGTGCAAAAGTTATTTTGAAGTTTCTGACCATACTCTATTTATAGGAGATCAAAAAAGTGTTTTATTAATACTTCCAATGGATAGAAGGTAACTAAAGAATCAACTAGCCATTGGGAGTATTGGATGTCCGGTACTTCCAATACTTGCGTCCGACAGCGGACAGAGAGTTTGAAAAATCTTTTTAATTTTATCGGACGTCCGGTACTTCCGATGTTTACGTCCGATAGCAGATAGAGAGTTTGAAAGATCATCTCAATTTTATCGGATGTCCGGTGATGGAGTTCTTCGTGCGTTCGACATGATCTGCATTGTTTGTCAGACGTCCGGTATTGACTTTGTGAGCGTTCAACAGCTTTCATCTTCCTTTATCTCCTTTTAATTGCTCTTGTTCTTTGAATCAAATTGCTTCAAAACTAAAAAGATTTCTTATGGAAAAGATATTAATATTATCCAATTATTTTGTAAACATCAAAAGACAGGGATCAAGATCATCATTCTCCCCATTTTTGATGATGACAAAACAATGGATGAAAAGAAAAAATTAAGCAAAAACTCTGCCTTACTCATAGCATCCAAAACCATTAAGTACCAACTCATAGCATTTCCCCCTTACTCATATCAGAAGAACTCCCCCTTACACATCCTATCTATTTCTCCCTCTTTTGTCATCATAAAATTAGAGAGTAATTGCCAGCAGAAATAACAGAAAAATCCATTAATAACACAGAAATCCAGCAACCATCATCAACCAAAAACAGAAAAATAACATCAAAATCTATTAATGTCAACCAACATTCATATCAAAAACATCAGAAAAATCCATTAGTACAGAGCATTAGAAACATCAAAATAAAAATTACAAAAGATCATGAAAAATATATCCTAATATGAAGTGCAAATGACCCTAGAGTACTGTCGGACTCCCGTTCATCAACTATCGGACATCCAATAAAGCTTGACCGAGAAAAAAAATTTAAATAGTCTTTTCCAAAAAGCCCAATTTTGTCCTTAAAAATATAATCAAGCAAACGGCAAACATAATATCTTGCCTATTTGCTGTTAAATAAAATAAGTTACCAATCATACCTCTATATTTTTTCTTATCAATTTTCGTATCTTTTTTATCTTTGTCAAATTTGATGGATGTACACATAGGCGTTTCAACTTATTTCGAATCCTCTATTCTGAATCTTTTGAGAAGTTCCTTTGTATATTTTGTTTGATGAATGTATCCTCTTGAATTTGAATCACTCGGATCCCAAGGAAGAAATTTAACTCTCCCATCATACTCATCTCAAACTCATTTTGTATAATAGTGAAAAATTCTTGCATAAACGCTCGTCAATAGCACCAAAAATAATATCATCTACATATATTTGCACAATTAGAAAATCATTAGAGTTTTGTTTAGTGAAAAGAGCGGTATCCACAATACCCCTTTTAAAACCATTCTTAACTAAAAAACTATGCACCTTTTTTAAAACCATTTTCAACCAAGAGTTTTGGGTTCTTGAGAGTTAGTATCATTTCTAACTATCCACATGTATCTTATGTCTCTTCTCATGTCCTTTCTCACATAGCAATCATTTTTTATGTGACCTTTTTTGACAACAAAAACCACACATAGCCAAAGAGTTATTTACATGAAAAAATTTAATAGATCTCACTTCTCTTATAAATAATAAATTCATTTGCACTAGAATTTAATTTCTTCTCATGAGTGTCAAGATGAGCCTTTGATCCATTCCCTTGAAAACAGTTTTGTTTTTTGTGTTGGAGCAACTCATTTAGATTGTCCATTCTTTTTTTCAAATCACCTTGTTTCCTTTTGAACATTTTACAAAGTTTTGTTTTTCTATCAAGTTCATTATATAGATCAATCTCTCCTCTTTTCAAGTAGTCATTTTCGATTTTTAGCTTTTTGTTTTGTTGAAAAAAATTTGCATTGTCTTGAAAAAGAAAGCTAATTTTTTGTTTTAATTCCTTATTTCTAGCACAAGTTTCCTCAAACTATTATGCAGTTTCTCAATGAAGGATTCAAGATCATCATCAGTTTCATCATCACTTACAAGTTGAGGGTTACAAGTAGTTACCTCATCATCACCAATGACCATGAAAGTCATTTGAACAAATTCTTTTTCCTCTTCAATATCACCATCGAAATTGCATACATTCCATGTAATTTAAAAATTGTTGAATCTTGGTTTTCTTTCAACTTTTCTTTCTTTTCTTCTTCTTCATTGGGCACTCACTCATGTAGTGCCCAGATTGGCCACGTTCATAGCATTTGTCACCTTTTTTTGTTGACCTCTTGCTTTCCTTTGTTTTTTGCATTGTTGAATTGATTGGAAAACGAATTGCTAGGTTCTCTTTTTTCTGAATCTCCTTTTGTTGAGAATTCTCTTGAAACTTTTTGTGATGAGAGCAAGATCATTGTCATCAACATCCATATCTTCTCCATTCAGTGAAATCGAGTCATCTTCATCTTGAAATGCTTTTAAATCAATAGTCCTTTTTACCTTTGCATCTTTTTCTTCTTATACGTTGGTCTTAAACTTCAACTCATAAGAAGTTAGAGAGTTTATAAGAGATTCAATAGGCATTGAATTCAAATCTCTTGCCTCTTTAATAGCAGTTACCTTACTCTCCCAATCTTTAGACAAAGCATTCAAGATTTTTCTGTTTTTCTCTCCTAATGAGATTCCTTTTCCAAAACTTTTAATCCTTAATAAGATAATTAAATTCACAATACATTTTATCAATATTTTCATGAGGTTCTATCTTAAACGACTCATATTTAGTAATCAAGATAAATTTCTTTTGTTCTCTAACATTCTTACTACCTTCATGAATTTCTCTCAGTTTGTCCCAAATTTTTTTAACTGACTTACAGTTTTTGACTCTAATAGATTCATTTGAGTCTAAAATACTATATAACGCATTCATAACTTTTGTATTTAAGGTGAGATGAGATCTATTCTCTGCAATCAATTCATTTCTTATAGAGGTATCATACGGATCTTTAATAAAAATAAACCATAATTCAATATCAATCGATTGCAAGAAGATAATCATTTTTTCTTTTCAACTCACATAATTTGACCCATTAAATATTTGAGATCTAGTTACAGATTGTCCTTCAAAAAACATGGCATTGTTGGTTATCATCTTTATTCCTAAGCCGTTTGAACTTAATTTCTAAGAGACCAAATTCTGATACCAATTGTTAGACCTAAAGACAACCTAAGAGGGGGGTGAATTAGGTTGATTAAAAAATAAATCAGGTTATGGACACTTTTTACTCAATACGAAATTTACCCTCTTTTCTAAGTGATCACACAATGAATCAATTAATGAATGAATAATATCACATGAGAGAAGTAGAAGAGATATGCAATTTATGGATCATAAGTGTAGACACCAAAATTTTATTTTTATTTTATTTTATTTTATTTTATTTTAGTTAACGCTCCAGTGCAATGGTGCAGGGCATTCTTGCGGCTGAAGAATCTGATGTTGCTGACCAGGTTGAAGTCCGAACAATAGCTGGGGACCTTTCTCCAAGAGGTACAGGGTTGGCGGATATTACTCACACCACGGCTCATTCTTCAGAGCATCTGTTTCGGGTGGTGGATGATACGTTTAAGAAGGCCAAAACCAAAGCCAAAGGACTATGGGCAAATTTTCCTTCGGATAGGGAGTTTCGGTCTACGATAAGAAATTTGCAAAATTTGTTCAACCCTCTTTCCGATGATTAATGCATTATTTTGGAATGTATAGGGCATCTCTAAGGCCTCTCATTTTCGAAGATTGAAAAGTTTAGTAGTGTCAAATAAGCTCCAACTATTAGTGGCGTGCGAGACCTATGTTCACGTGCCGCGCGCTGAGGAGTATCGTATTAGGTTGGGGTTTGATTGTGTTAGGTCTCATTTGGCGGGTTTGTTATGGGTATTTTACCAATGTCCTATTGCCTGCTCCGTGATAGGAGAAGGGGATCAAATTCTATCTCTGAAGATTTGTCACCCTCACTTGCTGGCTCCAATTACTTTTACTGCCATGCATGCTGCTTCTACGGTGAAGGAAAGGAAAGTTCTTTAGGACGGGTTGCTACGCTGCCAACCACATCAACAGCCTTGGATTGTTGTATGTGACTTCAATGTGGTCATGGACCTGAGGAGAAGAGAGGGGGCGGCCTTTTAGGGTGGCTGAAACGAGGGATTTTGTCGAGTTCACGAGCTCTGTGGGTTTGTTTGATGGGGGTTTCTTGGGTTCAAACTTTACTTGGTGTAATAATCGCCATGGTCGAGCGAGAATTTGGAAAAGATTAGATCGTCTCTTGTTGAACATCGTATGTTCTGACATTCACTTGTCTATGGCGGTTTTTCATTTGGCGCAACATCCAGCGGATCATACCCGCTTTTTATAGCGGTCTCTACCTGTTTGGATGGCAAACCCCGACCCTTTCGATTCATAAATGCTTGAGCCGAACATGAGGAATTCTTGGGGGTGGTGAGGTAGTCTTGGGAACAAAAGTGTACGATGTGACAGCCCCACCTCCCCCTAAGGCGAACCAAAGGGTTTGGCGGACAGCCCGCCCAACTCTCGCCAGGACTATTGAGTCGAATCATACAAATCCTAAATTACGCGCGATAGAACCCAAAGAAAACAAACAACCGGAGACTACTAAGTTGGAAACCTGATTTCTAAACCACACGGTGACCTGGTACTTCGATTAAACACCTCAACGGAAATAAAAATGAAAACGAAAACACAATTGGAAAACAGCCACGTCACAATCCGGCCAAGATCTGGCCGGATTCCGGGCTGGATTTGAGGCAGAAAGCAACTCAAATTTTTCCAACCTGCCCTGCCAATCTGGCCAATAACTGGCCGGATATACGGTCGGATTCTCTGCAAGGGTTTCCTGCCAGAAGTTTTCTTTCCACGTTCAAACTCTGCACTCGTCCGAATCCCAAGCAAGTACAAACAAACTATATATATCACACTAGAGAATGTACATTCCCAAACAAATGAGCCACATAGACAAGATCCACCACTTTTACATACACACGTGGGTAAATGAACAATTCGAAAGGGAAACATTTGATTAAGATACAATTAGGGTTTTCCAATTTCAGAGGAGCTACACGAAAGAATATTTAAATTAGCTCCACTCTTATCTTCAAAGTCACAGTTCCAAAATTTGAACCCTGTAAGAAAAACAAAGGTAACGGAAAAGGGGGGGTGAGCTTAAGCTCCATGAGATACCAAAAGTACAAGTAGTCACGCAACATGGCATTTCACTTTTAAATCATGCAATTATACACACCAGATAGGGAAATGAATAAATACTTCAAATGGAAAGAATACAGGTGGCTCTCAGGAGCCAAAAGGGATGGTAAAACTCGAGTATACCAGAACTTCAGAATATAACTTAGCCCTAAGTCGAGAATTTCGTTCCTGGCGGTGCTGGACAACACAACAGGCTAGCACGACGGCTAAGCCCCACCAGAGGGTCTAGATTTCAGGATTTCATCCCTGGCGGTGCTGGACAACACAACAGGCTAGCACAACGGCTGTGCCCCACCAGAGGGTCTAGATTTCAGTGCACGTAACCATACAAGTCCGCATACAGGAACAACTAATTCAAATTCATATAGTGATTTGACAATAAGCGAGGAAGACAAGTGTGGTAAAAGACACCCTCGACTCGTCCAAAACTAAACAGGTAATACAGTCAAGCAAGTCACCTTATGCAGGTATAGGTAACACAGTTAAACAACGAGTCATGCGAGTGGTACACTCACCTATATAAGCAAAATAACGTCCAAAATTCCTTCCGGATAACACCCTTAATCACCAAGAAACCCTAAGAATAATCATAAGAACATATACGGTTCAACCAACCCAAGATTAAGTGAATCAAAGAAAATCCGAATAACTAATAGTACAATGTATACGTATGATTTTGGAAGTGAAAAAAGTACATTTAGCCCAAAAGACATAAGTAAAATAGTCGTAAAACTTATGCCCGCTCTTAAAATTTTGAAATCGCCATTTGAGTGCAAATTTGGGCAGCACGCCCTTTGTATTTACCTATTTTCCAGCCATTTATGGCTTCATTATTTTCCTCAATTAGCCCCCAAAAACATACACAAATAATCTCATTACAATAGCCGTTCAATAGGCTAAAAGTCATTCAATTACAAAGCCAAACTAGAAAAGTGACTGGAATTAAGGTTTAAGACAAGGAACAAAATGGCGGGTTTGACATCTTTTAGCGTATTGATCACAACCGAATCTACACCAATCGGATTGGGATAACATTTATACCGTTTCGAAGCTAAGACATAGCTCTACAATTCTTATGAAGACACCTCAATCCAGTTCTCAACCTAACCTAGTCAAATTTACCCAAACAACCCCAGATTTTCCAGTTCGTAGCTCACTGTGACATTCAACTAGCAATCCTGATTTATTCAATCATATCTCGGCACACAGAACTCCGATTCAGTTGATTCCAAAGCCATTCGAAAGCTAAGATACAAGGCTACAATTCTTATGAAGGCATCAAAAGCTAATTTATTTATTTTCCCAGCCAAACAAGCCAATTACAGAGGCTGATTATCATTTCGGATAGAAACAGGGCAGCAGGGGTAAATAGTCATTTCACAGGCTACAGTGCTCCGATTGAGCTGAAATGTTACAGGCATAATCTACACTCAATGCTCTACAACTTTCATGTTTTGTGCTAAGGCTAATTCAGCCTCCATCATATTCGAATGACACTGGCCAGAATAGGGTAGAAAATTCCTGATAAAACTGAAAATTTCCATAATATCACTTCCAACCATGAAATATTGCATAAAACTACCAAAGTTGCCTCCATAAGACACTATTTTGCAATTATTTGAAATAAAGAGAGTTTCTTAGCAAAATTACCTTAAACCTTAGGCAAGGAAGCTACCCACACCTTTCTCCTCCCAAATCATTCCACAAAACCCCTTAAGCTTCCTTAGAGACCAACTTCTATGGAGTATTTTGCAAGACTATCGGTGAAATCTCAAGATTCAAGCAAAGGATGGAGGATGAAGTTGGAGCTTTCTTTCTCTCATTTTTCTTCATATGGCTGGCCAAGCTAGAGAAGAAAATGAAGAAGATTTGGGTCAATTTTGGTTTTAGTAAAGTTAGGTAAGACTTGGTCAAGTCCAACCTCCAATGGTATCTTGACACTTAGCTTCTAGAGTTTACTCTAATTAGTTTTGTCTTCCAATACTAATCTTCCTAGCTAATCCCTAATCATCTCTTAGTACCTTGTAAAATAATATCACTTAACACAAAACTCCAACTAGTGATCAAAAATATATCGCACTTACCTTACTAGCGGGTCCCACATCCACAACGCACCTCAAACTTAACATGTACGCACTTATACTAGATAAATGATTTAAAAACGACACTCACTTATAAAATCTCTGAAAATTAATATACTAAAATTAAAGTAAGGAAAATGCAAGCAGAAAATAAAGTAATATTCAATAAAACAAGGAGAATTTTGTGGGTCCTCACATACAAGGCCGCCGATACACGTCCTTTGCTCGAAACTGCAATGCTTAAGGAAGTGTATTCAAGCATGGAGTAGATACAAGATTGCAATCAGGAGTGGGTGACTGAGGATGTGCTTATAGGGGCAGAAGCAGTCAAGTATTTCTCTTCCCTTTTTTCAATGGAGGAGGTTTCCAACTCCTCTGCGATGCTTGGGGTCATACCGAGCTTACTGTCGGAGGAAGACATTGAGTTCTTGCAGGAAGTTCCGTCCGTCGAAGAAGTTCAGCCAGGTGGTCTTTGCGATGGACTGGGATAGTGCTGCTGGCCCTGATGGTTTTACTGGCACATTTTTTACCTCCTTCTAGGATATAATTGGTGGGGATGTCTATCAAGCAGTGCAAAGCTTCTTCTATGGGGAGGAGCTACCACGACGAGCAACTGCTGCCTCTATAGTATTGCTGGCCAAGGTAGCACGTCCTAAGAGTTTCTCCGAGTTTCGACCGATCAGCTTGTGTAACTTTGTAAACAAGATTATCTCTAAGATTCTGGCGATTCGGATTGCTTCCATTCTCCCCAAGATAATTTCTCCAAATTAAAGTGGCTTCGTACGGGGGCAGTTAATCTCTGATAATTACTTGTTAGCTCAGGAATTGATTTTGAATATTGGACGGTCAGCAAAGGGAGGTAATGTGGCTTTGAAGTTAGATATGATGAAAGCCTATGATCGAGTTGTGTAGCCTTTTTTGATCAATGTGCTTAGAGCTTTTGGGTTTGGAGAGCGGTGGATTGATATGGTTTGGCGACTTATCTCGAATGTCTAGTTTTCAGTGATTGTAAATGGATCGTCGTTTGGCTTCTTTAAATCAGCCCGGGGGTTTTGTCAAGGGGATCCTCTATCTCCTGCGCTGTTTATCATTGGGACAGAGGTGTTGTCGAGGTCGCTGAATAATTTGCAGTGCCATCGACGGTTTTAGGGATTTCGTGTCCCTAGAGAATGGCCCCTAGTGACTCATTTGGGGTACGCAGATGGTGTGCTGGTCTTCTCCAGTGCGACGGCGAAATCGTTGAAACTAGTAAAACAAGTTTTAAAAGATTATGAGGCAGTTTTCGGGCAAAGAATCAATGCGAAGAAAGTTGTTTCTTGGTGCACCCGACGGCCTGTTCCTCCAAGAGATTGACAATTCAGAGGCTAACTGGTTTCTCGTCTTTCCCAATTAAGTATCTCGGGTTTCCACTTTATTGCGGGCTTCGAAAGAAAGAATTCTTTGGGGAATTGTGTCAAGCAGTCTTACTTCAGATGCTGTCCTGGCAGAATACGATGTTGTCACAGGGTGGAAGGATTGTGTTGTTGAAACACGTCCTCTCATCTATGCCTACTCATCTTTTAATGGTGGTTTCTCCTCCCAAATCTATTTTCGAGGAGCTCGAAGGCATGTTCTCCAATTTTCTGTGGGGGTCGATCGAGGGGGGTCCCAAACACCATTGGTTTCGATAGAAGGATTTGTGTGTTTCACACGAAGAAGGGGGGTTGGCTTGCGTCTACTACAGGATATTTATAGAGCCTTCTCCATTAAGTTATGATGGAATTTTCGTTCCAATTCCTTCTTGTGGGCTTCATTTATGCATGCAAAGTTTTGTCGGGAGGTGCATCCTAATCTGGTCTTTGCCGATAAGGGTTCAGAGGTGTGGAGAAGGATGGTGAAAATGCGAGCTATTGCTGAGAGGCACATCGGATGGATTGTTCAGTCTGAAATTTCTAATTTTTGGTTTGACAATTGGCTAGGTACTGGGGGACTAGCGGATCGTTTGGATAGCATGTCAGATCATAAAGTAGTGGACTTTGTGCAAAATGCTACCTAGGACGTACATAGCATTTCACAATAGGTGCCTCCGGATATAGTCGCGGAGATTGGCCGAATTGATCCACCTGCTTGGTCGCTTCCCGACCTGATGATTTAGAGATCGGAGCAATCAGGTTGCTTTAAGCTAAAGTCGGCGTTCTCCTTGGTTCAACATCACTTTAGTGCCTCGCCGCTATTTAAACGCATTTGGCACCAAGTGGTGCCATTGAGAGTTTCATTTTTTCTTCTGCGCCTGCTGCGAGACCGCCTCCCGCTGGATTGTACCTTATGGAGATTGGGGATTCATGGCCCTTCTCGGTGTGCATGTTGCCCCTCCCCTGAGATCGAGACTACGGAGCATGTGTTTGGTGCTGAGGTCATGGCATAGAATATCTGCCTGTTTTTCGGGGATGTGGTTGCAATGCGCTGGACGGGGTCTTCTTTCCGCGTCTGTATGGCAGCCTAGTGGCATGGGCGGCACCGGAATAAGCTTCAAGAGTTTGTCCATCAGGTTCTCCCTTTGTTGATTTGTTGGCATCTATGGAAAGTTCGGAACGCAATGAAATACGATGGCAAGAGGATCGTGAGGGCCCAGGTATGTCATTCTATCTTCTCCAACCTGCTAGAGTTGTTCAGATTTAGTTCTCTGAATTTCGGGTTCCGTTGTTGTCTTGGATTCAATTTTATTTGGCCATCTCGACATGAAAAACGGCAGTTTCACATATGTTGGTTAAATGGGTACAGCCTTTCTACAAAGTCCTAAAACTTAACACGGACGGCTGTTCTAAGAGTAACTCTGGTTTGAGTGGGGGAGGGGGGTGCTCCGAGATGCGGGTGGTAGGCTGGTACTGGCGTTTTCATGCAGTTTCAGTTTGGTTTCGAGTATGCAGGTTGAGCCCCGCGCTCTGCTTTTTGGGGTCAAGTTGTGTCTCCAAAGAGGATTTGATACCTTTGACGTTGAACTCGACTCTTTGGTGTTAGTCCGCATCTTGGATAGTTCAGTACATTGCCGATGGGGTATTTGTACGGAGGTCCAGCAGTTGGTGGGCTTGGCGTCCCACTTTCCACGACTTCTTCACTATTATCGTCAAGCTAATCAGGTCGCAGATATATTGGCCAATGCTAGTAACCTGCATGCCCGGGAAGATATTTATCTGGCAACTTCAGATTTGCCCCAGTTAGCGAGAGGAGCATTATTTCTAGATAGGATAGGAGTTGTATCTATCTGCCAGGTTAGAACGATGTGGGAGTAGTACTCCTGATCTATTGCGCTTGTAATCTTGCTCCTGATCTAATAAGATTTCCTATTCATTAAAAAAAAACTAAATTTGTAAAATGATAGTTAATTTTTTATTTATTTTAGTAAATTAGGTTCATCATTCTTCTTTTTAAAATATTTTTGCATTAAATTTTCGAAAAATTCTCACAAAAATTAACTTTTTAATCTTTGTAAATTCTTGTGTTTTGTAAATAAAATCACAAAAAGGAATTCAATGTTTTGTTTACTTTAAATTTTGCCCCAGTAAGTAAAAAGTAAGAAAAATAGAAAAAAAGAAAAATAAAAAAGAGCAAAAGATAGTTAGGTGGAAGGCATGCAAATGAATCATGTGGTTTTGGCTTTTTGCAGACCACAATATTCAAAGGGTAGGTGGCAAGGACAGGTGGAAGATGGGGGAAAAGTCTGGAACAAAATGGAGAAAATCTAGAACAAAGGAAAAGAGAGGGTTTCGGCCAAGAGAAAGGAGAAGGAAAAGGGGTTTTGGAAAAAATAAGGAGAAACAAGAGAAAATTGGGGGAGAGCAAGGAAGGGGGAGAGAGAGGAAAAACAAGAGAAACTGGGAGAAAAAGAGAAAAGGAAAAGGAAGAAAAAAAAAAGGGAGCTGCGGGCAAGGAGGAGAAAAAAAAAGAAAAAAGAGAAGAGGAAGAGGGGAAGAGAAAGAGAGAATCTGGGAGAGTAAGGGAGGAAGGGAGAAACTGGGAAAAAGGAGAAAATAAGAAAAGAAAGGAAAGGGAGAGGGAAGATAAAAAAAAAAGAAGAAGAAAAGCTACTGAAACTTTCTTCACCAGGCTGACGAGCAAGCCTGGTTCTGGACCAAAGTTAGGTTTCGATTCTGACTTTTTAAGGGTTCTTGTGGTTTCTGCACCTTCTGGAGAGACAGTAGAAGAAATTTCGTCGCCAGTTGGTGAATATCAACATAACTCTAATTCAGGAGGTCGAGAAGTTGAGCATTATGGTGAATGCTCAGAGTGCTAGAATTGCTGAGTTAGAGGGGACCGTAGTGGACGAGGTGACTAGAGTTGAGGCCGCCCGTGATGAGTTTCAGAGAGGTAGAGCTCAACTTACTATAAGTGAGGAGATCCGGGATCGAGCCGCTGGGATCATAGCAGATACTACTATGCTGATTGACAAGGTTATGGACGTTGTTCAGAATCCGGCTTAGGAGGAGGACCCTGAAGAGGAGATTCCACCTGATAGCCCTACTGTGGACTAAATCTACAGTGATAGACTTTTGACTTTTATAGTTAGAAATAGTTGGGGTGATGCTAGTAATAAAGTCATTGTATTTTGCTTGACTGTGTGGCCTACTTTTGAGGCACTTGGCTTTACTTTAATCGTACATGACTAAAAGTACTTTTGTGGCACTTGTGTGCTATATTTTTGTAATCCCCCATGACTTGCTAATTGTATGGATTTCAAAGTGTAAGTATATGTAAATTATTATTACTTCCGATGTTTTCATGATTGGTTCTTATTTTGAGTATTTTCTCGCGTAATTACTTTTATTTCTTGCACTAGACAGACTTAAAATTTTGGACGGATGAAGGAGTGGTCGAAATCGTGGGCGAGGGACTAGGCAAATCCAATCTCAAGGAGATGATCAGGGATCGACAATTGGGCCGACTCAGGGACAAGAGAATCTAGAGGATAATCAAGTGGCTACTGCCATTAATAGGATGACTGATATTCTTGAACGGTTAGCTGAGAGACAGGGTCTAAGGCCACTTAACTAATCTAGGGCCCAGGATAGAAGGGAAGATAGGGTTTTGAAGACGTTTTGAAATTTAACCCGCCTAAATTCATTGGAGAACCGAATCCCGAAGTAGCATAGAATTAGTTGGAGAGAATGACCAACATATTCACAGCCTTAGACTATACCGAAGATAGGCGAGTGAACTTTGCTGCTTTCCAATTTAAGGGGGTAGCACGTGCCTAGTGGAATATGATAAGGGGAAAGTGGGAGAGAGCTCAAACCCCTTGGAAATGGGAAAACTTTACGAGGGAATTTAATAAAAAGTTTCTTCCGCCTCTGATCCAAGAGAAGCGGGAGGATGGATTCATCAAGTTAATACAAGGAACTCTTAGTGTAGTTGAGTACGAATAAAAATTCACTAAGTTTTCTAAATATGCTCTCGAATTGGTGACTAATGAGCGGAAAAAGATAAGACGGTTTGTATGAGGGTTTAATGTGGAGATTCATGAGGATCTGGCTGCAACCCAAATCTCTACGTTTACTGAAACTTTAGAGAAAGTACAGAGAGTTGAGAGCGCAAAGATGCAAATTAGGGACTTTCACTCTAAGAAAATGAATATTTCTAGTTATACTTTTAGTCAGGCTAGTAAGAGTGACCCGCCTTCCAAGATGGGAAGAGGAACGGGAAGAGTGAAGACCGTTGGAGTTTCAAGGGGAGCTTTATCCAGAGGAGACCGTAGTGGGCAGGTTCAAGCGAGGGGAGTGCCTTCTAATGGTCCGGCAGTAACCCCTCAAGTCAACTGTGGTTACTGTGGCAAATCAAATCACTCGCAGAATGATTATTGGAGAAAGTTGGGAAAGTATTTGTTCTGTGATAGTGTCGAGCACCAACTTGCGAGTTGTCCGAAGGCGCCAAGAGTAAGAAGTAGTACTCAAAGGTCAGAAAAGTCAATCTCTAAGCAGACTAGTGTTGGAGGGAGTCGACCAAATGTACCTGTTAGGGTTTACGCATTAAACTACCAACAGATTCCCGATGTTACTGAGGTGGTCGAAAATACGATCCCTATTTTTCACCGTTTAACTAAGGTTTTAATTGATCTAGGTGCGACACATTCGTTTGTCAACCCTAATTTCATGAGTGATATAGATCTGAAACCAATTAAATTACCTTATGATTTGAAAGTTATAATACCTATTGGGGATCAAAGTTTACTAGCTAATTTGGTGTATAAAGATTGTAAGATGTGGATTGGAGAACGAAAATTATTAGCCGATCTGATGGGTTTAGCGATTAAGGGGTATGATGTTATTCTAGAAATGGACTAGTTAGCTAGTTACAATGCTCAATTGAACTGTAAGACAAAAATGGTAGAGTTGTGCATTCCAGGAAAAGCAACCCTGAAATTAGATGTAAGGGGTAGATTAGCCTCATCTGCACTTATCTCAGGAATTCGAGTTAGAAAAATATTAAGCAAAGGAGTTTAGGGATATTTGGCTTTTCCTATAAATACTCCTAATGATAAAGTGAGATTAGAGGACATGCCTGCAGTGAAGGAGTATCCGGATGTCTTTCCTGAAAAGTTAGAGTCTTTACCTCCGAAAAGTGAAATAGTTTTCAAGATTGATGCGACTCCAGGAGTAGGACCTATCTCTAAAACACCGTATAGGATGGCTCCAGTTGAATTAAAAGAGTTGAAATTGTAGTTACAAGATTTACTAGAGTAGGGTTCTATAAAGAAAAGTGATTCACCGTGGAGAGCTCCAGTCTTGTTTATTAAAAAGAAGGATGGAAGTTTAACGTTATGTATAGATTACCGAAACTTGAACGATATTATCATTAAGAATAAGTACCCTTTGCCCCACATTGATGAATTGTTTGACCAATTGCAAGGGGCGGTAGTATTTTCGAAATTAGATCTGAAACAGGATTACTATCAATTGAGGATTTTGGAGGAGGATATACCCAAAACTACTTTTAACTCGAGGTATGGACACTTTGAATTTGCAGAGATGCCGTTTGGATTGACTAATGCACCTGTGACTTTTATGGATTTAATGCATCGAGTTTTTAAAGCTTATCTAGATCAGTTTGTTGTGGTATTCATCAATGATATACTGATGTACTCTAAGACATTGGAGGATCATGAGAAACATTTGAGAATTGTTTTACAAATTTTGAGGGAACATCAGTTATATACTAAGTTTAGAAAGTGTGACTTTTGGTTGAAGAAAGTGACATTCTTAGATCATATAATTTCTAAGGATGGAATTAAAGTGGATCCAACCAAAATTGAAACAGTCTCTAAATGGAAACAACCGAAAAATCCTACTGAAATTTAAAATTTTATAAGGTTAGCAGAGTATTACCGAAGATTTATCAAGAATTTTTCTAGAATTGCTGGACTCATGACTGAGTTGACTAAGAAAAGTGGGAAGTTTATATAGAGTCCTAAGTGTGAAGAAAGTTCTCAAGAGTTAAAGAGACGTTTGACAAGAACGCCCGTATTAACTCTACCGAATGGAAAAGATAGTTTTGTGGTTTATACAGATACTTCAAAGGAAGGTTTGGAATGTGTATTAATGCAAAATGAGAAAGTGATAGCATATGCTTCTAGGAAATTAAAGCCGTACGAGAAAAATTATCTGACTCATAATTTGGAGTTAGCGGTTGTAGTGTTTACATTAAAGAAGTGGAGGCATTACCTTTATGGAGCGACGTTTGAGGTTTTTACCGACCACAAGAGACTTAAATATTTGTTTTCTCAAAAGGAGCTGAACTTGAGACAACGTAGGTGGATGAAATTCTTGGAAGATTATGATTGCACGATAAAGTACCATCCAGAAAAAATCAATATAGTGGCTGATGCTTTAAATCGTTAAGTGCAAGTGGCAGAATTGATGATTAAAGAGATGCACTTGTTGGAGGAGGTTAGTATATGGAACCCCCGACTTGAATCAAGAAAGTAATTTTGAGCAATATTGTCGTGAAATTCACTTTGTTGGAACGTATCAAGGAGACTCAGGGAAGAGACCCTAATGTGCAAAAGTGGTTGAAAAAAGTCAAAAGGGGAGAAAAATCGAATTTTAACTTGGAAGTGAATGGTGTATTGAGATTTCGGAATCGGATAATAGTGCCAAAGGACGAAGGGTTTACGAAGAAAATTTTAGAGGAAGCACACCGATCTAAGTATACGGTACACCCTGGAGGAAATAACATGTACCAAAATATGAAGAGTTGGTACAGGTGTGAGAGCATGAAGAAGGAAATTGCTCAATTTGTCCAGACCTGTTTGATTTGTCAACAGGTTAAAGCCGAACATCAGAAATCATCAGGTCTTTTGCAACCTTTAGAGATACCTGAGTGAAAATAGGAAAATATCATCTTGAATTTTGTATCTGAATTACTTAGGACACAAAGAGCTCATGATGCCATTTGGATAATAGTGAATAGGTTGACCAAATCGACTCACTTTCTGCCGATTAGTATGAAATACCCGTTAAAAAAGTTAGTTAAATTATACTTTGATGAGATTATAAGACTACACGGGATACCTGTAAGTATTGTGTCCGATCGAGACCCTAGATTTGTCTCGCGGTTCTGGCAAAAGATGTAAAAAAGTGTTGGAAATTAAATTGAATTTTAGTACTACTACCCATCCCCAAACAGATGGGCAGTCTGAGAGGACGATTCAAACTCTTAAAGACATGTTAAGAACTTGTATTTTGGATTTTGGGGAGAGTTGGAGTAAGTATTTGATTTTGGTGGAATTTGCCTATAACAATAGCTTTCATTCTTCTATTCAAATTGTTTCGTACGAAGCACTTTATGGTCGGAAGTGTAGGTTTCCAATTTGTTGGGATGAAATAGGTGAATGAAAAATTTTAGACCCGACTACAGTGGCTTAGATTGAGAAGTCGAACGAAAAAGTGAAATTGATACGTTAGAGGATTCAGACCGCACAAAGTCGTCAAAAGAGTTATGCCGATAACCGAAGGAAGGAATTAGAATTTGCGGTTGGAGATCAAGTTTTCCTTAAGATTACTCCTCTGAAAGCGAGTTTGATGGCAGGAAGAGGAAAGAAGTTACAACCGAGATTTGTAGGGCCTTATAAGATTATCCAACATGTAGGAATTGTGGTTTATAAGTTGGAATTGCCACCAAATCTATCTCGGATCCACAATGTTTTCCACGTATCGATGCTTAAGAAATATCATCCAGATCCATCTCACGTTCTGCAACCAAAGAATGTTGAAATTGATGAAGCACTGATTTATGAGGAGAAACCGATAAAACTTCTAGATCGTAAGGTGAAAGAATTGAGAAACAAGCGGATTCCGTTGGTAAAAGTTCTTTGGAGGAACCATGGACTCTAGGAAGCAACTTGTGAAGTTGAAAAAGAAATTCGAGAAAAATATCCAAACCTATTCTCAAATCAAGGTATAATTTCGAGAACGAAATTCTCTTAAGGGGGAGAGAATGTGAGCACTCGTATTTTTTATTATTTATTTATTTTATTTTATTTCTAAAATAATTATTTTTATGATTATTTACCCTAGTATTAGTTACTTGTATTATCGTTACAAGAATTTCTTTTAAGATTCGCTTTATCGATCGCGAATAGGAAGTTCGCTTTTTTCGCGTCAAATCGATCCAATGAAGATTTAAGAAATTTATTTTAGACTACTAAGAGTGAATAATTATAATGTTAAAGGAGGTACATTAGAGGTTTAGTGCACAAGTAAAACAAATCCGAGACAAAACGGACACCAAACCCTCACGGGCGAGTACTATTCATAGTTGACTTTTGCTCAAATTTTAACCACAAACACTCAAGCTTCTCCAAGAAACTTCATTCATCAGCTCACTCTCTCTCTCCTCACCACCTTACTCGGCCGAAACCCTCCAAGGAAGAAGAAGAAAAGCTCTCTTCATTCCACTTCACTTTGTACTTCCATTTCACTTCAAATCTTTCACACAACCTCACAACTACTTGAAGACTTACTTACTCTTGGTGGAGGTCCTCATCTTGTCGGTTTTCTTAGGAGTTTTTGGGACAAAAATTTCTGGTTTCTCTCAAAGCTAGGAGGTAACCATCCAACACCATCCAATCTTTCATTCTTGATTTTAATGGATTTTATTCTTAACTTTGAAGCTTGTAGCTTCATTATTGTTGTTGTTACTTGCGTTGGAATGGTTGATGTGGGCTCTATGAATTCCCATCTTGGTTGTATGGACTGATATGATGATATAATGCTTGATTTGAGTTGTTTAAGTGTTGGTTAAGATGATTATGGATAGAGAATCGAAGGAAAGTCGAAGGAAAATTTCGCATGATTGCTGACCAAAATCTGTCTTGTTTGTGCCGTGCATTTATTTCAAATTTTTTATACTCAAATGACTTTGAAACTGATTTATATATGTTGTGTATGGTGTGTGGAAAGTTTCTACTAAAAATCATTTGGATTGGTTGGATAAAAATTGAATTTTGGCAAGAACAAATCTGGAAATTTCGTGTAGCAGTGGTCCACTGGCAGTGTTCTTTGATCGAACATATCTTTTTGTACAAATGTCAAAATTGAGTGTTGTTTATGGCATTTGAAACTAGACAGTTGTAGCTTTCCAATGGTATAAAATTCACATTCTGGTTCAAAATGAGTGAGCCGTAGTGAGTCTGTAAAGTTGCTGCCCTGTTTTGTTAGCCTATCTGAGAGAAAGGTAGAAGTTGCATTTTGTGGCTCTATTTTCTCTTACATAGGAATTGATTTTGAAAACGATTTGTTTTAATGAAATGTATCCTTATGATTCTAGTTTCCAACGCCACCAACCATTCTCAATTCCAAGTTGTATTGAGTGAGATATGGTTCAATTTCCAAACTGCGACAAAACTGGAAAACCCTCCTTTTGGTTGGCCGACTAGTTTGGTTGCTTGTGAGAGGTTTTATTTTGAAATTTTGATGTCAACCAACTATCAATTGTTTATGAAATGTTTCTTGGACCTTGGTTTCATAAATGAACCAAACTGGGACTGATTTCATGGTGTAAAGTGTTTAAAAAGGGAAAGAAAACAAGGAAACAGATTTGTCTTAGAAATTTCTTGAACTTTGGTAGTTTTGTTAACTACCTTTCTGTACGACTTTTTAAATGAAATTTGATAGAGGAATAGCCCTCATATGGGAGTTTAATTTTACCAAGTTTGGTGTCATTCTAAGACCATTTCGATACCCAAATGATGTGCCAAAATTGTTCTTCAAACCTGGAAAATTTACTGAACTGTCTTCGATTTTGGCCAACTTTGAGTTGCTATATTTTGGCACTCAAAGCTCTGAATTTAGTCCTACCCTTGTTGTGTTTGAAACTTTGTTTAGAACTATTATTGTATTACAAATTTTAGAGGCTAGTTCACTTCCTGTGAATTTTGCCGAATTTCCAAAGTTTGCCGAAAAACATGATCGAAACTGTCTTGTATTCTCAAGTCAGCTACTTTGAGCTGAAATTTGAATGTCTTCCATTTAGAATCTTGGAAAGTATCTTCTAGGAACTTTTAGTACTTTGAACCAATATTCCAACGGTATAAAGTTTTCCAATTTTGGACCTATTGAGTGCAAGTTTTGATTTTTCTAAGTTGACGTGCAAAACTGAAATTTTTCTGACTCGATGGGAAATGAGTTTTTGGAAACTCTTCCCTATTCTTTGATATTGATTGACCATTTTAAACTTGATTTCATGAAGGAAATCAATTTTTCTTATGTTAATAAATCCTCACTTTTGAACCTTTATTTTGAGTGGTTAAGATTCTTTGTTTGAGGTATTGAGTAGTCTATATGAGTGTACCTTCTTTATTGGTTAATATATGGTTGTGAGTGAGAATACTTGTTAATTGTCCAGGCGCTCAAGGAGACCTACAAGAGAATCTCGAGGCGGACGCCTAACGACTTACTTGCTCGTTCACTCACTCTTATCTTGATTTGGTGAGTGTCAAGTGTGTGAAAAATTGTTACATGCTTAATTGTTAATATTGATTGAGCATTTTGAATATACCGGGTCGAGTATGTACTTTATCGCACTCGTTCTCGTTTAAGTGAAGTGTATTTGAATTGCTTGAAGTGAATTGTCAAGTGTATCAATTGAAGTGTTGAAATGGTTAAATATTGTATGGTTGCATATGTCGATTGGAGTGAATCTCCTCGACTCCTAGTGATAATGTTGGGGGACGCCCAAATCTCATCGGCCGACCTTGCGACTCGAGTCGACATGGCCTTGGTCGAGAAGCTTGGTGAGCCATGGGAAAAGTGTATAAGTTTGATTTATTGGAGAGATCTCGCTTGGCATACTCGAATAATATCGCCTTATATAAAAGAAGTGCGGGCCCGGAGCAGGGGGAGTAACGGTGAACGGGGAAAGTATAAGTGAAATTCTACGGATTATAATCTAGCCGATTCACGGAGTGTCAACTCGTGGAAATTCTGGATCGAGTAAGTGGACAATAGCTCTTGAGAGATCCTGTATCTTTATCAAGTGTATTTTATTGTTAAATGTGAAGCACCAAATGTTACAGCTTTCATTCTTGTTCAAGTTTTATTGTTATTTGAACTACGTGTTTTGCATGTTTTCTTGGCCTCACGAGCATCCGCTCACCCCGTTAGATTTGTTTTCCTTAACAGGGGCTGAACTGAAAGGGATTATGGAAAAGCCTACTTGATGGCTCTTTTGACTAGAATTTTGGAATGTATTTGTCTAGACATCCTTTTGGGAAGTTGTATGTTTCGGAAAGTGGATATATTTTGAACTTGTAATGTAAGATTGAATATTTATGTATGGAAATGATCTCGTACCTTTATTCTGACTTTCAGTGTTAGTATTGTACTTTAAATTTAAACTAGAATCGTATTAAGGCCTGGCGAGAGTTGGGCAGGCGTCTCGCCGATACCCTTTGGTTCGCCTTAAGGAGAAGTGGGGGCGTCACAATATGGCCGTAGCACGACGTGCGCTAGTAATGTCCGAAGGATCACTTGAACCACCGACTCTTAGGTTTTGGGATTGATGACCCTTCGCCTTTGGTCTGAAAGTTTGGGAGTCTAAAACCTTATCGAATCTAGATGCATTAGTAAACCCAATCTCACGCATCCATGTTAGAAATTGCCTAAATTAGAGTCTATCTCATCCTTTTAGGAATACTAGATACGAAGGGAGGGATTACACCCATCTTTCTCTAATTGCCTTCTATTTTTCATATTATTTTTATTTATTCCAATGTGTTATGTGTCATATATCAATTGAACTAATCTTTGCAATCACAAACCTTAGAAATAAAAGTCCAGATATGGTACTCTTTTTAGAGCCCTCCTTAGTGGATAGATTCTCGCACGTTTAAAATTACAAGTTATTGCATTTCAATATTGCATGTTGTTTTTAGGCCTACCCTGGCATACAAAAAGGTTCCTGTAGGTCACATTTAATCCTCGTTACTGCATATTTACTCGTTTTTATAAACTGGCATCATGCATCAACCTTAAAAGGGAATGCCGCATAGGAAATCCCACGTTAGGAATAAACTACCCTATGTCTCGAATATGTAATCCAATAAGACTTACACGTTTATATTTTCATACCATCCAAAAGGGATAGTGCACGAGATAAGGTAGGATCCGATCTTTTCCATGATAATAAGAGCAACTTTTGCACATTAGAATTTGAGTATCTAACAATCATCTTTTGGTCATTTTATCGTAGTTGGTAAAATTCTCTTGCGTAAAGGACATTAAGCTGAAAAAATTCACAAATAATTCCTCATTGTTGAGACAATAAATATATCGAAACCAAATCTTGATTTTAGAAAACTCATAGACTAATGCATTGCAACGAAATTTCGTACAATCTGAAAACCACAAATGGGTTGACAATTTAGTTAATTTTCAAATAATCCATTTTACTAGTTCATTCATTTTTAGAGCAATCTAATCAACTTTCAAATAAACTGTCAATTCTATCGAATCCATTTTACTAGTTTATTCATTTTTAGAACAATCTAGTCAATTTTTGAATAAATCATTAACTCTATCCAATTTATTTGATCAATTTATTCATTTTTCAAACAATCTAGTCAATTTTTGAATAAATCATCACTCCATGCGATCTATTTGATCAATTTGTTTCATTTGACCAGTCTATTCATCTTTAGGACAATCCAGTAAATTTTGAAAAAATCATCAATTTCGTTCAATTCATTTGACCAGTTTACCCATTTTTAGGGTGATCCAATCAATTTTGAATAAATCATCAATTTCATTGAATCCATTTGACCAGTTTACCCATTTTTAGGGCAATCCAGTCAATTTTGAATAAGCCATCAATTTCATCAGATTCATTTAATCAATTTATTTTCTTTTAAGCTTTCCATCTATGGTTCACTAAAACCCTAGTCGAGATATTATAATCCTTTCAAAAGGAGATTCTTTCACACTAAGTTGATTTTTTTAACATCACTTTATGCATCAATCAAAATAATCAATCCATTCGGACTTTATCCTCATTTGGTTGGGACAAATGTCTCCTGTCACTCCAATTAGTCAAATTTTTTCAATTCTTTTCACTCGAATGTCAACAAATTGATCGGATCCATCAAATATTGTATGGTGCCTACTCCAGAAAATTGCATTTTTATTTTAGGCCAACTCTTGGCATAAAAAGGGCTCCCCAATAGGACATGCATCCGAATTACTTAAATTTTTACTAACTCGCGCCTTTTTCTATTTTCTTTCTTTTTGTCAGCAGTTAATCAAGAGGAGAATTTAAATAGGATTTTTTCTAAATTTACAGATAATTGCAAACATACCTACACAAAGAAACCCTATCATTACACGATCACGTAGCCGAATTTTAAGAAATAATGTAAACATAAGTACACATCCTGAATCATCCGATAGGTCTGCAACGACGTTATCACTCGACCTTGCAAATCTGGGAGCTCAACTGAGCGAAGTGTTAAATGAATTCAGTGAATTAAGCATGGAGATGGCATCAAAATGGCACGTGATTGATCAGTTGGTTGCTGGCAGCAGCAGCGTCGTCCAGCAAGATCTCTTACCTGCTGGTCAACCTGAACCGCAACCACTACCTTACCCTATACTCAAACCTCTTTCGCTCCGCATGTCGTAAATCCACCTGAGGAAGCTTTCACCTATCCCACTCATGGCCTCCCACATACTTATATATCCAATATCCAGATCAATACTCCTCACATTCAAGTTCCTCAAAATTATCCACCTATTAGTTTGAGCATGCCACTTGAATCTCAAGAACCATATTATTATTCCACTACAAAATCATTCACGCTAGACACCGCTGCACAAGGGAAAGTTGAAGTAGGAGAACCCTCCGGGCCAATTGACAAGAATCTGTTAAAGAGGTTGGATCGATTTAACAAATTCATGAGGAAGAGCCAAGACTTGAGCAAACAAGGAGGTTTGGACTATAATGAATTGTGCCTATTTCGTGATGTGCAACTGCCTGTGGGTTTTAAAACACCCAAATTTAGCAAGTACAACGGAACGGGCAATTCCAAGACACATCTCCGAATGTTTGCAAACAAATTAGGAAAGTCAGTAGATGACAAGAATTTGCCAGTTCGATTGTTTCCCGAAAGCTTAGAAGGTGATGCACTGGATTAGTACTCCAATTTCAAGCCTGATGAGATGAGGACATGGTTGGATTTGTCAATCGCTTTTGTAAGACAATATGAGTATAATTGTGAGCTTGAACCGACGAGAACCATGCTTGAGAGGACCAAGAAGAAACCGTCGGAGGATCATAAGACGTATACCAAGCATTGGAGGAAGCTAGCCGCCAAAGTGGAACCCCTATGTCCCCGAGGACGAAATTGTTTGAACATTTATCAAATCTCATGACCCACCATATTTTGAGAAAATTTTTCGAATGACTAGATGCTCGTTTGCAGCTATTGTAAACAAGTTAGAAGAATTTGACGAATTCATCAAAGCAGGAAAGATAGTCAATATGTAGACTTTGAAAATGCAACTGGAAGCTTTGCAAGGTTAGAGTAGCAGTGGCAAGAAACCTCAGTTCAATAAGAAAGAAGGAGAGAATGCTTTCGTTTGGGATCAGAGTCTTTCGACTAGACCCAGAGTTCAGAATCGACCCACTTACTCATCCTCCTACCAGTATTACCCAAACTCCCATCATATCTATCACACTACTGTCAACCATTTTCACCCCCGACCCAACTACACAAACGTCCTTACACCACCTTTCCAGATTTCTCAACCAAGTTTACAAACTCGACCTCAACCTTCTTTTAATCCAAGACTTGTTCAGCCAAATAACCAAACATATAATTATCCTCAAACCAATGAAACCCAAAATCAAATCCAATACCGCACCTTTACCAATTTAGGCCGACCTCTCGACTAATTATACGAGCAACTTAAGGCTGCTGGTAAAATTGGCGTGGTATCTCCTAAAACCTATCTTAGGGGCATTCCTACTGGTTATAATCTTCAAGCCATTTGTGCATATCACTTTGAAAGTCCTAACCACTCTACTGGTAATTGTTGGGCACTAAAACATAAGATTCAAGACATGATTGACGCTGGGGACATAATTTTAAGGAAAAGGGGTGAGTCAGAGTCGAATGTCAGTAAGAACCCTCTTCCTGAGCATAAAGATACTGTCAGGGCAGTTACCACTAACGAGGAGTTTGAGGAGCCTGCCAAATTGTGAGGACCCGTAAAAATTTTCTTATTTTACATTATTTTATTTTATTTCTTTTCATACATTTTCTTTATTTTATTTTACCACCTTAATTTTCTATGAGTGAATATCATTTTTTAAATCATTTTTCTAGTATAAGTTAGCTCGTGTTAATTTTGAAGTGTATTATGGACGTGGGACCCGCTAGTGCGGTAAATACGGTAAAATTTTGTTTATTAAGGTGAAGTTTTGTATACTGGAATATTATTTTCAAGGTGCTAGGAGATAATTACAAATTTGCTAGATGAATTAGCCTTGGAAGATAAGAAGATTAGAACAAAACCTTAAAGGCGCCACGTGTCGCGGCCCTATTCGACGTTGGACTTGACCAACCTTTCTTGCCTTTACTAAAACCTAATTTTGACCAAATTTCTTCTCATTTTTCTTTAGCCTTGGCCGAAAATTGTGAGGAGAAGAACAAGGGTGAGAGTTTCTCTTCCACTTCAATTTCTTGTCCAAATCTTGAGTTCCAACCGATTAAATTGCAAATCCTTTCATAGAAGTGCTAACTAAGGAGGAATAAAAGTCTTGGTGGAGTGATTTTTGTAAAAGAAACCCTAAACTACCATCTTTCTTGTGGTTATAAGGTAATTTGTCAAGAGAATCCCTTTCTACTTCTAATACTAGTGCACTTGTAGTTTGGAGTTGCAAATATGTAGTTTTATGGGTTATTTGATGACTTGAGGTGGTGAGATGGGAAATTTCAATTTTATGGTGAATATTTTGCTCTTATTTGATGCTTGAGCATTAGCCTTGGATTGATAGATTTGTTATGTGTAATATTGAGCTTTTATATGCTAGGTTTACTTGTCTACAAAAAATTTCAGCTTGTATGTATAAATTGTAGATTAGGGTTTCCATTTAGGGTTGAATCTGTCCTGTTTCTGACCTTCATATTTGTCCATGTTAGAGGCCGAATCGGGCTTAGGTCAAAACATGAAAGTTGTAGGAAATGGTGTTAACTGGCTTTTTACCACATTTCAGCTCAATCGGAGCACCCTATCATGTGAAATGACAAAAATACCCCTAACTGCCAAAAGCTTTATTTCATAGATAGTTTTCTGCTTTCTCTGAGATGACACATTTTGACCTGGAAAATGAACGAATTGGCTGTCCATGTCTTCATAAAATTTGTAGGTCTATGTCTTAGTTTCGAAATGGCATAAAGTGTAGCCCAATCCGATAAGCGTAGCTTTAGTTGTGACCAAAATACTATAAGACGTCAAATCTGCTATTTAGCTAGTTTCCTTTAAAATTGGTTTTCGGTTGCATTGCTAGACTTGTCTTGAAATTGTATGACTTTGAGCCTAGTTTTGGAGCTACCAATTTGCTATATATGAAGGGTATTGAGACCCTAATTAGGTGTGAAATTGTGACTGAATTGAATTGAGATTGGTGATGACTTGTAGGGTGGAAAAGCAGAGAATTAAGGGGAGCTGCTGTCCAATTGTTTAGGCAGTTTGGGTTCCTTTATGTTTGAGTTACATTTTATCTCTTTGTATTAATAGTTAACTCGGAGAGGCCTACGACTTGTAGTCGAGTCTCATTTATGCATTTCGTTTACTGGGTTTGTGAATGTGGAAACCCTAATTATCTTGTCTTGGTTATTTTAGGATTTCTCGGTGATTAAAGCCATCTTTGGGCGAAAACTTTTGAAGTTATCTTTGCTTGAACTGGTGACTGTACCACTCACATGACTTGTTGCTTAACTGTTTTACCTGTACCTGCAATATGTGACTTGAATGACTGTGTCATCTGTTTATTCTATATGAGACGAGGGGGTACTTTATCACACTCCCCTGGCCTATGTGACTTGCTTCTTGTATACACTCGAATCTATTACTTGTATTTGATATGGTTCCCGTGTACATTTGAATCTGTTACGTGTACCTGATATGATGTCGTTTGGACGCGTATCCAACGACCTTCCTGTGCCTGTTAAATCTGAGCTCAAGCTCATGGGTAGTTACTTGATTCGAGCCAGCAAGGGCTTGGTCGAGGAGATTAACGATCCATGGGTGCCTGTTCCTAGGAAATCTTTGGGTATTGGAGATTCTGGATTTCCGGTATACTCGAGTATTACCATTCTTGTTCCTGTTTGGCGTTCGGGCCCGGCAAGGGGTATGTTTGGTGAATGGGATTCGACGTTCTAAGAGTGGTCTACGGACATGTTTGTTTCATTAAACGTTGACGGAGGGTCAACGAGTTTGGATCAAGTACTGCAATGGGAATTTGGCTCCTGAGATCCACCTGTATCCTTTCCATTTAAGATGTTTATTTATTTCTTTATTTGCCGTGTCTACTTGAGTGATTGAAAGTAAATCTCCATGGTTCATGATTGCTTGTGTTTTGGATACCTCATTGAGCGTAATCTCACCCCCTTCCCGTTATCTTTGTCTTCCTTACAGGGGCAAACTTTGAAAGCATGATTTTGGAAGAAATGGTCGAGCTAGTTGTGGAACTTCTTTTGTTTACGTTGCTCTGTAACCGAAACCCTAATTGTATTTTGTATAAGTACGGATATTTTGACTTATACTTCAAGTAATTCGTTGAAGACCCTAATGTATATATGATGGCAAGTGTATAGTTGTGTATATTTGAAGAGAAATGCAGGCCGGTATGGTTATATGAACTTTATTTGTAACTGTTGGTAAGATCAGGTGAGCGCGACATTTGAACGTGGAAAGAAAAATTTCTGGCGGGAAACCCTTGCAGAGAATCCGGCCGCATATCCGGCCAGTTCTTGGCCGGATTGGCAGGGAACATTGAAAAAAATTTGGTTTGGTTACTGCCTTGAATCCGGCCGGATTGTGACGTGGCCACTTTTCGTTTCATTTTCGTTTTTGTTTTCCTTTTCGTTGACGTGTTTAATCGAAGTCCCGTTTCCCGTATGATTTGGTAAATCATATTTTAGCTTAGTGGCCTTCAATTGTTTGTTTTTCTTTGGGTTCTATCGCGTTTCATAGGGTTTACGAGTGTTTTGACTCCGTAGTCCTGGCGAGAGTTGGGTAGGCGATCCGCCAAACCCTTTGGTTCGCCTTAGGGGAAGGTGGGGCTGTCACACAAGTACATTGTAGAAGAGAATGAAGTAATCGAAATAGTCGTGAAGCCTTTTGTGCTGGAAGGAACCATCCAAAACTGGACTGCAAATTACCTTCCCTCCTGAAGGGAATTTCGATAAATTTAGGGAAATACCTTTGGTTGAGAACTACAAAAGAAATCATTCACATTGATCATCTTTTGCCTTTCAGTTTTGTAAATAGTTTTGAATCAATTGTCTTTTCAATACAAGTCTTATATTAAGTAGCGTATGACGTTTTGTCCTTTATTTGAAATTCAATGAAATGTACAGTGTTCATTTTCCAATTGTTTTACTTACATCTATCTCATTCTTTTCAGATGGCCAAAATTAAAACACATTGACCATTTGGATATCACTATTCCGGAATTTGATAACTGCAATCTCGATATCTCTCACAAATTCAAAATTATGGAATTAGAAATACAAGACGAGAGCGATAACGAGGAAAAATCTGAGTCTTTGTTAAAGAATCTTGAACAATATAAAGAGAAATCCAAACCGAACTTAGAAGAAAAAAGAAATCATTAATATTGGCACTGAAATCGAGGTCAAGGAGATAAAAATTAGCATTCATTTGAATAAGAGGCAGAAAAAAAGAATGGCCCATACTTACAACAAGAAGGTCAAACCACGACTATTCGCAGAAGAAGACAAAGTGTTGAAACAAATTTTGCCAGTGCAAGAGGAGGCCATAGGCAAGTTTGCACCAAATTGGTAGTGCCCTTTTATCGTCAAGAACGTATTGTCTGGTGGTGCACTTGTTCTCGCAGAAATGGATGAACAAGTGTTCCCTCAACCGATCAATTCGAATATGTGTAAGAAATTCTTCATTTGATAAATGAAAGTTTCCTTTCAGGGTTAATGCGAAGAATGGAATGAAAGTCAGGCCTTTTTCTTTTCTAATTAAACATTCTATCCCTAGTTATCCCTTTGGAGGTCTAGTTACAGATTGTCCTTAAAAAATTATGGTATTGTTAGTTGTCATCTTTACTAGTAAGCCGCTTGAACTTAATCTTTAATAGACCAAACTCTGATACCAATTGTTAGATCCGAAGACAACCTAAGAGGGGGTGAATTAGGTTGATTGAAAAACATCAGGTTATGGGCACTTTTTGCTCAATATGAAATTTACCCTTTTTTCTAAGTGATCATACAATGAATCAATTAATGAATGAACAATATCACTTGAGAGAAGTAAAAGAAATATAAAATTTATGGATCACAAGTGTAGACGCCAAAAATTTTATTTTAATTGTATTTTATTTTATTTTATTTTATTTTAGTTAACTAAGTTTGTAAAATGATAGTTAGTTTTTTATTTATTTTAGTAAATTAGGTTCATCATTCTCCTTTTTAAAATATTTTTGCATTAAATTTTCGAAAAATTCTCACAAAAATTAACTTTTTAATCTTTGTAAATTCATGTGTTTTGTAAATAAAATCACAAAAAGGAATTCAATGTTTTGTTTACTTTAAATTTTGCCTCAATAAGTAAAAAGCAAGTAAAAAAGTAAGAAAAATAGAAAAAAAAAACAAAAGATAGCTAGGTGGAAGGCATGTAAATGAGCCATGTGATTTTGGCTTTTTACACACCACAATATTCAAAGGATAGGTGGCAAAGACAGGTGGAAGATAGGGAAAAAATCTGGAACAAAATGGAGAAAATCTAGAACAAAGAAAAAGAGAGGGTTTCGGCCAAGAGAAAGGAGAAGGAAAGGGGGTTTTGGAAAAAAACAGGAGGAACTGAGAGAGAAACAAGAGAGAATCGGGGGAGAGCAACGACGGGAGAGAGAGGTTGCAGAGAGAGAGAGGAAAAACAAGAGAAACTGGGAGAAAAAGAGAAAAGGAAAAGGAAGAAAAAAGAAAGGGAGCTGCGGGCAAGGAGGAGAAAAAAAATGAAAAAGGAGAAGAGGAAGAAGGGGAGAGAAGAGAAAATCTGGGAGAGTAAGGGAGGAAGAGAGAAACTGGAAAGATGAGAAAACAAGAAAAGAAAGGAAAGAGAGAGGGAAGATCGAAAAAAAAGAAGAAGAAAAGCTGTTGAAACTTTCTTCACCAGGCTGAAGAGCAAGCCTGGTTCTGGACCAAAGTTAGGCTTCGATTCTGACTTTTTAAGGGTTCTTGTGGTTTCTGCACCTTCTGGGGAGACAGTAGAAGAAATTTCGTTCACGAATTGCTGGGAGAAAATAGCTCCAGGCCGGTTGAATCGAGGCTCAAAATGACGAGCTCGTCACTATTGGAAATTGCTGCAGCAAAGAAAAGAGGATTTTCTGATTTCCCTCCACAGATCTACACAGCTTCCATCAATTCTTCAGGGTTATTTGTCTCTGTAAGTACATCATTAAAGCTATATTTTGAACCTTATTTAAAGCCTACCAGACTTGAGCTTTTGCTGTGGGTAAACTTTTGTTGGTTCCATTACTTTGACATCTTGTATGTTTGATAGTTTCTGATTTCGGTAGGAGTCCATGGGACGAGATTTGTTAAGGAAATGGGTTTGGGATTTTCTATGGGGTCTTATCTGATGAATCCATATGTTTTTTGCTTGAGTTCATAGCTAGTTTTCGTGTGTTGAACAAGCAAACTCAGAAAAATGGTATGAAGCTTCGAGCAAGTCTGTTTTTTGATGTTGCTTTGATTGCTGTTCCTTCTTTTTTTTTTTGTTTGTGTAATTTTGATGTTCGTTTTCCACACTAAAACGTATAAGTTGCATGTTTTTGCTAGCTTGAAAACAGATAATGAAACCCAGAAGGAAATTGCAGAAGCTTTCGGTTGCAAGAAGAAGAAAGCTCTTCGAAGCTTTGCATGAAACGTTTTCGAAAATTGCATTTTACCCCCTGTTCTTTCAAATAATTCTTATATAGCCCAGAAAATTGGAAAAATCAATCAATTTTTGTCCCTTAAAATGTTATTTTTCTTTGGTATGTTTTAATATAATTTTTGGACAGATTATTTATGAGTTTTAGGATGAAATTGGAGGTTTAATAATTTTAATAGATTTATAGTTTTTATTTGGGTTTTAGCAAAAGAATTAAAGATTCAGGTGATTCTTTTTGTTGTTTAATTTTAGGAAGTGGAGCAAGTGGATTTTCATTTATTTTTGTGAATTTTATCATTAGGTGTGGTAGGCTTTGTTTTGAGTCCTTAATTTTATTTTATTTTAATTTAGACCCTTAATATTTGTAATAATAATAATTTGACCCCTCAAATTTCTTTAATTCTGTCAACTAAATCCCCGCTTATTTTAAATTTTTGAATATAGGTTGTTTACATTCATTTAAATGCTTTAATTGTTCAATTTTATGTTTATTTTCATCTCTTATGATTATTTGTTAATTAAAGTGGTGCCTTAACCATTTTCTTTGTGTTGGAGGGTAAATAAGAGAAATTTCATTTCATTAGGTCACCAATTCAAGGGAGGTACACTCTACTCTTTATTTTGATTTTACTTGATCCTATGTGTTTATTGCATGTAATTGCATGTTAATTTTCTTGTTTTATTTACTTTTAGTATTATTCATTTACTTGATTTTGGGCAAATTATTTGAAAGGCGATTAAATGCCAAATTGTAATAGTTAGGTTATTATTTTATTTCATGTCATTCTTTACCTCTTTAGATTGTAGTTAAGGCCCCCGAATGTAATAGTTAGGTCTCTATTCGCTTTTGTTTGTTTATGTGTTTACATGCTTGTGTGCTTATGTGTTTACTCTCTTTCTTAGGATCTTTGCATTTAGAAATTATGTCGATGTGTTATGTGCTTTATGTGATTTATGTGTTTACTTGCTTTATTAGGTTTTATATGATTTATTTGATTGTAATAAATGCATGACGTCACCACACTAGTCCAACGCTAGTTGTCGCCCTTGTTTCATTTTCTCGCTAGTCCAACGCTAGTGAAAACTTATAGGCATGGGTTAGTCCAACGCTAGACCCTTAGAAACCGTTCACGCATTAGATCATGTTTGCGTGACAATCACTACATTTTATGCATATTTTTCTACTTTTTAGAATTTTTACCATTTTGTATAATATTTCCTCTATGTGTATATCTCTTACCCCTATATGCGAAATATGACATTTAGACTCGCATTCCATTTAAGAAAAATTAGAAATAGATTAATACATTTACTTGATTAGATTAGGGAGTACCCTTTAAATATGGGGTATGGACGAGTATGGTTTCTAAACTTAGCACGCTCGTATCTCCTCTTTAAAAAGGAAAATCTAGTTACGAATTTTAGTTCCCCGCACCCGTTATGATCCATTCCTTTAGGTTATGTATATTATTATTTTCTTTTTTTCGAGTATCATATTTTGCATATTCCTGACCTCTTCTAAGAGTCACTCTTGGGCATCACAATTAATGCGATTTGCACTAATCAAACTTTGAAGAGATATTTCGACCCTCCCAATATACATTAGGTCTAGACTTGCAACCATGTAGTAACCTCCAAATTTGATAAGTTTTATAGGTTAAACTAAGAAAATTTTTCGACTAAATCACGCAACTAACTTTGACTAGGTTAAAAGGGTGTTTTGGATTTTATCATTGCCTTCCCTTTCTTCAACCGTGACTCTCGAGCCTTTTTCCTTTATTTTCGAAGATTTGGAGTCATTTAAAAAGGGTTTTCTCTACTTTTTATTCAAAATTCATTTTAGATGACTTGGTACACCTTAACTCAATATCAAGTGGCGACTCTTAAATTTTCTTAAAAACCCTTTTTAAACTATTATTTTGGGCCAAAATCATCGCACTATTAAGTCCCATTTTAGACCATTTTTCTTTATTTATTTTCTAAAAATCAAAAATTCATTTTTCAATCAAATTAATCAAAAATTCATTTTTCATAAACCAATAATTTTATTTTTTTAAAAAAAAGAGGCAAAACAACAAGATAATAATAAGTAAATAAGAAGAGAAGAATTGCAAACCAATTGACTACCAAACTCCTCTTAAATTTGAAGATCAATTCATAAAACAAACTTCTTTAAATTGATGAAATACAACCAATCTTGTGTACAAAGGAAGGCTCACTTCCTCCTTGCCCCAAGTTTCACTCGATCAAGCTAGAAAGTTTTACTGTCCCTCAGGATAACCCTCACAAAACTACATTATTGAAGTATTTACTCACAAATGAAAAGCTTACAAAGAACCTTACACCACAAAGAGTACAAGTATTCCTTGGAGAGTATTTTCTCACTAAAACTACTTTTGATCTTTTATATTTTCAGTGTGCAAAAGTTATTTTGAAGTTTCTGACCATGCTCTATTCATAGGAGACCAAGAAAGTGCTTCATTAATGCTTCCAACGGATAGAAGGTAGCTGAAAAGTCAACTAGCTATTGGGAGTGTCGGACGTCCGGTACTTCCGATGCTTGCGTCTGAAAACGGACAGAGAGTTTGAAAAATCTTTTTAATTCTATCGGACGTTCGGTACTTCCGATATTTGCGTCCAATAGCAGACAAAAAGTTTGAAAGATCATCTCAATTCTATCGGACGTCCGGGTGATGGAGTTCTTCGTGCATCCGACATGATCTGCATTGTTTATCGGACATCTGGTATTGATTTTGTGAACGTCCGACAGCTTTCGTCTTCCTTTATTTTCTTTCAATTGCTCTTGTTCTTTGAGTCAAATTGCTTCAGAGCTGAAAAGATTTTTTATTGAAAAGATATTAGTATTATCCAATTATTTTGTAAACATCAAAAGACAAGGATCAAGATCATCAAAGCTTTTCTTCCTTCAAAAACTCCACCAAGAGCTTCCTCCCAAACTTTGCTCAAGATATATTGGAATAGATTAGGGTTGATCTTTGGATTTCTCATGGATTAAGCAAGAGATCAAGGCTTGAAATGGAGTATATTTCTCTCCCTTTCCCCTCTCTAAAAGTCGGCCGTGATGAAGCGAGAAAAGTGAGGAATTGTATTGCAAAAATGAAAGATAAAGATCAAAGAAAGTTTTGGTCAAAAGCTCTTAGATCGTCGACAAATAGCATGATCAAGCTCCACTCTTATCTCTTTCTCCCTCTTAGCCTCTAATTACTATCTTACATTCCTCTAATAAACTCTTAACACTTTAATCAAATAATCCTTCTTGCGTAACACTCACTCTTGTCCACCAAATTTATTGCACACACCTCACTAGTTGGTTACACTACCATACTGCACTACGAAACTTAACATGCACCAAATTATGAAAGAAAAGATAAAATTCTTGACTCATTAAAGTATCTAAGAAATTAAGGCAAGTGAATTAAATCAAAAGAAAATATAAATTAGCTTATTCAAAAATAAGAGAAATTGTAAGAAAAATATAAAATAATTTTCAAATTCTCACACAAAATACTAGTCTGGAAACAGAAAATTCAAAGATAGCTAAGGTTGGAACCAAGTTTAGAATTAATTGAAAAATTACAACCACATGAAAATAAATTTGAAACAATTAGAATACATAGTTAAAGTGTCTGCATTGCACAGCCTAACAAAATTGCATAAACATTCCCAAAACTTAAACTAAAGTTTATATCTTAATGCTCCTATTAATTGGAATAAACCTACTTAAACAAAAAAAAAGGAAAATTTGTAATTGTCACTTGGGGTTGAATTTGGACCTTCAAAAATTAATACTAAAACCAAACGACAATAATAAGTCTCAAAACTTTGATCCTACTTTGACAATATGCCTCAAAACTTCGCAAAGAATTCAAAAGAAATTCACAACCTCGTGTACCCATCATAATTTGTATAGATTATATGAACCATCTTTAAGATAAATGTTCAATAAGCAAGTGGTATATACTATGAGCTTTTATCTTTCTAAAAAAGTACTAAATGTGATAGCTACTTAAATTTCATTGAACAATTTGTTCATCACAAGCATAATAGAACAACTAATCCCATATTGGAATTCAAGTGAGTCACATAATTACCATAAATAAGCACAGTATCCAAAAACCACAATACTCCTACACAAATACTTCCAAAAAATAACCAACAAATGGTCATGCACAGCAATAAACTTGATGCTTGGCAAGGATATCTACAAGCCGAGAAACTATATTAGTCCTACTTAGAACTTGATGAGCAATATTTAGACAAGGAAAAAACAATCCAAAATACACTAATTGAAACTCACTAATTAATAAAATAACCAAATAATTGAATCCTTTTTATTTTACCAAAACATTCTAGATATTGATGGATAATTGACATCAAGTTTGGTAGTGTATCAACTTATTCTTGTCCAGGTTTGTGAAATATTTGATACAATAAAGGGCACTGAAATTTTTGGTTTTGCCTTGAATAGTTTGTCTATCTTCTACTTCTTCAATTGCTATTGGTATGTTACAAATGACAATCATTTTAGCCATAGGTTGACCACTGTCAAATGTTTTGAGCTAGTTATTCATTTGATTTTTTGTTAGAAAAATTTTCTAATTTATCACCAGTAGAGAATGAGAGAAGAGGAGGAAAGATGACTGGTGCATAGCTATTGTTAACTCATGCAGTGAGGTGTTGAATCAAGCCCTACAATGAGCACAACGCAAAGATACGGGAGAAAGAGAAGCATAGCAGTAACTAAACAAAAAGGTACGGTATGATCCTATTAATAAGTGAGTCAAAGAGCAATATTGTATTTCCAGAAAAATATAGTGGCTACTTAGTTTGAGAAATAAAAATGGACAAAATGAGAGGAGCAAAAGCAAGAATGGCTAAAAAATGAACTGTGTTCTTAAGCACACTGATAGATTAGCAAGTCCTACCAATTGATTTTCAATGAAATCTTTACCTGCAGTAAGGCCAAAAATTCTTATTGCGCTCCAATTTCTCAATCTCTTCTAAATCAATGAATCATATCCTTTTTTTACCCAAATTTGTTGTACTAATCCTCATAAAGTTTTCTACATTTTGGCCCATTATCATCTTCTTATAGCAGTGTAGCATAGCTTAGTTTATCTAGTGAAACAAATTAACTTCCTAAAGATCATGCTGCATAAGAGCATATTTGTGATTATTCTAAATCCTACCTTTAATTGATTGTCCTTTGATATTATAGTTCTCTATTTGGATTGGATGCTCGCAATTGCTAAATACCACAAGTTGCAGTAGAGACCACTTACAAAAGGTTAATCTTGTATATTGTTCATTAATAAAGGCATGCCCTTACTTAAGCTTGCCTCTGAAACAACTTTTCATGCTTTACTTGCAAAAGGAGGCATTGTTATGTCAAAGTTTTTTCTTGGGAATCTTGACTTCTTGACAAAGGAAAAATCTAGCAACAAAAATCTAGTTAAGGTGTCCAAAAAGGTTTACTGTGAAATGATTGTACCTATTCTGTGAGATTATTAGTTGCTGGGCTCTTGACACTAAAGATTTTGTAGAAGCATTTGCATTACTTTTTGATAGAAAGAAGCATTTGCATTGTGGATACACTAAAAGGTTTGTATTAGAATGAAAGGAAGTGAAGATCATATTCTACTACTTAGAATTTCATGCATTAAGTCTGCTTAATATTCCTTTAGTTTGTCCAAGAAGTTTTCTAGTAAATCCTCAATATTCTGCACTTTTTATTAATTCTCCAATGTCTAGATAAGCAAGTTTCACATCTGGTTTATTAATTCTCTTGTAATCTTTACTTCTCGATGAGACACCACTAAATATTTCCACTAGATAAGTCTCCTAGAAAGTTTTGGAGGAATTCTAAGGTTCCTAATATCCAATTACTCTTTATTTCTAAAATGCTTTACAAGGACTCACAGTTCCTTTACTTATAGCTTGATGGACAATCCTTGGCATACATTGAAGGTCACTACTGCATCATGAGGCCTTTGTTTTTTAGTACAGAGCTACATAAGAGTGCCATAGAATTTGTTGATTAATGTCTTGTTGGTCAAAAGTTAAACTACTCAAATGAATATAGTGCATCTCCAACCTATCTTGTACATGTAAAATGACAAATTCAGCAGCACCGTCAAATTATTTTTACAAATGGGTTCTTAAATTAATCCATAGATAAAATAAATAGGTTTTACACTAATTTTTGTAATAGATTTCAACTTTGGATTCACACTAATTACGCTGAATTTAACAATAAAATGTAGAGAACATTAGTAAATTTCTTAACAAAATTAAGAGCAAAAAATGTATTTTTGCCATAAAATAGCAAAAAATCCATGTTATAGTTCTGACGTTTGTTGCCAAAAAGAAGAAGAAGAAGAAGAAGGTAACATTTGCTTTGGCTTGCACATGATTTGTATAAAGTAAAATCAATCATAAATTTGTAACCCATAACACAATTTCAGCCAGATTATAATCCTCGAACTAAAATATTACCATGAACAATATAATCTTAGTCAAATGCATGCTCGATTTCAAGCTGCTTACCAATTGAAGAAATTGATGAACAAGCTTGTCTCCAAGTGTAATCAAAATTGATTGGGATAAAATAATGAGGGAAGAGCAAGACTGAGGGAAATCATCCATAAACAAATTCTGTTTCGCCTACCATCGATGGAGAACTAATGGAAGAGTGTATCTTGAGAAGTCATAGGAAAGGATTTTACAAAGAATAGTAGAGTGAATTTGAAAGACACAAGGTTATGTAATCTAATCCAATACGACATCGTTATCAAGTGGCGGGTTGTGAAAAGATAAAAAAAAATAGGGAAAATTAATTTGGAGGAAGTACTAAAATTTTTTTGGGGAATTACATCCTAAGTGCAAATTAGTATTTAAAGGAATTTATTTTCTTACTCTAAAAAATTTAACTCTGAGTTCTAGCAAGAGCATGATTTTTTCTTGCTAAAAAAGCGTGATTATTTAATATATTGTTTAGAAATATAATTAGTTATGCTTAGTTTTTTGTCCTTTAGTGAAACTATAGCATTAATTGTATCATGAAAAATCATCATCTTTTTGACTTGAAGGTGTTCAAAATATAGACATCTACCTATTTTATTAATAAAATATAACTAATATTTGTAAAGTTGAATACTAAAAAAAGTAGCCTATATGTCTTTTTGATATATGAATCTCTATGTGGACATATCCATATATGGATCTTATACTTTTGATCTTTTTGTTTATTAATTTCTTAATTTTTATTTGTAATTATTTTCTTATTTAGCCCAATAACCTTAACCGTTGAGGAGTGTTTGGTATAATGCTTATTATTGAGGTCCTAAGATCTAGAGATTCTAAGTTCAAATTCCCATCTTCTCTTGGTGCAATTTTTGAGAAAAAACTTATGCATTTTTGCTGTAATAATAAATAACTAAAAAAGAAAATAGAATGCACATAATTAAGAAAATATCTACACATACTTTCAAATTATATTTAGTATAGTTTGTCAACTAAACTACATATACACGTATTAGAAATCTTTTGATGTGGCTCTTATTTTCTTTTGTATTGTTTTTTATAATTAAAAGCCAGGTCATTTTGGCTCTTTAATTGATATCACTATAACTGATTAGAGTCAACTTCCAAGATCACAGGTCATTTATACACTTCGTAGATCGCATACTAACACATCTTCATATTGAGAGAATCAACCACATATATTGGCTCACTAACTAATTACTATATACTAATTAAAGCAAACACATGTAGTGCTACCTTAATTTTGAATAACAATTAAATTCTATGTTATCTAATTGATACCCATGCACAAAAATAGAGAAATTATTTTTAATTAGTCAATATATTTACAACCACCTTTTACACTATTCGTATTAATTATATATGTAGAATCATGGTTCTGTACAAAAATCATATCTAACTAATTATTAAGTGTACATCTATGCATAAATACATGCAAGCATATATGATCACCAATCAAAATAGTATAATAGAAGTACTGATCATGATAATTCATTAACTGTATGATTCAATATAAGTTCATACATACACACACATATATACATACAGATTTGGTGTTGATAGTTTATCATGTTTATGAAGATAATTAGTGATTATTAAATAAAATTTACCGAAATAGAATTTAATAGACTAACACTTAAACTTACAATCATGGCAAATGATAATTGCAGGAAAGAATATTTTATTTTCAGCACAAATTTCACAAACCATGGATAAAATTGACTATTTACCATATTGATTATATAACTATGGTAAATAGTTACTTAATTGCCACAGTTTTTTGGTGTTACAAAATGGAACATGGTAAAAAGTTTTTTGATATCACAGTTACCTAGGCCGTGTCAAAAAAATCACTTTTGCACACGGCTTTGGAACCGTGTCAAAAAAAAGTGTGATAAATGCTCACTTTTTTTTTTGGTAGTGAATCTGATATGTCTATTGAGGACACTCTCGATAAAGCTGCTTCTTTTTAGATGCCTTCTTCATTTAGGAGTTTGTTTACAGTAATGTTGACCTTTTATTCCCCATCAAATCCAAAATCTTTATGGGAAAAGTATGACATGGAATTGTTCAGAGATTTTTAGAGAAACATAGCATTGATTGGCTACAATTCTGATTATATTGGAATCAGTGTTCTTTGGAATATTAATAGATCATTAAAATAGATGGGAAAGAGCATAAATGATTTTCATTTGGTCCTTGATGAGTTCCAGATTACACTTGATGAGAGGATTACAAAAGAAATTGAAACTAAGAGGCATGTCCAATTCATAGAGAAGGAACTGCTTATGTCTTCATGATTAAATGCAAGTCAGAGGAATGGATATGATGCTATTATGACACAAGTTTCCTATTCAAATGGTCAAAGTTTTTCATTGATGGCTTGGTAGGACTAGAAAACGTTACTATACCATTCAATTCTTACTACATTGAGATCTCAATGTCATATAGTCATAGCTATGGCATCTTCTAGTGTTACAGCCATAGCTTTGGTGTCTTCTAGTGTTGCTACGTCTATTCTTCCCGAAGCGAGAATCGTGCATTCAAGATTCAAGATCCCACTTGATATGCCTGGAAATATAGCTTGCTAAATTAGCAAATAGTGTTCGACGGCTAAATTGCTTGTGTTGGCCAAACTAATTCTTTGGGATGAAGCCTCTGAGGCTAAAAAAGAAACTATTGAAGCATTCAATATGCTTTTTAAAGATATCTATTACTATGTAATATAATAATGTTTCTTCCTATTTGTGATACCTAATATACCCTCACTTATTCTTGAATTTCCTAAAACATCCTTTATGCCACATTAAAAAGTCTACTTTATTAATGCATCTCTTCCAAGTGAAGTTATGTGTTTTTTTAATGCCGAAGGTGGCATTTAGCTATCTAATCTAAGCTAATTGAAAAGCTCTAAGTGATTTGAATGATTTCCTCAGAAAATTCAAAACCACAAGGACTATTATGTGTGAAAAACAAACAAGACATAAAATATATACATTATATCAAAAAAACAACCGCAATTTCACAAAATCTTTCAACTTTATCGAGATACCAAGCCAAAAGAAAAGAGTAGATTTAGATATTTTTAGGTTTTATTGCAGATCTTGATTTTCTATCATTATATGAATGAAGACTAATTTTAGATATTTTTAGGCTTTATTCCAGATCTTGATTTTCTATCATTATATGTATGATTGTCTCCAAGTATATACTCAATTTAGTTCATTTCATGTTTTACTCCAACACTCAATTCCTTATCATCACATGTATGATTATATTCAAGTTTGTTGACAAAAAATTGTATGATTATTCTGGTTGACCATTTGGCAAGGACAAACTATAAAACTCTAATGAACTTTACTACTATGTAAAGAAGAATCTACTAGAATTTAATAAGAAAATAAAAATGTAGATTATGAACAACATTATCTAATTTTTAGAAATTATGAAATAGTGTATTCTTTTAGACGGATTTTGGAATTTTGATACGAGCAGATGCCTACTAGTACACATAAATGTTTTTAGTTTTTATAAGAAATTGGTATTATTGTGAGTACCCCTAAATGCAGGTTTCTAGAGAAAGATTTAACATCTTGACTGAAAACCTATCGTATTTTAGTGAGAATAGTTAACACACTAATGGTCCAAAAACTTTTTCGATTTCAAGTTTCGAGCTAATGAACATATTCTATTGCAAAAACACCCAAATCAAAAAAAATTAGGTGTCATAATTGTGTGTCTGTTGTTGTGTAGAGAGAAATTTAGAAAATTTACCTAGTTGAAATATTAACATTCCTAATAGAATGTAGATAATTGTAGAAAAAGGGATGTAAAACCAATTCTATCATGCATATCATAATTCTTTTATCCTATTGTTAGTGAATTACAAAGTGATCAAATTAGTATCTACTACAAATTGAATAATTAAAAACAAAAATTTGTAACTTATGGCTCTCTCTATAACCTTCAACTTTTTTTATTTTCATTATATGGTCTTTTTTTATTTTTCATTATTGCTACTTCGTTGAGAAGAGATGGTTTCTCTGGATGAGTAAATATTTTGTACTTGAAACTAAATTTTAGGTACTTCCTATATGTGACTATTTATGACCTAACTTACTATCTTTGTTTTAAATTTTGTCCTCTTTGTTAAGAAAATTATTTAAAATTAATGTTGAAAAATAGAATTCTACATTATACTTCATATACCATAATCTTTAACTAACCTATTAGATGAGCTTAAAAAGCTTCAAGTGCTATAGCTAGATTATATCGATAATTGTTACTTTTAATTCACTTGGCTTTTATTTACTTTTTAGATATAAAGAGATTTTTTTCCAAAATTACAAATGGGTAAGTTTACTCAATAGAAAATCTTTTATACATGGTGTGATAATAGATTACATGATTTTAATGTACTTACTTCATGCATATAGTCAGTACTCAAGGTTGGATACCATAAAAGTTTTAGCTAATCCTTCGATGAGCTTAAATAGCTTCAAGGGCTATATTTGGATTATCTCAAAGAATGTTACTTTTGTTTGAGCTGACCTTCACTCTTCTCAAAGGTCATTTGGCTACATTGGCACCAAAAAAAATACGCACACAACAAAAGCAATTTAACACACATAAAAATACGTGGGAAGAGGAGGAGAATAAATACACAAACAAATATTCAACTATTTATTAATCCAAAACTCAACAATAGCAGTATTAAGTCGTAACCTTTCACTCACAACAACTACAACTCTCAACTATGAGACTTTCTCTCAAACCTATTTTTCAAGACTCAACTCAACTCTTCAAATAATAACCTACTTGATTGGTAGTATTTATATTTATAGAGTCCAAAACTTTCTCAAACAAATACAATTGTAAATCAAAACTTACTTGAAAACTGACTTGAGATTTCCCAAACTAATATGGGAACTAAACAAATAAGACACCAAAAAGAATTAAGAAACTAAATACTAAAATAGCTTGGTTTAGTTTTCTTGATTGCCTCCCTTAAACCAAATTCTAAATATTGTCATCTTCAATGCCATCACGAGTTTGAATCTCCATGAACAACTTGGTTGTAGTAAATGCAACATTCAATTCCAACTTATGATTGGTCTTCAATTTCTTTCCACGTGGTAGTAGACGAATTTTGTACTTCCCGAATAATTTTTTCGCTTCATCACTCTTGTCAAAAAACTCAAACATATCCACCTATTCTTCATTCAATGCTCCATAATTTAATTCATCCATGTCACTAATAAAATCTCCAAAAATCACAAAATCATAATGGCCACCACCAATATTTTTAATATCACCATACTTTTGTGTTGATTGATTCACATTGACAACTGCATCAACTTTATTAGTGTCACAATCTTCAATTAATTTGTTCACTTCACAATTGATTTCAACCAACTCCATCATTTCATTCCTTTCTTCAAAAAATTTATCAACCTCAACAAAATCAACAATTTCTATATTGTCACGATCTTCAATCACATCTTTAATTTCATGAATGACTTCACTTTCTTTCTCAATTACTTGTGAAATTTCTTCTTGAGCTATAAATTCTTCATCTTTATGTGCACTCACAATTTCAACAATTTCTTCCTTTTTTGCCACATCAAAAACTTCTTTTTTTTCTTTCTTGTCACAAATTTCTTCTCCATCATGACCACAATAAGAATTCATCAAAAATTTCCAAGCCACTGTTGGGCTTGGGTTTTATGCCACCAACCATGGATAAAACCCAAGCCCAATAGCCTCCTTTGTCGTCTTTGCATGTATGAATTTATTCACTACATGCAACTGGACTCGAGTGTTGAGATAGTGGAATGCCTTACAATTATGAATTTATTCGCTAGATGCAACTGGACTTGAGTGTTAAGATAGTATAATGCCTTATAATTCAATTATCTATTCTTCTCTAACTGTTTAATTACATCATCTGATGATTTCGTGTCTCATGCAGGTTCCAAGAAACCCTTCTGGACAACATTCCAAATTCCAATAATTCGAAAAAATCTTTTCATCATCCAACTCCAAATCTCAAAATCGTTTTTACCGTCAAATATAAAAACATCACAACATGGTATATAATACGGATTCACGCTTTAATTTCACGAAAAAGTCCCAAACCCCTGTTTTGCAAACAAGCCCTATGATCAAAGTCTAGAGTTTTGATACCACTTGTGGGCACAAAAAAATATGCACATAGCAGAAACAATTTTAACACATATAACAATATGTGAGAAGAGAAGGAGAATAAACACATAAACAAATACTCAACTATTGTGATGACTCCAGTTCCCCCTAGGGCGTACCCCAAGGTTTAGCAGACCGCCTGCCCAACTCTCATCAGGACTCGCTCACTCACTTTAATAAAATGGGTTGCAACTTCAAAAGTAAAGGAAACAACAGTTCCCAAGCTTGGAACATACAATTACATTCATTTCTATCTCAAACATTCATACAATCCCCAAATATAACAAAAGATTTGAGTTCCAGATACATTCAACCCTAATCGAGCACTAGTGCGCGTACAATTGCCAAAAATTCAAAAACTAGACTATGCTAGCCTGTACCAGTCTCACGCCCTCGCTCGTACCCCCTGTAAGGGAAACAAATTTAACGGAATAGAGTGAGTCAAAGTTCAGTGAGGTTCCAAAACTTCATGTTGACCTAAGTAGCAAGTTGGTCATTATGCGAAATTTGAAATATCAAAGTAGCGAGCATAAGAGTTCATAAACATGGTCCATAACAATTCGAATTAACAAATCATTAGATATCCAACAATTCCAGATAAAAGGATATAGATGGCTCTCAAAAGCCAAAATTCCCGCTGCATTACTTGATCTGAACTCGTTGACACTCGGTCAACGTTTGAAGAAGCAAACCATGATCGTAGATCTCCACTTTACACCAATTTCCATCCACCAATCAACCTCCTACCGGGCCCGAAATCCAAAATGAGAGTGATGATAATATTCGAGTATACCGAATCCAGTTGATCAAATCCAAAGGATTATACAATAAACAATAAACAGTAGTACCTATGGTTCGCCAGTCTCCTCGACCAAGCCCTTACTGGCTCGATTCGACTAACTAACCAATAGGGTGAGGATAAAGGTAGTGAGACGGGATGAGAGACATCTCCCACTCAGATTGAATGTGGTACATGCTACCGCTCAGCATTTACAAGTCAAGTACGAGATCTCAGGTAGTATTCAAGTTACACACAAGTATATCAAGTCAATAATAACCAGTAAACAGGAATAAATCACATTAGGGCAAGTGCGATAAAGTACACCCTTGTCCATCCAAACAAGTCAAGTATTTCTTTCAAATATCAAGTTCAATCATACACTTGGAAACACTTACCAAAGACTTAGTGCTTTTCAAGATCACGCTCAGGTGCAACTCCTTGACTGGAATCCAAATCTGCAATAAAATATCATTTAAAAGTTTGAAATCAACTAGGGTTCGAAACATAGGAGTTTCACTTAAAGAAATCAAGTAAATGAAACTCGTTTAAGTAGTATTCATGTTACTTATCAAACTCTAAAAAATTCATACTCGCTCTTTTAGTTTTGATAAAGAGGCGATTAAAACTTTTAAATTCGCACTTGGTATGAAAGATTGAGAAAATCGTAATTATAAGGGTCACTACTTTCACCTTTCAAAGGGTACGAGTTTTGGCAAAATTTCAGCTTATATACCACTACTAACGGAAACTTGAATACCCTAGACAATCCAAGTTCACTTCGACCTCAAATCATCGCTCAAGTTTCAAGTTCACTCGCTTATCCTTCGAGCGAAAATTTGGGCAGCATGCCCTTTGTATTTGTCCAATTTTCCAGCCATTTAAGGCTTCACGTTTTTCCTCAACCGACCCAATTCAAACATACAAGCAAGTATATCAAGATAGCCCTTCCACTAGGGTAAATAACATCCAAATATAACTCATTTCTAGCAACTACTCAATCACAACCAATGCTGAAATTTACTTGCCAAAGCTGGAAATTTAACTTTCAACTCTAAAAAGTAACAATCATGCTACTAATCACTTCACAAATTCCATTTCCAAGCTCAATAACAACATTTGCTAGTTAAACATCAATAATCAAAGTTGAAAAATATAAACCCTAGCTGAAATTTTCACTTCACCACAAAAAACTAGAAAATCATCCATCATATGCAAAGATTAAAAGCTTCTATAGCATATTTAGCTAGATGAAGAAAGATAAAAGAAGTGGATGAACTTATACCTTACCAAACCTTCTTGAAAGTGAGGAACCAAGCTATTTCTTCCAAAACTTTCACCACTCCTAGCTTCCTAAGCACCAAAATGCAAGTTTAATCGGTTTAGTTTTGTGGTTTCAACTCAAACAAGGCAAGATTCAAGGTTGTAGTTGAAGGTTTTCTCTCTTGTTTTTCCTCTCCAAGAGTTCAGCCAACACTAGAAGAAAATGAAGCAAAATTGGCCAAGAAGGAAGAAAGTTAGCTTAGTCAAAGTTCCTTGGATTTCTGACAAGTGTCGCACCAAGATTTAATCTCATTTTTTTTCTTTTCTCCCTTTCTTTGGTCAATATTTTCGGCCAGCTTAGGGGTAGATTAGGGAAGGATTAGCTGAAATAAAACCAAGAGGATTAGGGTAAGAAAGTAGTGGTCAAGTGGTATATTCGATCGGTAGCAAACAGTGCACGTCGGTTCAAGCCTATTTTCCTTAACTCTCTCGTACTTGTGTTTTAACTTGTGATTCACTCACTTATCATTAGCACTTCTAATCACACACTTTTTCCTACCTAATATTCACTCTTATCCACCAAATTTAGTACACATCTCACCAAGTGATCACACTACCACAATACGCAAAAACCCTAATTTGCTCTAACTATAAAAGTAAAAGTAAAACTCTCGATTGTGTTATATATTACAACTATTGAGGAAATAAAATTAGTAGTAAAGGAATTATAAAATAATTTATTCAAAATAAGAGGGAATTATAAGAAAATATAAGCAAATTTTCAAGTCATCACAACTATTTATTAATCAAAAATCAACAATAGCAATATAAAGTCGTAACCTTTCACTCACAACAATTCACAACTCTCAACTATGAGATTTTTTTTCAAACATAATTTTCAAGATTCAACTCAACTCTCCAACTAATAACCTACTAAATTGGTAGTATTTATAGATTCTAAAACTTCCTAGAACAAATACAATTGTAAAATGAAACTTACTTGAAATATGACTTGAAATTTCCTAAACTAATATGGAAACTAAACAAACAAGACACCAAAAAGAATTAGAAAACTAAATACTAAAATAGATTGATTTAATTTCCTTCAGGTCATGAAGAAATCATTTCTTTTAAAAAATTCCAATGTTTTCTCTTGATCTCATTAGCTTTAAAGCCTATAGATCAATGTCACACCAAGTTTTGTGTAATTTACTTCGCTTTTTTAGTGCTGAACATGAAAAGATTTTTTCTCCCAAAAGATTACATGGTTAAAGGTTGAACATTAAGTTTTCTTCATGATACAATCAGGGGATAGGATTTGAGAGCACTCATCCCTAGAAATCTGTAAAATTTCAATATTCAAGCTCTTTTGTCCCATTAACAAATACACAGATATGTTGGTAATAACATAGGCATGTTGAAGTGATTGATTTCTCTAGCATCCAATTTTTTTTATTAATTTATATGTACTTGCTGTATTGAATGCCCATTAGTTTCATCAAAATTCTGGACTTTAACATAATTTTTTATTTTTTGCATGAAGTTGGTTAGTCATTAGTTCTAGACTTTACATGCTTAAGTTGTCATGTTCAAATTACAATTAAAGTTTGGAAAGCAATCATCTACAACTACTAAAAAGCCTATATTCTAGATTATTAAAAGAAAGAATCAATAAGAGATGATAAAACAATTCATCAAACTTCTAATCGAAACATGTCAATGCATGAATTTTTTCCTCTAAGTTGGTTAGTCATTAGTTCTAGACTTTACATGTTCATGCAGTTATGTTTAGATTATTATTAGACTTTGAAAAGGATTTATCGATAATTGTACAAAGTCTATTTTCTATATTGCAAGCTTAAATGAGAATAAAATAAAAAATTCTTACATATTATTACCCAAAATTATACATGGGTAAATTTTACTCACCAATGACAATTTACTCACCTTACCTACATATTTTCTAAGTGGAAAAAGTTATCGAGTCACAAGAATTGTAAGTCTTTTAATATTGTCATACTAGGGACATGTTTTGTGGTATGTTAACTGTTGTCAAACTATCTAAAGGGACACCTATCTTATATCCTATTACTAGATATGTCTAAACTTTAGGATTTTACAAACATTTAAAGTGCTTAAATTTTCCAACATTGAGTTTGAATTGGATATGTTTGGATACATAATGTCTAATAGCCTTAGTCATTGTTACGATTGACAAATTGTCCCTTAAGCATAATTTCTTTCTAAATTTGTTATCTAATATGGTATTATTTATATATTGAGTTAATTTTAGCTCTCAAAGCAAATCATCTTCAAGTTCTAGAAAGCCAAATAGGAGAGTCTTGAGATATCATTATTACAATCTTTCAATAGTATAGCCCCTTATTGATTTCAAAAGACATGAAACTACTACTCTTGCAATGGGAGGGTTTGCTTATGACTAGCACTCAAGAATTGAACATTTGACTAAGTTACCCAACCTAACTTACTTGACTATGATCCATTGTGAAACATAGATTAGCCAAAAGATAAATTAGTCATCCTCCTATATATGCACAACCATTTCAAAAATCTTTCAATACTAAGTACTTTCAACTTTGTACTTCTTTTATGATTTTTTGCTCAAATAATTCTCTCCCATAGTCAAGATAAAGTAATCATATTTCATGGCAATGGTCATTATAAACTCTCTTTAGCACCAAGTACTTTCACTTTTATTGTTGTTTCATTACATCAATTCCTTTTAACTATCATAATTTCTTTATGTACTTTGCATAAAGTAGTCATCTTTCATTACATGACTTTTATAATATTTCTTTCATTAAGACAACTATTACAATTACATATAGTTATCTCAATCTTTTGTGTAAGTTGACGGATATCTTATAGTTTAAGCATTTTATCTATAATAATTAATTCAAGTTTATTGTGTACTCTTTACACTTCAAAGTTCAAACAGTTTTATGAAGCACTTAATTTGTTCAGTTCTGTTTTGTTATTGGTTATGGACTATATATGGATATTTGGATTTAGATAATTAGAAGTTTAGTCTAAATGGACTAATAGACAATTATTTGCTAATGAGAGTCATCGATATCCCTAGAACTAATTTTGTTTATTTCATTTGCATTTAATTCTTGGAATTAATTTTAATTCTACTCATTACCTTTCAGTAGACAATTTTACCTTTCATACACATATTTCAAGACTAACTAATTTGAATCTCATTTAGTAAAACTAATATAAAATCAGCAAAGATCACACACACATGCAACGCACATGAACATAACTAATAATGGAATATAATGATCCGTTTGTAGTGATTTTTGAAGGGGATTCCTGCCAATCTTTACATGTAATTCAAAATTCAATAAGGGACATTCTAGTTAAGGTGAGTTTTGTCAACTCTCCTTTATGGTACAGTTTGAAGAAGATTACTTTAACAGAGAATATGAGGGCCATTATGGATCGTCCATTTTCAAAGTTTCTTCTAAGAATAGCTAAAGGCCATGAGGTAGAAGACAAAAATGAAAAAATATCTTTATATAAACATGTAGTAATTCCTTATGATAGCAAGGGTACTTCACTTAACAGGTCAGAGAACTTATCCTGGAGCATTTCATTTGTTGTGCAAGTCTTAGTTCTTTTCTGAACTTTTCATTTGTGTTTGATTGTAACTGTATTCTTTAACAATCAGGTTGATAGGATATGGGTTCAAAAACTTGCACATTTATTCCTTGGATCCATATCTTCTGTTAGCGACAAATAACGCAGTTGATGATGTTAACCAAACTATTATTGATGGGTTTCCTAGAGAGGCATATGTTTGTACAAGTATTGATAGATCTCTTAATGAATGAGACCAGGGAGACTATTAGGACTTTCTCAATTCTCTAAACCCAAAGGAACTACCTCCTCCAAGTTAATTTTGAAAGAAAATTGTCCTGTAATTCTTGTAAGGAACTTGAATCCAATGGAGGTCTTTTAATGATACTAGGCCTATATGTAGTGAGTTAACGCAAAATATCATTTGTGCAAAAATAACGGTAGGTAAGCATTGTGGAAAAAGAGTCATCATACCAAAGATTCCTCTTCAAACCTCTGATAGTAAAAAAAAAAAAGGGATATCATTTAAAAGAACTCAATTTTCTATGAGGCTATGCTTTGCAATCACCATTAACAAAGTTCAAGGACAAATCTTAAACTATGTCAGCATTTATTTACATCAGCCTATTTTTTCTCATGCTAGTTATATGTTGCCTTTTCTCTTTCCAAAACATCAAGTGATGTCAAAGTTCTCATAGTACCAACAACATTTCAAGATATAGTTACTGAATTCAAAACAAGAAATGTTGTTTTTCATGAAGTTCGAGAATTATCTAGGCAATAATCTTTATTCATTAAGGTAACAACCAAATTTGTTTTTTATTACTCATTTTTTCCCTATATACTCAAATCTCTTTAATGTTTTCTGAATGAAGTTCATGATTTTTTTCCTTGTGTAGTTGTTTATTATGAAATTTGGACCCATGCAAGATGCCAGACTTGTTATATCTTGATGATAGCAAACCTAAGATAAAAGTTTGGTCAGTGCATGTAACTATTATGTAGTTCTTCAATGTTTCTAACTTTCTTTTATAAAATAATGTAACTATTTTCAAGGTTTCAAGGCTTGGTCAGTGCATGTAACTATTATGTAGTTCTTCAATGTTTCTAACTTTCTTTAATAAAATAATGTTGTCAGTTACATAATTTTGCCAAACTAATTGAAGGGATCAAGAGTTCAAGGGATAATGTTTATTGCTGCTATTGAGAAAATGGGGCCAAAGCTACAAGTTTTCAACAAGTATTTTATATCAAATGCTAAAGTAAAGGAGATTGAGGGAAAGTATCAAATTGATGGCCTTAAAATCAAGTGGCTTATAAATACATGTACCGTTGTTGAAGAGCTAAGTAGGAAAATAGTGTTTTACCATCCTAGTTTTGCTGCACAGACTTTAAGGACTTCTAGCATTATGCTAATTCGAAGTCTCTCGTTGCCTCTTTTAATTTATTGCATATTGTTTTTCATGGGGTGATGTACTACCTAGTCCAACTAGTAGGGTGTGTGGCATAAATTGAGTCACAAAGAGAGATTTGTGTGCAAAAAGGATATTTTGTGACAATAAGAGATATTTTGTGCTTATGGATGTGATGTGGCCAAAGATATTTTGGGAAATTAGATATATATCATTTATATTTGTTCCATTTGTCAAATGGGCAATCAAATCTTTGATCAAGACTCACTAGCCTTCCTTTTTCTTGCAAGACCAAGTCCAAATTCATTCCTTTTCTTCTTGTTAGTGAACCGCGCGAAAATGTGAAGTAAATCATACATTCCCCTTTTCCCTTCAAAGCCAAACCAAGAGAAGTAAGTAAAAGAAACAAATTCTGCCTCCCCCCAACCCAAATCATCCGAACGAGTGAGAAAGAGAGAGGGCAAGACTGGTTCCCCTATTTTCTACTCCAACCAAGAGAGAGAGTGTGTGAGAGAGAGAAAGAGAGAGAGAGAGAGAAGCCAAGAGAATTTTTTGGTTCATCTCCATATCAGTTGAAGCCAGGGGAAAGAGAGTTAGAGAGGAAGCAAAGAGTGAGGGAGCTCTACCTTCTTGGTGCGATTCAACCTTGAGAAGCTAAGGGAGAAAGGACCAATCTGTCTCCATTACTCCAGCCTTGAACCATGAGTGAAAAGGGAGGTAAACTGCTATAAAACCTCTTATATTTCTAATACACTTGATTATTCATGTTGCATGATAGATTTTAGCTAAGAAAGTGCATTTTGTTGAAGTAAAACTTGTTTAAAAGTTGGATATGTTGTTGGAAAATTTTCTGTTTGGCTGAGAGAAGGAAATTGGTTATGCAGCTTGTTATCTGAATTTTGGAAGAGTTTTCTTCTAGAAATTTAAGTTATATGCCTACTGTGACGACCCCACATCCCCCTAGGGCGTACCCTAAAGGTTAGCGGACCGCCTACCCAACTCTCGCCAAGACTCACTCAGTCACTCACATTAACTTCCGAGATAATGTATAACATCGAAAGTAACAAAAACAGCAGTCCCCAAACTTAAAATGTACATCCATACACATGTCTTTCTCAAATGTTCATACATATCCAAATATAATAACAAATTCAAGTTCCAGTTGCACTTCTAACCCTAATCGAGCACTAGCACTAGTAAAATTACAAAAGTTAAAAGTCTAGACAAAACCAGCCTTTCCCAGCCTCACGCCTATGCTCGCAACTCCTGTAAGGAAACAAAACTAACGGAGTGAGCCAAACCTCAATGAGGTTCCAAAACATCATGCAAAAGCCAAGTAGCAAGTTGGTCGTTATATAAAACTTGAAATCTCAAAGTGAGCGAGTACAAAAGTTCATGAAAGTAAACAATAACACTACAAGTAACAAATTGACTAAATATACAACATTTCCAGGTATAAGGATACAGTCGCTCTTACGAGCTAACTCAGCCACTGCTTGCCAAGAAGTAGTTGACACTCCACCAATTTTCAAAGTAGTGTAACCAGTCCAGTAGATCACCACTTAACTCCAATCTCCATCCACCAATCAACCCCCTACCGGGCCCGAACGCCAAATTAATAGTGATGGTAATACTCGAGTATACCAAATCCAGTAGATCATATCCAAAGAATTACACAATAAACAATAAACAATAAACAGTACCTATAGTTCGCCAATCTCCTCGACCAAGCCCTTACTAGTTCGATTCGACTGATTAACCAATAGGGTTAGGATCCTAGGCAGTATTCAAGTCATACACACACACACATATAGATATATATATATATATCCAACCATTTGGAACCAGTACACAATAATAAGTCACATTAGGGCAAGTGCGATAAAGTACACCCTTGCCCGATCAAACAAGTCAAGTACTATCCAATCACATTAACAAAGCCTTTCATTCAAGTATCAAGTTCGATCATGCACTTGGAACACTCACCAATGATTTACTGCTTTCCAAAACCAAGCTCAGGTTCAACTTCTTGGCTAGAGTCAAAATATGCGATAAAATATCGTATAACAACTTGCAATCAATTAGGGTTTCAAAATATAGAAGTTTCGCTTAAAGAAAACCAAGTAAATAGAACTCATTCAAGTAGTACTCATAATACTTATTAAACCCTAGAAAATTCGTACTCGCTCTTTTGGTTTCGATAAAGAAACGATTTTTAAACATTTTAAGTTCGCAACTTGGTGAAAGAAACTAGGAAATCGTATTTAAATTGGTCGCTACTTCCTCCTTATAAAATATTTAGGTTTTGGCAAAAGTTTCAGCTTATATATCCCTACTAAGGGGAACTCAAATACCCTAAGCAATCTAAGTTCAAATCAACCAAGAATCACCGCTCAAATTCCGTTTCCGCTCGCTTGGACTTCAAGAAAAAAAACGGACAGCATTTCCTTTGTCTTTCCCCAATTTTCCAGCCATTTTCAAGGCTACATTTTCATCTCAAATCAGCCCAAATCAATACCACAAGTAATAAGATAAATTCGATTCTCATACTAGCCATAAAACCATCCAATTAAAGCTCATTTCTAGCCTATATACATCACAATATCAAAGCTGGAAAATTCCCCATTAAAGCTGAAATTTTCTATTTGGAAGCTAAAAAGTCACAATAAACTACCAATCATCACACAAGTCCATAACCAAGCTCAATACCAACATCTCATGGATGAACAACATAAATCAAAGTTGAAAATCATAAACCCTAGGCTGAAATTTCACCAATCTTCACCAAATCTAGGTTATCATCCATAATATTACAAGTTTCAAGTCATCTTCACCATAAATTGCAAAAATAAGAAGAAGAAAAGAAGTTGTTCAACTTATACCTTTAACCCCTTGAAGAAAGTGAAGAACCAAGGCTTTCTCTCCAAAAAAAAACTCTCCACTACAAGCTTCCTTGCTCCCTTGGTGCTAGTTTGTTCGGTTTAGTTTTGTGATTCCAACTCAAACAAGGCAAGAATCAAGATGAAGTTGGTGGTTTTTCTTCTCTCTTTTCCTCTCCAAACTCACGGCCAAGAAGATGAAGAAATGAAGGAAATTTTGTGCTAGGAAAGATAAGAATGGAAGAAAGCTTCTTGGTCAAAGGTTGCATGGATGGTCAACACTTGACAAGCCACCAATTTTCCTCTTGTTTTTGATCAAAAATTTTGGCTGGCTTTAGGGTTAAATTAGGGAAGGATAAATGATAGGAAAATAAGAAGATTAGGATAAAAAAGTATTGGTCAAGTGGTGTCTTCGACCGGTACAAACAGCGTGAGTCGGTTCAAGCCTACTTTCTTAACTCTCTTGTACTTTTGTTTTAACTTATGGTTCACTAACTTACTCTTAGCACTTTTTAATCACATACTTCCTCTTCCCCAATACCTGCTCTTATTTACCAAATTTAGTACACACACCTCACCAATCGATCACACTACACGAATACGCCAAAACCCTAGCTTACACTAACTATAAAAGTAAAGTAAAACTCTCAAATCTATTATTTAATACAACTATTAATGGAGTAAATTAGTGGTAAAGGAATTATAAATTAACTTATTCAAAATAAAAGGAGATTATAAGGAAAATATAAGTGAATTTTCAAGTCCTCACATCTACCCTCTTGTTGTATCTGAAAATATAGAGCAACGTTGAAAAACTTGAATGAGAATTTTGTAAGAATTAGCTGGAAGTTCTGTTAAGCTGTCCAAACAGGGGAGGAGGTTTTGAACGTGTTTTATTTTTTTCATTTTCATGGTAATTCTTGGTTAATTCTTGCTTTATACATGTTATCCTTCAATTATATGTTGAATTTGAGCCAAGGGAATGAGATTTTGTTAGCGAAAGTTTCATTTTCTTAAGTTGTTAGAAATATAAAAATTTTCACAGGAAGCTCTATGTAGCTTTGGGAAATTGGTTATAAACTCGTATAAAAAAGTCGGAATTGAGTTCCGTTTATCGCGTTTGAAACTAGACCCATAGAGTTTCCAACGGTATAAAATTAAGGGTTTGGTTCAATTTCTATAAAGACCAGCAAATCTACAAAGTTTTTTGAAAACCATGACTATTCTATTTCTGCACTTGTGATAGCAGTGATTTTTAAACTGAAATTTGACTAATCTATGAGTTGAATTTCATGAAGATGTCTTCTAAAGCCTGTTAGTGCTTTGAGTCTATTTTCTAACTGTGTAATTTTGTGATTTTTTAACTTATGAAACTCAAGTTATACCTTTTCAAAGAATGTCACCAAAGCTGGAAATTTTATCAAATGGATTGAGTGGGACTTGGAAAACTTTTCTGGGTTTTAAACCTAACTTTCTTTGGTTAAGTTCTACATATTTTGATTTGAAATACTTAGTGGTGTGTTGACCTTAGCATGCCTGAAATATTTCACTTGATTTGAGCAAGGAAACTTGGTGATTTTGAAAAGGAAAAAGTTCATCTTTCTTGGCTGTTTTCTAAGTTTCTTTGAACGGGTGAAGGATGACTTGATACTTGAGTTATTGTTGCTTTTCTTAGCATATGAAGCACGTTATATGTCTTGTTCATTGTTAGATATGTTAGCTATTGTGTATTTACCCACATACCACTGAAAAAAAAAACATTGAACTAGCATGTACGTGACTTTTCCCTTGTTATCAACAAGAAAAACCTTGTATCCATGAACTTTGGGGCTGACTTTAATGATTTAAACCTTGAATTTAGATGAACTATTAAGGCCCTATTGCTTTTCAAATGTTTTCCTATACATGTGATGGACTACATGTTGAGCTCTTCATTTGAAAGAGTAAAACATAAGTAGAACTTTAGAGAAAAGTGGACGAGTTTAACTTTCTTGTGATATATTTGATGGCTAGAATCGACGCACATGTGTGTAATTATATTTGGTTTTAGGACTCGAGAATAGGTGAGAAGATGAGCCTGGGCAGAAGTGTAAAGTTCATGTTTGATTGGTGAGTATTTCAATGGCATGTTCTAACTTGTACTTGATTTGAATGTTGTCTTGATAAGGGTATCGATTGATTGAAAAGCTAGCTCTCTTGAATTGATATTGGCTAGGCGAGTGTGTACTTTATTGCAGTCGACCTAATTTGACTGGATCACTGTTATACTGTTTACATGTGCCTGACTTGAAAGTCGTTTGGGTATGTTATCACATCGACTATACTTAGTGATTGGGGCCCCAAACCCCATTGGCTAGTTGGTTGAATCGAGCTAGCAAAGGCTTGGTCGAGGAGATTGACGAACCATGGGTCGTGTTACTTGTTACTTGAATTGTTATACTCAAGTATTACCCCTTGTGTTTCTTGTTTGCCATGTGGGCCCGGTAAAGGGGGATGATCGGTAGACGGAGATTGGCCTTAAGTGGTGATTTACTGGATATTGTTGTTGTATGTTATGGTTGACGGAGTGTCAACGGCTCTTGAGCAAACGACTGCAACTGAATTGGCTCGCAACAGCAAATTGTATGCTTATGCTTGAAAATGCTCCTTGTTTTGATGTGTTAATTGAGGTGTTGATGGTTTACTTTCTTGTCGTGTATTAGTTATGCTTTGAAAATATAACCTTCATGTTTGTTATATTTTTATTTTGCTTATTCACTTGCTATTTGTTTGCATGGTTTCTTAGAATCTCGCTGGACTTTTAGCTCATTTCTTTAGTTGTTTTCCTTAACAAGCGTTGGCAACGTGGAATCAGGGAAATAGACAGCTCGAGAGTTGACATATGGCTTTAAGTAACTTGCTATCTTAGTTATACTTAGTGAATTGATTAAATAACTAGGATTTGTGTTTTTATCCGTTTGGTTGTATATATAAGTATAGATATGGAATGTTGGTCGGTTTGTAATGTTTAATCATGGAATTTGATGTTTACCTTGGAGTTAATGCTAATGGAGTTTGGGAATTGTTATTATTTTTCTGGAATTCGTGAGTGAGTCTTGGCGAGAGTTGGGCAGGCGGTCTGCTAAAGTCTGGGGTACGCCCTAGGGGGAGGTGGGGCCATCACTTGAGCAAAGGACCTTTGGGATAAAATGGGAGTTCCAAATAATGTAATGCCATTTGATTATCTCTCTTTCTCCAGCAAGCTAAAGAAAAGCCTATTTAAACTCTTTTCCATCCCCCTCCTTCCAGGCTCTATGGGGAAGTATAATTGCCTTTGATTGTTGGATTCTTTGCAAACAAAGAAACAAAAGAGTATTTGAACCACAAGCCGAGTGGATAGACCCTTTCCAGCTAACACTTCTCTAGCATTTGAGTTCCTGCTCTTGGGACCAAGAAGCTATGCTAGCATTAAGAAAAAAAATAGCAAATTCTTATCAAATGGTATCCCATGCACCCCAATTTTTCAGACTAAACACTAATGGATCCTCTTTAGACAATCCTATCAAGGCTAGTGCTAATGGACTCATTCGTAACCACTTTGGGGAATGCATAGGAGGGTTCTACAGAAATCTGGGGAATGCATTAAATATGGCGGCTAAACTTTGGGCTTTAAGGGATGGACTCATGCTAACTCAATCTGTGAACACAACTAACTTACTAATTGAATTTGATGGTGAAGTTAATATTGACATGATCAATAACTCAAAAACTAATACTCATGAATTCTCCCCCATTATCTATGATTACAGATTATGTAGAGTTTTCAAGCATATTTTATTAAGCACATCCATAGGGAAGCAAACAGGTGTGCAAATCTTTTTGCAAGAACGGGTGCAAAGCAAGAGTTAGATGTCATCAATTTCACTTGTATTTCTTCTTGAATTTTGAAATTGTTAGAAAATGATTGTAGAGATTTCTGTTTGCCTCATATTGTAAACTCTCTTAGTTAATTTTGATTTTAGTCTTCTTTACAAAAAAAAAAGGTGTATACTTAAAGAGAACTCCTTATATTGTTGTAAAAAGTTTTAGGGAGGAGGAAGGGAGCAAAATGTTTAATATTTACAAGGCTATAAGTGAAAATTTAAAATAAATTAATGGGATATAAAGATTTCTAAAATTTATGGGGCAATTTCTTATTTTTACAAAGATATATGTGGAAATTTTTAAATATTAAAATGAATATAAAAAGAATTTTAAAATCTATGCGAGAAGGCACCCTTTCTCTCCACTTACATCATTGTCTCAATCCACGATAAGAACATGATTTTAGATGCTTAGTTAGACATTGTGATTGAATGTCATTGTGGGATTGATGTTGTTTATTTTAATTGCATTTATCTAACATAGCACCAATAGTTAGTTAATTATCTTCGTGAAAAATAGGTAATAGGATATTATATTATATTAAATTTGAATTTAGGGTAAAAAATAAAAAAATCTCATTTGGTAAGCCTAATACACAGAAAAGCCCTCCTATGGTTTCAAAATATACAATACGACACCTCATGCTTTGAACTAAATTGTAAAGGTGACGGAATCCGTTAATCTTAACGGAAATGGCTTATTGGAACCTAAAAAATAATTTTATACCTAATTTTTATCAAATATACCTATTCTACCCCTTAACCCTCAATTCTCTCTATTTAGAGAATAAAATAAATGATTTTTTTGAGTTGTCTTTTGCTTAATTATATCAGGGCATTTTGGTCATTTCGTCCATTTCTGTTAAGTTTAACGGATTCCGTCACCTTTACAATTTAGTTCAAAGTATGAGGAGTCGTGTTGTATATTTTGAAATCATGAGAGGCTTTTCTGTGTATTAGGTTTACCACAGGAGGCGTTTTTGTTTTTTACCCTTGAATTTAATACATAAAATATTTCATTCATGTTAAAGTTCCTTAATTATTTACCTCATATATCAATTTTAACTTAACAACTAGCATTTTTTATCAATTTTGAGATTTTGAAGTTAAATAATTTGTTTAATCACCAAGTTTAAAATTTTATGGAATAAGAAAGTAGCATTTGATGAGTATTATTTTCTTAAACAATAATGAGGAATGTAAAGTTATATATAGTATATCTTAAGTTAGAACGAGCTACAATATGGACAATGATGAAAAATTCTATGAATATCATGTTTCTTGAAAAATAAAGGAAATTTTTTGATATGAAAATGAGAAGTTTGAAAATTCAAAATAGGGATCCAACTTTGACATAATTAAAAGATATGGAATTGGACACTATTCACCTTAATTTAAATACAATAGATAGCTAAATGATTGAATTACCTACTTCTAAAACCGTGTAGCTATGTGATGGCTTCACAGATGTTTTAAAATCTACTTAAATTGTCAAAAGACACTATTTAATCATTTTTGTTTCAATGACTTTTTTAAAACCTAAATAATATATCAATAACGGACAATGATATGATGCATGTTATCAAATTATTATGCAATTTTAGATAATACAAAAAAAGTTCTAAACAGCATGTGTGCATTATTTTCTTTTTTTTTCATTTTCATTTTTGTTATGTTTAAGAGTTTTAAAGCATAACTGTTACTTTGTGTCAACAAACTTTGAGTGGAAAAAGAAGAAGGACTAGCCAAATTATAAACAAGGAATCAAAGGATACAGATGATCTTCACATATCTTAGACCTTTTCTTCATAAGCTTTATTTTCTTCATCATTCGTATCATTGGTGGAGTCTTTCTTTGGATTTTTCTCTATTAGTATGTAGACAACCTTCATCAAACTAAGATAGAAGAGAACTTTTTCCTTCCATCGTTTGAAGTGGATTACATTGAAATGGAATGGTTTATTCAAATCACTTGATTCGTTGATAGGAATTATTAGTTGGCCTCTATTTTCGTGCGGATCACATTAAAATTTTTGGTTCTAGACCAAAACTTCTATATGAAATTTAATTTTAAAAATGAAGAAAATTTATCTTATCTCAATGTCACATAAAAAATGTAATGTGTTGTTGAAGTATGTTTGCAAGCATTGAGAGGGATTAGATTGCTCTCTTTAGAATGATTCATACATCTATGGAGTGTAAGTCCCAAAATGTCGCCTCCAAGATATAATTACCCAATCTTTCACCACTTTAATCTACTCCAATCTACACCACTAAAATTAGAGAGAAACTTAATTTAGTACCGTTCTTTTCCTCATAAAGAAATACTTTTATTACACTAGTCTATATATATAAGTATATATTTTAATTAGAGTTTGTTTTTCACTCTACATAGCATGCCTTACTGAAGAGTAATTTAGGGTCAATTTATTATTCAAGTTTTACCCATTTTGTTTATGGATTTGTGTTAGGATTACACGATAACAACAGAATATGAAATCCTATTTTATCCAGTTTTTTAAGTTTAGATTTTAAAAACACAGTTATCTCCAAATTTTGCTCTAGCTATTTTCCCTCACTGCTAATCGGCCTCTTCTAACTTTTCAACATATCGAGTCAATCTTAATATTTAAATTCTAACAATAGAATTGAAATAATAGTAAGCCTATTAGATTCAAATATAAATTATCCATTTTCATCAAAATCCAATACTTATAAAGTAGAGTACCCTTCTTGCTTATTTTTTTAGAACTGCTATCATGTCAAGAATAATTGGTTCGTCAACTATTCTATTATTTTCTCCATATCCTTTTATTTTTGGGAAGATTTATTTATGTTCACTAACGATCTAGACAGAAAATTTTTGCCTAATTTTTTAAGATTTTTTGATCGTGTAAGATTATTCTTGGGATTTCAATGCTTCTCTATGGGTTTTAGTTTACTAATTTGATGAATGCAGATATCCTTCATTTCTTTATGAATATATTTATTTTAGTTTACAATATGGATTGTTGTCATTTTTTTATTTCATATGTAGGACCTCAAAGGTAGTGTAAGATTCTACTTTTAATTTTGCCCAAGAAGATTTGATTTGAGCAGGTAACCCTTCAATCTATTTTTTTTTTTCTTCAGCAAACCCCATATATGAGGGTGAGATACCAACCCAAATTTTATTAAAAAAGAAGCGAACTAGGCCTATACCTCGAAGAAAAATAGTATAATTTGAAATGCTTTAAAACATGGAGTACTACTCCCTTACATAACAAGGCATTAAATCATTCTTATATAAGGCATTTGGATCCTGTCTAGTCTAGCTAAACCTATGATATCCCTGGAAACTTGAGTCACAGAAAATCTTTTACAACATTGTGAAAAGCTTGCAAGATTTGCCAGAGCGTTTACCATTGCATTGGCTTCTCGAAATGTGCGTGTAAAGGTGAACTGCTTGCCAAGAGTTAGGTCTTTGATGCGAGAAGTAGACTATCACAACTTTTAAGGAACCTGAATTTTACCATGCATCATATGCAGCAAGGCTTGTGAGTCCATTTCAACTTGTACATGTTGCAATCCATGCTCTAAACAAAGTCGGACACCCTCAAGCAATGCCAAAGACTCCGTATCCATATTTGTCTTGATCCCCAAAAATATTGCAAATCCAAATAAAATGTTTCCAAATGAATCCCGGATTACGCCTCCTCCACCTGAGTAACCGGGATTCCCTAAAGATGATCCGTCCACATTTAACTTTGCATAACCATTTGTCGGCATATTCCAATAGATTGAGACTGGAACCTTGGGCTTTTTCCATGTAATTGAGACACCAATCCCGAATGCAACAATATTGACTCCTCTCTATTAACCTGGACAAAAGGAATAGCTTGTGAGACGCTTAAAATCGACATTTGTACATTCCGACAAACCTGCATCGAATTAATGTAACCACCCTCATAGAATGAATGATTCCTAGCCTTCCATAGCTCCCAACTAATAATAGATGGCAATACAGTAAGCAACTCTCCCCTTGCCGAGTGAAACGAACCATAATACCACCAATGTTGTAGCCTGTACAACATACTAGACGAGGGAACTAACACGAAGCTGAAGAGCCCGAGAATAAAAATCCCATACTGTCATTGCAAAGGGACAATCTGATAACAAACAGTTTGTGTTTCCTCAATTTGACAGAATTGACATTTTGAAGGGAGCTGGAAACCAAACTTATTCAAAACCTCTGGAAAAGGCAGATACTTGTTCAACATTTTCCAAATGAAAATGGAGATTTTACAAGGAACTCTATGGTCCCAAATTAATTTCCTTGACCCCGACTCGCTCGTTTATCTCTCAATGCTTCCCATGCCAAGGAAATAGTGAATTTTCCTGAGGATGTAAGATTCAAGACCTGTCTTCTTTTTTGCACATCCAAATCTTCTGAGAATTGATATGTTGTATCCTAAACAGAGAGTATACGCCTCCATACTCTGATGTATGTATTTCACACACAAGTAGAACCATTTGAACCATATCTAGATTGCACAAAACTAGCCCACAATGAGCATGAGTTGCGAAACCTCCACCATAGCTTGGAACTAAATGCATTTTGCAGGTTCTTAAAGCTTCTCGACCCAAGCCCATCTTCAGCTGTAGGGTAACACAAATCACTCCAAATACACCAGTGATATTTGGGACCTAACTCCGATTCACCCCAAAAGAAATCAGCCTTAATTTTTCTGAGTGCTTGATCACAACCTTGGGAGGATCCATTACTGCCAACACATGCAAGGGAATAGAAGATAGGACATGCCTAATTAGGATTAAACAACCACCCTATGAAATGAGTTTTTTTTCCCCATCCCGCAACTTTAGCAACAAACTTGTCAACCAGAAATTTGAAAAATTCTCTCCTTCGGTCCCCATTATAGAGGTTGCATCCCAAATGCATGAATGGGAAAGAGCCATGTCTGAAACTGGTCATGCACTATATGGAATGAACTTGGGCAACTCCACATCGCTTAGAAGTTATAAAAAAACTTTTCTACTTGTTTATTCTTTGTTCTGAACCATTCTACTAGATCTCCAAAAAAATTCATCAAATTTTGCACGGAGCGTCTATCTCCCCTTGCAAAAATTACAATGTCGTTAGCAAAAGATAAATGTGTGACATGTAATCAACCCCTCGGTAAAGCATAAGGAACTACACTTCCTTCCGACACCCTCTTATTCAATCCTCTACTCAAGGCTTCGGATGCAAGAACAAATCAAATAGGAGATAAAGGATCCCCTTGTTTAAGTCCCCTTGATGCTTGGAAAAAAATCCCACGATTTACCATTCACTAATATGGAAAACCAGCTCTGAGAAAGGTTATTAAGGATGAGCACAATGAATCTGTAATGAAAACCAAAATTTTGCAATAGCAACTTTAGAAACAGCCACGAAACTCTGTCAAATGCCTTCATCATGTCTAATCTTAGTATGCAATTATGCCCCCGTGCTCTCCTATTAATTGATGTCACCAATTCCTGTGCAAGAGGAACATTTTCTGATATATCTCAGCCTGGTACAAAGGCAGATTGCACTTGCAAAATAAGATCCAAAAGAATAGTTCTCAACCTGTTAGCTAGCACCTTTGTAAAGATTTTGTTGACAAAAGTGCATAAACTAACAGGACGAAAATCTACAAAGGTAGAAAGGTTCGCTTTTTTTTGGACCAAAACAATAAGAGTACTAGAAATACCCTTTGGAATCAGAGTTCCAGGCATAAAATTCCTTGCTGCCTTTAAAACATCTTCTGCTATAATGTCCCAACAATGAGTAAAGGAAACTCCTGAAAATCCATATGTACCAGGAGCGCTGTTTTTGTCAAGATCAAAAACAACTTGTTTTAGTTCCTCCATAGTAACCTCCCGCAACAAAGAAATATTTTGGTCAGCAGATACAAGAGCAAGGATATGTTGAGAACTCTTCTGCATCACTTATATCCTTTGTTGGCAAGAGGTTCTTGAAAAAACTCTCAGCCTCTTGTGAAATTTGCTCTTCATCTTCAATCCATGCACTGTCTCTATCTTTGATTCTATGGATCATAAGCTTAGCTCTTTTATCTCAAGCTGATGCATGAAAGAAACTTGTGTTACTGTCACCATCTTTTAACCACTTCATTCTTGCCTTTTGACGCCAAAACTCCTCCTGATTTTTTAAGCTTAATAGCAGCTGAGCTTGAGCATGATGTAGTTCACTTCTTGCCTCTACCATTTGCAATGTTTCATATTGAATTCCCTTTTGCTGAACTTCCAACTCATTTTGCTTAACAGCTTTAAAGATGTCACCAAAATATTGCTTGTTCCAATCCTTTAAACAGCTTTTCAGCCTTTTTAACTTGAAAGCCAAAGAATACATACCATACCCTTGGATAGGCATGCCCCAATTATCACGCACCACTTGAAGAAAGCTAGGATTTGAAATCCAAAAATTTTGAAACTTAAATGGCTTTGGCACTAAAGAGCTATCAGTCCACATTTGCAATAATAGTGGAGAGTGATCTAAAATAGCACGATTGAGTTGTTGGACTGTTGTGTTCGGCATAAAATTAAACCATTGAAATATCATATCTATCCGCTTCCAAACTCTAGCACCAGCTCTAACTGCTGACCACATATAGGAACTACCTAAAAAAAGTAATTCTTGAAGGTAGCAGTTTGAGATTGTAGCGTTAAGATTAGCAATTGCTCCCAAATCTTAAGCAGCTCTTCCTACATATTCTGTAACAGAAGTTATCACGTTGAAATCCCCACCCACTAGCCATGGCCTTGTGATTGTTTCAGCAATATATCCTAGCTCTGACCACAAAATCCACCTTTCAGACCTCGAACATTTTGTATAGACAAAAGTAGCATTCACCATATGAGCCCAAGAATCATGCGCCACCATAACATGAAGCAATTGCTCGGAATTATGAAGAACATTAAAATGAAAAGCAGACCTCCAAAGGATCCAAATTTTATTAGATATATTAAAGAAACAAAAATCAAAAGAGAGTTTTATACGAAGAACTTCAATGCTAGATGCCTCCGCCAATGGTTCAAGAAGAACTAGAACAGAAATACTATGTAAATGAATTAATCGCTTAAAACAACGAACAGAAGATCTGCCAATCGCTCCCCTAATGTTCCAGATTAAACACTATTCATGAGTTATAGACTGCAATGAACCATCAATGGCTTTAGAAGCTTGCCTAGTTAAGATTTGTCGTGGAAGCTTGATGTGATTCCCCCTTTTCTTGGATTTTTTTGAAACCACAGTAGTGAACCCTTCCTCATCTTGAGAAGCCACTGGCTTGGATAAATGTAGATTTAGAGAATTACTGAATTGCTAAAGGATTTCAACAGTGAGTTCCTAGCTGTACTCCCTATCGGCACTGGTGCGTCTTCACAATCCAATAAGAACTACCATAGGCAGTCTTTTCTTCTTGACTACTAGGATTAATTATTAATGTGTCATCAACAAACTTACTCAGCACTAATTGATTATCTGGAACAATCAATTGATGATCTCTCAATTCATTTTCAATAGAATACTATACAGGAGCAGCACCATGGGGTATTTCACCTTCTTCTATTTCGCAATTATTAGGAGAATCATTCTGAACAACATCCTTCCCTTTTATTTCATCTTTTTGCTTTGGAATATAGGCTATGCGATTGTCCTGAACAACCTGGGTTATTTCCTTCTTTTCCTTTTGTTGCGTGTTGCAACGACAATCCAAGTTTGCGTGACCTTGTTTGCTGCAAATAGAACACTAAGATAGCAAATTATCATAGACCACCTTCTACCAGAATCTACTTCGGCCAACTCCAATCCAAATGCGATTGGGATGCTCCTTTGAAAGATCAAGATCTACACACGAGCAACATTCGGACGAGATAAAGATGTTGTAGCTACATCTAGCTTGAGGTGAGTACCAATTGCTCGTGCAATAGAGACAAAGACAATTTGTCAAAAAATTAATTGCTTATAGTTCGAAAGAAATCCAAATTGGCGCATGAGATGATTCACTATTGATTTTGAAATCCGACATCCACTTAAAGACTCGCATTGGGAAATATGATATCATCCAAATTCCTTTTAGCCAGCATCACAGATAGTCTTCCTCCACCGAAAATCGAATAAGAATATGCCTCTGATCCAGAAACCTTTTGAGAAATCAGATTGAAAACCAATTGCTTTAAAAGACTTCCTTATTGTATCAAGATTGGGTCTTCCATGTGAAAATTCTCCCACGAGTGCAAATTTGAATGGCGTAGCCATTTTGGCAATATCCTCTTCAGAAAACAAGACCATTAGTTCTTCTCTAAATTGTGAGACAGGCTTGATCTTGCATGTAGAAAAGGTTGGCTAATCCCGCAGCACATCAGCAAAAGAACAGCTAGGGTGACCTCCAACCTCCAACTGAAGAACAGCCATGGATGCTTAACCCTAAAACTTCAAACTTCAAAATTCAAAATCCTGAGAGAGAAAGGAGAAGGATTCTAACCCTTCAATCTATTAAATACATATTACCTAAGTAATTTTTTTAATCTTTTTGTATAGTGAATGTTAATTTTATTGTTTCAAACTTGTTTGTTGCAATTTCCTCATGTCATATTGGAATATTTTTATTTTCAAATTATTTGTTCCTATTGCATTTGGTCAGATTGGATCTCTTTTTTTTTACTCTAAAAGCTTTCTGTTTATGGTAACTAATGGGTTTCTTTTATGTGAATTTTAGTTTAGTTTTTAAGAAGATATTCTTTGGTTAGGTTCATAAAGCAAAGTCTAAAGAGCAAAATTAATTGAGCATTTACAAATGTGGCCTTATGTTAGTGCCTGATGGAATTTTTAGTGCTAAAAAATCTTTTTTTATTTTTATCTTGTGGGATGTTCGTATCAAAGTATATTTATACCTTTTTCTTTTTCTTTATATATTGTTTTTGTTGCAGGAAGAATTTGGTTCCTAATATTGAAGGTATTGCATAAATAAGAGAAAAAATATAAGAAAAAAGAACATTATACTTTGATGAGAACATGAAGATTGTCCAAGCAAATCGATTTAGTTAATTAGTCCAAGTTGTGTCATTTATTTGGTGGTATTAAGCAAGGGTTTGCTTGTCATTTATCTTGCCAAATCGAGTCATTTATTAGATATTAAAATTCGGCCAAACTTGTCTTAGTTAGCCGAATTAATTAGTTATTAGTTTAGTAAATAAGTGAATCCAATTCACTTTAGGATTTCTAGTTTAAGTGAATCCAATTCACTCTAGGGTTACTAGTTTAAGTGAATCCAATTCACTTTAGGTCTTCTAGTTTTGTATGGCTATATATAGCCCAAGTAAGAGACCTTCAAAATCAGTTTTTGATCAATAAAATTTCGTGAGTTATTCACTTTCCTCTTTCCAAGAGAGCTCCTTTGAATATTTGAGAATCTTTCTCAAGTTATTCATATCGAACTTACCAATCAAGTATCTCCTTGGTTGTGGCGTTCTACTACCTATAATTTGGTTCGTTAATTCGTTAAGTCGCAGGTTGAGATAATATCAAGATTGTTCGCCACTTAGAGGGTTAGATTGGGTCAAATTCTCCGCTGCCAAATCATTGGTGTCGTTGTCTAGATCGTGTCCAAGTGCGTATCACATCAATACTCATATGGTTTGACATTTTCAGGGTTTATTTTTCACTTTTGCTTTCTTTGGTGAGGAAATGTTTGGGATTTTACTTTGCCTTACTGTTAACGCGATAACTTCTTCATTAATTTAGCTATTGGTCACCAGATGGGGCAGTGCAAACCATTTTAAAAATTTTTGGTACTTCAAGAATTGTCTTTAAGTGTCTTAGGTTGTTATTATAGTTTTTTTTCCTTCTTTTTTATACTTTTGCAATAAGGAAATATTGTTTTCATAGAACCAATACGCCTATGTTTCTTTTTTTTTTTTGTCTACATCTACACGAATTACAATAATGATGCAACTGGCTAACTATTGTGCAAATGAACTATTTAAGAAGAATTTCTATTTTTTATTCAAGAAGATTGTTTAATCATTATATGCTTTTGTTCAGTATATTTAGGTTAGAGAATTTAAACAAATAAATTATTGTGTTGATATTTTTAATTACTTTGACTTTTGATTCAATGTATAAAATATGCTGTTCAATATTCATGCCTATCCCTATTGTAATTTTTAATTTTAGCATATCCTTTTAAATGTTTCAAACTATTTTTGGATAATTAACTGTTTCAAAGTTTATCTACTAAATGAATGTCTTTGTTTTCGAGATTTAAGTTAATAATAAGTTAAATAAAAAAAATAATCCGTGCAAGTGCACGGAATAAGAACTTGTTCTTAATAGAAAATGCTCTCATGGGATTTCAACCAACAAGTTTTTACTATTTCTTGAGCTGAGTTTGTAGAGTATTTTGGTTGTGAGAAATTTGACACAAAGTATAAACCAAAATGGAGCTTAATGGTCGGCAACAACTGTTTTGGACATTAATTTTGTTTTAATTGTGATCTCAATTTATAATTGATAAACTTTGCAAATGCTATCACAAATGAGATATTTTGTACATAATGAAAACTCAAACAATTTCTCCTAACACTCAACCAACAAGACCTATAGCACTTTTAAAGACGGTATGGATATAAATAAATACAAAGATAGGTAGCGTAGATATTAGACGGATCGAGTAGGGTATAAACACATTCTCGTTTTAGTCTCTTGCCTTTTGAATTGAGAGTGCCAAAATGTTAAAGCTTGAAGACGAAATCCTGTGTCGGCGACATGGTCATGAATTGTTCCAACCTAGTTGTCACAGGTCCAAAAGGTGAACTACAAAAACATCTTTTGTAGTAAACGGATTTTCTAGAGACAACTTAGATATCCTTAACTATGTTCATTTGACGATTCTCAAATCTCTTCCAACCTACAACCCTCCTACTCCTTTTCTCATTTCTGGATCATTGGCCAATGGGATGATGATACCAGTAGAGCTATACAATACCCCTACACTTGTTCAGCAGGCAAAAAAATTAAGTGTAAATCTCACATACACTAACATTGTATACATCATCGCCGCTGAATGTATTACACATATTCAAAATTTCAATTTCAAGTTTCAATCTGAATGTATTACACATATTCAAAATTTCAATTTCAAGTTTCAATTTACATTAGTTGTCATTCATCTAAGACTAACAGTGTGTTAGTGTATAACAGATTAATCTAAAAATTAAAAGGAAAAAAAAGAAGGTAAAACTATAACAACCATCCCTTCATATAAGAATCCAAAAAATCCTCCACAAAATTCAGACAGCAAAATGTGTATAACTGCACTAAACATAGTATATTAACTCTCCCATATGGGGCAGCTCAGTGCATACAATCTAAGGACAGACCCGATCGAGTAACCAATTCCCTTTTCCAGCTCAATCGGTTCAACCGGCCAAGTCACCAGTTCACTTTTTTAAATAAAAAATCTGAAAATCGTAATTAGTGATGATCCATGGTGACTAATGATGACGAGTGATAACTGTTACCACAAAGATATTCCCAATCCCTAACTTCTTTCGCTTTATCCTCATCGCCTAAATATATAGCTCAAGTTTAAATTTAATAATTTTGATCGTATAATTGAAAAGATAAACTTTATTTTGAGTAATATATTCCAAACAACATTTACATATACTAAAAAAATTCTCCTGCCATGAAAAATGAAAAAAGAGTAAAAATTGACCACGGTACCTTCTTCTAACCATCAAAAAAAAAGTTCAAACCACTCAAAAAAACGCCCCAAAAACAAAAAAAAATCTCAAAATACACACAAGAAAGAAAACTTCAAATGATTGAAGTAAAGAAGTGATCAAAAGAAAGGGTGGCCGTAAAAAAAGACGAGTGGAGAGTGATTATACACGAGAATGGAGAGAGAAGAATAGTTTATAGAGGAGACTGAATATATTAGCCTTGGATATCAGAAATCAAAGTCATGCAAGTGAAATTGCTTTGGAGAGAGAATAGAGATTACAGAGTGAGGAAGACGACAAGGCGGCAGATCTGGGGGCTCGAGGGAGTTTGTTTTGAGTATTCGAGGGTTTCTCTTTTTTTTTTTTCTTTTCCTTGGAAGATATCAGAGAGAGAGAAAATTAAGTGCTAAACAATTTGCAATCGTGCTTGCAGTACAATGGCTACTTCCGTATACTCTCGTGCAACTGGTACCAAGTTCGAACCTGGACACCAGTGAAAACTTTGGCCTTTCTGGCAAATTTCAATACCAACTGAGAACCGGACTCTGTTGGTTCGGCTGGCTGGTTTACCACTTTTGAGGGTAAATTACTATTTCCGGCCGGCTTTACAATGGGATCGGTTTCATGCTCGATTCCAGTTCAACCGGTCGATCGAGTCCCATTTTAAAAACACTGGTCTGTGTGTACATTTACAGCGACTATTAGCCAAAACAAAAAACTTTGGTATCCGTAATAAGGCGAGAATTCCATCAAAAAGAACTCAACTGTGGAATTTGCTCGCTAAAGTCGGTTAAAGTCAGATCCCTAAATCTTTCTTTCAAAGTATTCTGTACTTGCAGTTGAGAAGTTCGAAAAGAAAAACACCTTCACTATGTCCTAAGCCCTTGTACTTAATCTGTGAAGAAACGAAGTAAAACAGATTAATGTGAATACCGAGTTCAAATGACAGCTTTTTTTTTTTTTTTAATATTGAGCAGCAATTTAGATTACCTCCTCCTCCATTTCTCTGTTGCCGTATTTTTCCTGTCAAAAGTTCCCCTAGAGGAGTCTCTGGGACAGGTATCAACTTCCCAATAGCAGCAAGAGGCCAGCTGGTCAAATATAACAAGGAAAACGAACAATATCAAGTAAACTCAGCATATTTGTAGGGAGAAGAGAATCCACTTCACATATAGTTTGAAGGGATTTTATACAGCAAGTCGCCAACAACAGAATCAGACAGACACCACACATATAGACGCAGTTAATTATATGCTAAGCTAAGCCTAATGTATCCAACAATTCATAGTAACATATCTCTGACCTGATCAATCCGATGGCTATGGACACAAGCCACAATTTCCAACTGAGTCTAACCGTGGAAGTGAATTTACCGAGAAAGAAGACTATAACAACCTATAGAAAAGCGATACATAAGAAGTATGACACTATATAGTGCACATCTCAATTAAAAGAAAGGATAAACATGATACCTGAAGAACCACTGTAAGCCCAATTATTCCCATGAAGAGATGGTTCCTAGTGACTCCTTTGAAAACGTTGATCTCATCAGGTTTTCGAGCATTAAATTCATTAAAAACCTGTGATTTGAATGACAAGCTCATTCAGGTACTCAGTGTGAGGAATTAAACCAGAGTATCAGATTGAAATAGACAGCCGCATGTAGCATTTAATAAACACTATTTTAAGAAGTTTAGGCAAAGAAACAACCCAAAAAGCACCCAAGAATACAAAAACTTATAATTTGCACAGTCATACCTAAAATATTGGCAAACTTCTAACAGATAGCATTACATTCTTTATTCCTTAATGGAAATTTTCAGTCAATCACAAAAGGTTCTATAAGCTTTGGTCTCCTGACTGAAAACATTCTGCATCAGACTAATTGGAAAAACAGGTTTTAAACCTTCAAGTGAGTAAAAGTGAGAGATCTCGACATCAAGCACGCAAGAGACATAACAAGGGAGACAAATGTGCAATCAAGAGAAACTTGCCTCATGTTTACTGTTTAGTTGCATGCAAAAGCTTCACCAACAATTTGAACTAACAAGTTTCGATTTTAATTACATACACATTGGCCCAAGAAGCAACACAAAACCATGTACCAAAATTTCTAACCATGTCCTTAAGTTGGTCATTCAAAATCAGATGAACAAAATACTTCAGAATGCAAGTACACCTTTATAGGATATAATCTAAACGAGCAGAAATAATTTTCAAAATGTGATAGACAAGTATGTATAGAACAAGTTAAAACCATGGCATTATACAACAGTATCCAAATTCTATTCAATCCCAGTCATTAGAATGATGAATTACCTGACAAAGGACAAAAGCATTGAATATCAGCGTATTCTTGACTTTATTAGCATGATCAGCATTGTCATGCTCCAGATGGAGGATACTTTTGCCACGGAAATTCAGGATCAGGAGGACTGTCACTTGATAAAGAGCCTGTCATTTTCCAAGTACATCAAAAGCTCTTGTTAGACAAATTACAGACAGGGAAACTCATTCCTTTCCACTTTCAAGCAATTCTGAGAGCTCAGAGCAGTTGCAAACAAATCATGAATACCTGAATCAACAAGTTCCTCCACATTATATTGGTTACGAGAGGCTCCCTAACAGTAGGAAATATACAGTCAGAATTCATTTTGTAATAAAGTCAGTTTAAAGAAATTATAACTGTTTCTTGAGTAGTCAGTCAGTCTAGATAACAACGATGCAGTAGCAACTAATATGACAAATAATATAATCATGCTTCCAAATTCTTAACATCTAACAAATACTATGGCATCCTACTATTAAAGCTACATTAAGGGCCAGATGAGCCAAGCCTTTTCAATTTCATGCTTGGCTTGATTAATGCTTGACCTAAGCTTCAAAACCATATGAATGTATTTAAAGCTCAGCTCATGAAGGAAACTAGTTGTTCAAGCTCAAGTTCAACTTGGCTTGGCCTGCTTAATATAAACTAACATCATGTCATGTGTTAAGCTTAGTTCATTCATAAAGGAACGCACTCAAAGCAAGCCTATTTGAGCCAAACCCCAAGCTCAACCTAAAAATCAGTTCCATCACCAAACAAGAATGAGAAAAAATTAAACCTCTATAAATGATTATGCATCTTACTACCCCTGGTTTGACAAAATCAGAAATTGACCCCCAAAAAAGACACAGAATTATTGAAAAGGAACTGCTGCAAAAGGCATACTTGGAATACTTTCTTGTCATTCTTTAGTAAAACTAACCTTCGACCAACTGGAGGTTTGGTCATGAGATGATCCGTGGGTGGTTCAGTCGCTAGCGCAAGTGCACCAAGAGTATCCATGATAAGATTCACCCAGAGAAGCTGCATAAGCGAATCAATAAACAAATCAAATACACATAACAAGTTAATATTGGCATACAAGCTTATGCGCACAAATACCAGTACGAACACCTGCTCTGATGCAAGGGTATACACGTGAAGACATAAGGTACTGATTCAGATCTTTTCCTTTTTCATGCATGTTAGTGATTTTCTATTTTCGTCCTGTTACCGAGTGAGATCGAGGGGAGGAGATACAGAGAAGGATCTAAACCTGCACAGCATTCAGCGGGACATCACCAGCAGAAACAGCAGCAACAACATTAATTACTAGAGCTGCAACATTTACTGTGAGCTGGAACTGAATAAATTTCTGAATGTTGGCATAAACAGATCTACCCCACCGGACCACCTGCAGTCAACAGATAGAAGCAGAATCAGGATCTAAACAAAATAAGTAGTTCTAAAGGTTAATGATGACAAGACAACATTCTTTCCACTTTCAAGCCATGCATAATTGATCCTACTTTTCAACAGAGCTCAATTATAGAATCATGAACTTGTTTGAATAAAACAGAAGGCCATAAACAGGAAAGTTCAAGCCAAAAGGTAACAAAAATGTAAAGAACATCTATTTGCATTTTCAAACTACTAAAGTAGCCTCACCTTTACCACAGAAGCAAAGTTGTCATCCAGTATAATGATGTCTGAACTCTCTTTGGCAACTTCAGTTCCTTGGATGCCCATGGCAAGACCAATGTCGGCCTACAATGTAAAGAAAATGAAGGCCATAATTAATCTTAAGAACAGCTCCATTCTCACAGACAATATTAAAACCAAGCACCCAACGAATACTCTTTGGCCTTATTTTTCAACTGCTTATGATTGTGTAAAAGCTGATTTTAAAAGATGTTTCTGATTTTCAGCTTTTTTGGCACCAAAAATCCAAAATCATAACATGAAAAACAGTTGAGAACTCGAAAAAATAACTTTTCAAAACCAGAATCTAAAATCAGTTGAGAACAAAGGCCTTTACATTAGATAGGGAGGTGCGAAGAACAAGTAGAACAGTAAGGCCAAAATAACCTGGCAGTGGAAGTCCCATCAACCAATTCCACTGCACTTTCAAAAGCCTCACTAAATTTACTATGCTTGGGCTCCCAGATGTACCATTCCTTATAATCAAGTACATTTCACCACCAATCCCCCCTTCCTCAAAAAATACAGCAACAAAAACCCACATTGAGGATCTGATCCCTATGCTGCATATAAGCTAAAAAACTACTCCCACTCAATGACAGGGTAACAGAGTACACAAAACATGATGCAATGCAGGAGACTCAAGTCATAGGACATTTTGATAGACTTTCTACCACCAGCCACAGAATAAGCAAACCTCATGTAATGCAGGAGCATCATTAGTGCCATCTCCGGTCACAGCAACTACATGCTTCTTCCTCAATGCTTGCACAAGTAAAAGTTTGTCATTTGGGGATGATCTTCCCATTACCTACGCATCAAATTGAATTAATCCAATGAACAACTTTCCTAAATCCATTTACGCAGGTGTGGCCAATTAATTTTGGATGCTATTTAATACAGATCTTACAGATATCTTCTCAGCAACTTCTCGTCTTCGTTCTTCAGACAAGGCACGGAATGCCTTTCCCTCAATCAGATTTGGCTCAGTAGCATCAGCATCAGACGGTAGTATACCGCATTCTAAAGCAATTGCTCGAGCAGTGTTGAGATTGTCACCAGTGACCATGCGTACCTAGGAATTTCAGGAGAGTTAATCATGATGGTGAGAAATCCACCAGATAACAATTTCCAAGACAAATCAGAATGCCTCTGCATTTTTGCCCATCTTAATGAAGCATAAACATTCTTGAGCGAAAAAAAAACCCTAAATATTATGCCGAAAACAAAAAGTTGTATTCAGGAAAGAAAACTGGAGAAATGAAGTTATTCAAAGTTCATGGTTTACCAAAAATATTCAACAAAACGAACTATCATAGTCACTACCTGACAGACAACATAACAAAATCATAAGAAAAATTCAAACTAAATATACAGCTCTTGGCACATTAGTGCCGGTTAACACAGCACATTCAAAAGTAAAATGTCCAAAAATCCAAGACCAACTGCTCACAATCACCAAGTGCTGGAAAGCTTTAGGAATAGGGAGTTGCAAATTTACCATCTGGCAGGTTCTTTTTTTTTCTTTTTTTATCTTTTCAAACAGCGATGAAAAAATAGATGGACAGAGACTCCAATTTAATAGTTTGACGCTGAAATATTACTATTGCATAAGATTGCAAGCACAGTTGCCAATGCATGTGTGTTCTTCTATTTTAGCTTATGTAATAAGACAGTATCACCCTTTAGTAGGAAGGAACTTTCTAGCTAAACTTTTGCTAAAACTGAAACTTGGACAGTATTGCCATCAACACTAAGCCAAAGGAAGCTGGCAAGTAATCAGTAGTATTAATGAAGACAGGATGAATCTGCATGTATTGGCGAAGCCATTTCAAAACAAAAGCGGTGAAGATGTGGCCCAACTTGACCTGTTCAAACAGGACGGTCTAGGGACTTTTTTGTCCTGAGTACAGAGATGCGGTTCAAATGTATGATCACACATTTAAGACAAACTCAAACAATCATCCACTACAACTAGTTGATGATGCCCAGCAACTTCATTTTCAGCAAAAAGAGAAGAATCAATAAAGATAATGCAGAGGCTGAAATACGCTTTTTGAGAAGCATTGAAGCTTTTTCATGGAAGTATGCAAACTCTGCAGTAAACACTGCCGAGACATAAATCTCTAAGAATACCAAAAAATGACAAGGATATTCAAGCATATTCCAGGTAGGACAAATAAAAATTTCCAGCCTAAATTTAGGTGATAAGTTGCCTCGACAAGTTCTACATGCAAAAACAGACTACACAGGAAAAAAGGAATTTCTTGAGTGATAGGGGTTCAAACTTGCAACAACGTCTAATACAGATTTAAATGTGAAAGAAAGTACATCATTAATGCAAAAAAAAATTCAATGTTAAGTTGTGAGGTCAAGTAGTACATGAAGTACATGATCAGTGAAAGAAAAAGTTATATCAGCCTTTACATTGACAAAAAAACTAAGAATAATGCCTATCAGTTAACAGGTATATTGGTCTAATAGCCCATGATCATCCAATTCACACATACTCTTAAATAAATAAAAAATAGGAAAAGTTATACACCTTAACACCAGCATTTATGCAAAGCTGGACAGCATCTCTAACACCTGGCCGGCAAGGATCCTGTATCAAAATATGCATACCATCAGTGACATATTAAGAACCATGGTGGACAAACTCAAGATGAAGAAATGACGAGACTGCACTGAACATACACTCCAAAATGAAAGACAACATGAACTGGGAAAAAAATTAGTATTCCTTTGATTTACCCTATAGACAAGAATCCAGTCTCCATACCACCCCAAACAATATCAAGTTTCCAAGAAACGCAAAACAAGAAAAAGGGAATAAGAAAATCAAATTAGGAGAAAAAAAAATGAAAACCACTGGCCTAAATGAGAAAGCAGAAACACAGGAGGAAGTACAACAGAATCCAAAGCATCTTTGTCAAGAACAACCAGTATAATCAGCTGGGACAGAGAGGAAGTGGAAAGGATGGGGGATGGGAAACAGGTGTGTAAGAGAACAAAGTTTCCTTTTGTGTGTCCACATGATAGGATCATCAGATAGGACTGCGAGAAAAAAAACAAAAGACAAACAATTAAGCACTTGGCTCTAACCCAATTCAATTACCTTAGCTTGAGCTTGAGCAAGTTTCATTATTGAGCTATAATTCGGAACATTTGGAAAAGCTGAGGTTTAGATTCTTGGTTATCATAAAATGAAAATATTAAGCCAAAATATGTATATACATTATAAGCATTAGATATTCTTGGAAAAAATATATGAGCTGAACTAAAATAGACAAGGCATGAAAATGCTCCACTATAAATGGAACAAGTATTCAACTTCTAGCTGGGCAACCAGAGAGCTGAAACCATTCATTAGACCCAAAACCTGGGTCAGACAACCGTGAAATAATCAATAAATGGGCAAACAGAAGCATGTCTTAAGCAAGAATACTGGCAGGCAATAATTGCTTCCAAGCCTAAAAGACAAGTACAGGAAAGGAATCTAGTGGTTTATCAAACAAAAAAATAATTGCATAATTTTCACACAAGAAGTTATATATGAATAATTGGACATTGAGCATTATAGCATCAGCGCAGATTAATGTCTACCACAAACTTTATGATCCAACTTAAAAGTAACTTTAGAAGTGGAGGGCAAGAAGACAAAATGCCGCAAATCCAGACAGTGAAACAATCATTTAGTGCACATTTTGCCCAAACGACAAAGGCAATATAAGAATTTTTGCAAAATGGGAAGTAAGTCTTAAAAGTGTCCAACATTTGAAACATCAGAAAATGACCAGCATTTTCCAATACAAGTTTAAAAATGATAACAAGTAGTCCCCTCATATCATTTTCCTTTCCAACTTTGACCAGGCACACTTAAAAGAGGAGCACATATAATACACCAGTCACTTTTGACAAAATATACCAGGTTTACCTTCCCAACAGAACTGAACATTTTTACAGTCAAAAAGCTTTATGGAGGAATTTTATGGAAACTTGACGATCAATAATCTAAGACTATTGGTGCTGAACAATTTCCTTTTGACAGCTAGCAAACAATATCTGGCCCACAAAAATAGGACCGCGAGAGTACCTTGATGCCAACAATAGCAAGCAAGATAAGCTGCCCCTCAGGTAACTGCCAATTACTGAGTTCCTCCTCATTTGTGGGAACATCCTTGCCTTCATGATGGCGATATGCAATAGCAACACAACGCAAACTTCTAGCAGCCATATCCTCAATTGCTGTCTTAAAATCTAACACCTGTAGACACACACAGAAAGAGAGAAATACAAAAAATCAAAAGAAATAGGATAACTATTTTGAACCAAAGGTTTAAAAAGTAATGCTTAAATGCATAAACTTTCAATTTAATCAGGATCTTCAACATGAATACATGGAGGATGGTTAAAAGTTAGTCATTTTAAATGAATGTCACAGCAGACTTAGAAAACAAAAAACTATACAACAGATAAAGAATAACAGAATTGCAAGTGTGTGAAGAAAAAGAATTAAAAAAATGAATGATTTTGTCAGACCTTTTCTTCAATTGGTTGGATGCCATCATTTTCATCCATATAAGCAGTACATGAAGCGAGCACAATCTCAGCAGCCCCTTTCCAATGAACATGAATGTCAGAATCTGGCTGCATAAATAAAAAACACAGGAGTGTGATGACCAAAATTCTGCAAAATTAACAATCTTACATTATATTCAACTTTTTATATCAACAATTTAATCCTCAACAGTTAAGAATGCTGAGCACAAGACGTTGAAACAGAATCACAAGAAAGTAAATTAGTGTGGCACGTTAAGCAAGTATCAGAATTTTGTGGTGGAATTTCTCATTACCAGTTTCACAGCAACACCTCCTCGCTTTTTCTCCGAGTTGAACGGAAAAGCATGGATGATTGATGAACTTGATCTAATATCATCAAAGTTCATCCCAAGCTACAAAAAGGCAATCTATTAATAAAACCAATTTTCTGACCAAATAGGAGCATAAGAAAAGAATGGTAATTAACAGCCAGAATGAGATTGGAGAATTACATTTAATCCCCATTGAAGAATAGCCTTTTCTGTTGGTGAACCAGAGACCTCTGCATCTCCACCACCCTGTGTTAACCATCACAATCAGTTAATATTTTTTACTTCCTCATTTAGTTATATAAAAAACAGGACATCCTTGGGAGTCAACAAGAAGGGAAAAGTAATCACTACCAAAACCAAGGCAAATCTTCACAATATAGACAAATTTCTTTTTTGACGCTTCAAACGAAGTAAATACTTTGGAGAGGTGTTCCCTTGGAAAATTGGCTCAAATTGATATGTTCTATAATCTTCATAACTAATTCAGGTTCCTTTCCTAGCTATCACAAGAAGTCAAAGCCTCCCAAAAGGCAAGGGAAAATCAAAGGTGGAAGATGGATGTTTTACGAAGCTCAGCTCATCTAAATGCTTCAAGTTTACATCCTACATGCAAAATCTTAGATCCTGGTCCAGCACATGATCAGGGTTTCTCAGCTTTTCCAGGGATTAAAGCTGTAGCAACTAATAGATTTCGTGCTCAATCATAATGGTCTACTTTTAGCCGCTGATCCTATTAATAATGTACACAGAGGAAAGCATGATACAAGAACTCCATGGAAAAAAAGTTGTGTACCAAATGACAATTTTATATCAATCACATTATTGACCTACCTCAGGCAAGAACACACTGCCAGTAGAATTCTGTGCAATGCCTTCAGTAAGAAGAGAAGTAAGTTTAGGAGGCAACAGTGACTTATCGTCAGGCGGATCAACCTTTTCCCCACCAACATAGGCCTCAACCACAGTCATCTGTAGATTAGAAAAGAATTGTGATCCATATGAGAAGACAGAAATTCTAAATCTCTCTATGGTCCAGACCTGCCAATAGGTACTGAAAATTACAGACACAGCAGAAAAGGAGAAAATCCCACCAAGAGGTACTGAAACCCAAGGACAACAATAAACACAAAAGGACAGTGATAACTAGAGGAGACGGAAAGATCCCAGGAAGATAAACAAGAAGAAAATTGACCTGATATGACAAGAAGAAAATTAGCAGAAGGTGGATAGTGTAAATTGACCTGATTCAAAGTCAAGGTTCCTGTTTTGTCACTGCAGATGGTGGTAGCAGAGCCCATTGTCTCGCAAGCTGAAAGCCTCCTTACCTACATTTTAATCAAGAGTGTGTAATCAAAACAGCAGCAGGCACCCCTTTATACAACTATCTCCCAATGTAACTAAGTAAAAGACAAAGCTAATCAAAGTCCATGAGAACAGCCAGAAGGGAGATAATATTTACTTACCAAGGCCTTGTCCCTCATCATTTTTCTCATTGAATAAGCAAGCCTACAGGAAAATTTTAGATCCCAAAGAGTTTAGAAAATGATTGAATTACAAGTATATCGGCATGTAATGCATATATACACATGCATTTGCACATGCATTTGTTGCCAAGGCCACCCATGCTATTTGATCAGATCAACTGAAGCAGGTTCAAATGGACTGAGATGAGATAAAAGATAAAAAGCATATAGTGGGAATAGAAAAACGGCTAAATTTAAGCAAGAAAAACCAGTAAATCGTGAGGGACTAACCAGTTAAACAACAAATGCCTAATGACAGCACTTACTGGACATGAATATCATGCACATATACGACTAGCAGCATTACATATCATTGGACTGAGAAGAGAAAGAGTGGTTGAAATCGAGGGTAGGAATCGTAATTCAAACTTACGTTAAAGTCACAGCTAAAGGAAGCCCTTCTGGCACAGCAACTACCACAATGGTCACCTACAGGTCCTTCCATATTAGTCAAAAACTTGAAATTGGCATATTCAAACTTAGACAACTAAAGAGGAAATTAAATGAGCAGAGTACATACTGCAACAGTAAAAATCTTGATGGCTCCATCTATAGCTGTACTAGCTTTAGTTCTCCGAGCTTTAAACTGGGGACTTCCATCAGTGTTATAAGTATGGCCAGTAAAAAATCTATACAACAACAACACAACATTGTGAGTTGCAGAATATAAACATAATTGCGAGGTAGATTAAGAGAATAAAACGAAATTCAAATTTTAAGTTGCAGAAGATAAAACATGATTTCAAGGTAGATTAAGAGGACAAACAGAAAACAATCACACAAGTGTAAACCAACCTGATGAAAAGGACAATGAGAACAATTGCAGCTACAGCAAGACCAACTATACCAATGAAAGTTGCAACACCATTTAACCGCACCTAAGAACGTATCATACACTATAGTCAGGCTTAAATCATGGCTACAATCAATATGAAGACACCACGTTAACATCTAACAAAGAAAACACCTGTAGTGGTGTTTCTTCACCATTGTCTTCTGAAATACTAGCCATCAGCAAGCCCCATTCAGTATTTATCCCAACATTAGTTACCTGCAACATATAGTATTCCAAATATGCAGCTCAGAGTTACAATAATACACAAATAACATCTAGCCAAAAGATTATGAGCAATGATGAATGTATAGGGGAAGGAAAATAGCGCAAGTTTCTAGTCTGCACTTATCCTAATAGTCTAAACAGAAAAGTAATTTTATATCATAATGCAAACATATCCAGTCTAGCAATCCAATCTCTGATTGCCGTTCAAAGGCAAAATATTCCAAAAACCTTGGGATGCGTTTGAACAAGACATTATTTGGAATAACACAATAGCATTTTCTATGATGTGATGGATGTGAGATGAAAATTGGTTGGGAATATAAAAAGGTGGTGGAAAAGAGTTTTCGTGATGCAAGCAAATATTTTTTGCCAAAAAAAAAAAATTGGTATCCAAACAAACTGCTTGTTTTCTACTCCTAAGGTAACCCCAAGAAATTGCTTCAACGATGCAAGGCTAGTAGAACATGTCGACCACAATATTTACAGAGATGTACCTGAACTGAAGCATGGAACTATACAGGGGCTCCCCTGTAACATCCCTAAGTTTTGTTCCACATCAGATATCTATTATTCTAGAAATTCAATAGTAAGATGGATAGAAGCAACTTCCTAAATCATTTGTCATAATGGTTCAGGCTCTAAGAAATGAGTTCATGCACCCATAGTTGGTTTCTAAATCCACACTGAACATCTAAGCATAGGGCACTAACATGCTTCAATCACGTAGACAAATTATATGTCTGAACGACCACCAACAAACAAGCACTAACACAAGTTACTAAGCACTCGTACCTTGCCAAAGAATCCTACATAACTAACTTTCGACACACCTTAAAAACCAATTGGACTTTACCAACTGTAATGAATCATATATGACAATGTACAATCCCAGTATCAGTTGGAAAAGATGACTGGTCTAAAAGTTTCTCAAGAATCCTACTGACATGGGAAAATAAGCATACTCCCATTAGCATTACCCCAATCAAAAAGTCATCAGAAAGTAACCTACCACCTTCTAGCTAATAAAATTCACAGGAAAAGAATGACAAATACAAAATACATGCAACAGGTTTTAATTTTTAAAAAAATGGAGATTTATTTTTGGGCCAATGGAATTGAAACCAAGCAAATAAAGCTGCAAGCATTATTAGGTGTAAAATGGAAAGGCACAAAAATTTTGAAATAAGAAGCAACCAAATCATGTTTCAAGAGAATCTACATAAATCCTTAATATCAGTTCAATAATGAAGGGCAAGAGATCAAAAATACATTGGTCCCCTACGCTAGCCAGATCAGTTTTGCTAAGTTTGCCAATGGTGCTTGCAATTCAAGGTGTTGAACTGCTGAGTGCTAATTAATTATATCTAAAGCAAAAGGAAATGACAAAGTTTGTGCTTATTATGCTGCCATCAATCAAGGAATTGTTAAGTATGTTGTGACCAGTTCGAAGTGCATTCCTCCATGTTCATCAAAAGGAAATTTTCAGAAAATGCCACAAGAGATAAAACCACGGAGTAAATATTTTTTAGTAAACAAGAATCATAAAAAATCTTCATCCTCTTTACCAGCATGGTTCCATAACCATCAGCCATTTTGCAACCGGACATAAGAAATGGTGCCTTCGAATCCTTATGAACCTGTGAGAAAAAATTATTGGCTCAATCAACAATAGCAAGACTCATACCCAATATGTAATGGAATAAATTGCCACGTTCACACTCACAATCTTGCTCTCCCCAGTCATACTTGATTCGTCAATTGCAAGAGAATGACCAGAAACCAAAATTCCATCAGCAGGTACCTGTAAAAAATTTGAAGTATGTAAGCATAAAGGTGTGCAACCACAAGGATAGTAAAAATCCAGAACATGAGAAAAAATAAAGTTTATAACCACCTGGTCACCAATTTTGAGAGGTACGATATCACCAACAACAATATCAAATATTGAAACCTCGATTCTTCTCCCACCTCTAACCACCTGCAATTCAAATTTCTCAAATTATGAGAGTGGGCAAAGGCTCCAACGAACAGCACAGGGCTGTAGAATACAAACCTCCAAATGTATATTTTGCTTCTCTTCATTCAAACTTTGGAATTGGAGTGATTGCCGATAGTCACTGATGGCTACAGAATGAGAATTGAAATAATATTATGCTGACAAACTAAAGTTGGAAGTGCCAAGGAACCATAACAAATAAGGCATTCAGGTATATGCATGTCATCAAGATTGACAATGAGAGGTGCTGCAACCCAATGGACCACAATAAACTTAAACATTAACCATTAACATCATATGCAAGTGCATGGTACAAGTAGCCAAGGACAACAATTCTACAAAGTTCAAACAGAATTTATTTAGACAAGTTCTCTTCCAAAGTATAGATGAGTGCATCAAAATGCACACAATTGCACAGAGCTATAAATACAATGTACAGTAGGAACTGGGCCATGATGCACAGCTACTGCACTCCATTGACAAGGTAAAAAGCCATTTACTTCCACGCTGGAAAGATGATTGTGATGTCATAAATAGATGTACATGCAAAACTATAAACTTGCTCTAAGATGCAGCTACAAATGGACCCAGCATGATACAAAACTTGGCAATAAGGACTAAAACGATTGTTATAGTTCAAGAAGCACACTTTACCCTATTTTCTTAGGAAAAACCAAGAACATGAGGTACAAATCCCAAATGCCATTCCTCTTTTCTAATCATTGAGAAATAACTTTCATCCACCAGAAGCATACTCTCACAAGGAATAATGTATTTGAACAACACATTCTCATGTTATGTTAAGGCATAGGGATACAAAGTTTCCAAGATCTATCTAGAATTACTTTATGTTAACAAATCATTTTTGGGCATCCCAGTTTAGTTGTATATGCACAATAAATAAATCCAACGAACTACAGCACCAGACATTTGGTATGTCAAAACAAAAGTGGGACTTGCTCTGAGTTACTTTGTCGTGCTTCCAAAAAATTTGTGTCAAGTCGATTGCTTAACTCATCATTATATTGACTTGCTTCTAAAATGATGCTAAATGGTCTATATGACAATTGAGATTTGACTAGTCAAAAAAGATAACAGACTTTTGAAACAATTAGCTAATTCTGGCTCCATGACAAAATTGCCTTGAAGTATGAGAATTCAGTTTAATAATGCACTCAAGTCATGACGTGAAACATAATTAACACTTTATTTAACATTCTCCAAGAAAAAATGTCTTTGTTAAACCACAATTTAGCTAGTCTCCTACACCAGGAATGGCGCTTCTTTACTTGTCTTCCAAGGGAAACCCAAAGGAGCCTCATGAATTTAAACTACCAACTACTTTATAGCATTGGACCAGATCTTGCTGGGGTGACAAGTTCTTATTACATGACTACTTGCAAAAAGTATCATATAAAAATAGTGTCTTCTATTGTTGAGACAAGTAAAATGAGGAACATTTTGTTCTGACTGACCATAACTCTTAATGACCTCTAGAGGAAGTCAGACAGCAGGGTTGATGTAAAGAAGCTCCAAAACCAAAGAAAACTTTCCTTTAGAGGTTCAATAAGGATTTTGTCAGAGTGTATGCTGTATTTCCCAATATTACACCTACAAGCAACCTATTGAAGTCCAGAATTAAAACAAATGAGAGAAACGCTACGCCATAGCAACACCTTAGGATAAACTTGTAATATGGATCTAATACATGTCATTCAGTTCTCCACAGAATCGAAATTAACTGCATTTCTGGTCATTAATCAACCACATTGTACCAACTTTGTTTGCTAAACTTGTCATAATACCTGTTACAACAATGACGATAAAGACAGCCAACGCTATACTTCCACCATCATACCATCCTTCTTTTATACCCTGGAAAACAACATATCAGACTATGGCAAGACCAAATCAAAATTAACCAATCAAAACATGTCAGCTTTTTCCATTTTCCACTCAGATTAGCTAGTAAATCACAAGTATATTAAAAAAAGTACTTTAATCTATAAGAATATGATAGAGACAGATACCATTCTTGTCAGAAAATCAAAAGACAAGATTTAAAATTCATACAACTAACGAAATCATGATCTCATAATATATAGTAGTACTACAAAATTATTAAACAGAAAAAACTTTATAGGGCATACAATTCTCAATTCAAAATAAGTATTACGAGTGAACTTATCCTTAAAATTAAAAAATAATAATAATAATTAGAGCAAACTCAAAAATTAAGCTTACCTCTGTCTTTATCCCAAGGGCCAAAGAAGCAGCCGCGGCTACCATCAAGATGATTAAAGTAGTGTCTCGACAAGCTTCCCACAGAAACCTCTATAACACAACTCACAAATTAGCAAGTTAACGAGGCACAGCTCATGATGCAAATGGTTCAACCACTCAACGATTTGCAGTAACATACCCAAAAGCTTCGCCCTTTCTTCCGCGGATAAGTATTGGATCCAAATATATTCTTCCGCTTCAACAAATCTGTCTCATCCCCACGAATTCCTTTCTCAAGACTAGTTTTTAACTTTTCAGCTACACCTTTAACCTGATCATAATACACAAAGAAAAATAAACAAATTCATAGATGAGCATGGTGCTTGATACAGTAGGAGAAAAAAGAAAATCATTGCATTGGACAAACCCCTCCATATTGCTGCAATGCGGAAATCTCATGCTCTCTTGACATATGAGAAAGCTCCTCCTGGCTGATATCAAAATCTACAGTACGAGTCGGTGTTGGAGGCTTTTTCACAGGGGATCCTGGTACTAAAATTACAGACATACATGACCAAAATGTTCAGTACTTGCAATACATGTAATGCTTTTGAAAGACAATGGAGATAAGCAAGGAAAAAACCCAGAAGTATGAAGCAAAAACTCTATGCATCTTGAACTTTTATGCTTTCCAGTAAAACACTTATTAGGATCAAATTGCATAGGCCAACTAAAAACCCAGAAGTATGAAGCATAAACTCTATGCATCTTGAACTTCTATGCTTTCCAGTAAACACTTACTAGGATCAGATTGCATAGGCCAACTAAAAACCCAGAAGTAGAAGCAAAAACTCTATGCATCTTGAACTTTTATGCTTTCCAGTAAAACACTTCTACACTAAGTGCAGTAAAAGCGACATTGATAGGATCAAATTGGACAGACCAACTAAAAATGACAAAGCATTAGTTTTAATGAAACTTGACATGAAAATAAAGTAATAGAAACAGAGATTTCAAATGTTAGCTTTACATTTTACTAGCAAAAGTTGTGACTTAAAACACTAAAACATCAAGTCAGCTGCCAATACCACTCCCACATCAACCATATCAGTGACAAGCAACCTTTCGCAAACAAATTGTTCTGCATGCATTTTATGAGTCTATTTAGTTTAACAGCATTACTGAATGTTATCTACATCATTCGATGGCGGAGGTGTCAAGTTGATGTCCCAAGATAATCACACAAATACTCAACATCCATGGCCTTGGACGTTGTTTGTCACCCCTCAATAAGGAATTCCGTTGCATGTGCAAACAGAACATGAGGAAAACCATTACTCAAAAAGTAGCATCAACCTTTATAAGCAAAACACTCAACAAATATTTCTCATGTTCAAGATCCACACAGGCTCCAAGTAGCAACACTTCCAAGTCATCTCATCCTATGCAAGAAAACCACATCAAGTATCGAAAAAATCATGTTGCCAGTGTACATTTAATGATGAAATGACTTTCAAAAGAATAGCAAAGCATGCTCCACAACAAAGAAATTGCATCATTGCTGAGGCAGAATGTAAAAAGTCAACGGCTTCGAGCTAAAAAAGCCTCCAGCCACAAATAAATTAAACCAAAAAGCATACAATCATGCATGACAACCGAGTTATAGAGACAAAAGACAGATCTAGGACCAAAATTTGCAAAGATACAGGAGAGAGAGGAATTGCACGGGCATTGCAGGTCATTAGTCAAACTAAATGTGAACAAGAAGAAATTCCTATTGTCTGAATGTGTCAAATAGCTAGCCCCCCTGCTCGAAAAGTTCAAAGATGCTGAAAGAAAGCCTGATAAAATAAAATATTATCTGAAAAAAGAATTTCCACCCATGAGGAATGGATGAAGATGAGTACAAGGAGAAGCAGCATAAAAACTCTTCTAAGTCTAAATTCTGCATCTTGCATTGAAGCCAAAATCCTGAACAACAAATAAACTGTACAAAACAATAGAGCAAGTAATTTACCATCTACACCTTGTGCAGCTGCTTGGAAGAGAACAGCAGCCTGATAAAAGTGTTGTGCATTAACATGAGATGCACAAAAAAATAAGAATGATAATTCTCCAAAAAGAATTGAGAACCAATATTCACCCGAATAACTTGTGCATGCGTTCTAATCTTAGCTAAAAGTAGCTTCCTCTCTTTATCCTTTTTCAAGTCCAACGTATAGCGAAACCGTCGAGATGCATTCAGCACAAGAGCAGCTTGCTGAAAAATATAAACCGGAAATCCATTTGTCAAACAATCAGCAACATTCTCCCAAAGAAACTTTCCAAGAAATAACATAACTAAAATGGTGCCCTTCTTTCATTGCAAACTTCGAAGTTACACACATTAATATCCTCGCCTTATATTCTCAATACGCAACTTATATTCCAAACTCAAATAGTATTAGTCATGTTCAAAAATGCTGTTGTCTAGAAAATTACATTGAGAAGTTGGGCACATTAATCATGTATTCGAGGTAAGACACAATAACATCCTCGGCTTATAATTCTCAATACAGCAACTTACATTACTAACTCAAATACTCATCATTTAATCGCATCTCTACGTGTGATCATAATTATTAATCATGTTCAAAAAATGCTGTTGTTCAGAAAATTACATAGAGAAGCAAGTAAACAAGCTCTCCAGCTGCACTGTTGCTCAAATATTCTCTAACTCTCGTGTTCTTTTCTTTCATTTCCAACCACTTCATTGCATTCACAAGCATCTGACGAGTTCAGTTCTAATCGTTACATTGCTTTCCTTTTGTGGAATTTTTTATTTCCCTACATTAATTGTCTGTCAAGTACTCAAATTGACAGCTACAGTCTTGACACTTAGCATCAGTCAGAGCATTTATTGAAAATCAATTTGCAGCTCTAAACTTCAACTCAACCATTTTAGCTTCTTGCCCTTGGAATTTTTCTTCAAGTTCCTTCGATTTTCTGAATCTCTCATGTTCTCATAAACTCTATTTTACTCCAAATACCTAAATGTTTTTCCTCTTCAATCCCCCTCATTCAGTTAAAGTTATTAAACCTTTTATCAATGTAAGAAAAACATTACAACAACTCAAAAAGAAATCTCTGCCACACGGTATGCCAGGCTATATGCCATAGGTACAGATTAGCTAATCTAGAGCCCCATTCAAAGCCTTCTTTCAGGCTAAAAATAAAAGAATTGTCAGGAAAACCATAGTTAGTTACTACTACTTGGTCTGAAGCCTTGTTAACCTAAACCTCGACTCACAAAGACCATATGCAAAATAAGTGCTCTAATTGTTGAGATATTTCACAATATACTAAAGTTGGCAATACTTGGGGAACCATCTTCCTACTACTTGTGCTGGACAGATTTCATATATGTCAAGTCAGGAATTTCAGAAAAATTTTTAGATGGATACCAACAAAATCTTATTACATCAATTATTTGGATAACTGCTGTTTTCTTGCTTAGCTATCAATTACAAACTAGAGGCTGGAGGAGGATAATCTTTTGTTTAAAATGAGAAGTTGAGGTGACACTGAAGTTTATCAACTGAAATCAGAAACACACAAGCTGAAGCTGCACAGAAGAGAAGCAAATAACCGAACTTCTGAAACTTAAAGGGCCATGATCCTGTATAAGGATGTAACCCTTGTAGCTTAAGATGCATGTCCCAGGATACAAACAGCTACATCTAAGACTCCAAAAGAAAAGCTGAACAGGTTATTTATAATGCATAAATTTATAATCAAAGAAATTTTAAGCAACACAATAGATATATGTATTTGTTACAATATTGCAGATATCCAGTACACCACATTCTGCATCAAACCAAGTTCCTCCAATTTTTTACAACTATAATTTTGCAATTTGTATGTTATATCCAATATTTGCAACGGAGGCCTTTACTAAGATCCCAGTCTTTTTATTCTGCTATGAAAAGCCATCAGCAAATAGTATTGAAAAAATATCTCTTCTTTCTGATTAATAATCCAACCTCTGTATCTATACCTCACCCATTGCTATCAACTTCACTCGCCCATGTTTAATTTCCTTTTCCACAAATTCTCCATACTCTATCAGCTTTTACTCTTTCCAAAATTTCTGCAAAAATATTCCTAGAAAAAATTCTAGTAACCAAAAATTCGCTCAACAAAAGTTTCTACCAAACAATCTTTCGCTACACTAAATCCATTTACATTGCCAGAAATAAAAGAACTAAAAATTACAAAAATGCAAACAAAAAATAAAAATAAAAATAAAAACCACAACACATACCCGCCACCTCTTCAACCGATCAATAGGGGCACTTTTGGTGCGAACAATATCAAAAGGCCCTCCAGAAGTCCCCTCGTCGTCGTCGTTAGTAGAGCCATTGCCGACACGGCCGATTCCAGACTCCAAATCAGTGTCGCTGTTCCGATACCGCCTATACGGCGACGAAGGCTTAAAATCCTCACTCATTCTTCTTCCTGTTGGCGTTGAATTTCTTTAAATGCTGTCGCAGGAGAGATGACACCGATTGGAAAATAATTTGCACTGTTTTTCGAAAACAAGTTGCACTTTCAAACGGACTCATAAATTTTCATCCAACAAAAGATCACAAATGCCGAGAAAACTACAGTAAAATCCAGAAATTCTGCTTCGGAAAATGCGCTAGGGTTTGGTTGCCGTTGGAGGAAGACAACCGACCAAAATGCATATGCATCAAAAGTCCCGCAATTCACCGGCTCATGTGAGCCATACATATATATATACATAAAAAATCAAGAGAATATGTACAATTAAGGCAGTTACTCAGTAATTACTATTAATACTTTCCTTAATTCTTAATGCAACCTAGAGAGAGATGAAGAAAGGGAGTGATTCGATTTACCCTTGCTGGGAACCGCAGGAGAGAGAGTGAGGTCGAAGGAGCAGAGAAGAATGGAAGGAAATTTCGGGGAAGCTTCGCTCCCGAAAACACTTTTAAAACAGGAAGTTTTTACCCTTTTTTTAATTTCAAAAGGGTACCAGCACTGGAGCTGAGCAATTTTGGTATGTACGAAATTCATACCCAGTTTTATTTTTAATTTGATAATTTGAAATCAGGTATTCTATTTGATATTTAGTATAAAATTGATATTTACCAAATTTACCGAATTTCAATATGATATGAAATAGGTAATGAAACTTTAAATTTGGTAATAATCGATTTTGAATTCAAATTCTGTAAAATGAAATAAGATACTGTATTATTGTATTTGAATACCAAATTAGTTTATAAAATTATATATTATATAGATAAATACTATATACTATTAATACATTATATAGGTAAAGGCTATTAATACTAATAAATAATATATGGTATTGTTATGTACCTATAATAAAAAATATAAATAATGATTTACAATATATTATTTTAATATTTGTTATATGATTATAATAATACAAATATACAATAATACATAACTATAATACTTACCATTTTATACATAACTAGAATTAGATAATAAGTATATTACTAAATATTAAATATAATTAGAAATTAGAAATTAGACATTGATTCATCATTCGTGTTTGGGTTATTAAATTTTTGAATGTGTATCTTTTAATTTGCAAGTGTTAGTATACTCTAAATTTACATTACATATACAATATGTGATTTTATATTTTCTAATCACTAATCTTGTTTAAACATAGGTAACTAAGCAGTCTAAACAAATGTATATGAATTGCATATCAACATATTAGTGTGTCAGCATTCACCATTGATAGCAATCAAGTTATATGCAAATTAAGCATTTAAGTTATATAAAAAAAATAAGAATAAATGTAAGTGTAATACAATACATCATTAGTAAATTATAAGTAATTAAGTGTATACAACTACGCAAATGAGTCCCATTTAATTATGTGAAAATTACTATCTAATTTGGTTATAACCAGTTTCATAACCGTTTTTGAATTCAATTCGGTAATCAAATGAATTTAGTTATTTCCAATTCAAAATTGAAAGCGATTTAAAGTTTTTCAAGTAAAATAATCGAAAAAATCGAATTCAAATAATTAAATAATCGAATTATTTGTACCTAATGCACACCCCTAATCAACACTTTTGGGTAATTACTCTGATAGGTACCAATAACTTACAATAATATAAGAAGTTACAATTTGTGAGACGGTTCGGTGAAATTGACAGTGTAATTTCATGGAAGAAAACCATAAGTCTTACGCCTGTCCGCATCCCTCAACGTGGAAAAACATGTACGGTAGAGGAAATTGAGGTGAAAATCCAAGAGTCAAGGCTACAGACGACTGACCGAGTCAACTCTTGAACTCGAACGAGAACGCTCCAATTTGAATCCTATGATCAAGTTCGGAGAAAAATACATGTGCTTGTAGATACTTTTCTAAATGGAGCTCGTTACAAATTTGATTAGTGAGTATTGAATTAAGTTGAGCCACGTTTGTGAATCGACTCATTTGTTGGTACTGATAGAATTAGCTGGATTCCTTTCAAGGCAACGTCTTTTGCTAAAATGATTTTAATAAGTAGTATTATGTAGAAGAGATGCTTTATAGTACTTCTTTCTAGTTATTCAAATCTTGCAATTCAAATTTTTGAGAAATGTGGAAAAATGTTCAAAGATATCTAAGAAAAGTAAAATGTAAAACAAATTATTATAATTGTTGTGTAAAAGCTCAAGTATATCAAAGAAAAAACACTATTTTGCAATTGGAAAACATAAGAAATAAAATATAAATAAATTTAGAGTAAATCTTATATACATTGAAAGTGCATACACTATCACCGTTTGATTCATGACATGTGTGCAAAAGTTGAATTTCAAATTCAAATTTTACATAGTTATCATTTTTCTAACGCTAACAGTGTATTTTTTCCTCATACAATGCTCTGATAGTGTATTTATTCATGATATGTATGACAGTGCTAATCCATAAACTTATTTCACTCACTTAACATGCTTTTTTTTCCTCCCCATCTTGATACCTATTGTCAACATTTTGTTTATAAGTCATATGTGGGTGTTTTTCTTTTCATATAATGTTCTAATATGACATGATGGCACGTTCAAGCTGATTTTAAGACATTGACTAACGCCAATATTTGGCAAATAAAAGGTACTAACGTGGGTTAATCTTTGAAGTTATGGTTTGCAACTTCATAAATACACAAAATCAACCTTACATTTTATTTGTTCTTTGAGACGATAATGTTGACATAAAGAAAAGTATCATTACAAGACTACCAATTTCAGCACACTCTATTGGTGAACTTTATGTTAGACAAACACGCTAAATAAAATTTTTGAAGTGATATTAAAAAAAAAAGTACATGGATGGCAAAAGTCAAAGTAATTTACCTTTATGATTTTGCTTCGGGTAGAAGTAAGAAATCAATCAATTTTTGGAAATTACTTTTGGAAAAGGTGTGCCCCTAAAAAGGTGATGGGTAGTTATGTGGTAACTGTTATTTAATGCCCAAACACCTAATAACTTTTGAGTAATTCATTAAGTTGGATATTCCCTGTTAATCACCCAACACACAAATAGAAGACCTTAGTCTACTTTGACATAGATAGTCTTGTAAGCCAATATGCTTTAAAAATTTGTAAGTTTTTAGAAGGTGCAAAAAAATACTGCAAGTAGTTCAATTATTTAAAACATCTAAAATATTAGTTCAGGTTTACTGTAGTATTTGCCCAAACAGAACATGTTTCTTCTTCGTTTCGTAAAGACTGATTTGGAGGGGTAAATCACAGTTGATAAAAGCGGATTTGAGGTTTCTTCTAAAAACTAAGGTTCTGTCCAGTTCTATCTAGTTGTGTAAATTGTCACAATTTCAGTGTAAACTAAAATATTTTTGATGTAATCATTAGTTTTACACCAACTCAGTTGTAATTCATACTTATACCAAAACTGTACCAATTTACACCTAAGTTCTATTAGTTTATATAACTAGAGACAGAATTGAAACTGGGGAGGCCCTATTTCCTCGATGGAGCACACCATAATAGTGGATAGTGGATACCTTGAAATTTCAGTTGGAAAGTAAGGGATTTACCTTAGAAACTTCAGTTGGAAAGTAAGAGATTCAGTGAAGATAAGGACTTACTTTCATCGAAAATTTTCTCCTTAACATCCAATTCATAGAAAACATAAGACATTCATGGAAGATAAGGACTTAGCCTTGTTGGACAGCAATTTTCCAAAGAAAAATTACTATGTTTTTCATAAACACATTTTTCAATCACATTTTTCCAAGGAACACGGTAGGTTAACTGTTTGACGGCAGCTATTATATTCTTCATTTTTCAACTCTGAAATCACACAAGAGTTTCTTCTTGTCCATTTCACCACCAGGAACAAATCGGGTAGTGAAATTTGCATTTTAGATTTTAATTTCGAGATTTCATTTACTCTATATTCATATGCAAAAAAAAAAGGGATAATAAAGTAGTAAGAAGAAAAGATCGTATTTCCATACCACCTAAAAAAATCTTGTAAACCATGACGAGCTTTGTTACCACTAATTATCGAGACACACTCGATGCGTGTGCTTCTCGTTTAAAAATGTTATTAGAAAATATTAAGTGATGGGAAAATGATTGATCGAGTAAAAAGGGGGAAATAATAGTTTAGTGGGATAAGTAAGAGAGGATGTGGATACTGGATTGAGGAAGTTTTGGTTGAATAGTATTTCAGATTGAGACAGTGTTGGTTGAGTAGTATTCCACTCGGATTTGGATAGATTTACAGGAAAATTTACACCAAACAACTAGGAGACTTTATTATTGTGTATATATATGTGTGTGAAAGTAGCTATTTTAATTAGAGTGTGTCTCACTCCTTTATGACATGTCTAATTGAAAAGAATTAACGGGTTATGGGTCATTTGGGTTTTACCCATATTGAATATTATATTATATGTTTTAAAATTATCCTTAATTTTAAAATAAATTTAAAAAATAACTAATCTTGTCTTAATGATATCTACATTCTATCAAATTATTACATAGAACTATAGTAAAGCCTTTTTCAAATTACAATTATTAAATCTTACATATTCCATAAATTACTTCATTTCATCACTACGTTGATTAGTGTTCAAATTGTTTATCATCTCTTTCCTTAAGTTTGAATTAATTTAGTGTGAAAAAGAGAATTAATTGTTACACCGACAGAATTACCAATATTGTTGAAAACTAAATATTTATTGATGAAAAAAGCGGATTATTGGATCTTTTCTACTTAATTAAATGTAATATATATAGTTCTAGGTTTATGGTAATTATAAAAATTTAAATTATCTAAAAGAATACTTATAAAAAAAAGAATATCTACCAAGTTTTTTATATGGGATACAATATTTGATGTATACTACCATATTATAGCAAAAGTATGTAAACAAATTTGTAAAAATTAGTAAATAATTGAATATTTAGAATACATTATTATTTTTTTAGAGTTAATATTAATGGACATGTAGGATTGTTGTTAATATTCATATTTAAATTATTCATATTTATATAAATTCACAATAAATAAAAAAAGACCGTACTAAGACACGAGCAAAATTCTAGTTCTTCATTGATTAAGTTATTGAAGATCAAATTTTCCTAAACAACATGGACCGATTGGATCAAATAGCAAACCAATCTTCAATAACAAGTAGTTAAAATCTCTACCAATTTAACTAGATTTTCAGAACAAAACAAATAGATTATCTTTATAAAAATGTTTGATCATATTTCACGATGCATTTTGGGTTCACCTATCTAGTGCTCTTAAGACACCAAATAAGACGTTGGTCCGGCGTTAATTTTTTTTTTCCCCAAAAATGGTGATCTTATTTCTTTATACGTTTAGGATCATCTATTTGGAACTCTAAGGGCTCCAAACATGAAATGGACTTGGTATTATTTTTTGCTCAGCAGGGTAAATGTTTTCCCCCAAATGTATTACAATTCAAGAAGTGGATGATAATTTTTTGAGTTTAATAGTAGGTTTCACCTTCTATTTTTGTGTGTTTATATGATGCCTTTAGAGAAAACCTAAACCTAAAGATGAGATAGTTTTTTCTTGATAGAGAACAAGACAATTATGAAGGTTATTCCACTTATCAACACAAAGTACCATGTTTACGTCTCACTATTATATATTTACAGAAAATCAATTACAGCTAGGCCGAAATTTGGGCTCCCCTGGAGAGTGGTTAAAGCTTAAGGTTTAAGAACATAATTAAGGGCATCTAATCTCAAAGTTGCGACAAGAGAACTTTTTTTTTTTTTTTTTGAGGAAAGGCGGCAGGAGATTGGAACATTTTAATCTCTAGAAAACACCTAGGGTTCCTTAGTGTTTGTGCTAAACCCCATGTTTGGACTTGGCGTCAAGATTGAGTTTAAGGCATACATACTCATGTTACTATCAAAGTCTTTAAATTGTTCTAAGACGTTCTATTTAGTTAGTATTTTAATTTTCAATTTCTTCAGCATTTCCGCTATTTTTTTTTTTTACTTTCATTTACTTCAATAATTCAATCTATGTTAGTGTTAGTTTCTGTACCCAAAAACTACGTCCTTATACTATATTGATTTTACATAACTATCAACATGAATGCTCGTAAATGGAGAGGATCCTAACTTATAACGCATATACAAATTTCAATGTTATGGTAAAGAGACATTACTCGATATAAGATCCATAATCCACGTACAATTTTATTAATGCAAAGTACGTTGCAAGTGCCAATTCAATATATACATAATGTTTAATATTCCTAAAGTAGCTCAAATAAGTTTTGTAGGTGGTATGATTTCTCTAACCATGGTCCCCTTGATTCAGAACTTGAGAAAGCTCATAATCCAATTCCTTCCCGTGTTTTTCAAAAATATGTTTTCAAAAAAATTTCAAACACCGTTCCAAAACATTCTTGTTTCTCTTAGATACATTTACTAATAAATATCGTATAATAATTTTATTTTTCTAAAAACGGCTCAAAAAACAACCATAGACCATTAGTGTGTTCACAAGATGGATGGAACGTTAACGTGATTGGTGGAACAACAAAAACAAATTGGGATGATAATATGGGGTAGGAACAGTTGTATTGCATTCGGTTCGTATAGTTACTGTACATATTATAATTTTTTTTGATATACAACTGCATTATATTATCACGCCAAATATATATAAAATACTTTATTTATGTATATTAACTTTTTCTCGAATATAACAATATTATATAGGGTTCATATGAATTAGGTGTTTTTATAACTTTTTAAAAACTTTTGCTATAACTTAGTATATTAAAAACTTGAGTAAATCTTATATGCACTGACAGTATATATACTATCACTATCGGATATACAATATATATGTAAAATTTGAGTTTCAAATTCAAATTTGAATTATGTGTTGTACATATAATGGTGAAAGTATATATACTATCACTGTATAGAAAATTAATCCTAAAAACTTTCACTGTAAATTTTATATTGGAGGTGTCTTTGAATTTAAAATTTTATTAGGTATTTTTAAAAATTTCGTTTTCTCCCCAATGACAACCACCTGTCACTCCTCCCCATCCCTTCCTCAAACTACCAATAACAAACAATATTGTCGTCCCTCCCCCACATCCACTTTCTCTTTTCTTCTGCATATTCCTTTTAAATTGGTCAAAACCAAATCGAGTCATCGCAACTAGATCTAGTCATGAGTAGGGAAGGGAATGAGTGCGAAGGAGGGGAAGAAGAGAGGGGAGGGAGGGAGAAAGCGAACGAATGAGGGAAAAAGTAGGAAATGATACGTACAATAGAGGTGGGGTTGATGGAGGTATAAATGGTGGTGCTAAAGAGAGGATGAGAAAGGAGCATGGAGGAAAGAAGGAGAGAGGAGAGAATTGGGAAGAGGAGGACCGGAGACATGTAGTGATGGTCAACGGAGAAAGGAAGAGGTGGTAAACTTTTTTTATTTTTAAGCATTTTTATTAGATGTATTTGAAATTGTATTTAGAGTATTTTTTGAAGTGTATTACTCTAACGAAAAAGTGTATTACTCCCAATCCAAACAGATACGTCAAAAGGTTGCAAGTACGAGTGTACAACAACCAACCAGACGAAAGCACAAACGTGCTGCGGTGTCTGACAATTGACACCTGCGTGCAAACGGTGGGAGGATGACTAGGACTTTGACGCATTTTTTATTTTCTTTTTCACACATTTGGTACCTCTGTCAACGTTTACACTTCACACGCGTTTCTTTTAGGTAAAGACGTAGGCGGTGGAGCCAGCCAAAAAAGGGACTTTGGAGTCTCAAATGGTTAAGGTATCCTTCCTTCCAAGAATTGTGGACAACACGGCTAGCTTATGAGAAGGGAAACCTCGAGGTTTCTATAATGCCATTGAACTCCCTTAAAGTTTAAAAAATTATACATACCTCCCTTATTATTTAAAATGACAATTTTACTCTTAAATATTTTAATAAAATTCCTTTATTTGGTATACTAATACTTAGAATGAGTTTTAAAATTATTTTTTCATTCTTTTTCCTTCTTATTCCTTTTTTTTTAATTTTTCACCAATAAAATTATAGAACTACTATTATTGCCTCTAGTTTATATTATAACCAAATGTCGAACTAATAATTTTTTTTAACGAGTTAATTTTATATGTTATCCAATATTTTTGCTGATATTTGTTTTCTATATTTTGGTATTAAAATTAATAATAAATCAAAAAGAAAGGGCCTAAAGGCACTACTAAATTATAATAATCCTGCTATTCTAAAAATTCATAAATTCTAAATGAATTATTTCAACATTTTCTTTTCTATCTTATATATCTAAATTCATAATAAAATACCATTAAAAGTATTATATCATAGTAATAAAACTATTATTATAGTTGTATATGGACATGAAAAATTTGGTACCTTTTCCTTATAATTATACTAAATAATCTTATAATTATACAGAAAAATAAATTAAAACTCATTACACAAGAGCATTTTTGGGTATTCATTTAAAAAATTGACCAAATAAATATTATTTTAAGGTTTTGTTACTAAAACTATCAAATTAAGGGAGCTAAATGTAATTTTTCAAACCATAGGAGAGCTTAATGAAATTATTAGAAATCTTAGGGGAGGTTTCTGAAATTATCCCAAAAAAAAAGAAGCTCCTTTATATTTGTGCCTTATCTGGAACTTCTTATCTTTATGCCTTATCTGGAACTTCTTCTATGTTGGGACAAATGGATCATTTGCATGTGGCCAGCAAAAGAGTTTAATTATTATAGACTGGGATGGCTTGTTGACGTGCTGTTACAGCTTGCGTGAGTAAATCGTTACGCAAAAAAGACATCCAACAGCAACCAATCCATTACATTGCGTACGTTTTAATAAATTCGGTAAAGCAAAAAAAAAAAAAAATCAATAATTGACATTTATAGTACAAATAGTTTATTATTAGAGAATATCGATTTTACTCTTTTATGCATTTATTTTGTAAATCTTATTTGTTTTTCAGTATAGCAGAAAAGTTTTTTTTTTTTTTTTGGGGACTTTAGAGTTTTATCTTACTATTAAGTATTTCTAGCAAAACTAATTAAAGAGTTATTTTCTGAAGATCCGACAACATACAATATTGATACCTCTTTTGATGATCTGGACAACTTTCTTTTTCTTCTCTTCTTAAACCATTTTTGGGCTATACTGACGTCATAACGCACCTAATTCATCCCAATTTTGTCACGAGAACGCAGACAATTACCTTGTTTGGAATGTGATTTTACGCAACAAAATTTTAATATTTTTCGTAAACACATTTTTCAATCAACTTTTTACTTCACATACTTCAAAAATCATTACAGTATATTTTTCTATAAAAACTCCTAAAAGTAGCAATCCATACGGGATATTTTTACGTTTCTTTTTGCACTAAAATCATTTTTCTAATTTAAATATAAATTTTAAAATCAACCACATTTGATGCCTTTCTTAACCGGTGTCTATTAGAAATTTATCACCCACTGTACTTTTTACACGCATCCGAATCGGGTTCTTTATAGTTTTCTCTTTTCTATTAAATAATATTTTTTAAATGTCCGGGTGTCAAAAGGATGGAGATACGTGTGATGCTTTTATGCTGCCAAATATTCTTGAGATCTTGACAAAGTTAGTGGATTTGCAGTTGAGAAGCAAGACAGCACATACATCAACAAAATCGGGAATAGCATATTTCAGCAATAGACGAGCTTCAACTTACACGATTGCGGTATGGGGATATCCAAGTGGAACTTCAGCTGCAATTGGCGGAACAGGTGGCCTTTTATGGTGGTCTGATCTGACGTCTTCCTACAACAACCTTGACAAAATTATTTAAGAAATTAGTATTATTTAGTAAACAAGTTTAATAAATAATTAGACAATTGAAAAAATATTTTGAAAGTGCAGCGGATCTTTTGTCTTATTTCTTGTTCCACTCTTTATCACATTTTTTTTTATGATATTACTAAAAAAATTGTTTGTAGAACATATCTCGAGGATATCCCTAAATCCTAATCTAGAAGTTGAGATAAAATCTACAAAGAATTATTCTATTCTTTAACAAAAGTGCACAATTTTGAAAAATGTGGAATTAGAGGAAACTTCTTGGACTCCTGATAGAGCTGCACATTTTTTTGCCAAGATTTTCTTCTCGCTCTAATTATTGTATATGGAATAATGCCCTTCCACATGTTTGCATAATCTTTAGCTTAAGCTACCAAGGTTTGGATCCATACAAATTCTCATACATGAGCCATATTGTAGCCAACAAGGAAATCCTTAGGCGAGTTTCCTAGGTTTGGATGGTATTAATTAGGTTTAAAAGAATAAAGTCATCTTTATGACTACTTAGATCTTCAAGAAATTCATTTTGCTAAAAACCAAAGTTCCATTCGTAACCAATTATACCCCAAATTTCAAATCTAATGTTGGAGACCATATCAAAATAAAAATAATCTAGCCTATCACTAAATCTCCAAAAATATTAACATCTTCAATATAGAGAAGCTCTACTTTCACAGGAAAACCAAAAACTAATTTTAAAGGGAAGACTAGAAAAATTAAAAATACACACATATCAGTTGTGGAATGGTTGAAAGTATTGGTAGATGTTGTTGGAGGGAATTGAGAGAGAGGTATGGGAGAAAAGAGGGAAGATGGAGAGAGAAAGATGAAGTCGTAGTTGAGAATAGAGTGAGATTAAAGAAGAGAGAATGGACAGTCCTTGGTTATGAGCCGGAGAGATAGGGCTTCTTTTTTTTTTTCCCCCTATTTATATATCTCATTGTGTTATGTTGTGAATCATCTATTAGGCGAAAGGTCATTATAGTCATATTATTATACTAAGCAAGGTTAGTTTATTTTTAAAACTTGAGAGGAGCTAAGTGAAATTGTCATAAACTTAGAGGAAGTTTATGAAATTATCCCTTATTAAAATAGTAGTAGTGGAAAAATTAAAAAAACATGCAAGTGAACCACGGTCTCAAAAGGAAAAGCAACAAGATTTTGATAAAAAGGAAAAACAGGCGTCTTCTGTTTTCTGGTCAAGGTAAATCATTTGTGAATAGTGGAAAATTATGTAATTGAACCACGGTCGCAAAAGGAAAAGAAATAAGAAGTTGAAAGACGGGAAGCTATAAACGTGATTCTTGTTTCAGGGTCGCAAAAGGTAATGCAATTGTCACTCAATTATGGTTCAAATCCTGTCCTCTAATGATAGTGTTTGCACTTCTTCTTTGTAGAGTCTTCTACGCTTTAAATTGTTTTGAGTTTTAAAATCATATCCTTTTGTACATCAGTTTGGCTAACTGGTGCTAAAATCATACCCTTCTTAACAAGTGCTTATTAGAAATTGAACACCCATTATAAAAAAATTTACTTTTTTCACGCGTTTGAATCTAATTCTTCATAATTTTCTCTTTCTTACTAAATAATGTTTTTATAAATATATGGGTGTCAAAAGGACAGAGACAAATGCTTTTATGCTGCCAAATATTCTTGCGATCTTGACGAAGCTAGTGGATTAGCAGTTGACAACTAAGAGACCAGTTAAATCAACAAAATCCTGAATAATATAGTTAGCAATAAACAAATTTCAACTTACCCAATTCTGGTTTGGGGAAATCCACGCGAAACTTCAGCTGCAAATGGTGGAACAGGTGGCCCTGTATCCAAGTGGTCCGATGCCTTCCTACAACAACTTTGACAGAATTACATAAGCTTATATTACTGTAATGTTTAATAAACAAGTTTAATACTTTATTCGTCCGACTTGACATTCTTGTTTTCCTTTTTTAATCTATCCTAAATTATAGTTCACCTTTCAATTAAAAAATATCGTTAACTTTTAAATTTTCTAGAATATCCTAATTTAATTATACTTCATTATTAATAAATATATCATATCTTATTTAATACAATCAACTTTTTCACTAATAATTGTTTTGATACATGTCTTGAATGATGCAATATGCCTTCATTATTACTATTATAATTAGTGTAAAAATATATACTCCATTTGAATTAGCTATCTTTTAGGGTGTTTTGGAAATATTGTACTATAACATTGTATATGAAAAACTTTTAGTATAGATTTTTTTGAAATATTTGATATATTGTATGGATTAGAATGTTTTTTGATTTTTTTTTGTTTGTGTATTACCGTAGTATTGTATTTAAAAAACTTATTTTTGAAAAATAGGCTAATCCAAATGGAGCAATAGTGATTAGTGATACTTCTAATATTAATGTAAGTGTATTTTTTTTTAAAAAAAATAGGCTAGATTTATTATTCTAACAAAGTTAACTAATTTTTTTTAAACTGTGTGAGTAAAAACCAAAACTATCAAAGTTGGATGGAGGGAGTAAATAATAAGGCCCTTCGTCAAAATAATAATAATAATTTAGCTCCATTTGAATTGTAAGTTTTCAGAGCTATTATAGAAAAATATGCTGTAACGAAATGATGTATATGAAGTTAAAAGATAATTAAAAAATATGTTGAGAGAATTTTTTTTGCAAAAACTATCAATCCAAACAATTGAAAAAGCCTTCGGTGTGTTTGTAGAACATATCTCGAGGATATCCCTAAATCCTAATCTAGAAGTTGAGATAAAAAGTACAAAGAATTGTTCTATTCTTTAATGAGCACGCCGCTGGTAGCTTCCTAAAAGCACTAAAAACTTCCTAAAAGCACATTTTAGTTTCTTGATATTCGAATTGATTGGCACCAAGTCACAAGAAAAGGAAGCAATGCTGGAGCTGCATTACGTTGAAAGTGCACAATTTTGAGAAAAGTGGTAATGGAAGAAACTTCTTAGACTCCTGAACGCTATACCTTTTTTTTTTATTATTATTATTATCACCATCTACACGTACTTCAACTTCTAGGTTTATTTTAACTTATATTTGGGAGGTGATCCAACAGGATCACGGAAATTGAACTACCATCGAACCATACGGATACACTAAACACCCATATGAATCTAAAAGAAGCCATTTTAAGTGGTAACTGTAATAGAAGACAAGGTCTGAATGCTATAATTAGTTGCATATTTTTTTGCCAAAATTTCTTCTCTCTCTCTCTCTATCTAATTATTTTATATGGAATAACACCCTTCCACATTCCATATATATATATATATACACGTATGTATGTGTGTATATATATATATAGAAAAAACTGACAGAGAAAAATTGAAGCAATGATGAAAGGTTAATAAGGATGGAAAATGATATTTGCTAGAACAACTTTTTTCCACAATGACAAATATAAAGTCACCTAAGCACAGATTATGTTTAAATTGAAAAGGGAATATTATTAATATTAAAAATTTTCTTTGGCATTAAAATATGAAATTTGACACCAACTTAAGCAAAAATGAAGGGGAAAATTATGACAAGACCACTGAATAGGCTTTTGATTAATTAGACCATGTGATTAAAGGCATCACTCGCAAATACCAAAGTGTGATGCTATAAGTGCACTAAAAACTTTTATTAAAGTAGTAATAGTGGAAAAAAATGCAAGTGAACCACGGTCTCAAAAGGAGAAGCAACAATATTTTGAAAAAATAAGAAAAACAGGTGTTTTCTGTTTTCTGGTCAAGGTAAAGCATTTATAAATAATGGAAAAATATTTAGGTGAACCACGGTTTCAAAAGGAAAAGCAATAAGATTTTAAAAGACTCGAAGCTGAAAAGGAAAAACCATTGTCATTTGTTTCCGGGTAGCAAAAGAATAAGCAATTGTTGCCCGACTGTAGTTCAAATCCTGTCCTCTGTATCGTGGGATAACAGTACGTGCACTTTTTCTTTATTATGTCCTCTGCGCTTAACTGTTTGAGGTTTAAAATCATATTTTTTTATACATCGATTTGGCTAACAGATGCCCATTATCATTAAAAGAGATTTCAAGTGTTATTTTTTAGAATAGTGTAGTTAATTTATGAAAGTGTCTAAATGTAAAGGTGCAATAATTGTGATTACGTGTATTTACAGGATAAGTTAAGTATAATCTAGGTATGCTAACGAGTATTCACTAAACACCGGTTAGAGAAAATCTTTATACAAAAATATAGATTTTTCTAATAAGTGCCCAACCTAACATTCATTTGATTTATCATGTATATACATATACTAACAATTATTACCCTTTCTTGCATTTATATACTTTTCTTGTGCAAATCACACCAACCCTCCCTTGTATTTATTTGCTTTTTCTAATTAATTTTATATTTCTAAAAATATGACACCTAAAATATATTTTAACGAGTGCTCTATGGGCAACTGTTACATAGACCCTACAAATATATACACACTCATTTTCACATTTAGACAGTAAGACCCATGACTTTCCTATAATCACAGTAATACTTGTTGAGTTTTTGGAAGAAATCCATCTCATGTCCTACTAGTTTAGTTAACTTTCTATAGGAATCCTTTTTTTCCCTTTTTTTTAATGTTGCAATAATACTCATATTCTTCTTTTGTTTATCTTATGTATTAGTTTTTATGTTCAAAGATTTTTTTTAACAGCCAATTACAATGTCAAAATATTTGTAGCAACATAAATTCTTTTCAATAGAATGAAACAATTTTCATTGATTGCCAGAACTTCAATTGTGTTCGCTCAAAGATTTGTAGAAGTTAGGCACAAATGATGATGTAACTTAGAAAATTATGTATAAGAATTTTTAATACTTTCTTCTTGTCCACATTAATTTTTTCTTTTATTATCTGAGAGATAAGGAATTGCTAACAATATTACTAACCTGTAATCCACATGGTAGCTAAAGGTGTTAATAGCTAATTTAAGAGTATGGTTTGTTCCCAATACAGAAGGCTATATATTAATTAGCCTTCCATTTGCAATTCAAAACACATCAAAATATCATAACCTATAATGCACTTTGAATAAAATAGTAACACTTATCATCAATTAGTGAACGCTGTCTAATAGTCATTTCCTTTGAAATTTAGTAATTTAAAATAAAAATGAAGTCAGCAAAGAAAAAGAGTAGGGAAAGTTTGGAATATTTTCCTACACTTGAAAGGATCTTCTCCAAAAAGTAGTACATAAATCCCCTAAATTTTGCCCAGTTGTGATGTTTTCAGCTCAACCTAATTATATAGGTCTTCGCAATAGATGGAACCATTATTTCCCTTCTCAAATTTTGATACAATATTTGTAGAAGATGGTAGTGCGTATCTGCAGGGATAGTTTAAGTGCACAAAAGAAAATAAAAAGCATGCAAAGCATCTATGTGGGGAAGAAAGAAAAGGAACCATACCTAGACTAAAAGAACGAACAGCCTCTTCGCGGTTAACTGATCCAATTGCTTGATGTCAAAAGCTCATGCAATTAGCTGCTTCAAAACAAAGAGGGATCATCCTTAGATTACTGTCATGTTGGCATCCTTTTGGAAAGCTTAAACCTTGCAGAATACACGTTTATCTCTTATATTGGTCAATAACACGTGCATTTTCAATTGCATCACAAATATATGCTTTTTAAATTGGAAAAAAAGGAAAAAAAATTCACAAAGGAGTCAAATGCTTAATGTCTTATCGTGCAGAAAGGATGCCATTGGACACTTAGCATATATTGCAAGAAATTGTATTTTATTTCGAGATAGCTTTATGCAAATTTTGCCAAAAGTAAGTTATTGTCGGCATGTCAACATAAGTTGACTCAATTGATAAGGATGGATAATTTCTCATAAAAAAATATGTATTTAAATCTGACTGTTAATGTGAAGGCTATATTGATAAACAATTTGTAAGAATTCTATAGGTGATTTATGGTTCCGAAGATATGTTTTGACCTGTGATGATAATAGGAATCAAACCCACCTAAATTTTCTTCTACTAAAAAAAAAAAAGTATTGTCGGCATAAAAAGTATTTGCCGACATCACCAGATCTATTGTCGGCATAGATTTGCCGACATCACCAGGTCTTCTAATTGGCTTTGGAGAAATTTTTTTTTGTCGGCATAGATTTGCCGACATCACCAGGTCTTCAAATTGGCTTTGGAGAAAAATTTACAACGGATGCGAAGGACTTCTGTACTTCATTTATTATTTCTTTTCTTAGTTTTAATGAGTCTTTCGTAGCTTTGGCTTCCTCCAGACAACGTCAAAGACAAAAGTTTTCTAATGTCTGAACAAAGCTGCTCGCTAAATTTATTAATTGGCGCAATTGTGGCCTAACAAAATGGTAGCATTTGAAGTTCAGCGTTTAATTACACCAAAGGGTAAAGTGAGATATATAATATAACAAATTAAAATGCTGCCAATAATTTGGAATAAAATTCTCTATCATACTCTAAACACTTTTTCAACTACATTTTTGTTAACATACATCTAAAAAATACTATAGTAACTTACACAAGTCAAGACAGTTTTGATTTAGTAGTTAAAGTTGACATTTTAAAAATTAGACGTGTTGATTTAAATTCTCTGTTCTCTTCCCTGTTTCTTAAATTCTATCCCTCTCGTGCTATTATAAATTTTTTTTTTTTGACATACAACATTTTTCAAGTAATCTTTGATCCAAGCGGTATGGTTATTTTTCTACATCAGTTGCACTGTGATTTGTCTCGTAGTTAACCATGGTGCAAGCCTTCTAATTGAGACTTTAGTCAAAGAGAAAAGAAATCAATTCTACCCCGTTCATTTAAGCATGCTTGAATGGGAAGTCCTTGAAATTGATGCATATTAATCGATGTCATCTTACATGATTCATCTATTAATCACTCTCTGAATTTGATAACCTTTTTATAAACACATTTTTCATTTACAGTGCTCTGAATTTGTTGTACTCTTTGGATCTGAACACTTTTTCTACTTAATTTTACGCTTTTGAAAAGCTAATACTTGGCCCTTAAGTCAATTCTTGGCCTGTCAAAAGGCACATGAGCATGCTGTCTAATTAGCAGGCATCAATAGGCACTTTTTATGATGTGTGGTTAGAACTATAAAATTGAAATTATGCGCCAAGAGGTTTAGAAAAGAAAAATAGATGGAATTCAGATATAACATAAACTTAATCAATAACCACTTTCAAATAGCAAAATCAACATTGAAGATTGTTGCATAGGAGAATTAAGGGTTGAAACAGTCTGGATTTATACCTCTATTACGCAAAATTAGACACTTATAAACTGATCAATGATATTCTTAGAAAGTCTAAATTGGAAATGTGAATTTTGACCCCCAAAAAATATGATGAGTTGAGGTTACATTTGAAAAAAACCCATGGTTTAATTGACTTGTCTAGTTGGGTGAGTGCCTATTGGGCACTCGTTAAAATGTATTTCGAGTGTTAAATTTTTGGAAAAATAAAATTAATTTAAAGAAGTATATAAATATAAGGAAAAATAATAATTATTAGTATGTATATACATACATAATAGATTAAGTAAAATTTATATATGTTAATGAGTGTCTAATGGGCGATACATGTTAGAAAAACCCTTCTTGAAGTCATTCTTGTATAGTTAGTTGAATGCAGTAAAACCAATATTGGAAATCCTCGTCATGTGGAATAAGTAATTTATTATTGGAAGAAATCTAGGATGCATGCTGATTACTGAAAATCTGTTTAGGAATTAATTGTCCCTCAGCCTTAATTCTCCAGCTGTTCATGGCTGTTTAGCCCGTCAAAAGGAGAATAAAATGTGGAGATTTGGGCCAGGTTTGGATTTTCACACCAGGCGGTGCTGGAAATGAAGTTCTTTCTTTCAAAGTCAATATACACTCTCAATCTCCGACGGATAATCCGTGTATAAACACACCAAAGATTAGCACATTTTCTCATACTGGGTAGCATGAATAGCAGAACATTATTTAGTGTGTTCTTTTTATGCCTAAAGAACTATTATACGGGGAAGGAATGAGTTGGGTCGTACAGGTAGCAACCTCTCACTTACACTGAAAAAAGAAAAAAAAAATGAATCATATTCTATGAAGGGTTCATTTTGAGCTTAGAGCTTAAAATATCATTTCTAGGCTTTTACTTAATCTCGATTTGGGCATGCCAGTTCCGAAGATGCTAGAAGTTCTTATGTGTTATAATGAGCTCTAAACATAGGTGTTTGGATTGTTAATTATTTCACCCTATTTACACGCATTGATTTGCTTGCATCATCGACACATTTTCTAATCACTTTTTTATCTCACATATATCATATCAAAAAAGTGCTACAGTATTTTTTTACAAAATTATCTCAAATAATAACCACCTACAAAAATAATAGTTATTCTTTTGTATACTTATAATGTAAGAATTATTTTATATAAGTAGGTTTGGGTGCGTGCAACAGGTATAAAAAGAATTTTAAACTTTAATTTAAAATCACTTGTTATTCATCCATAGCTAATAGTTTAAAACAATATTTACACTGATATGGTGACAAAGATACAAATAAGGAATAATTCCAAAAATATCTTCTAATATTTTTGATAATACACTTAGCGCCCTTAAGGCTTCCAAAATATCATTACACCTCTTTTAGTATTGTAAAATAACTATGCTAGCTCTTTACACTAGCCCTCACTTAATAGTTAACTCATGTATCAAATAAATGGATATCAAAAAATTAAAGAAAACTTAACAAAAGTCGCTTTATTCTCTTCCATCTTTGCCCAACATTCTTTCTCAGTCCTTTTTTGGATGAAGTGATTGTGGCATATTTAATTTTTCCTTTTGTGTGTGTGTGTGTGTGTATATATATAGACACACACACCCAAATATTACAAATTTATATGTGTGTATGTATATATATATATTTGTGTATATATACACACACACATACATATTTGTGATTTTGATAGTTTTGGTATTATTTCTTTGGTGATTTTAATATGATTTTTGATGATGTTGTTGAACTTGAAAACTTGAGTCATGGGTTGAAAAAAAAGAGGGTTCATAAGGAGTTAGTTTAGGCACACATATTTGGATTGGTGTTACTATATTTCCCTATAAGTACTAATTTTTAATTTTTATCTTTGATAGCTGTAATTTTGTAGTTACGATAGTTGTAATAGAGATGATGTTAAAAGTGATGGTGAATATCTTTCTTTTTTCTTTTTGTTTTCTTCATCTTAAGAAAAAGGAGTACGAGAGTAGTCTAGGGTTTTCATTTAAAACTTATGGTATTTTTAAGATTTTGTTAGACAAGTAATAAAATCGAGGGAGGTAAGTAATAATTTTAAAACTTTAAAATTATTAAGTAACATTATTAAAAATCTCAAAGGAGGTCTATGTAATTATTCATAAAAATTTTTTGAAAAAAGGTGGGCAATTTCAAACAAGACAATGACACGTGCAGAAACTGTATGGGTGTCCGTTGATTTTTGGTCCTAATTGTACAGCGGCCCAAAAGTTTGATGGAAAAATTTCAAATGGGCGGCAACAACACTGCCGTCCAAGGCGCAGCCCATGAGTGCCGCTTTCTTGAGAACTAGAAACTTTCAACCAACCGCTTGATCCCTCGTAATTTTTTCCTCTTCATTTATTCTTTTCTACGGTTTAGACTTTTCTTTAAACCAAACAAGAAAAATCAACTGCTCAAATTCGATTTAGGCAAGAAGTTCATAGTTATTAAATCCAATCCGGTGAAAAACCCGATTGCGGGATTAGATCAATGGGTCACTGGTTCAATCAGTAAATCGCTGATTGAAATTCACCGATTGAACTGATGAGCATTAATTTAATACTTATAAATATAAAATAGTAACTTTAATATACATAAAATATATAATAAAATGCTTTTAAATACTAATTATTGTACTTAGAGAAATATATAATGAATATATAGATATTAATAGAAAATTTAATTTAATTTTATCGTATTTTTACATAAAGAAACAGTAGAGTCAAGTATAAAATAAAATTATATCACTTGTTTTAAAAAATATAGCATTATTTTTTCACCAATCTGAAAAAAACCCCAGCAAATCGAAGCTCACTTTTTTTTTAATCCTCACGGTTCCTCTAACTCTCTAGATTGACATTCCTTATAAAACAGTAAGCCTCGCACTACGGCTAACTACTTACTATATATATATATATATATATAGTCATATTTCCCAAAACCCAGCATATTGATTTTCCAACTTTGCCCCATGAATTTTCTCTTCATCAATCTTAACAGCTCGAAGAAAAGTATTTCTCAAACTTTAATCTCTTCTTTGCAGTTGATTTCGAGTTATGATTTCCAAAGCATGCAAGCATAACCCCACCTTTTTCTCCCAGGAGAGAAATGGAATTTAAAAAGGGAGAAAGGAAGATTTGAACCCACGACTTGTAATTTTTGGAATCTCAATAATTGCAACCTCTTCCTTCTATTTTCTTGATAGATATGCTAATCTCGCGTGGAAAGAAAGGGGACTGTAAGAAGTTGAACTCCTAATTAACCTCAGTACTAAGTATGTACAATGAAGCAAATGCTCAATGTCCAATCTAGCGACAATTAGTAACCACTATAGGCAATTGCCACTTAGATATGATGCTAAACTGAATCACTAAAGTCACATTCAAGACTGGACATTTGTTCAAAGGATAAAATTGGTCCTCAGAATAAAGCAAACACGTTTGATCAAATGAAAAAGCACCAAGAAAAGAGGAATGGTATATACTTGCCTTGTCACTTCCACAGATGCAAACGTTCTTTCTCAATACTTTGGCTCGACAGTCAGAATCTTTCGGCCGAAAGCCATGAATTCTGGAAGAATACAACGCGCAGTTGATAAGCACTTTTGGCATTAACTCCAGAAATGGACTAAAGTCGTATAACAGAAGGTGAAAATGGTTGAGGAAAGTGTAGATGAACTTTCAGGTAATTTATCTTCGTCTGTGAACCTGAAGTTTCCAATAGTTTTTCCTTTGATTTGAAGACTGGATTACTTCCAGTAGGTGCATCTCTCTCTGTCACTGGGTTTTAAAGCTTCCAAGCTATGAAGGGAACAGCTGTGTGATGGTGTTGGCTTTGTTTTATATTTAGGTGGAAAAGAAGAGAGGGAGGTGTCATCGTATTCATCAATGGTACACAAATTCAGAGTAATTTAGACTACATTTGGTATCCAAGTGTCTTTCCTAGAACGATTATATACCGAAAAATAATCTAAAATAACAAAGCCACGGTCCAATTATCAGATCATTTTGGAAGCCACAAGCAGGATTGAACATAAGCCCAAGATTCATAGTATTGCACATTAAAAGAAAAATAACAAGCAAAGGTAGTTATGTTAATAGGATTATACTTCACGTATGTAATTCTTTGAAAGTTTTCTTCCAAAAACTTAGGCCCCGTTTGGATTGCGGTTTTCTGTCGGAAAATTGCGTCGTTTTCTGTGATCACATTTTCCTATTACCTTTTTCCCTCACATATATCAAATCGCTACAGTATTTTTTCTATGAAAAATGACGGAAAATACAATCCGAACGGGGCCTTAATTGGGCGTACGAGTTTTCGCTTCTAAACGAGCACAATTTTCGTCTAATGAACGGGTACATGTGGATCGTGTCTCACAACAATGTGGATCTTGTAAGTGGTTTACATAAACACTATCCATGTCCAAAGTTTCACCCACAAAAGTATGATGGAAACGGGCCTCAAAAGTTGAGGTTGCTTCGGTTCAAACTAATTGATGTAATTTTTATAATTTTTTTGTGTAAATTTGTATATCTTGTATTTAAGTTAAAATTTTTCTACTCATACAACTAAGTTGTGATAAATTTACACTATATATAATGAAAATTACATCATCCAATTTGAACTAGACAGAATTCAACTTGTGGCTACGGATTCAGGTACGATGGTTATCCCAACCAACCCTTTCCTTACGGTAGGTCACGTCAATGGCTTGGAAAATTTTATCACAATATATAGACTGAAAATGAAAACGATGTTGATGGATGTGTTTTAATTCTATCCGCACTGGTAAATTTCAAAGAAGATACCAAGGCGACTCGACAAAAAAGCCCATAGTGAGGTCCTAACTTAAAGCTTCCCCAGTACTATAAAAAGACTGAGAAACCATGACCAAAGAAAGCCTTGTCAGATTTGGACGGATACCAACCTGACCTGTGATTTTTGTAAGATAAAAATGTGATTAAAAAATGTGTCGACGGTGCAATTAAATATATTTTGGCAAATAAAAAAGTGATTAGTGAATTATTTATCAAAATTTATTTGATTGTACCGTTAACATATTTTTTAACAACTTTTATTTCACACATCATATCAAAAAGATGTTACAATATTTTTTTTTCCAAAAATTATCCTAAAAAATCCACTATTCAAACTATTCGAACAGAATAAATTATTATTGTACTATGATTAAACGAAATATTTTGTTTATGTACACTAACGTTTATATGGAACAATATATTTTGTTACATTGAGTCCTACAACAAAAACAACAATGGGAAGTTAATTACTAAACCATCCTTCAATTGCACTTGCTCTAAGTCGACCCTTTGCGACCTATTTGATTATTTTATTGTTAGTGAATTCATGAGTGTGTTAGTTTGGTGCAAGTGTAGCTAAGGAATTCTCCTAATAAAAGCCCTCGAGGGAATTATAAGGGTGATAAGATCGGATTTGTAGCTTTGCCCTCTACTCTCATTTTGATGGGGTAAGTTTATTGGATTGCAGGAGATGAGACAACTAATCATGGGAACGACAAGCATATGAAATAGAACTCCAGAGTCCAGAACGCTTCTTCGTCATTTGTCTATGTATAGCTAGCCCTACTATCAATTATTTGAGAAAACTCTGTAACGCTTATACCTCTTCATTTTTTCAGTACACTTTCTATTAGTTATCGAAACTACATCCCTGAGCACTACACAAATAATTGAGAGAGAGACATGGAACGATTGTAAGTACAATTGTTCCCAAATGATATAATACCATGTCAACGCATTGTAATTTGTGATTAACTTCTCCTATAACTTTACAACGAATTCAGTTTATGTAAGTTTCATCTATAATAATTATGTGTTCTTTACGAGGTTATGCAAATATTCCCTCCGTCCCATTTTGATAGTTCTGTTTTTTTTTTTCACATAGTTTAAGAAAAAATAGTTAATTTTGTTGGAACAATCAATTTAGGTAACTATTTTCCTAAAATACCCTCACATTAATTAGGGTACAACTTTATGGGAACTTGAATTGATGGTAAAAAAAGAAATCAACTCTCATTAAATGGGATAGGTTTATAGTAACAACAAGTTACATTGAATAAGGGTATTTTAGAAAAGTTAAAATACAACTGCATTCTTCAATTGGAAAGTGGACTATAATTTGGGACAGACGAAAAGGGAAAACAGGACTATCAAAATAGGACGGGGAATAGTTAATAATAATGAATTATAACTTATTAATAAGTTGTTATATTATTCAGGACCAGTTGTAGTCACAGTTGTTCCTGTCTCTTTTTCCAAATACAGTTAATGATTTCTGACTAGACGTCCAGAGCCACTGAGCCACTGTACTGTAGTTGAGAAGTCAAGATCAAAGTGCAGAAAGGAAATTTCTTGGAAAGAGCATGGAGACTTGCTGCTTCGTCAATGCTCCGTCAACAACTATTTTTTTAATTAGCGCAATTTAACCAGACAAAAAGGACATCAGGTAGAATCATATTGTCATATGCTAAATCATCAGTAAAAGATGATACCTCAGAGTTTATTACTAAACTTACAGGACATGTATAAAAGAATAGTGCCTATGCATCTATGACTGGACAATAGTCTTGTGGGCGGTTGCCTCCACTATCTGTTTGCATGATAAATTTTAATATTTATGAAAGTCAGCACTCAGTCCATAACTATTTCATTTTGCACATGAGTTTTAGGTTAAGAACAAATATATAGACAGCTAACTCGTGATTTCTCATTGTTGTTTTGGTCTTTCTTGAGTGCTTACTGGAGTAATGCTGGAATTCCAAACTGATGTTCATGAATCATGATACTCCATGCGCGGTGCTATTCTTGAGTGCTGTTCTGCATGCGCCGTGCCGTGGAAAAACCAAGTCATGACATGTGAAGTGATCGGCATGTCGTCGCTTTCGCATGCCTCACGCGGGGTATGATGCGATGGAATCCTCTGTACTACTACTTATTCTGCTCTCTGCTCACCCTTCATAAACATCCTATTTTAATTAATCAACAGCTGTTTATTATTTGAAATCTTCTATCCTACTTCTTATTTTGCTCCCTATTGCACTCTTGTTTTATATTATCATTTTTTCTCCACGAACATCCTATTTTAATTAATCAATAGTTTTTTTTGAATTGTTGGCCATCACAGAAGACTTAAACCTTCGTGGGACATTATTTTTCTCAAAGGAGCTGTTGGGGCTTGACCAACTGCAGTTGTTGATGGTACCAAAAATAACAATAAATAATCCCATAGCAGCTTACAAAATAACACCCAAATGCATCACAAAGTCATATGATTAAATAGCTAAACATTAGATAGAATGACAAAATTAAAATGAAGTTGATAATTTTCTTAATTTCTTTTATATGATTCAACCAATAGTTGTACTTCTTACTCCCAAGCAAGCATAATTATTCTTAAATCGGTAACTAAAATGAAAAGTACAATAGTAGACATTCTTAAAAAATACAATTGGAACACTTGATAGAGTTTGGAGGATTGGAGAAGATTTTATTTTCGTTAATAAACTACAAAAATACAAAAGTTGGTTCTCATTTTAGGTGGTACACAAGTAATATATAACTACGTTGCCTAATGCCTATAGTCTTTTTAATGTGATGAAATACAAATAAAATTCTAATGGGATTCTTTTTCCTTTTATCTTTAGCTTCCTCTTTGTTTAATTTTCTTTTATTATTAGTTGCTATTTTTTGCACTGTATTGACACTATATAATACGAGAAAGAGAGTTGAGTAGTTATAGGATTTTTATACACAGAGGATGAAGGGGCATGGGATATAACCATTATGTACATTTAAAGGATTTTTATACACAGAGGATGAAGGGGCATGAGATATAACCATTATGTACATTTAAAGGGGCAAGCGTTGTATAATTTAGGTAAAATGTTCAGAAAAGCTTATATGAATCTATATAGGTTGAATAAAATCTCTCCTGCTAATATTCTGTCCTTGAATTGGTACTCAAGTATATTAACCACCCAAGACAGGTTGAAATATTTATCCATATTCATCAACTTAAAAAAAAAAGAAAAAATCTCCATGAATTTGCAATAGAATTGCGATTTGCTCCTCTTAACTTTAAAAGAAACTCTTCTAACTTTAATGTCAATCTAACAAAAAATGAATTCTATCAGTTTTTTTTGAGTTTAATGACCAATTTGTGCATGATCAAGAAGTTTGACCTATTTTTCGAGTCATTTTTGTAGATGAGATATTCAAATTTCTTATGTATATTAATATGATAATTAACCATAAAACTCATCGTCTAGGAGAATAGATGTTTTACTGGTGAGAGTTGAGATTTTTGACTTACTTAACTGAGAGAATTGGTTTTTTTTTTTTATTATTATCTGAGAGAATTGTTTTTTTTTTGTCCCTTTTGCTAATGAATTTGGTTCAATAGGCAAAAAATCATTGTATCATTTATCTGCTTAGAAATTATTTTTTGAGGGCAAGATTTTTAATGAAGCATTCGTTTTGTCATGGAATATAACGATCAATGACTTTTTGGACATTAATAACTTGGTCATTAGACTCCAAAAGTATGTTCTGCTAGATTAACCTTGACTCAAGGGTCAAAATCCAAACTACAACTAGGATGCAAGTTCCGGAGTTTAATGCATTTAAACCAAAACAACATTGTAGATTGTGGACTAAATTTTACAACAATCACATAAACTGCAGATAAAGTGGACAAGCATCTAAGTATGCTAGTCCCAAGTCTTCCTCCAAAACTATTTTATTTTGCTTTGTACTTTTCTAAAGATGCTAAAAATATGCTTTCTTGTCATTGACTCTTTCCCTCAGTTGTTAAGAAAAGGGTGACTGACACTTTGCCCCCTGAACTGTTGGAGTAGTCACACTTTACCCACTCAAAAAAAAAGGACAATTTCAAAAACCTCTAGTCACACTTTACCCACTCAAAAAAAAGGACAATTTCAAAACCTCTCCTCAAGTTTATGACTATTTCACTAAGGTGCATCAAAGTTTTAAAAATTACACTTACCTCCCTTGATTTGATACTTTTGATAACCAAAACTTAATATAGGGTCAAAAATTTAATGAATACCCTAAATTGTCTTATAAAGTTTAAATTATTATTCTAAATGATTGTAAAGTAATTTGGCACAACTACCAAGAAACGAGTCTCGAGTTTTAAATGCTAATATTTGTTGTTTGATAATAACTATAATAATAAATATATCACTATAATAGCCTACTTTTTATTGTACTTTATTAGGGATATAGATTCTTTTTAAGTTAGAGAATAAAGTGCCATCTCAATTTTTTTAAAGTTTGTGGACTAGTTGAGTGGTGGAACTACCATCGTTTGGTTGTGACATTGTTTCTAGGTTATTCTTGATTTATTCTTGATGATACAAAAAAAAGAAGCTACAAAAAGTTAGATGATATTAAAAGTTATCAAAAAAATTACTAGTTTGATGTTTAATCAGGATAGAGATTAGGGACAACATTGCTAGTTCTTCAATTTTTCTAGTGAAATATAAGAGAAAAGAATGAGGATAAAGGAAAAAAAATTATAAAATCCATCCTTTGTGTAAGTAGGAGTTTCAATAGAATGTTAAGGCTAATATTGTAATTTTAAATGAACAAAACAGGTAGTTGTGATTTTTGAAATTTCAAGGGTTTTAAGTGAAATTGTTAAAAAATTCAAGGGTGGTTTCTAAAATTATCCCAAAAAAAAATGCACTTTGCCCTTATCCTAGTAAATGACAGGCCTTCAAAACCTGTAAAAAAATTTTCTTCCAACTTTGCCCTTAGTATTATTCACAATTTGTTCCTCCCTTCAGCCCAAAAAAAGTACACTTTGTTTAATAATTAGCAACTCTTTGTATAATATATTGAACCAGTATGAATGTTATAATATAATTTTAATATATAAAACTAACATATTTTATGCCAAAACATTATAGATGAAAAGTATCATGTATACAGTTCTTCAAAATAAACTTTCTATAACATTTCTTTACAATGTAATTTTGTAAAATGTTTATTCAAGATAGAATTAAAAACATTTATAGTTAAAGATGTACTATGAATAATTTCTTATGCCATAATATTTATTGGAATATTTAAAATACCCTGTAAGATCTTTAATCTCAAAGAAAAAAAAAAGAGTTATGTAAGAATTTAATAAATTTGATGTTGACAAAACATTATCAACAAAAAATTTAAAAGCACTCATCAAAACTAAGTATCAAAAGATAATGTCCAATATAAGTTTAAACATTAAAAAAGAACAATTACGTACTTTTAATTAATTAACACTAAAAGATATAAGCGTGTTTTATAATTATAATATTTGCTCCAAGAGTAGAAAAGGGTATACGTATTTTGTTGATATCAAATTTATTAAATTTTTACATAACACTTTTTTTTAAATTTTTTGAGGTTAAAGATTTAAAAAGTTAATTTTACATATTTTTAAAGATATTATGGCACATGAGATTGTTTATAGTATGGAAGTTTCTAACCCTAACTTGAAAGAAAACTTACGAAAATACATTGTAAGGAAATATTTACAATAAAGTGATTATATAGTAACCAACAGATGTTGGTGCAAGTGGAAGGCGCCTGTATTCCTTAATTATGAGATCTCAGGTTTGAAACCCAGGGGAATGGAATGGACAACATTAAGAGAGTTTTATCCTGCAAGGGGTTTAACTCGACTCGAGCAGAATTAGTTGCAGACTATAAAATAGATGCGGGTACATGTGGTTTATACCAAAAAAAGTGATTCTATAGAAAATTTATTTTAAAGAACTATATATTTTGGGGCAATATTTTTTATAAGAAGGGAAGAAGTATCATAAAAGGTTCAATAATATGTCATTATTATCCCATGAAATGAAAATAAAGCAAAGATTAAAAGGAAGAGGGAGAAAAGGTTGCATATTAGTTTTCTTAAATTGAAAAGGTAAAGTGTAAAAATAAAATTATTACTATCATCGTATATCTATGAAATTCTATGAACCTCGCATCCTTCAACATCCAAACAACGGGACTCTGTATTCCCTGATTTCATTAGGAATGAATCAAGAACTTGCCATAAACCCGGGTGAAATAATTTATATGGTCTAATTGTTTTTTTTTTTTCATTTATGGTAGGCTGATTAATATGCTAATAGCAAGTCCATAATGAAAATATTCAAAGTGAAAAAGTTGGTTGATTATGAATATAAGTAAACATATATAACTATCTTACTTTATATAAGTATGAAAATTAAGGATAACAAAGTGGTGATTGATTGTTGTTAATACAGCAAGTATTCTAAAATATGACTAAAATTAAACATAGTAAGAACGTAAATTACGGATAACAAAGTGGGTAATAGATTGTCACTAACAAAAATGCTAGACCTAAAACTTGAAAAAGTTTAGGATTAATTATTTAAATTTAACCAAATAAATTAAGGTAATATACACATGGCAGAAACATAGGACGTCCATGACAGGACATGAGAATAACTAATTTAGTAACCTACCACATAGGAAACCCAACATCGTTTTATCGGAGTTTTTGGCCAAAACAATCTACTTCTCGGAAAATAATCCCAAAGTAATACTGTTTCAGTTTTTTATTCCCTTGTTAATCTATTTATTGCCACATAGGATCCCCGTTAAAAGAAAAGAATCACTTGTAATTATTTTCTTCTTTATATTACATGCTTTTTTTTTCATTTCTATTTGGTGCCCTATAGGCATACTACAGGCAAACTCAAAAAATGAAAGTAAATCCATATTAATTAATGCTTTAAATTATCAACTATCTCTTGAATTGCAATAATTTTGTAGAAGAAATTTACCTTTACATGGAAACAATAACACAAGACCAACTATTGTGTACTCTTATGGTGTTGTCGAACCATATAGCAAACCTATGTTATATATATATATATATATATATCCTATCTTCTGCTTATATCTCGCTTTTGTTCCTGTGCTACCATTATTCCTCCCTAGCATTATTCTTGATTGTTAGATCACAAGTTTATTCTTTATTTGTTGTTACATGCAATTTCATCCACGGTGAACTCTTGACTTCATACATTTCAAGAAATTTTAGAAAATTGATTGTATGACACATTAGTAAGTATTTCAAGATAATGATCATAGTTTAATGTGAACTATAAAAAATGCCATTTCAAAGGAAAAGAGAAATCAAAAAAAATTCTTGCATTTTTTGACCCATCACAGAGAATCTAAGCAAGTCATAATTAGTACTAGAATTAATACCAAGGTTAGTTGATAGTCAATCTTTGAAAAAGTTATCATTGTGCATTCTAACAGTGAAAAATCATGAATTAACACAATAGATCTCTTAAGATTTGTAGTTTATCTATATGGAAATTCATCATACACATGGCAAGACAATTTTATTAGTTGCTTGTCGTGCCCCATTTTTCGCGATAAAAAGGTTTTTGTAAAAAATGTGTTTTTCATTTAAAAATAAGTGAAAAAGGGTTTAAAATGGAACTTTAAAGAATGCGATAGTTTGGACCCAAAATTTAGTCTAAAAAGGGTTTTTAAAAAAATAGGAGTTGCCACTTGGTATTGAATTTAGATATACCAAGTCACCCAAAAATATTTTTTGACCAAAAATAAAAATGAAATAAAACCCTTTTCGACAACTCAAGGTCTTTGAAAACAAAAGATGAGTTTGGGAGTTACAATTGAAGAAAGGGAAGGCAAATATTCGATCGGTTCAAACCTAAGGCACCCTTTCAATCTAATCTAAGTTAGTTGCAAGGTTTAGTAAAAAATTTTCTTAATCTAACCCTCATACTTATCACACTTGAATGTTTCCTATTTGGGATGTAAAACAAAACTTAAAGAAAATATAGAAAAGAGGCAAAATGTCCATTCAAGATCTGATGGGTACTAATCGCAATAATTGCGAAGTCCAAAAACAATTCTTTAAAAGGGTCACGAGTATGCAAAAATGAGATTAAAAAAAACAAAATTAAACTTTATATATAGGTATAAGTGGCCAAAGAAAAAGGAATGCACTATAATGAGTATGAGAGACAAAAACTCATGACACAATTTTCTTTCTTATAAAGGTGTTAATGGGATATTTAAATTAAAGAACTATAATTACTCATTTTTCATAATCAAAAAGTGACTCTTATAACATAAGTAGACAAATAAACTAACTTTTTGTTTTAAAAATTTTCTAAATGAAATGTGAGTCTAAATGATATGACTGATGTATATAGGTATAAATAGGTAATATAAGAGGAAACATCATATAAATGAGAAAAGTTGCCTAAAAAAGGAATGCATGTAAATGCAATGAATAACACACAAAAGATGAACATAAAATATGGATGATCTAAGAGTCTAGTGTTAGACTAACTCGTTTTTAAAAATTCTCACTAGTGTTGAACTAATAAGGAAGTGAGCAAGGGCCACAACTAATGTTGGATTAGTGTGGTGACATTATCTGTTCATAATACATAATACAACAAATAAAGCATGAATTAAAGCAAGTAAACACATAAGAGCACATAAAGCACATAACACATAAGTATAACATATAGATGCAAAATTCTAAGAAAAAACGGGTAAAACACATAAGCACGTAAGACATATAAACACATAAAAATCTATCTATTATAGCAGGGGACCTAGCTATAATCTAAAAGGGAAAATATGAGAAAATAAAGTTGTCTAACCTATCTATTACACTTAAGGACCTAACTACAATATAAAATGAAAAAATATAATAAAATAAATGTATCTACCATTTCTATTACATTTGTCTATTTAATTACAATTTTTGTAAAAAGGAAAGAAAAATAAAAAATATTATCTATCTATTACATCTTGAGCTATTTAAGTACCCCCAAATAATTACAAAATATAAATTAAATAGACATAAAAGTAAATATGAACTTAAAATGAATAAATAAAAGAAATTTCATAAAAACATATAAACACATAGGGGCATATAAGATCACATGATTAGAGTTCAATAGATAATTGGGATATCTCTCTTTTGAAAAAGTAAGTAAGATGAGAGGATATTGACATATAATCCTTTCTTGGTAAGTTGGATGAGCTCAATGATGGTAATGACTCCTGCAGCAGCAACTTTCTTCCTCTACTGCCTTGAGTTTTCTTTTCTTTTTTTTGTTCCGTGTGTTGTTTAGTGTGTCAAGGAAAGGAAGTTGTAATGTGTGTGTTTGTGTTTGTGTGCAAGGGTCAAGAGAAATGGGAGCGCTTGTGTGTAAGTGTGTGTTGTGAGAAATTGAGAGAAGAAGGGAGAGAGAGGGGAGTCGAGAGAGACTTGTGTTAGTAGGTGTGTTTAAGAAATAGAGAGGGGATTGTGTGTGAGTGTGAGATTGAGAGAGAGAGAGAGAGAGAGAGACCGAGAGGGAGAGAGAGATTTGTGCTTGGTTGAGAAAGAGAAAAAATTGGGGAGGTTGAGTGTAGTAGTGGACGAATAGTGTCTTAATTGGGAAGAAATTATTAGAGATATTTTTTTTCCTTTTTTAAGCCAAACCTACAAAACAAGAAAATTCACATTAAAATGTATAAAAGTAAATGACCCATTAAATAGATAAAAGTTTAGGAAAAATTTGGTGTCTACATCTTAAATATTAAAATAACAAAAATTTGGTGTAGGCAGTTTGTCCCCCTTTGTCTGGAATTTCGAAGAAATTCAAAATAAAAATGTAGATAGCAAACTACGTACCCATCTCTTCTGGTTGCACGTGAGTTAAAATAAACAAACGAACACCCATTTAAAAAATTATTGAACAAAAACGATGCAATGACATCGGAAGAGATGTGACCGAACTCATATAAAATTGTCTACGTATCTCGTCCTTGAGAATCTGGTCAAACGCAGTTCAAATGCAAATGAACTATAATGAAACAAGTGCATTATCCATTTAGGATCTTTGCAAAACAAACAAGTCTGAACTCTTAAAACTTCTAAATGAAAAGACATATAAAGCATGATGGAGCACAGTTACTAAACAAACCCATAAAGAAAAGTAAGTCCGCATAATAAAGAAAATGGGATGTAGAGGAATGCGATTATACTCCAAGAAGAGGGATCGAGGGGTGTGCGGCGAACGTAGAGACTTGCCAATTATAAATTAAATGTAATTCCAAAGAAGAGAGATAGAAAGGTGTACAGTGGAAGTTGAAACTCGCCAACAGTAAATTAAATAGTGATTCTTGAATCCAGACTATTTAGTGGGATTGAAACCCAACCCCAAATGCCTAGCAGGAGAATGAAAATATATCTCACGTCTAGACGGCTGGTGGGATTAGACCTTAGTCTAGACAACTAGCGGGAGAAATGAAAATGCACCCTAGGCCTACCTTGCTGATGGGATTAGACCTGATCCCAAACAACTAGTGAGAGAAATGAAAATGCACCCCAAACTTAACTTGCTGGTAGGATTAGATTTGAATCTAGATAATTAACAGGAGAAATGAAAATGCACCCTAAGCCTAACTTGCTGGTGGGATTACACCCAAACCCAAACAACTAGTGGGAAAAATAAAAATACACCCCATGCCTAACTTACTGGTGGGATTAGATTCGACCTCAGACAACCAGTGAGAGAAATGAAAATGCACCCCAGACCTAACTTACTGGTGGGATTATATCCAAACCTAGACAACTAGAGGGAGTAGTAAAAATGTACCCCAGATCTAACTTACTAGTGGGATTAAACTTGAGTTCAAATAACTAGCGGGAGAAATGAAAATGCACCCTAAACCTAAATTGTTGGTGGAATTATACCCAAATCCAGACAATTAGAGGGAGAAATGAAAATACACCCCAAACATAAATAGTTGGTGTGATTACACCAAACTCAGACAACTAAAGGGAGAAATAAAAATACACCCCAATCCTAGATAACTGATGGGATTAGACTCGAGTCAAAATAACTAACGTGAGAAATGAAAATGTACCCTAGACATTAATTGCTGGTGAGATTATATCCAAACCCAAACAATTAGAGGGAGAAATAAAAATACACCCAAAACCTAGATAGCTAGTGGGATTATACCCAAGTCCAAACAACTAGAAGGAAAAATGAAAGTATACCCCATGCCTAGATAGCTGGTGGAATTAGACCCTGACCTAAGTAACTAGTGGGAGAAATGAAAATATACCCCAAATCTACATTATTGGTGGGATTATATCCAAAACCTAGGCAACTAGAGGGAAAAATAAAAATACACCCGAAACCTAGATAGCTGGTGGAATTATACCCAAGCCAGACAACTAAAGGGAGAAATAAAAATACACTTCAAGTCTAGATAGTTGGTGGGATTAGATCTGAATTTAGACAACTAATGAGATAAATGAAAATGCATCCCAAATTTAGATAGCTGGTGGGATTAGATTCGATCCGAGACAACTAGCGGGAGAAATAAAAATGCAAGTTATGGGTTGCCAAACTTGAAGAGTGAAATGCATGCTGCTCTAACATACTAAATATAAAATGCATACATTGACAGACTTCCTCAATGGATTTTGTAATCTTTTGATTTTCAAACATTAGAAGATGAAGAATAAAAGAAACAATTTTTTTTTGAAAAAAATCAAAAGTGACAAGTTTTGAAATTTGAAGAATACAAGTGAAAACTCTTCTTTCAAGAGATTTGAGAAGCGCATACACATGTCACTATCCTCTCGATTTTCAAAACATTTTTTTTTCACAAAACCAATTTAAAATGCATTGTCAAAATCGAAATTTGCTCCTTTTAAAATTTGCCCCAGTATAAATCATGTTTAACTAAACGAGAGCTGCATTTTTCATTCCTTCGAGCAGGTATAGTAGTCATATAATTCCACCTACAAAAGAGAGAGGAAACAATTGTGATGAAAATAATACTACCATTGTGTGATCCTTTTGGTCTTAAGAACGACGTAAGCATGAGTTTGCAATGTCAAGAAATTGCCCCCTTATATCTATTCCACAACCTGCTTGAAATCTTTATAAGTTTCTAGTACCAATCATCCATACTTTACTTTGCACCACAAGACATCTGTTTCTAATGACCAAATTTGAACGGATGGCCTTTGATAAAGGAAAATGTCATATCTCCCCCTTTGATGTCATCCATCTAAAACTCAATACCAATAGAAGAACAACATTCTAAAAAGAAATCCAAATGGATATAGTTACAAGCTTTTTAAGTTTTGGTATCCTGCTTTCCGATCATGATTCTTTTATGTTTCAAAACCCTGCCTTAGCGCCCTTTAGAGTTTTCACTAAGGTTACCACATCCTTTTTCTTTCTTCTTTTTTTTTTCATTTTTCATTTTTCATTTTCTCTTTTTTTTTTCTTTTGTTCTCTTTTTTCTTTTTTCCTCTTTTCTGCTTTTTTTTCCTCTTTTTTTAGGCATCTTTTCAAGTTTTCACCTTAAGGCATGGACAAGACAATTTTAACCCCAACTATACCAATTCAATCATATTTTTTAATAATTAGTGCCATTGGTGAGACAATCTTCTCTAGCAGGTTTCAAAAAGAATGTACTTACTTCATTTGCCAATTGATTAGAAAAATTTTTCTTAAAAAATACTGCAAAAAAGGAGGTTAATAACGTTTTGGCTTTTGTAAGGGGGTCTAGTGGGGTGTGAAGAAAATGTTAAGGGTTAAAGTTATATCATGAAATGGGTTTGAAATAATCCTAATACCGCAATCTTTCGAAATTTGCCCCAGTGTAGTCCTAATAAGAACTAAAAATTTGCCCTAGTTTAATTCTAACTAAGTTTTCTCTTTCCTTCTCTTTTTTCACTTCTTTATTTTTTTTGCTTTTCATTTTCTTTTTCTTCTTTTCTTTTGTGAAAATAGAAACAAAGAAAATAAACAATTTGCCCCAGTGTGGGGTTTGAAATCTTTGGGGGCTACCAAGCAAAAAGAGCAGATTATTCTGAAGTTCAAAGGAAAAAAATTAGGGATAAAATGTCCAAATAGAAAAGAAAGAAGGCCAGCTTTTAGTCCAACTTTTGCAGTAATTATAAAAGAAAATCTTGATAACCAAATGAAAAACCTTTTGCACTTGTCTAAATTGCTTGGTTGAAAAAAACTTGTTTATCCATCTTCATGAGGATAAGTGCTCTTCCAAGTAATATCTTTTCAACAACAAATGGCCCCTGCCAATTTGGAGTGAATTTCGTTTTGGCTTCCTCTTGAATTGGAAGAATAAGACTGCATCTTCTACCTCAAATAGGCGATGTTTGTCCTTCTTGTTATGAACATGAGTCATCCATTGTTAGTAACATGACCCATGACAAACAGCATTCGGCCCCTTATCATCAATTGGAGACAGCAATTCATGGTGCTTCTTGACCCATTTGGCTTCTTCTAGTTGGACTTTTATCAAAATGCACAAGAATGGGATCTCAATTTTGGCCGATACTACCACTTCCACTCTAAACATAAGAGAATAAGGTGTTGCCCCGACATAGAAACACAATCCCAAAGTGAAATGTTCCAAAAGTTCAATAGCAAAATTTGCAGAATTGAAGGAAAAACTTTTTTTTGCCTTTTTTTTGCCTTTTTCTCTCCTTTTTTTTGTTTTTTTTTCTTTTCTCTTTTTTTTTTCAAAATTGGTTGTTGAAGTATGCACTCCTTTTGAATGGGTAAGCCAATCCTTTATTTTGCAATGTAGCATTATTGCCCCTTTTTTATTTGTGATTGACCTCCAAATTTGCAAGATTTTGACTTGCGTTTCTTTCTTGATCTCAACAATAAACACCTGCATAGAGAAGATTTGTTAAAATATAATATGCACTTGAATTTTTTTTTACGAAAATTTCTTTCTTTATCTTGAAACATGATGTAGCAATTATTGCTCATGCAAAGTATTAACTTATCAAAGTCAAAATTTGAACGACAGATTTGAAGACTCCTTGATCTTGGGTGTACTCTACAAATGTATTATAAATTTGCCTCAATTTAGGCTATTTAATTGTAAAAATTTTTGTTTGGATGACTTTCCATTTATTTGACAAAACAAGAAAATTGTGTTCCCTAAAATTTAGAAAAAAATCACATGCTAAAATTTAATGTGCATTGGTGTATTATTAAAGACATACAAAACAAAAGAAATTGCATTCTTCAAATGAAAAAGAAGCCAAAAAATGTCGTGCTTAAACTCATGTAGAAGACTCCATGATGAATCTCTTAAAACAAGACTAAATTGCAATAGATATCTTCCTCACTTAGGATCAACATTTAGGGTAAAGGATCACTCTTTCTCATTAGCTCATCCTTCAGCACCAATCAAGTGGGTATTATTCCTGAGTTTCATGTGGTTAAGAGAAATAATAGTTAAAGACTGTACACTAGAAAATCTCTTAACTTTGTACCAACAAATAATTGTCTAAATGAATAACTTAATTATTGCAAATGTTTGAAACAAAAAATTTTGCTGAAATAGAATTCAAATGAGAAAAGAAAAAATACCTATGAAACTCCCTTACAAATACACGCACACGTCTCTCTTTTTTTTTTAAGACAAAACGTGCTAGAAACAATAAACAAAGATTTTTTTTGACAAAGAACTATATCTTGAAATCTCTTAGATGCTCTAAATTGGCGCTTCTAGATGGATTCTCCATGTTTTGCATTTGTAGGATTTACCTAAGAATTAATTAATACTTCTAATTTTAAAAACTTTATCAAATCAAAATTAATGTCAAATATGAAAAAATCATTTCTTCCTTATTGAAATATCTTTTATGAATATAGGGGAGGGGGAAAAAAGAAAAAGAAAAAAACTGAGAATTAGTAAGCAAAATTGCAAATCCTGTATGTATGTCCTATGAGGGAACTCTTTTATACCAAGGGTTAGTCTAGTATGAAAAATGCAATCTTCTAGGATAGACACCATATAATACCTGATGGATCTGATCAATGTACTGATGTTAGGCCCGAAAACAACCTAAGAGGGGGGGGTGTGAATTAGATTAATTAAGAAATTAATCAGATTATGTCACTTTTTTGTTCAATATAAAATTTACCCTCTTTTTTAATAATCAATTAATAAATGAATAATATCACTTGAAAGAAGTAGAAAAGATATGCAATTTATGGATCACAAGATAATAATAAGTAAATAAGAAGAGAAGAATTGCAAACCAATCGACTACCAAGCTCCTCTTAAGCTTGAAGATCAATTCATAAAACAAGCTTCTTCAAGTTGATGAAATACAACCAATCTTGTGTACAAAGAAAGGCTCACTTCCTCCTTACCCCAAGCTTCACTCCGTCAAACTAGGAAATCTTACTGTCCCTCAGGATAACCCTCACAAATCTATACTATTGAAGTATTCACTCACAAATAAAAAGTTTACAAAGAATCTTACACCACAAAGAGTACAAATATTCCTTGGAGAGTATTTTCTCACTAAAACTACTCTTGATCTTTTGTATTCTCAATGTGCAAAAGTTGTTTGAAGTTTCTGACCATACTCTATTTATATGAGATCAAGAAAGTGCTTCATTAATGCTTCCAACGGATAGAATGTAGCTGAAGAGTCAACTAGCCGTTGGGAGTATCGGACGCCCGGTACTTCCGATGCTTGCGTCCGATAGTAAACAGAGAATTTGAAGGATCATCTGAATTTTATCGAACGTCCGGTGAAAATGTTCTGCGTCCAATATGATCTGCACTGTTTATCGGACGTCCGGTATTGTCTTTGTGAGCGTCCGACAACTTTCATCTTCCTTTATCTTCTTTCAATTGTTCTTTAAATCAAATTGCTTCAGAATTGAAAAGCTTTCTTATTGAAAAGATATTAGTATTATCCAATTGTTTTGTAAACATCAAAAGACAGAGATCAAGATCATCAACTGACATTCAACTAAAAAAAATTTGAAAATTTCGTTACTTGGAGTTGCAGGAGACATTTGACCAAACAGAATGAGGATAAAATTCAAATGGATTGATTGCTTTGATTGGTATATGAAGAGATATTAAAAGTCAATTTAGCATGAAATAACCCACTTTTAAAAGGATTACAATGTCTCGACTAATTTCTTTAGTGAAGCATGGATTGAAACTAAAAAAAAATTGCTCAAATGGATTGGTTGAAATTAATGGTTTACTCACTAGATTACCCGTCCATTTGTAGTTTCGAATTTCAAAAATTTTGTTATATTGCATTAGTTTATGAGCCTTTTGAAATCAGGAATCGATCTCAATATATTTATTATCCCAACAACAAGAAATCATTTGCGATTATTTGAGACTCATATTCTAATGTATAAAAGTTACTCCATAATTTTCAATGCCATCATCATGGAAGGGATTAGATCCTACCTTATCTTGTGCATTGTCTCTTTGGATGGTATAAAAAATATAAACATGCAAATCTTATTGGATTATATATCCGAAACCAAAAGATAGTTTATTCTTACTGCAAAATTTTCTAAGTGGCATTCCCTCTATGATTAATGCATAATGACAATTTATTAAAGCGAATAGATATGCAAACATTATAATTGAAAACTTGACCTAAAGGAGCCCCATTTAGATGTTGGGGTAAGTTTAATAATGAAATGCAATATATACATAGTATTAATGCGCTAAACTGAAATTTAAACATGTAACAATCTATTTATACAAAAAAGGTCCGCCCTAAATGAATACCATGCTAGAACTCTTATTTCTAAGACTTATGAATGCAAGAAAAGAGAAAAAATAAGGTTAGTTCAATTGATAAATAACACATAATACATTAGAACAACAAAATGGTACAGAAATATAAGGTAAAGAAAAAAAAAAGGAGGGTGAGATCTCTCCCCTCATGTCTAGTGTCCCTAATAGGGTAAAGTAGGCTCTTTTCTAGGTGATTCTAAATGGATGCATGAGGTTAGAATTCAATAATACATCTAAACTCGATAAGGTTTCAGGTTCCCAAACTTTCAGACCAAAAGGTGAATGGTCATCAATCCCAAAACCTTCAATTGGTGACTCGAATGATCCCTCAGACATTGTTCGTGTATGTCATGTTACGGTCATATGTCCAAGTGAATTAATCCTAATCCTAATAGGGAAGAGTGGTATGACAACCACTAAAAGAAAAAAAAAATGAAGGGTTAAAAAGGAATGCATGTATGAAATGCTCATTTGAGGGGAGGGATTAAGTACCATTACACATGCATGAGGGCTCTAGGGTAATTATTCCCCCACCCAAGATGCAAAAAGCGATACAAGTAAATAAATACAAGTAAATAAACGAAAGTAAATAAACAAATCATTTATCACATACATGAAGGATGGGGAACGAATACGATTGGAAAGTGCTAAAAGTTCTAAAAAAGAAAATGCAATCTAAAACATTCAAATATGATATACAAAAAGTGTTAGAAAAGGAAAAGGCAACTAAATCAAGTGTTCGGATTCCTAGTAATCCCCAGTGGGGGTCACCAAGTTATCGCGCCCTATTTTTCGAGATAAAAAGATTTTTTACAAAAAATGTGTTTTTCATTTAAAAAATAAGTGAAAAAGGTTTAAAATGAAAATTTAAAGAATACGATAGTTTGGACCCAAAATTTAGTCTAAAAAAGGTTTTTAAGAAAATAGGAGTTGCCGCTTGATATTGAGGTTGGGCGTACCAAGTTACTCAAAAATATTTTTTGATAAAAAATAAAAGTGAAATAAAACCCTTTTTGACAACTCCAAATCTTTGAAAACAAGAGAAGCTGAGTTCGTGAGTCATGATTAAAGAAAGAGAAGGTAAAGATTCGATCTGTTCAAACCTGAGGCACCCTTTCAATTTAGTCTAAACTAGTTGCAAGATTTAATAAAAAATTTTCTTTATCTAATTCTTAAAATTATCACACTTGGATGTTTCCTATATGGATGCAAAACTAAATTTAAAGCAAATATAGATAAAAGGCAAAATATTCATTCAAGGTTTAATGGGTACCAATTGTATTAATTACAAAGTCCCAAAATAATTCTTTAAAAGGGTTATAAGTATGCAAAAATGAGATTCAAAGAAAAGAAAATTGAACTTTATGTATAGGTACAAGTGGCCAAAGAAAAAGGAATGCAATATAATGGGTATGAGAGACAAAACTCATGATACAATTTTCTTTCTTATAAAGCTGTTAATGAATATTTAAGCTAAAGAGATATAATCACCTATTTATCATATTTAAAAAGTAATTGTTCTAACATAAGCAAGCAAATGATCAAACTTATTTTTTTAATTTTCAAAATGAAATGCGATTTTAATGATATGGTTCATGTATATAGGGATAAATGGGTAATATAAGAGGTAACATCATACAAATGAGAAAAGTTGCCTAAAATAGAAAAAATGTATGAAAATGCAATGAATGACACATTAAAGATAAACCTAAAGCATGGATGATCTAAGTGTTTAGCGTTAGACTAGCCTGTTTCTAGAAATTCTCGCTAGTGTAGGACTAGCAAGGATGTGGGTAAGGGCCACAACTAGTATTGGACTACTATGATGACGTTATGCGTTCATAATACATAATACAACAAATAAAGTATGAGGCACGATTGATCTTATGGTGCTTATGAAATGGACGGAACAAGGCACTATTTGAGGATGCTCGATTTGTGGCGCAAGAGTTAATTTCGGCGGTGGGATGTTTGGTTGAGCAGTTAGGGCGGGCTAAGATGTTCTCTTCATCGCACTTCAAGGGCGATTCGGATGACCCGTGGACATCATTTGGTATGAAACTTTCGTAGGTCCATAGACGGTTGGTGATCTCTTGGAAACGGCCCCCGCAGGGTACTGTCAAGCAAAATACTGATGCCAGAAGCCGCAGGTGGAAGACTGCTTAGGGATCATGAGGGTAGATTGATCTTTGCGTTCTACAAGGAGTTCGAGGAGGTCGATGTACTGATTGCCGAGGGGTTGGCATTGTTACATGGCCTACAATTGTGTAAAAGGGAGCAGGTTCACAGCTTAGTGGTAGAGGTGGATTCGGTGGGTTTAGTTAATTTGCTGGAAACAGGGAGGTTTTCAAAATGGCCGTTATGTAACTCTCTATGACGGATTCATGAATTGCTTTGAAGTTTCAACTCTATAGTTTCTCACATATTCTGGGAGGCGAACGGTGTGTCAGACAAGTTAGCAACGATAGAGACTCAGGATGGTTTCTTCAGTATTGCATTTCAACAACTTCCCCGAGGGGGGAGGGTTAAAGCGGTTATACTGTTGGATAGTAGGGAAACTCCTTTTGTTCGAACACAAGTTATGAGGCAGTTGATCCCCTAATCTCTGCCTTTCACAATACTAGTGTAACTTCTTTTAAAAAATATATATATATAAAAAAATGTCCTAGAAAAAAAAACAAATAAAGTATGAATTAAAACAAATAAACATAAGAGCACATAAAACACATAACATATAAGTATAACATCTAAATGCAAAATCCTAAAAAAAGCAGGTAAAACACATAAGCACGTATGACATATAAACATACAAAAATCTATCTATTATAGTGGGGGACTTAACTACAATCTAAAAAGGAAAATATGAGAAAATAAATTTGTCTAACTTATCTATTACACTTAGGGACCTAACCACAATCTGAAATAAGAAAATGTAATAAAATAAATCTATCTACCATATCTACTACATTTGTCTTTCTAATTGCAATTTTTGTAAAAAGGAAAGAAAAAAGTAAAAAAAAATATTGCATATCTATTACATCTTGAGGAATTTAAGTATCCCCCCAAATAATTACTAACATAAATTAAATAGACATAAAAATAAATATGAACTTAAAATGAATAAATAAAAAAATTCCATAAAAACATATAAACACATAGGGGCACATAAGATCACATGATCAGAGTTCAAAAGATAATAGGGATACTTCCCTTTTGAAGAAGTAAGTAAGATGAGAGGATATTGACCTATAATCTTTTCTCGGTAAGTTGGATGAGATCAATGATGGCAATGGCTCCTGCAGTAGCAATATTTTTCCTCTACTCCCTTGGGTCTTCCTTTTTTTCTTTTGTTCCGTGTGTTGTTCTGTGTGTGAAGGAAAGGAAGTTGTGATATGTGTGTTTGTGTTTGTACGCAAGGGTCAAGAGAAATGTGAGAGCTTGTGTGTAAGTGTGTGATGGTATATATGTGTGTCGTGAGAACTTGGAAAAGAAGGGAGAGAGAGGGGAGCTGAGAGAGAGTTGTGTGAGATAGAGGGAGTTCGTGTGTTTAAGAAATAGAGAGGGGATTGTGTGTGAGTGTGAATTGAGAGAGAGAGAGAGAGAGAGAACGAGAGTGAGGGAGAGATTTGTGCTTGGTTGAGAAAAAGAAAAAATTGGGGAGTTGAGTGTAGTAGTTGGATGAATAGTATATTAGTTGGAAAAAATGATTAGAAAGTATTTTTTTCCTTTTTTATTTTTATATTTATTTTTATGTTTTTCCTTTTTTAAGACAAACCTACAAAACAAGAAAATTCACATTAAAATGCATAAAAGTAAATGACCAATTAAATAGATAAAAATTCACGAAAATATTAAAATTAACAAAAATTTGGTGTCTACATTACTATGACTATTTAAGAAATTTCCAAATATATTAAAAATTTCCTCATGGTAGACAATGATCAATGAGTAATAAACAGAGAAGAAGTAGCAAAATTTGATCTATTGAAAATAATTAAAGATTCATCTAATGTGAATTATCAATTAAACTCTTAAGAGTAGTTATTGACATTTTAATAGGGATTTACCTCTCAAAAAAGAAAGAAGATAAGAGCAAAAGCTTAACCTTGACTAGTTTTCTATATTTAAAGTTCACATGGCAACAACAAATAGATTGCAACCGCCATTAATTTGGAAATATTTTTTAAGAGGAAGATTATTGTGGAAATAAACTCATTTTTTTATTGTATATATGCGATTGATGTTACAAACTATATGGGTCAATATATAGTAATTGTCAAGAGCAAAGATATCATATTAGAATTATTCGAAATAAAGATATCATACTAGAAAGTTGACTAAAACTTGCTTCTCTTCCTTCCCATTCAATCCAATGTTGGGTGGAAAGTTTTTGGCTTGAGAAGGAGAAAAGCAAATAGTTTCTTGACAACCACTTAGGAAGCCAATGCATCAGCAACAAAATATGGTTCCTGATGAGTATGACATAACAATCCCTAAACTTGAGCAACACAACTGTGAATCCAAGTAAAGATGTGCATTTGAAAAAACTGAAATTTAAAAATTAAAGTTTGAAATCTAAAATTTGAAATTTGAAGTATGAATCTATTAAGTTATTAAATTGTTAAATATTAAATCTAATACATTTGAGTGCATATCACATTCAGTAATAAGCGAATAGTTTATTCCTTAATTTTGGAAGTAAGTTTTGTCTAGAAAATTCACTGCTACTGAATTAATTCAAATGTTCAATTTTTGGTTATTTAACGACCTAAATATGTTAAAATCTGAATATATTAAATTTAAGTACTGAATTGGATTATGAAACCGTGGTGTGCGTTTGATAAAACTGAAATCTGCAATCTAAAATTTGAATTCATTAAATTATTGAATTGTTAAGTGTTAAATCTAATGCATTTGAATGCATATTACATTCAGTTATAAGTGAATAGCTTATCACTTATCTTTTGATATTTACAAAATAATTGGATGATACTAATATCTCTTCAAGAAACACTTTCAGCCATGAAGCAACCTGTGTCAAAGATCAAGAGTAATTGAAAGAGATAAAGAAGGTTGAAAGTTGTCGGATGCTTGTGAAGACAACATCGGAAGTCTGATAATCATTGCACAACTTCAGACACATGAAGAACTCCATCACCGGACGTCCGAAGGAATTAAGAAATTCCCTCTAGCTTACTGTCTGCTTTCGGATGCAAGCATCAGAGATATCGGATGTCCGATAAACAATGCAGCACTTCGGACGCAAAACATTAGAGGTACCAGACGTTCGAAAGAATTGAAGAAGATTTTTCAAATTCACTGCCTGCTGTCGGACGCAAATATCGGAAGTACCGGACGTTCGATACTCCCAACGGCTAGTTGACTCTTCAGCTATTTTCTATCTGTTGGAAGCATTAATGAAGCACTTTCTTGATCTTATATAAATAGTGCATGGTCAGAAATTTGAAACAACTTTTGCACACTGAAGATACAAAAGATAAAGAGTAGTTTTAGTGAGAAAATACTCTCAAAAGAAGATTTGTAGTTTTAGTGGTGTGAAGTTCATTGCTAGTTTTTCATTTGTGAGTGAATATTTCAATAGTGTAATTTTGTGAGAGTTGTCCTGAGGGATAGTAAAACTTTCTAACTTGACCGAGTGGAGTTTGGGGTAAGGAGGAAGTGAGCTTTCCTTTGTACACAAGATTGGTTGTATTTTATCAATTTGAAGAAGCTTGTTTGAATTGATCTACAAGCTCAAGAGGAACTTGGTAGTCAATTGGTTTACAATTCTTCCCTTCTTATTTACTTATTGTTATCTTATGATCTTTAAATTGCTTATATCTTCTATTTCTCTCAAGTGATTTTGTTCATTCATTGATTGATTCATTGTGTGATCACTTAGAAAAGAGGGTAAATTTCATATTGAGCAAAAAGTGCCCATAACTTGATTAACTTTATAATCAATTTAATTCACCCCTCTCTTAGGTTGTCTTCAATCTTAACAGTTAAGTATTAAATCTAATGCATTTGAATGTATATTACATTCAGTTATAAGCGAATAACTTATCACTTAATTTTGGGAGTAAGTTTTGCTTAAAAAATTCAGTGCCATTTAATTAATTCAGACGTTCAATGTTTGGTTATCAAACGATATGAATATATTAAAATATGATTCAATTAAATTTAAGTACTAAATTAGATTATCAAATAGGTCTTTACACAAAGCCGTTGTAGTAGAAGCGTCCGATGTAAGTAGTAATTCCAACTTGTGAATATACTTCAAAATCTGCACATGAAAACACGTGAGACAAATAAAGCTGCAGCCCCAAAACTACAACAGTAGGTTTAGTCATTAGGAATTCTAAGAGTGCATCCGAGTTGAATCGAATCGAATAGTACAAGCCACTAGGAGTTGAATAGGACTTTTACATCTTCAAATTCTTTATAAAAAGCAAATACTAACTCACTACCTAGAATGATCTCACAAAAGACCACCTCCGAAAGCGAATAACTTTTAAACACTTGCATTTGTAGTCAACTTCAAATGCTTAATGTTAGGAAATTGGTTTAATTTTTTTAAATAGATTTCTTAATTTGTATGGAAGTAACTAGTTTTCTAATTGATTTTAGTTACTTGATGTAGTAGTCAAGGAATTTTCTATTTTATTTAAGATTTAGAAGTTATTTCCTGTTTTATATAAGTTTAGAAATTAGCATTGATTTCTTATTGTTATTTGATTTTTTGGCCAAATAATGTTCTCTACAAATAGGTGAGTTTGCATACTATAAAGGAACACACAAGAGACATACAAGGGGTACACAAGAACGAAATGTAGTCTTATACATGGGGTGAGAGAGGATTCTTAAGAGATGAGAGATGGTATATAAGAGTTGGATTTGATTTCAAGTTGTATTCTTGTATAGAGTTTTTCTCTTATAATAAAGAACGGATTTCTCTTTGTGGACGTAGATTCAATGGTGGAGTCAAACCACATTAAATATTTTGTGTTATATATCTTTCATGTTTATGATTTGTTAATCATTAAATTGTTGTGTACTTGATATCTTAATAGTTATGTGTTCTGCGCTTGGATCCTAACAAGTGATATCAGAGTTTGGTTGCAAGATTGGGTTGCTTACGAGCACTTGGATCCCAACAAACTAGTATCAGAGTAGGGTTCAAGATTGGATCTTGGTTAACTATTGAGATCAAGTGAATTTGTGGCTATTGCCAATTGAACAATTTGATGGGTGATATCTTTGTTTCAATCGCTTGGCAAGAAGCATTGAAGGTGAAGGATGGAAAGTCGAAAAAAGTGAAAATACTTGGCTGTGAATCTAGGTAAGTGATTCAAGAGTAAAAAAAAAAGGTAGAGTTTAATGTTGATTTTGGACGTAAATCGGTGGAGACTTTCTCAAAATTTCAATGATTGATACTTCATCCTGAATGGTTGTTAGATTCATATTGTGTTTTTTAGATAGTGTGGCATATGTTCTAAACAAATAAAAGAATCTAATTTTCAAATGCAAGAAGATTTTGATAGCTACGAGTTTAACGTTGCAGGTGGAGTCTTAAAAATCATACATGACGAGACAGTTTTGAGAATGAGAAGAAGTATGATGATTTTATCACTTGTTTGCCTCAATGGTTAGAAATAAAACTCACAGAAAGAGATCCCCAATTATAAGTGATGGTGAGAAGAAATCCTGCAAAGGGAGATGATGAATTGAGGTACCATCTCGCAAGTCAAGTAGAGGTTGGATTCGGATAACTACACATGTCCATTTGCCGATTGAATCAATTGGATATCAAAATTGTATTGATTCAAATGTGTAGTTCGGTACTATATTATTTGGTAGTTGAAAGCAAATGATTGTTAAAAAAAATATTCGCCAAGATGAAAATTTGTTAGAAAATTGACTTAATTTCTTTCAAATAGATTTCTTAATTTGTGTGAAAGTAACTAGTTTTCTAATTAGTTTTAGTTATTTGAAATAGTAGTCAAGAAATTTCCTATTTTGTTTAGAATTTAGAGCTTATTTCCTATTCTGTACAAATGTAGAAATTAGCATTTATTTCTTGTTGTTATTTAATTTTTTGGCCAAATAACGTTATCTATAAATAGGTGGGTTGACATATTACAAAGGGATACACAAAGGGCATACAAGGGCGACATGTAATCTTATACATGGGGTGAGAGAGGGTTTTTACGAGATGAGAGATGGTATATAAGGATTGGATTTAAATTCAAATTCTATTCTTGTATAAGATTTTCCTCTCGTAATAAAGAACGAGTTTCTTTTCGCGGACGTAAGTTCAGTGGTAGAATCGAACCACGTTATATATTGTATGTTATTTATCTTTCATACTTGTGACTTGTTAATCATTAAATTATTGTGTACTTGATATCTCAATAGTAGTATGTTCCGCACTTGGATCCTAACACTTAATGTAGGCTTAAAACCATGAACAGCGTTAAAGCTAACCTGTAGAGCAGGTCACAGTTGAAAAATAGTAGTGACCGAAGTATTTCATCACCAAGAAGCGAGAATGTTTGAGCAATTGAGCTAGCTGCTCCAAGCCTGGATAGCGGCTGATTAACCAGAAAAATGACTACAGAAGCCTTCAAAGGAACCCTGGATGTCGAGCTTCGTTCCTTTCACACCATAAAAACTAAAAAGCAATCAATGGAATCGCACATTTAATATGATTATATTAATGCCGTCAGATGACACAAACCAAGCCATTAACAATGGTGATGCAATAAAATCATTGATATGGAACCAAAATGTTGAGAAAAACCTTTCACACATAGACTGAAACTTCACTAAGGAAGAACAGATTGAAGGATGACTTGTGGCAACAAGGACATCAATGGGAAACTATGATAAAGCACGTCTCTCAAGCATGGTTCGAAGACTCGGCCAAGACCGAGACGACTGGGCCGAGTCGTCACCGTCTCAGTTCAGTCCAATACGATACCGTGATGAAATGATATCGAGATAATTAACTCGCCGAGAAATCGGCCGAGACGTCACCGTGACGAGTTGAAACGGCCGAATCACTCCGAGTTATCCGGAATCAAGTTGAATTCAACGAAAAACCTTTAGAAAAAAAAGGAAAAAAAGGATTAAAAAAGGGAAATCCGGGGACCTCTCTCTCGCCTGTGTCAATCTCCTGTCAAGTATGCTAGTACTGATACTCCTTCATACAGGGAAAGAGATGCAAGTGATGGGCACGTTATAAAAGATTTCGTGGTGCCTTCTTTAGATTAATTATAGTGGTTCCTTATTCTATTACTAGACATAATTGGGACAAACTCATCCGAAACACCAGACATAATTGAGAGAAGCACTAGGACCGCAGCTCAATTACATCGACCCTTGGAGTAAAAACTACAGCTAGATCCCAACACATGAGAAGGAGAAGTCAATATCGAAATCATTCATTGGGAAATAGAAACAAATTTGCCAAAGTACTAATCACGTGAACAGATGCGTTATATTATTCCAACTTGGTTCAAGTATATGTACCTTCACTTTACTTTTCTTTTCTTAGTACTGTCTGATTCTCTAAACTCTTTTGCTTTGTTTTCAAACTTTCAGGCGGATTTGGTTCTTATCTGTTAGCTTTAAATAAGAAGACATATGAGCAGGCAGGAGTAAGCACTGCGGGAAATCCTCCGGACAGCTACAAGGAACCTGGGATTGGTTGGATGACCGGCTATCTCTGTGCAATTAGTTTCATTGGTCTTTTTGTGTTGATTCCACTCCGAAAGGTATATGACATTTGTCTTTATTGTTGGTTTTGTTCATTTTCCTATATCTTTTGTTCATCAACTATACTGCAATTTGTTAAGTTTAACATCTTTTTTGGTCAAGTTTCGCTCTATTTCTTGAGGGAGAAATTTGCAAAGTTGCATTCATATCTGTGATTTGGATCCTACTATTTAATTAGTTGCACTATAATAAATGGATATTTCCGAAGATTCTAGACTTTCTGCAAAACATTGATATACTGGTATATATTATTTTTGATATAGCAGCATGACCAAATGATGGGAGGTTATTCATCGTGTCATCTAATTCCACTCTTTTAAGTCTTAACATAATTTGCTACTGTCCTGCTGTTGGACCACAATATTCACTCCAACTTTCTTTTCCAAAGTTATCACTTTACTTTTCTTTCAAAACCGGCAGGCATCCAAGGTGATAGAATAAGTGAGAGGAGAAATGCCCAAAAGTGAACTAGAAAACCACCCCAGTCATAGTACTCTTCTTACGAACCTTACCCCATGGTGGGATCCGCCTGGAGTTTTGTCCTTCAAATGGGATGTCCATAATGCGACTGCCATTCTTATATTGGTTTTGCTTGGCTTTCTCCTGTAACTTTCTGGAGCTTTGGCACTTGGGTACGGAACTCTTTAAATAAAAGACTAGACTAGTCATTTTATGTGTCGGTGCAAGAGTCCACAGATTTAAAATTTTTATACTTTCTCTCATCTCTGTTCTTATTTGGACGTTCTAAGGGAAGTGAGATAGTACCTAAAATAGGAGGAATCAACTCCGATCAAGTTTCTCTTTCCTATCAGAAATAGCTAGTCGTCAACTTTAGTTGCAGCAACGGCCCTTTCATTGCCCTCCCTTGGTCTTTCCTTTGAAATAAGGACTTTTCCCGTAGGTCAGCAGGTATGAATTTATTTCTTTAAGTTTTCTATACTTATTAGTAGGTATGAATTAGAAACATATTTGGATTAATTATAACCCTTATGTAATAGGCCAAGATTGGATTAATTATGATTGTGTCGAAAATAAAATCTAGAAATTTAGATTTATCTAGCTAATTTGTGTTGTTGAAATTTATTTTGGGCCAAACATAAGTTTAACACTTATCTCACAGATAATTCAAAGTACATAATAAATTAGTTCAAATTCATTTGATATTTAGTGAAAATATTAAAATAACTGTTAGATCTTTTAATATAAAATTTTCTAGAATGCAGTAATAATTTTAATAAATATTTACAATTTCGAAATTCTTTCAATAAATGAAAAAATGATCATTGTTGCAGGTTTACATTATAGATTAGATGTTTAACTTACTAATATAATAGAAATAAATTATTACTATTATAAAATGTCAGAAACTACTTGTTGTATTTTTTTCATATATCTTTAATTATTTTGTGATGTATTAATCATTTATATTGATACGTGTAATAGTTATAATGACGAGCAAGGATATTGGTTGGGAACATGGTAAACCCGTGGGTGGGAATAGAAAAATTGTGAGATGCAATTATTGTGGAAAAGTAATGCATGGTGGCATTACAAAGTTGAAAGAACATGTCGATCATGTCATGGGACAAGTTGAATCTTGTCCAAGGGCCTCAAGAGAAGTTAAGAGATGTAATGAAAATGCATCTAAAGGCTGGTAAGATTCAAAGAGCTACAACAAAACAGAAAAAAGAAGAAATATTGAACTCTCTCCAACAAGAAAATATGTATAGTAATTTCAACATGGTTGGCGACGAGGAGGACGAAGACATTTTTGAAATTGATGAAGAAAGTAGGATGGCGTTGGAAAAAAAACATATGAAGCAAGCAATTAGAGAGAGTCAATACTTGCAATTTTTGGACGAACAATGAAGGCATTCAGTATCTGGGAGTCGACCTTCTATGTTTATGTCAAGTATCATTTGTAAACTAAAATATTATAACAAATTTGATATCATTTTGTTAAATATAATTAAATGAAGTTGTAATTTATTCATTCATTTTTTATTTGTTAAACATTGTGAATTTTAGGGAATATGGGTGCTGGCACTTCAAAACCAACGACTTCTGAAAATAAAAGAGGATTGTCACGTAATTTCTATGTCAAACAAGTGGATGAAATGACAAGCAGAGGAATTGACTCACATATATTTCCTTCGAAACAAAAATCAGTCAAATCAATGTTTGTGGCGGAAAATATAAAAAGAGTTGGTAAGGCAGTTTCAAAGTTTTTTCATTTCAATGCTATATCATTTTATGCAGCTGACAATCCTTATTATCAATCGATGATTGATGAAATTGCCAAAGCTGGTTCTGGTATTAAAGACCCTTCAGCTTATCAAATTGGAAATGAATATTTAGACGAAGAATTTGAAGAGCTTGAGAAATATCTTGGAGATATTTATGATAAATTTTCAACTTTTGGTTGTACACTTATGTGTGATGGGTGGAGCACTCGTACAAAACATCCAATAATAAATTTTATGGTATACTGTGATAGACATATGATATACCATAGTTCAGTTGATTGTACCAATGTCAAGAAAACTGCTGAATATATTTTCAAGTTAATGGATGAGGTAGTAGAGGTTGTGGGAGAAAAAAAAGTTGTGCAAGTTGTGACAGATAGTGAATCTAGTATGAAAGCAGCTGGACAACTGTTGATGAAAAAAGAAAAAATCTATTCTGGTCACTTTGCGCTGCTCATTGTATAGATTTGATGTTGGAGGATATCGGCAAAATAGATAATGTAAAAGAAACTATTGCTCAGGGGAAGAAGATAACAAGTTTCATATATAACAGCGACAAAGTAGTGAATCTGATGAAGACATATACAAGAAAAAGGGAACTGCTACGTCCAGGTATCACTAGATTTGCAACTGAATTCATTTTTATGGAAAGTCTTCTTCGGCATTTTACAGAACTGAAAAAAATGTGCACCTCAGATGAATGGGCAGAGTTCAATAACACTACCAAGAGAAAAGCAGAAGCTATTAAAATAGCTAAGTTGATATTATCAGAGAAGTTTTGGAAAAAAGTTAGAAATGTGTGTGCAATAATGGAGCCTGTGGTCAAAGTTTTAAAAACTATTGATCAAGATAATAAGCCAACATTGTCAATTATTTATGAGGCAATGGATAGAGCAAAAATGGCTATTCAAAAGTCGGTGAAATCTTGGAAAACGATTTGGGAAGTGATTGATAATAGATGGTACAATCAACTTCATCGTGATTTACATGCGGCAGGTAATTTAAAATATTACATCCAATTTAAATATATAATATATATGTATTTATTTATTTTCTAATTTTGTTATTTTATTGTATTTAGCATATTTTTTGAACCCGATCCTTCAATATTCTGTAACTTGTGAGTTTAATCTGGATGAAGTTCGAAAAGGGTTGAAGAAAGTCATTGCAAAGTTGGAGCCAAATTTAGATGCACAAGTTGATTCAATAAATGAGGTATTCTTTTGATTATTTTATTTATTTATATTAATGAACAAATTTTAAAATTTTAAAACCTGTGTATATATTACTTTTGTAGATCAAAATTTTTGTAGACAAAAAAGGAGGATTTGGAAGTGCGATTGCAACAAGAGCGTTACCAAAATCTTTACCAGGTTTCAACTTAATTCATACTTATATAAACATCTAAATCATATTAATGAAGTTAATTATTACTTTGTTTGTTTAGCTGAATGGTGGTTAAACTAGGATGAAGATGTGCCAAATTTAAGGAATATTGCAGTGAAAATATTGAGTCAAACCTGCACATCCTCTGGATGCGAACGAAATTGGAGTACATGGTCATTAATTCATACAAAACTATGTAACCATTTGGCAGTTAAAAAATTGCATTAATTAGTTTTTGTGCATTACAATATGCGATTAAAGGTGAAAAATTTGATGCATCAAAGAGATACTGATGATTTCTATAACCCAATTGACTTGAATCACATTTTTCTCCAAGATGATATATTGGATGATTGGATAAGAGAAAATGAACAACCCATATTGCCCGATGTGACGCCCCCACTTCTCCCTAAGGCGAACCAGAGGGTATCCGCGGGACGCCTGCCCAGCTTCGCCAGGACTCAAGGTAAAATCATTTCAAGCTTAACTATAAATAACCAATAATACAAGTCGCTTCCATAACTAATATTCAATAGGGCACCAGAGTACAAAATGCATCAATCATCCACTTCTTACATTCGATTCCCAAAAGTTACATCCAAACCCAATATATACAAAATTCCCGAATCCAACCAAGTACATTCAAAACCCTGATACAAAAGTACAACCAAAAAGGGGGGGATTTTCCTCAAGTTCACTTCGATCCATCCCTGTTAAGGAAAACAAATCTAAAGGGTGAGCAAAATGCTCGTGAGGCCAAGAAACACACATGCAAGTACATTGTCCAAATAACAATCCCATTTAACGAATAAAGCAGTAATTTGCAAGAAATGAGTAATTCGAGTAATAATATGTAAGCAGAAACATTTCAAGGATATGGTAGCTCTCAGGAGTTAAGCTCCACTTGTTTTGCCAAGGTCATTAGTATACCTTCCCGCGATGACTCTCCGTCAACCGGGTCGGTATTTCAAATTCCGTAGATCTCCACTTACTTCTCATCCGTCCACCGTACACCGCACCGGGCCCGAACGACATTTGTAGGGCGATACTCCACGAGTATGCCAAGCGAGACCTCTCCAATAGGTCAAGCTTTTCATGTGATTCTCATGGCTCACCGAGGTTCCCGACCAAGCCCATGCCGGCTCGAGTCCCAAGGTCGGCCGATGAGTTTGGGCGTCCCCCATGTATCATTTGGATGTCGAGGAGATTCACTCCAACGACGTATGCAGCCATAGCATAGAAATTCATATCATTCAAACATTTGATATTTCCAGGCATTTGGTAATTCAAGCATTTGGTATATTCCAGCATTTCGGGCATGAGTTATTCATTTCAAATGAGAACGAGTGCGATAAAGTACACACTCGACTCCATTTTCAAAATCTTAAGTCATGGATATCAAATAAAGCATGTAGCAAGTTTACAGGAGTTCAAATAGACATGCACTTGACACTCACCAAGTAATTCAAGTAGAAATGTCACTTAGAGGTTCAAGCGTTCACCGTAGGGTCCTCTTGAAGGTCCTCGTGGGTGCCTGAACAATTAAATAGTAATCCATCACTTATAATCCTAATTATCAAAGAAGATTGTACACTTGTACAATCTAAGAAAATTCTCATGAAAATGGGCCCGATTTATACGTAAATCAAGGCTCAAAGAAGGGATTTTAAAGCACAAGAGAAATCAGGTTTTCACCTTTGAAATCGGGTGTAAAACGCTCAAGTGCTATCGAGGGGAAAAGGAGAATTCGAAAAACTCCATTTCCTTAAGTTTCAAAAATTTCAGATTTAAGGGGTATTTTTGCAAAAATCATAACTCACACTTCGTAGGTCCAAAATTGGAAAACTTGGTACCGTTGGAAACTTCTTTCAAAGTACTAAAAGTTCCTAGAAGACACTTTTCCATGATTCCTAACGGAAGATATTCAAAAATTAGCTCAAAATTGCTGTTTTAAGCTCGCAAGGCAGTTTTAAGGTTGGTTTTTTCGCCAACTTTGGAAAATCGGCAAAAATCACAGGATTCGATCTAGCCTTTGGATTTTGGAACTCAATTAGAGTTGCAAGCAAGGTTTAAAATCCAACAAACGGAACAAGAATTGGAGTTTTGAGCACCAAGATATAGTAGCTCAAAGTTGCTGCAAAAAACGAAGCTCACTGGGTAAATTTCCAGATTTAAAGCTGGAACTTTGCGACTCTAGTTGAGCATTGAAACGGATTCAAAATGACACCAATTTGGAAGTAGTATACTACCATATGAGAGCTATCCCTCAACCAAATTTCATGGAAAAATTCGTTTGGGAAGCTAGTGAACAAAGTCAATAAAGTTTGCAAAATTTCTAAGGGAATCTGCCTTGCATTTGTGTTTTTCCCTTTTCCAAACATTTGGCCAATGAAATTTCTCGAACATCATCCATTCATGAAGACAAGGTCTAAGAAACATCCAAGGTGTAATTTGGTAGGTGATTACCTCCAAGAAATTCGAATTAACAAGTCCCAAATCGAAGCTAAAGCTTTAACTAGCCAAAAGAGGGTTTTCTACCTCTGAGTCAGTTTTGGATTTCAGCCACAACTCACTCAATTCAACTCAGAATTGAGCGTGGTCAGTGGCGTTGAAAACTAGATTCATAAAGCTACAATTTCTTAGAAGAAATCGTTTTCAAAATCAATCCACAACTAGGTCATTTTTGGACACCAAGTCGCTGCTCAAAACAGAGTTCCCTGTGAAAACGTGGAACAGAGCAGTCGACTTTACAAGCTTGGTACAGATTACTCAGGTCGAATTAGAACCTAAATTTTATACCGTTGGAAATCTGGGAATGTCTAGTTTCCAGTGCCACAAACGGCACTCGATTTCGACATCGGAGCAAAAAGATATGGCCGAAACAAGAACACTGCCTGGGCAGTGACGTGAGGATTTTCCAGGTTTGCTTCCTTACGAAATTTTAACTTTTGGCCAACCAATTCATGGAATTTTTCAACGAAACTTTCTACACATCTTATACAACATATAAACATCATAACTAAGCCATTAGATCCACAAAAATTCGCATTAAATGTCATGAACATCAAAAGGGCAGAATCAGAAATTTCACCTCTCACTACCGTTGAGCTTTCCTTCAATAATGCTACTTATTTCCACTAGTTTAACCCTCTAATCCAGCATTAATAACAATAAAACTCATCAAATCAGTCCAACAACTCAAAGTGGGAATTCATAGAGCCCACACAACAATTTTTCACCATAAATAATGATACCCATACGATCAAATGAACTTATAAGTGCAATAGAACTTCCATAATTCAAGATTTGAAGGTTTGATCATCACTTACTTTGCTAGATGTTCAAGGCAGAATTTTCGGTCACTTGAAGCTCAGCAAAACCGTGGAAGTAAGGCTCATTTTGCAGCTCAAGTTGTTCACCAAGTGATTAGCTAAGAGGAGGTAAATTTTGGTGTGATTTGGTGAAGGTTTAGTGAAGGAATGGAGTGAAATTGGTTGAACTTTTGGAGTTGTTTTTCTCCCTTGGTAGCCGGCTGTTCTTGTGCAAGAAAGTGAAGTACCGTGGCTGATGAAAAGCTTCCTTGAGAAGCTTTAAGTGTTTGGCCAAAAGGTGCCAAAAGTCAACTCTCTTCCCGCGCGCATACGCGCGTGTTTCGTGCTCGATTCCTCTCGAGTTCGTTTCACTTGTACACTAAACCTCTAATGCACTTATATTCATACTTATATTATTCACTCTTAATAGTTTAGAAATAATTTCTAAAGTCCTCCGATTAGTCGCGCGCGCGAAAACTTGAACTTCCGATTTGTGCGCGATAACGTAAAATCTCTAAAAAATTCTTATAACGATTGTACCACTAACTATCACTTGAGTATTTAAACTTAAAATTAACCACTTTAGAACTAATGTACAAGTTTCCAATTTTTCAAACTCATTGTATTCCCGAATCGATTATTATATCCAAACGTGCATTCACTATTCACACTTAACGAGCTTTCGAAAATTAATTTTTGAAACGAGTCACTTTAAAAATATGAGTAAGTCATAATTCAATGTAATTAGGGTTAAGAAGGCTAGAAAATAATATTCGAAATATTTGACCAAATAAATAATTAAATAAGTTAGAATTAGGAGTTTTAAAATAAGAAAATTTGCGAGTCCTCACATGAGTCTAGTATTACTTTCTCAAATCTCCAATAAATTTGTCTCAATTAATTTTTCTTAATCTATTATTGATCATTCTTAATTTCCCCAAGATAATTACACTCTCGAATAGAATATCACTTCGAAACACATGTACTTATTATTTCTCACTTAAACGAACCTCCGAAAATTAAATTTGCTAACGGGACGTTTCAAAAATATGAGTGAGACATTGTTTCGTATAAATGGATTTTAAAATGGTTGAAATAAATTATTTGGAGAAAACAGGTGAATAAACATTTAAATAAATCATTAATATTCGATAAAAATAAGAAATTTTTCGAGTCTTCACATCCTCCCCTCCTTAAAAAGAATTTCGTCCTCGAAATTCACACCTGGGCAATATCATTTCCTTAATGGTTATACCTACCAGATCAATCACTAACTTACATTTTCCAACTTATATTTTACAATTCCTATCCATTCAACTAGCTATCAAATCTTGATTTTTCTCCAATAGGCATTTTAACTTCCAAGTCATATGGTAGCTTAATCCGCTTCATGTTTACCTCAAATAGGTAATGTCTTCACTTCTTTAATGCAATTATTATAGCCACTAACCCCAAATCATGAGTTGGCTACTTTCTCTCGTGATCCTTTAACTTTCTAGAGGCGTATACAATCACCTCATCTTGTAGTACATTCTAAACCATCCTTTGAAACATCTGTATAAATCACAAACTACCTCCTCCGCTCGGTAAGGTTAACATAGGTGCACTGGTTAAACACTTTTCACTTTTAAAATCCTTCTTCACATTTATAATCCCAAATAACTTGCCAGGTCTTGCACTCTTAAGAAAGCCCTTGATAAACCAAAGGTAATATTCGACTAATTCTAAGAACTCCAAATTTTTTCCTCTTAAACAGCATCCAGTTTAGCTGGGTCGATAACAATTCCTTCCTTAGATATTGTACAACCTAGAAAGGCTACTTCTTTCAATCGAATTCACATTTATTGAACTTAACGAAAATTGGCGCTCTCTCGAGGCTTGTAAAACTATCATCAGGTGTCTTTCATGATCTTTTCAAATCTTAGTGTATACCGATATATCATCAATAAATATCACCACAGATTAATCCAAATACGATTTAAAACCCCGATGCAGTAAAGCCATACTTGCTGCTAGTGCCTTAGTCAATCCAAAGGGCGTAACTGAAAATTCAAAATGTCCCCATCTTAAATTGGGAGTAGTCTTAAACACATCAGTTTCTAGGATCCTCAACCAGTAATAGCTCTACTTTAAATTCAACTTGGATAATACCACGGTCCCTTGCCATTGATCAAAATCCTCGTTTATGTAAGGTGACGGAGCATTTGTTCTTAATAGTCACATCGTTCATGTATATAGCCTCAGATTTCCGTTCCAAATACGACGTCCGGTCCCTTAATCATTAGGCTCATTAAATCTATCAAATATTTCCTTTCACTAAGCCAATTTTCACAATCTTAATATCTCAATTTGGCAATCAAATATTGGGTCCCAACTTCAACACTAAACTCTCGATTTGGTCCCGATCCCTGGTCACTCCTAGATCTCGGGGTGGTCTATGTTCTCAAGTACAATCTCGACCACATCTAATACCGTTCGTGTCTTATTATAAATCTAAAAGTGTGGGGCAAGGTTTAAATATACATGTAAGTCATAAAATCAATTAAAAGCGAAGTAAATTTTCATTTGCCATAAGGATCATAATAGTTACATCCAGCTGGGAGAGGTTTATCAAATTATTTCAAAAGGAAAAGGGAAACAACAAGATTATAACAAAACGTGCCAAGTTGCCAAGATACAAAAGTCTTTCCCTTATACAAAAGATTAAATCTCCAAAAGTGCCAATCTAATTTAGGGTAAAACTACAACCTCTATCTCTCGAGTGAAGTCAAAACCATCCTCACTCGTAAACTTCTACTACTAGGACCCCCATCATAGTCATTAGCACTACATACTCCCATCTGGCACTTAATTGCTTTGTAGCGGGTCTAGTTGGCTGCTGAATTTTTCCTCTTTTTAGAGGTACCAGGACAATTCGAAAACTTATGTTCGGTACTACCGCACTTCAAACATTTTCCTTGTTTTCTCCAGCACTTGGTCTCAGTGTGGTTAATCTTACCACAGTATCCACAATTTGCGTCAGAAGTGACGACTTGACCAATTTGAGGATTTCCTTTGTATTTCTTCTCCAATTCCACGTTCTTGCGTAGCAACTCAGTTTTCTCTGCATATTCTTGTTTCCACCGCCCTTCCCAATAGTCAGCCAATTTCTTTTGAAATTCTACCTCATTTCGAAGAACGTCCATTTCCTTGCGCATTTCTTCCAAAGTTGTCATCTTACCAGTTGGTTCAAGTCAAATGTTAGTCTGCCAGGCAAATCAAAGGATCAAATAAGTAGCTATTCATAATGGAAACTCGAGCCATATTACTCCTTCATTCTTTGCTTATAGGTTACCTCGAAATATAGTTCTTAACTATTCTCCTCTCAATATGGATGAACTTTTGAGTTTTCACAAGATTACTATCATTACTTATAAACGTAACAAAATCCGGAGATCTTATTCTCTAACAGTTCCAAACCCTAATTCATTCTCCAATACTCAATTACAAAGTGCTCGAGAAGAAACCCTAACCTCTTGCCTTCACTAGCGTCTCATTTTATCTTTTCAAATCAATTCTACTATTTTGAGGTTAGATCTTCCGTCAAACCTAGATAGGCGAACTTCAAGAATCATTCCATTTTCACACATTTCTTGATTCTTAGGTTGGCTTATTGGTCTAGAGTTTTCGTACTCAACCAACCGTGCGAGGACATTAATCATATGGTCAATAGCAGTAGCTACATGATTGTTTTCCTTCATTTCTAGGGTTTTGGTTCAATCCAGCAGTCGTTCCCTAATCATTCCCTTGAGCTTGGGGTTGCGTAACCCCTCGCTCTCGATCCCTTTTCACCGCTCATAAATTTAACATTTATAAAGGCAGGACATAATATGGGTGTACATAAGATGAAGTTGAAAAGTGACACTTTGATCATGCAAAACGAAAATAAAAGGGAAGACACCGGGATAATCGCAAATGTGTACCACCCAATCATAGATTTGAAGTCATAAAGCAATAAGGTCAAGCATCTCATGAGTAACGTTTAATTGCTTTAAAAGGGAAGGAAACATAGTGAAACAAAATACAAAATGCAATGGCCTTTAAGTGAGCACCACCCCATCTATCTTTGGCAAAACTATTAAGATAGTTCAATTCACTAACTTTGTGATTGGCGGAGCCAAATGTCTCTACTACCTCCGTAGGATCATTTTCATTTCCAGCACTAGGAGTTTTAATCTCATGTCCCTTATCGAGTATCTTGTTATTCTCCACTTGTTCAACCAAGGTAACATACCCAGCCATCGACTTATTCATCCGGTCTTTAATTTCGTGTACCATCTTAGCAAATCAGTTCTTAGCTTTTTTTTTTTTTTTGAAGCTGCTCACTAGGAGCCTTTGTCTTTTCCTCGCTCCTCAAGTACCTCAATCTCCACTTCAAAAATTCTAATAGTCTGGGCATCGACGATTGCCCTCGATCCTCGATTATCCTCTTGAACTACTCTAATTTCCTCGAATAGCCACTTCCGATGATCGGCCACTATTAACACCCCATTATTTGGGCACGAGTAAATCCTTTGGAAATCACATAAAGATCTAGTTCAGAGAGTTGGGTTATACCTCCAACGAGCTCCCCTAGGCCCTTCACAACCATGGTCACCGAAATGCGTCCTCGAGACGGTTCAATGCCAACGTTACCTTCTGTAACTTACAGTTAAATTAAAAGCTTAAATGGGTCCAAGAATACTAAATAAACTAGATTTGATCATCTCATACTATCCCACGTATCTCTTACAGGATCAAGACTCCCAATTGTCTATTGATTCAAACCTTGTTTCTAATTTTCATCCCTACAAGCAGTCACTTACTTCCCAACCAGTTCCACAGTCCGGCATCCTAAACTTCAAGCCTAGGATACACTACAGAGATCTAAAGCCTAAACTCTGATACCAACTGTGACGCCCCCACTTCTCCCTAAGGCGAACCAGAGGGTATCCGCGGGACGCCTGCCCAGCTCTCGCCAGGACTCAAGGTAAAATCATTTCAAGCTTAACTATAAATAACCAATAATACAAGTCGCTTCCATAACTAATATTCAATAGGGCACCACGAGTACAAAATGCATCAATCATCCACTTCTTACATTCGATTCCCAAAAGTTACATCCAAACCCAATATATACAAAATTCCCGAATCCAACCAAGTACATTCAAAACCCTGATACAAAAGTACAACCAAAAAGGGGGGAGGGTTTCCTCAAGTTCACTTCGATCCATCCCTGTTAAGGAAAACAAATCTAAAGGGTGAGCAAAACGCTCGTGAGGCCAAGAAACACACATGCAAGCACATTGTCCAAATAACAATCCCATTTAACGAATAAAGCAGTAATTTGCAAGAAATGAGTAATTCGAGTAATAATATGTAAGCAGAAACATTTCAAGGATATGGTAGCTCTCAGGAGCTAAGTTCCACTTGCTTTGCCAAGGTCATTAGTATACCTTCCCGCGATGACTCTCCGTCAACCGGGTCGGTATTTCAAATTCCGTAGATCTCCACTTACTTCTCATCCGTCCACCGTACACCGCACCGGGCCCGAACGACATTTGTAGGGCGATACTCCACGAGTATGCCAAGCGAGACCTCTCCAATAGGTCAAGCTTTTCATGTGATTCTCATGGCTCACCGAGGTTCCCGACCAAGCCCATGCCGGCTCGAGTCCCAAGGTCGGCCGATGAGTTTGGGCGTCCCCCATGTATCATTTGGATGTCGAGGAGATTCACTCCAGCGACGTATGCAGCCATAGCATAGAAATTCATATCATTCAAACATTTGATATTTCCAGGCATTTGGTAATTCAAGCATTTGGTATATTCCAGCATTTCAGGCATGAGTTATTCATTTCAAATGAGAACGAGTGCGATAAAGTACACACTCGACTCCATTTTCAAAATCTTAAGTCATGGATATCAAATAAAGCATGTAGCAAGTTTACAGGAGTTCAAGTAGACATGCACTTGACACTCACCAAGTAATTCAAGTAGAAATGTCACTTAGAGGTTCAAGCGTTCACCGTAGGGTCCTCTTGAAGGTCCTCGTGGGTGCCTGAACAATTAAATAGTAATCCATCACTTATAATCCTAATTATCAAAGAAGATTGTACACTTGTACAATCTAAGAAAATTCTCATGAAAATGGGCCCGATTTATACGTAAATCAAGGCTCAAAGAAGGGATTTTAAAGCACAAGAGAAATCAGGTTTTCACCTTTGAAATCGGGTGTAAAACGCTCAAGTGCTATCGAGGGGAAAAGGAGAATTCGAAAAACTCCATTTCCTTAAGTTTCAAAAATTTCAGATTTAAGGGGTATTTTTGCAAAAATCATAACTCACTCTTCGTAGGTCCAAAATTGGAAAACTTGGTACCGTTGGAAACTTCTTTCAAAGTACTAAAAGTTCCTAGAAGACACTTTTCTATGATTCCTAACGGAAGATATTCAAAAATTAGCTCAAAGTTGCTGTTTTAAGCTCGCAAGGCAGTTTTAAGGTTGGTTTTTTCGCCAACTTTGGAAAATCGGAAAAAATCACAGGATTCGATCTAGCCTTTGGATTTTGGAACTCAATTAGAGTTGCAAGCAAGGTTTAAAATCCAACAAACGGAACAAGAATTGGAGTTTTGAGCACCAAGATATAGTAGCTCAAAGTTGCTGCAAAAAACGAAGCTCACTGGGTAAATTTCCAGATTTAAAGCTGGAACTTTGCGACTCTAGTTGAGCATTGAAACGGATTCAAAATGATACCAATTTTGGCAGTAGTATACTACCATATGAGAGCTATCCCTCAACCAAATTTCATGGAAAAATTCGTTTGGGAAGCTAGTGAACAAAGTCAATAAAGTTTGCAAAATTTCTAAGGGAATCTGCCTTGCATTTGTGTTTTTCCCTTTTCCAAACATTTGGCCAATGAAATTTCTCGAACATCATCCATTCATGAAGACAAGGTCTAAGAAACATCCAAGGTGTAATTTGGTAGGTGATTACCTCCAAGAAATTCGAATTAACAAGTCCCAAATCGAAGCTAAAGCTTTAACTAGCCAAAAGAGGGTTTTCTACCTCTGAGTCAGTTTTGGATTTCAGCCACAACTCACTCAATTCAACTCAGAATTGAGCGTGGTCAGTGGCGTTGAAAACTAGATTCATAAAGCTACAATTTCTTAGAAGAAATCGTTTTCAAAATCAATCCACAACTAGGTCATTTTTGGACACCAAGTCGCTGCTCAAAACAGAGTTCCCTGTGAAAACGTGGAACAGAGCAGTCGACTTTACAAGCTTGGTACAGATTACTCAGGTCGAATTAGAACCTAAATTTTATACCGTTGGAAATCTGGGAATGTCTAGTTTCCAGTGCCACAAACGGCACTCGATTTCGACATCGGAGCAAAAAGATATGGCCGAAACAAGAACACTGCCTGGGCAGTGACGTGAGGATTTTCCAGGTTTGCTTCCTTACGAAATTTTAACTTTTGGCCAACCAATTCATGGAATTTTTCAACGAAACTTTCTACACATCTTATACAACATATAAACATCATAACTAAGCCATTAGATCCACAAAAATTCGCATTAAATGTCATGAACATCAAAAGGGCAGAATCAGAAATTTCACCTCTCACTACCGTTGAGCTTTCCTTCAATAATGCTACTTATTTCCACTAGTTTAACCCTCTAATCCAGCATTAATAACAATAAAACTCATCAAATCAGTCCAACAACTCAAAGTGGGAATTCATAGAGCCCACACAACAATTTTTCACCATAAATAATGATACCCATACGATCAAATGAACTTATAAGTGCAATAGAACTTCCATAATTCAAGATTTGAAGGTTTGATCATCACTTACTTTGCTAGATGTTCAAGGCAGAATTTTCGGTCACTTGAAGCTCAGCAAAACCGTGGAAGTAAGGCTCATTTTGCAGCTCAAGTTGTTCACCAAGTGATTAGCTAAGAGGAGGTAAATTTTGGTGTGATTTGGTGAAGGTTTAGTGAAGGAATGGAGTGAAATTGGTTGAACTTTTGGAGTTGTTTTTCTCCCTTGGTAGCCGGCTGTTCTTGTGCAAGAAAGTGAAGTACCGTGGCTGATGAAGAAGCTTCCTTGAGAAGCTTTAAGTGTTTGGCCAAAAGGTGCCAAAAGTCAACTCTCTTCCCGCGCGCATACGCGCGTGTTTCGTGCTCGATTCCTCTCGAGTTCGTTTCACTTGTGCACTAAATCTCTAATGCACTTATATTCATACTTATATTATTCACTCTTAATAGTTTAGAAATAATTTCTAAAGTCCTCCGATTAGTCGCGCGCGCGAAAACTTGAACTTCCGATTTGTGCGCGATAACGTAAAATCTCTAAGAAATTCTTATAACGATTGTACCACTAACTATCACTTGAGTATTTAAACTTAAAATTAACCACTTTAGAACTAATGTACAAGTTTCCAATTTTTCAAACTCATTGTATTCCCGAATCGATTATTATATCCAAACGTGCATTCACTATTCACACTTAACGAGCTTTCGAAAATTAATTTTTGAAACGAGTCACTTTAAAAATATGAGTAAGTCATAATTCAATGTAATTAGGGTTAAGAAGGCTAGAAAATAATATTCGAAATATTTGACCAAATAAATAATTAAATAAGTTAGAATTAGGAGTTTTAAAATAAGAAAATTTGCGAGTCCTCACATGAGTCTAGTATTACTTTCTCAAATCTCCAATAAATTTGTCTCAATTAATTTTTCTTAATCTATTATTGATCATTCTTAATTTCCCCAAGATAATTACACTCTCGAATAGAATATCACTTCGAAACACATGTACTTATTATTTCTCACTTAAACGAACCTCCGAAAATTAAATTTGCTAACGGGACGTTTCAAAAATATGAGTGAGACATTGTTTCGTATAAATGGATTTTAAAATGGTTGAAATAAATTATTTGGAGAAAACAGGTGAATAAACATTTAAATAAATCATTAATATTCGATAAAAATTAGAAATTTTTCGAGTCTTCACACCCGAAGATAATCTGGATTGGTTGGGTAAGGGCATTCATCAAACTGAATCAGAAAGCAGTTAATAGCGAGAACATGACAATGATGGTTTTGGTGATACATTGTCCCAATATATTACCAAAAAAAATAAGAAAGGTCTTGCTGAATCCTCAAGTAGGAAACAAAAAAGTAAGACTAAACAAACCAGTAAGCATACTGTTCTATCATCTTCAAATAAAAGTGACAACAGTAATGATGATGATGACAATGGAGATGGAGGGAACAATTCTTTCAAACATAGTGGTGGTTACAATCAAGATAGCCAACAAACAGGAGGTATGTCATGGGCTCAAGGACAAGATAATTATTATGTCACTCAAGATACTGATCATGGCTATCGTCCTGGTATAGAAGCACAACGTCAATTTCTCAATAATTTAACTCAATTTTCAAGTGAGAATACTTTCTCTCACCATTCAGGGTCACAAAGATATAGAGGAGTCAATGATCAGATACAAAATTTGGGTATACACCCAACCTATGAGCATGAATCTAGTCAAAACTGCAATACTAGTCAATTGGGATATGGCTATGACCAATCATATGGAATCACTCCTGACTATTATCGTAGATATCGGCCATTTGATGGATCTGGACAGGTTGAAAGGTCTACTAGCATTCATGGTAGTGGATACTATGAAAAAGAAATATATAAATCTCATGATGGTTCTTCTTTTGATTCCAATAACATTGGGTTTTATGGTCATGATTCTACTGCATCATATGGTACTAGCGATAGTGTTAACTATCGAGGGTTGGATACTACCATCATACTCAGCAATTCATCTCCAATCCAGAAGTTCTTTCGTCTAATGATTATGGAACATCTAGTCAATCCTCAAATCTAGTAAATACACCAGATAACTCTTATACACTACCTACTCAAGGTCCTATGCCACTTCCACATCTGTTTTACCATTCATCGAGAAATGAGGGTGATTTTGAACCACATCATCATTCTACTTGGTATTAACAGGTATGAAAATATAAAGTACTAGAGTATCTTTTTACATATTTGCCTTTTATTTAATATGATTTCTTTTTATTTTTGGTAGGAGATTGATCAAAATATTTCAACTTTATGCTATAAATAAATCTTTAGTTTGTATTGTTAATGGTTGATATTACTTTTGCAATTATTAGTTTTAAAATTGTGGTTTATGTTATTTTGATTTTATTTGTGATGCCATTGTCTTAAATAATTAAAAGTATTTTTTGTGTTTAATATGTATAAAAATAGTACATTTTACAAATTTTCTTTTGCTATTTTTTTATTATTTTTGTTTAGCATACTTTTTTTATATTATTAATAATTTTTAAAATATTAAATGCTTTAAAATTTGCGTCTCACCAAGACCGCGACCGATATGTCGAGACCGATGTGACACGTTCCAGACCGCGACCGCGACTTTGAACCATGCTCTCAAGCACATAATCTAGAGGTAAAACATCCTTTTAACATCCTCCAAACAAGAAAGAAATCTTAACTGGTGGCACCAACTTGTTCCAAATAATCAACGAATGTCTTCTTGCCAGCACATAATTCCCAGCAGATGAAGTGGAAAAAATTCCATTTGAAGAGAGGTTCCAAATCATTCAGTCAGGTTGGCTCTCATGATAAAACAAATCAACCACCATGCTTACTTAATGAGTAAGATAAAAAAAAAACTTGCCTTAAAGGTTTAACATCCCACCCAGAGTGTAAATAAAATTTAGCAACGAAAAGGTGAGGAGGATTAGTTAGATCACATACCTCAAATAAAGGGTTATCGAGAAGCCATCAATCCTACCAAAAATCCATAGTACCCAAATCAAGTTGCCACCTAATATCAGAAGAGAACTCACGAATAGCCAACAATCTCTTCCATGCAGCTGAACCAGAAATCTTATTGGCCTTCAGAGAGTGAAATCCTTGAACATATCTAGTATGCACAAAATTTGCCCACAAAATTGTTTAGGCCTTAGGATTTTCACCAGAATATTATTACTCCTTGTCCCCTATCCCCCCCAAATATTTATTCGAAGTTATTTTTTGTCCTCTCTAATTTTTCCTTCAATAATTTTCAATAAAAAAATAATTTGTAATCTATAGAAGATTAGTATAACATATCAATTAAGAAAATTATATAAAAGGAAAGCAAGATAGATTAAAGGAAATTTGATCGTAATTGCAATCTATTTATACTAAATCAACTTGAATTAAGGATTATGAAATAAACCAAGCTATCCAATGCCCCAGTCGAGTTTAAGTTTATGAAATTTTCATCAAAAACAAATACTGTGCTTGCCAAATAGTTGGTCTGAACTGATATAGAAAATTCTCGATTTGAAAAATTTAGTCATATTTCCCAAAATTCATCTTGTTTAATTTGCTAATTCCCCCCATAATTTTTCTCCTTAACAATCCATATTGGCAGCTAGAGTTCCTATTCCTCATGAAAAGTATTTCCCAAACTTTAGTCACTTCTTGACAGTCGATTTAAGTTAAATTTGCAAAGCATGAAAGCATAATCAACCCTTCCCCCTCCCGACTTTTGGTTAGTTATACTAACTCACTTGGGAGAAAGAGGACTGTAAGATGTTCGACTTCTAATTAACCTCAGTACTAATTCTGTATAATGGAGCATGATCGATACCCAACCTAATGTCCATTAGCAGCCACTATAGCCAATTGCTACTTAGATACAATGTTAGACTGAGTCACTAAAGTCATAGTCAAGATTGGACACTTCTTCAAAAGCTAAAAATGAATGTAAAGATTTTCCAAATGCAGGACAAAGAAGATGCCTTAGAATGAAGCAAAAACTTTTTTTTTTTGAAATTTCATATCATTTGTCTATGTTCCAACGAAAAGCAGCAAGAATACAAGAACTCACTTGGGAGAAAGAGGACTGTAAGATGTTCGACTTCTAATTAACCTCAGTACTAATTCTGTATAATGGAGCATGATCGATACCCAACCTAATGTCCATTAGCAGCCACTATAGCCAATTGCTACTTAGATACAATGTTAGACTGAGTCACTAAAGTCATAGTCAAGATTGGACACTTCTTCAAAAGCTAAAAATGAATGTAAAGATTTTCCAAATGCAGGACAAAGAAGATGCCTCAGAATGAAGCAAACACTTTTTTTTTTTTTTGAAATTTCATATCATTTGTCTATGTTCCAACGAAAAGCAGCAAGAATACAAGAATGGTAGATATTTGCCTGGTCAGTGCCAGAGATGCAAAATGTTGCCTACTGATACTTTGGCTGGACAATCAGAATTTTTCGGCCAAAAGCTAAAGAATTCTGGAACAATACAATGTGGAATTGATAAGAACTTTTGACATTAACTCCCAGAAATGGTCCAAAGTTGTATTACAAAAGATGAAAATGGCTAAGGAAAGTGTAAACGAACTTCCAAATAAGTTATCTGTAAACTTGAAGTTTCCAACACTTTCACGTTTGATTTGAAGACTAGGGATTGCTTCCGATGGGTGCATGTCTCGCTTTCACTGGGTTTTAAAGTTTCCAAGCTAATCAAAAGGGCAAGTGCTGTTGGTTTTCCTTTTTTCTTTAAGGTGGAAAGAAGAGAGGGAGGTCCCATTTGGTAGGTCTATCATCTACCAATGACAGGGTTTTCATAACACCAAAGTAACTTAAAGCTCCAACATAAATCCAAGATTAATAGTACTGTAAATGAAAAGATTACTAATAACCAATTGCCATTATGTTAACAAGATTATGCTTTATGTAAATAATTCTTGAAATAAATTTGATAGGTTTCATTTTCCTTTGAATGGTTTACTTTTTTTTTTCCTTCGAATGGTTTAGTTACATACTTGTTTGTCTAGATTATATTTTATACAAATTTCTTCTGGCTCCTTATATTGTAAAGGAATATATGAATCTTGCTAGGGTTTAGGACAAGAATTGTAGACTCAAAGGAGTCATCAAGGCTCAAAGCATACTTAAAACTCGAGATGCCTAAATGAACCTACAAAAAGGGAAGTTTAGTGTAAAACGGGGTCTATGCAAGTTGTGCCTTGTCGGACATGGTATAATTGTTAACAATGTAGAATAATATAATTGTATGTGATTGGCATAGCCGTTGTATAAATTATATATAATCAAACAATATTTTTGTATTTTGAGTACATGCAATATTTTGTTTATGTATACTAAAATCTTCTACTAAACCATATTTTAGAGATATTATATATTAAATACTTAACAAGTACAATAACGGCAATTTACCTGATGAACCTTCGAGTTTAGCCAATGATTCTTCTAATAAAAGCTCTAAAGGTAATAATAAGGGTTATAAGATAGGATTTGTAGCTTTATGATATATCTTATTTTGATGGATTAAATAAATTGTATGGAAGGATACGAGACAATTTATCATGGGAGGATAGGCATACGAAGTGCAGTTATAGGATAACTTCTTTGGCATGATCTAGTGATACCTAGATCTACTACACTTATTTAAATAAATATATCCAATATTAAAACCTCAATTTGAATTGCAGTGTGTCTTCTATTATTTATTATAAATTAGAATATTAAGAATTATTTCACAATCAACTAGACACTTTGATCATGTTACACCAGTACGCAAAATTAATGAATTCTGACAAGTGCCAGTTTATAGTTTAGTTGAGAAGTCAAGATCAAAATACAGACATGAAATTTCTTGGAAAGTGCATGAAGACTTATGTTTTATAGATATTCCTTCAACAATTAATTTTCTATTAGGGCAATTTAATTAGACAAATATGAAATGAATAGGTTCTGAACATAGTTGATTATCAATATAACATGATGTCCTCAACGTATTTGTATAAAAAATAGTGGCCATGCATCTAAGACTGGACAATAGTCTTATGGGCAGCTGCCTCTAGTGTCTTTTTGATGGGAATAAATCCTTTGACACTAAGAAATCCGATAATTAATATTTGTCGAAGCCAAACTCCAGTATATAACTAGTTAATTTTGCACACGAGTTTTGGGGTTACTAATTCAGTTAATTCTCTTTGAATTCTTGAACATTGTGTTGTTTAATTCTAACATTTCACGATAACCTGTAATTTCTTCCCCATATTTCATAAGCTTAAAATAATTGGAACTAAAATCCTCAATGAGTAAAGTTTCTTGGACAAATACTGGTGTAGGATTGCGTACATTACATTGCTTGGTTGTTGTCCCACATCAGCATTAATTTTAGTTGGAATCATGTAGTTCTTGCACGTGCATGACTTTGGTGGTTTATGCGTGTTTGGATAGAATATTATTTGGAATAATTACTGTAGCACTCTTTGTAATGTGATGTATGTGAGATAAAAAAAATAGTTGAAAAATGTGTTTATAATACAAGTGAAATATTATTTGAAATAAATGTACTATCCAAACACTTAATTTAGAACAGTTCAGGTATTAATTAAGAACAAACATTTATGCATCAAACTCTTAATATCTCATCATTGTTTAAGTCTTTCTTGATTGCTTCACTGGAATAATCCTGGAATGATGTTACTATTCTGCTCTAAATTGACATGCGAAACTGCAGAAAGCCCAAGACGTGAGATGTGCAAGTCATCTATCTGGTGTATTTGCTGGAATTGATTTATAACTGGATTAAGTGGTTTCACTCGGGATGTGTTGAATATTTTATTTATGTACATTAGTTCGGGAAAAAAAAAATAGGCTTATGCAGTAAACCCTACTAAACTTAGCAACCAAGTTGCAATTTATCCTTCTCAACTTAAAAAATAAGCAACTTATTGATTGACCAATTTCTCAAGTCATTTTTGTAGATAATAGTTTAAATGTCATTATGAATATTAAAATTATGTGAGGGAGAAACATCTTGAAAAAGTCCATCAGAAAGGTCTAATATATAAGTCAAGAACCCAATTTTGACTAGAAAGTTTAAACTGTTAGGTTTGAGACCATTATTTACATATTAACCACTTTTTTTGAGTCCAATTTAACCCTAAATATAAGTCCATTTTAACACCCAATGTCACCTCTCTTTCTAATCATAGATTCACTATTCTTCAACATTCAAATAGGATTTTGGACCTCTGCCGATTCTTAACTCTTTGGTCGAACACCAACCAAACCCTCTACCAAACTTCTGGTGTACTTGGTCCAACACCAACCAAACTCCTCAATACTTCGATCTATCACCAATAAGAGAATTTTTACTAATCTAACTCCAAGAAGAACTCACTTGCTTATGAGTAGCCCAAACTTGCAACTAGAAGCTCTAGCCAAACTCTTTGGCACTTCGATCTATCACCAAGAAGAGAATTTTCATCATCTCAACTCCAAGAAAAACTCACTTACTCATGAGTTGCGAGTCTTCTGCTACTACTTGTTAGGGAGAAACACCTCGAGAGTCTACTAAAGAGGTCTAATATGTAAGTCAAGCAGCTAACTTTGACCCAAAAGTTTAAACGGTTATGTTTCAAGTCCTTACTTACGTATTAATCGTTCTTTTTTATCTCTTATATCAATGTAGAACACAATTCTCTATTCATGAACCTAGTATATTATAATCAAAAAAGTTTTTAACTAAGCCCCGATCAAGTAAAAACTTATCTTACTCATATTCAAAATAAATATTTTTGGCCGGTATTGCTATCGTATATTAGCTTCTCCCAAGTTGGGTGGCTCTTCGTGATCTGTACATGACTAGTTAATTTAAATAATATTACTAGGTGATAAACAACAGATTAGAAATCATTCTAATCGAGAAAAGTATATAACTATTCATGCGTGAAAATACATGTTTTATTGTTCGAAGTTAAGCTTTTGACTTAACCATAGAATTATTTGATTTTATGATGAATTTGGTTTAACAGTGTTTACAAATTATTTTTTGTAACGGCAAAATTGTTACGAATAATAATTCTACCTATATGCAGCATAATTTTTATCCTAGGATGTAATGGGCAGTCAATTTTGCTAATGGGGTATGTTGGATATTAGACTCCAAAAATTGATAGAATTTGTATTCGGTAAGATTGACCTTAAGTCAAGGAGGCAAAGCGCTTCTTTTTTTTTAAGAACCACAAGGGTTCGAACTTTGCCTCCCACCCTACCAAAGCCTTAAAGGCTTGGTGGTGGCCACCATCCTTAGGAGGCAAAGTGCTTCTTTTATTGGCTTAATTTCATATTAACCCCTTTAATTAGGGGTCAATGGCAACTCGACCGCATGTTCACATGACCTAGAAATTGCTCCCTCACAATTAATAGTCAATTATACGAGTCTAGTGACAAGACAATTATGCCCTCATTGGAAGAAAATTGTTACATGAACCTTTTTTTTTTCCATTATTCTCCTTCTCTCTATTGTGTTTATATTTTTTTCCTCTACTTCCATTCTATTACGCTACAAATGTTGAGAATAATGTACTAAAGAATTTTTTTTCATGTTTAAGTATATATTTTTATTTCCCTATAAAAGCATTCTATTTTAAATAGAAATTCTCTATTATGAATTAGTTGTAATTAAAAGTTACAAGCTACATATAAACTTTTAGTATTGTATTTTCATTTTCTATTTTTTCTTCTTTCATTCTTTTTTACCCTAGTGAAAATATTTGGGGTTTAAATGTATCTTTTTATTTTCTACAAAAATAAGCAATTATCCTAGATATCCTAAGAAATTCAAATTTTTTATAAGTGAAATTAATATATGCATATTCTGATTTTAATACAAACTATTGAAACATCAGCATTTTATGACTAATTACTTCATAAGAAAGAATTGTTAAAAAAAATAAAAGTTACCAAAGTTATTTTTACACAACAAATCTCCAAAATTTCAAATGATACTTCATGAAAATTAAATATTTTTGATAAGAAAATAATAATGTATACATAACCTTTCTCTATCTTTATCTTTTTCTCAATTTAATTTCTTATGTTTGTGGCTAGCATATGGAGAATAAAGCCAGAATTTGTATTTGATGTTTATATTGGTACTGAGTACTTTCTATCATAGTAACCTTTCACTTGTCTATAAAATTTATTTTTTCAAAGATAGTTTAGCTTCCAAAAGATTTCAAGAGACACGAGTTTAATGAAGTAAGTCCAAAAGTAAACAAAAGGGGTTAGGACAGTGGATAGGGATTGAGTTAGTGATATAATAGATAAAACATATACACTACTTGATTTTGGGTCTTAGAAAATCTACGTCTAAATTAGAAAAGAAAGACTTTAATTTAAAAAATACATTTTGATTTGTATTGGATATGCATTTTTATTAGTTTTCATATATTTCTTTGCATAAGAAGTTTGAAATTATTATTTTTGGAATAGTAGATCCCATATTACACGAAGATAAATGTAATTGAATAAATGAAAATGAGTGATCAATGTTACAACTATAGAGACTTCATTGTCAATGGTATTCTAGTTTTAGCTCGGCCAATAAAACTTCATGGACCTTGGCCTTAGTAAAAAACAAGTGCATTGGGTTCCATGCCCCATTTGAGGCTCAGGATACGTCATGTGTCCATATTGGAAGATTGATTTTCGGCGTGCGTGTCAATGTCCTTTAGGCCACTTTGCGAGCAATTGCAGTTGAACTAGCCGAAAGGGGGCCTCACAAAATGCATGACCCTGCCCATGTTTTGTGTTATTTGTCCATAGCATATTTAGTGATTCAAGCAAGATGTCTGCCGTGATGGTCAAATATGTTACCACGAAAAAATACGCTTATAGCGGAAGCAATTTTGATACATATAAAAATATTAGAATAAATATGTAAATCAATATTCAATAATTTATTAATCCAAAACTCAATAATAACAATATGAAATCGTAGTTTTTCGTTTATGACAACTAGACATGTCAAAATGGGTGACTTGGATGGGTTTGGATTGGGTAAAATTAGTAATGGGTATAAATGAGTCAACCCATTTATACCCATTTAATTAGATGAGTATAAATGTGTAAGTTAAAAAATGAATTGGGTAACCCAATTACTCATTTATAACCCATTTATTTTAACTTTTTGTAAACTCATTTAAATTCATTTTTGCAAACTAAGTTATCAATTTGTACCACTCTTTGCACCCATCATTAGTTTTAAATATTTACTTATAATGTTCAATAAGCCTAATTATCAATTTTTTTCCTATCCGTGCTCTATGTCGAAAAATTACATACTATTTAATAATTGAATAATAAGAATATAAAAATTTAAATTAAGTAATATAAAAATTAACATAAAAACTTAATCCAAAAATTTTGAACCCCTAATATTTTTTTCATGTGTAAATTTAAAATTTTATTTTGGAAATGTAGGAAAAGAGCCTAAAACTTATCATAAATTAGTAATGCTAGAAAATGAGTAAGTTAACAAATTAAGAGAAAATAAAATGATAAAATAAAACCAACAAATAACAATAATAATGAAACAAAAGTAGTTAACATCATAACAAAATGAAAAATCTGAAAAAAAAATGGGCGGGGGAAGAGAGGAGATTTGGGGGAAAATAATTCTAAATGGGTTAATTGGATTTGATGGGTTACCCAATAATACAATTTATTACCCATTTAAATAAATGATATTATTGGGTAACCTATTTATACCCATATGCAAAAACTTAAGATACCCATACCCATCTATTCATGGGCGGGTATGGGTAAATTTAATTAAATGGGTTGATTTGCCCCCTATAATGACAACTCACAAATTTCACCTTTGAGATTTTCTCTCAAACCTATTTTTTAAAACTCAACTCAACTCTTTAAGTAATAACTTACTAGATTGATAGTATTTATAGACTCCAAAATCTTTTAAAACAAATACAACTGTAAATCGAAACATACTTGGAAACTGACTTGAGATTTTCTAATCTAATATAGAAACTAAACAAATAAGCCACTAAAAAGAATTAGGAAACAAAATACTAAGATAACTTGGTTTAATTTCCTTCATTGCCTCCCTTAAACTAAACTGTTTATTGAAGCAGGTCCAACTCCATCTCAAACAACAATCTTCATTGAAAATTCAATCACCAAATAAATGATGTGCACCTCCATCTTGCTTTCAGTTATCAGTTTCATCTTTATTCGTGGCAGTGGACACACTTTATATTTTACAAACAATTTTTTAGCAATTTCTTCTTGATTAAAGTACTCATTGATACAAATCTATTCATTATCAGAGTCACCATATTTACTACCAGCATAAGTGCCCAAGAATATCAAATCATAGATTGCTTTCTTACCAAAATTATCATCACCAAATAATTTAAAATAAGCATTACTACAATTATCCAAAATTTTCATTTTGTCAATCAACTCTATTGGAGTAAAATATTTTTGAAATCCAATGAAGTCCATATGTATCAAATTAGATATCTTTCCATCAGTTTGAGAAGAGTCCAAAACAACAATTTTTCAATAACAATTTCTTTTTTTTTTTTCACTTACCAAGCCAGACTTTTCTTCTTCTATTACCAAATTATCACATTCCTTTTTTCAACAAATTCATCACCCCAAATTTCTCCAAATAAAGTATGCAAATTAAAACTACCAATTGATTCAAAATTTTCAATATCACATATATTATCAACAAATCTATCATTCTCAAAATTCACAAACCAATATGAAAAACTAGACTTCGGTTTGAAAGCATAATTTTCTCAATCGTTTGCAAAATATAGTAAATATCTTTCCAAAATGTCCAAGATATTTTCGTACGACAAACAGAAGTTTTGTAAATACTTTTCTGCCATTGTTTTACTCATCAATTGAAAGCATAATCATGAATTCTTCTTGAAAACATATTTTGGCAACTCATTTATAACAACCCAACAGAAAAAATCATCCAAATTAATTGTTTGAGATATTTTTTCACTTTTAAAATCCAACCAAAATATGTATGTCTATTTGTGTTTATAGGAATCAATATAGCAAAATTTTCACCATCAATTAGATCTCTATAAAATTCTACCATTATTTAACAATTCATGTACCTGAACAAAATTTTCTCTCCCTTTTGTCAAGTTTTCTTGGTCTCCCTAATTGGTTAACCAATCAAAATTTTCAATCTAATAACCAGCAGCAATCAACAAATCTGACAGGATTCCTCTCCAATCTCTATCTGTACACTCGCAACAATCTAACAATTTTCGGACCAATCTTGTGGTTGAATTTTTCACCAATTACACACTTTGGGACCAATCTCGTGGCTTAACTCAATCAACTAAATACTTTTCGACAACTTTGTGCTCTTACTCTCTGACAGCGGAAATGCCTAGAACTGACCTTATAGTTTGGCCAATTCTTCAATTTCATAGGTACCCCAAGATCAATTTCTTGAATCTAGGGTTTTGATACCACTTGTTATCTCAAAAAAATACGCACACAGCGGAAGCAATTGTGACACATAAAAATATGTGAGAAGAGGAGGAGAATAAATACACAATAATTTATTAACCCAAAACTCAACAATAACAATATGAAATTGTAGCTTTTTGCTCACGGCAACTCACAAATTTCAACTATGAGATTTTCTCTCAAACCTATTTTTCAAAATTCAACTCAACTCTTCAAGAATAACCTATTAGACTGGTAGTATTTATAGACTCCAAATCTTCTAAAGCAAATACAATTGTAAATCGAAACATGCTTGAAAACTAACTTAAATTTTCTTAATGTAATATAGCAACTGATGTGCGTGGGGTATACATACACAATTAGCTCATCCACAATCAAATTTGCATTTATAACATCCTAAATACCCCACACACGATTTATCGTAAGTATACAAACATCAGCGAGTATAGGGTATTAAGGGTCGAGCCTACAGGGAAGATTTTCAATTACCGGTGTTTTTCGAACTCCTTTATTATCTAGACTACCATAAACGTTAAAGTAATGACAATAACACTAGAAAGCTCCTAGAGGTATGGAATTCCTTACTACTCTTGCAAATGAGATTACCGGTTAAGTGAATGCTATTATCTTGGCTAGTTATTGTATAATTTCCTAATGTATGTGAAACCTACTCTCATAGTTAATCAACTATAGTTGTAGCTAAACCATACCTACTCTCGTAGTTATGAAATCAACTACAAACTCATTTTTTATATGAAATTACATGAAACAAGTCACTAAAAGCCACAAAGGTGCTCCTTTACTCACGTGAGTGAACTACCTAAGTTTATCACTACATTGAACTACTGTTAAATTCCAATTCTCATTGCAAACTTAATACATTTAGATAATCACAACTAATGGCTGGTTAATCATGATTAGAAAAGCAAAAGTGATAAATAACTTGCTCAAAATAATATCATCATATAACCAAGTAAACATCGCTAACAAGATATAAAAAGTTCATCCATACTCAAGGCATAAACTTTAGAAACACATATTGAAACTCATATCCAAAACTTGCATATTAACTATACTTAAGAACCCAATACAAAAGATAAAGAGTTGGAGAAGAGATAACCCTTGTCACATAAGCTTCAACCATTTTTCTTCATCTCCATCTTCATCCTAATCTAACCAATATACAAGAGTGGATAAACTATACTACTCTATACTAAACTACTAAACTAATGAACTAAGAAAAACTAGTGAAGACTACATTTTTGGTGGAGTTTCTCTAACCTTCCAAAGTTGTTAAAATGGTCTTCAAAGGCTGCTATTGATAGAGAATTCAAGGTCAAAAAGAGTTGTAAAAGTTGATGTGAAATGCTCCTTGAGATTCCCAAATGATGCTTCTACAAGTTCCATGCATCTCCTTTACAGCTGCTGTCTAAATTCTGACTTGTAGATGAGCTGGAAAGGTCATGTGAACAAAGAACAAGTTGCAAAGCAAGTTGCAGCAGAAAATGAAGAATACGCGACTACAAGTCACATATTGCCTACCCATGTATTGCTTTTGCAGGTTTGCACTTTCTGGGCAAAATTCATCCTTGCTCCGTTTTTTGTTCAATTTCAACTGATATTTTCTCGATGATGGAAGCTAAATTAGCTATTGTGTAAAACGTAAAAGTTGTAGTCCTTTGAGTTAACTTTCCAATGCATCAATAATCATCCAATTTGGAGCTCTGTAGACAGATAAATGACCAAAATACCCTCAACTAATAAGAGCTCTATTTCAGCTTTCGACCATGCACATGCACTTCTGTATTTCGACTTTTTGACATGGAAAAGGACTGAAATGGACTTCGATGTCTTCATACCAAATGTATATCTATCTCTTAGCTTCAAAATGGTATAAGAATCACCTCAATCCAATGCATGTAGCTCAAGATATAGCCGAAATACGACAAGGTGTCAAAGCTGGAAAACCTTTTTTCTTTTGTTCTTGATTGCATTTCCTCTTTTGCACTTCATATTATATTTTTATTACTTCAAACCATCATCAATCATCCAATTATCTTCTCAATTCACTCTATTTGATGATTGAATCATTAAACCTGTAAAAACATGAAGTTTTCACCTTAAAAATCCATATAAATGCAATTTTCACACTTTAAACCACAAAATGTATACTTTCACTAGATTCCTAGTTAATTAGCTATAAAAGTAACTAAAACACGCCAAAAATAACTAATAAAACACACTGAAAACACGTAAAATATACAACTTATCATCAGCAAAAAGAATTAGGAAACAAATTACTAAGATAACCTGGTTTAATTTCCTTCATTGCCTCCCTTAAACCAAACTCTTCATTGAAATTGGTCTAACTCCATCTCGGGCAAAACTTTCCATTGAAAATTCAATCGCCAAATAAACGGCTTGCAACTCCATCTTGTTTTCAGTTATTACCTTCATCTTTATTTGTGGCAATGGATGCACTTTATGTTTTGCAAATAAATTTTCAGCAATTTTTCTTGATTAAAGTACGTACTGATACAAATCCATTCATTACTAGAGTCATCATATTTACCACCAACATAAGTGCTCAAGAATACAAAATCATAGATTGCTTTTTTGCCAAAATTATCATCACCAAATAATTTAAAATAACCACTACCACAATCATCCAAAATTTTCATACTGTCAATTAACTCTTTTGGAGTAAAATATTTTTGAAATCCAATGATGTCTCAATTTGTCAAATTAAATATCTTTGCATCACCTTGAGGAGAGTCCAAGCCAACAAGTTTTTCAATAACAATTTCTTTTTCTTCACACACAAAGCCAAACTTTTCTTCTTCCTTTACCAAATTACCACATTTTTTTCTTCAAAAATTCATTACTCCAAATTTCGCCAAATAAGGTATTCAAATCAAAACTATCAATTGATTCAAATTTTGAATATCACTCATATCATCAACAAATCTATTATTTTCAAAATCCACAAACCAATACCAACAACCATATTTTGGTTTGAAAGCATAATGTTTCTCAATCACTTGCAAAACATAGTAAATATCCTTCCAAAATGTCCAAGGTATTTTGGCACGACGAACAAAAATTTTGTAAATACTTTTTGCCACTGTTTTACGCATCATTTGAAAGAATAATCATGCCTTCATCTTGAAAACATGTTTTGGCAACTCACCTGCAACAATCCAACAGAGAAAATCATCCAAATTACATTGTTTGAGATATTTTTTCACTTTTAAAACCCAACCAAAATATGTATATCTATTTATGCTTATAGGAGTCAATATGGAAAAATTTCACTATCAATTGGATCTCTATTAAATTTTGCCATTATTTAACAACTTATATACCTGCAAAAAATTTTCTCTTCCTTCTTTTAAGTTTTCTTGACCTTTCTGATTGATTAATCAATCAAATCCTTCAATCTGACAACCAACAGCAATCAACAAATCTGATAGGATTCCTCTCTAATCTCTGTCTTGACACTCACAACAATCTAACAATTTTCGAACCAATCTTATGGTTGAATTCTTTACCAATCACACACTTTAGGACCAATCTCGTGGCCTAATTCAATCAACTAAATACTTTCTGATAATTTGTGCCCTAATTCTCTGACAGCAAAAACGCCTAGAACTAACCTTGTAGTCTGGTCAATTCTTCAATTTCACAGGTACCCCAGGATCAATTTCTTGAATCTGGGGTTTTGATACCACTTGTTATCATGAAAAATACGCACATAGCGGAGGCAATTTTGACACATAAAAAATATGTGAGAAGAGGAGGAGAATAAATACACAAATAAATACTCAATAATTTATTAACCCAAGACTCGACAATAACAATATGAAGTCGTAGCTTTTCGCTCGCGACAACTTACAAATCTCAATTATGAGATTTTCGCTCAAACCTATTTTTTCAAAACTCAACTCAACTTTTCAAATAATAACCTACTAGACTGGCAATATTTAAAGATTCCAAAACCTTGTAATGAGGCTGATGAACCAGTCTTGCTCTAATCCACCTTTCTCCTTTGTTTTAGCTTCATTTAGCGAGATTTCTTTTTTTGCTAATGCTAGAGTTACAATAGAGGGATTTTTTTGTTGAAAGTTTCCGAGAAAAATCACCACAAATCCATGAAATTTGAGCTTGAAATTGTGACAGTCCCAACCCTTATCATTGGCGACTGAAGAAACAAGCAACCTTGGCCATCGTGATTTTTTCGAATTTTTGCTCCTCTCCACCGTTTAATCTTGCTTCAAAGATACCAGAGATGACTCTTCATGAACTTCTTTTTCATTCTCATGCCATGTTAGGTTAAGACACCATTTCACTTTGCTTCCTTCCGTTTCAAGTTTGAAATATGAATTTTGTGTTTGATTGTGTGTTCACTTTCACTTAAGTTTCATGTTCATATCTCTTTGTCTTGGAATTCGATAGCATGTTACAACACAGAAACCCAAACTTGAATAAAATAAGAAATCCCCTTCATTTGAAGCTTTTTTTATGACAAAAATAGTAGGTCTTGATACTAATGTTCTAGACCTGGGAGTGTTAATAAGTTTTGCTCCTTACCATTTTTGTAATCTGATCATATAGTTCTTATTAATGTTTGTTTAGTTTTAAGAAAACAGCATGGAGTTGGAGTCAAGGTTGTAGTTTTGAAGTTTAGATGCTATTTTGCATGTTTTATGTCGTTTCTGTACCTTGTTTGATGTTTTAGATACCTTCATGATGTTGTAAGGATCGTGTTCATGTTAAAATTTAACTTTAGAAGTTTTTAAAAAATTTTCTAGCGAGAATTCTTGCCAAGTGGCCGCGGAATTTCTTCTAGATTCTGAATTTTCAATCACCAGGTAGAACATCTGGTCAATTGCAGAATCTTTCTTTTTCTTCTCGTTTTTCCTTTTCCTTCTATTTTCTATAATTTGCTTTGTTTTCCTTTCTGACTTTGGTGCAAGAATAGGTTTACTTCTCTTTAAGTTGAGCCTTGGGCAGTGATGGGTGATTGGGAGTATGGGCTAACCTTTATTTTATCTTGGATTTTTTCATGGGGTTTATGCTGGGTTATCTGTTAATTTTAACACGGACCAGAAGGCTTAGCCCAAATGTTCATATTTGTTTATGAACATGGACTAAATTTTTTTTTGTATTTATTTTCTTTTAATATGTAGTTCTTGACATTTTGTATATTTTAGACACTCTTTAATTTTCTGAAAAATTGTTTGAATTCATATCGTATTCTCATCTAAGTCTATAAGAAATATTTGCAATTTGACCCCTACTTTTTTGCATAATTATACTGAGACCACAAAATTTGTGAAAATAGACAAAATTTTGCTTTTTGAATTCTTGGCCTTCCTTTATTATGTTCATCATGTTGTAGTGAATCAATTCAACTTTTCCAAGTTGATGAAAGTTTAAGTGAATTTATTAACTTTGGCCTTCCAATTTTACAACTTTAGTAACTAATATAAATAGTTTTGATTTGATGGCTCAAAAATTGTTTTTGTAGTTAAATTAGTCTAAATTTGAGTGGATTATGAATAAAAGGTTGTTAAAACACTGATTTTTGCAGAGTTTGTATTTTGGTCCCAATTTTAAAATTATATTTTTGCCCCAAAATTTTTATTTTTCTCATTTTAGTCTCTAAGAATCTTTGTTGCCTTTATCATTATGATTGTCCTTGGCTCTTTAATCCATAATTCATGTTTGGAATGTTGGTTTATTATTTGTCTTGCGGCATTAGTAATTTTCTTTTTAATGAATTAAGTTATTTTTTCTCTAACAATTAATTGTCAATTAAATTGATACGTTGACACTTTTGTTGAATTTGAGTAATAGATAACTCTTCCTCCCCTCATTTAGTCACTGTTTCAAAAGGGAGGTACCCCTATTGTTCTTTAAATTCCAATTACATGCTCTTGTGTGCTCTTATGTATTTATATATTTTATGTGTTTTTTCTTTTATTTATTTACTTTAAGCTTTTATTCATTTTTATGTTTATTTATTTAATTCAAGTCATATAATTATTTAGAGGATACTTGAATGCCCAAAATATAATAGATAGGTTATATTTTCTTTTGCAAGAAATGTAATTAAATAGGCAAATGCAGTACATAGGTCAGATTAGGTTTGTTTTCTTATATTCCCCCTTTTAGATTGTAGTTAGAGCCCCAATATAATAGTTTGGTTTTATGTTTAGGTTATATTTTCTTTTGCAAGAAGTGTAATTAGATAAGCAAATATGGTAGATAGATTATATAGGTTTGTTTTCTTATATTCCCCTTTTTAGATTGTAATTAGAGCTCCAATGTAATATATAGGTTTTTTGTGCTTATGTGTTGTGTGCTTTATTCGCTTTCCTTAGGGTTCTGCACCTAAATATTATGTTTATGTGCTACATGTTTTATGTATTCCTATGTGCTTACTTGTTTTTAATTTACACTTTTCTTGCAATATTATAAATTATGGATGTGTGATATCACTACACCAATCCAACGCTAGTCGTGACTTTTCCCTCCGTTTCTTTACTAATCCAATGTTAGTGAAGACTTGTAAAAATAGGCTAGTTCAATACTAGATCCTTAGGTCATTCATGAATTAGATGCATCTTTTGTGTGTCATTCATTGTATTTTTCATGTATTTTTCCTATTTTAGATTATTTTTCTCATTTGTATGACATTTGTTCCTTATCCTTATATGCGTGAACTATATTATTTAGACTTGTATTTTATTTAGAAAATTAGAAAATAAGTTAATTCATTTGCTTGCCTAAATTAGAAGAATCACCCTTTAAATATGAAAAATGGGTAAGTATGATTTTTTTTAACCTTAGCATGCTGTTACCCCTCTATAAGAAGGAAAATCATCTCACAAGTTTTAGTCCCTCATACCTATTATGTTGCATCTCTCTTTGACCACTTCTATATGTCAGTTTTAATTTTATTTTCTTCGAGTTTATCTTTGCATCCTTGTGATTTCTTCAAGGAATTATTCTTGAGTTTTGCAATTAATGCAATTGTTGCCAATTAAACCTTGAAGGGACATTTCGTCCCTTTTAATATCCCATTTAGGTTTAGATTTACATCTATATAAAAGTATCCAAATGTGATAAGTTTAAAAGTTAGATTAGAAAAATTTTGACTAAACCTCACAATTGACTTTGATTAGGTTGAAAGGCTGCTTTAGGTTCGAACCAGTCGAATCTTTGGCTTATCTTTTTTTAACCGTGACTCCTGAGTCATTTTTTTTTGTTTTCGAAGATCTGGATTTGTTTTAAAGGTTTTTTTTTCAATTTTTTAAATTATAAACAGTTTTGGGTGATTTGGTACACCTAAATTCAATACCAAGTGCAAGTCCCTTTTTCTAAAAGCCCTTTTAGACTATTTTTTTGGGCCTAAACCACCGCATTTTCCAAAGTCCCATTTTAGGCCCTTTTTTCTTTATATTTTTGGAAACTAAAATCTATTTTTGCATAACATCTCTTTTATTTTGAAAAATGGGTTGCAAAAAACTTTTTTTTATTAAAAAATCAATAAGTGAGTTATTTTCCCCTTTGGTAAATTCAATATCAAAATCAAATATAGATAGAATAGCTTGACATCTGGCAAAAATCTGTTTTGAAACTATATTTTGTATGTCCTTTTATAAAACCTCTTTTGCTGATTTGCAATCATTTCTTAAAAGGAATTTTTTATTTTAACAAATCATTTTGGAATTTTGAAATGCATAGCACCATTGATAAAATCTTTTTCTTGACAGTAGAATAATTTTTTTTGAGGACCAAGTCAAGCTCTTGAATGAAACCTAACTAATTGTTCATGTGGATTTGAAAATTTTTGTTTTAGAATTCCTCCATATCCTATTTTGGAGGCATCTATTTCTGCTATCATGAAAATATTTAAACATAGTAATGATTTAACCTTTTCTTTTAACATGCAAACTATATGAGTATGTTGATCAAACCTAGGGATGGCAATGGGGCGGGTGACCGGTGGGTACCCGCCTCGCGGGGGACTATTGGGGCGGGGGCGGGGGGGAATTTTTTCCCCCCGTTTAGAAACGGGGCGGGGGACGGGGGTATATTCCCCCGCCCCGCCACCCGCTTAAAATAAAAAATATATATATATACATAATTATACATATAATGATATTATCAATTATACTACTAATTATACATGTTTATTAATAAAAATTATTAATTATTTATACTAAATTTATTAATACATTTATATTAAATTCCTAACTACACTTAATACAATAACATTTTTTTCCAAAAAAACACAATAACAATTTAGTGGTTGTATTTGTATCAAATAGGGCTGCAAACGAGCCGAGCCGAGCCGAGTCGAGATTTGGCCTTATCGAGTCGAACCTTGACTTAATTTCATCGAACTCGAGCTCGACGAGCTGGCAATTTTGAAGCTCGAGCTCGAGCTCGACTCGATTCGAGCCGAGCTCGAGCTCGAGTTCGAGCTCGAAAAAATAAAAATAATTATTTTATTTTTTAAAAAATTAAATAAAATAATATTTTTTATTAATAAATAATAAAATATTAAGGATATTTATGTAATTTTACTATTAAAATAAAAATAAAAATAAAAAATATATATATATATACTCGAACTCGCGAGCCGGCTCGCGAGCTAACGAGCTTAATATTTTGAGCTCGAGTTCGAGCTCGAGTTTGACTCGACCAGCTCGAGATCGAAAAATGTCGAGCTCGACTCGAGCTTGAATCGAGCGGCTCGCGAGCGGCTCGATTCGTTTGCACCCCTAGTATCAAAAGTGAAAACTTGATTATTTTAGTTATACTTTTTTATCATATTAGATTATATTCAAATAACTTTTGTTTAATCATTTTTATGAGTTTCAATTGTAAAGTTACAATGAATATTAATTTGATGATATGTTGATATTTTAGTGCTTGATTATTTGTTCAAATTTAATTATAATAAATTATTTAATAATTTTTTTTAACCCCGCGGGGGAAGCGGGGCGGGGCGGGGGAAGCCAGAGGCGGGGGACGGGGCGGGGGCGGGGGGGGATTAAAATGCAACGGGACGGGGGTTGGGGGAGGTGTCCCGCGCCCCACCCCCGCCCCATTGCCATCCCTAATCAAACCATGTTGGAGGATCTTTTGTAACCCCCTGAATAATGGTGCACAAATTTGTCTTATTTTTGAGGGTTAATCGCATTTGATCCCTTTAAAGAATACCCCATTTCTCAGTTTATCCCCTAACCTTTAATTTTGCTTACTTAACCCCCTTTAGGACAAAATTGCCCTTGCATTATTTTGACTTTTCATTTACTTTGTTTTCTTTTCTTTTATTTCTTTTTCTCTTTCTTCTTTATTTAATTCTTTCTCTTTCCCACAAAAATCTTTACCTTAATGATTGAAATTAAAAAAGAGGAATTGCAGAGATCTATCTTCTCCTTAAATGATTAAAAAAATATTCAAATCACTTTCCTAAAATACAATTTTTTTAGCCTTTCAATTCTTTCAATTTTTGGTTTTCTTCTTTCCTTTCTAGTTTCTCATTTTATTCCCAAGAAAATATCTTAAGATGAAATTGTGACCTGATTAATAATCATCAATTGAAATTTGTGACACGTAGCATCATACAAAAATCAAAATTAGTTTTTGATGCCTTTTAAACCTTCACCCAGAAATATGCAATTAGAAACTCAAAACAAAAATTTTCGTTGAAATGGAATTTCTATTGGGAAGGATGAAAGAGAGAAGAAAGAGAAAAAGAAATAAAAGGAAGGAAAATAATTTTCTCTTATGATATTTTCTTGAAAATAAAATGAGAAACTAGAAAGGAAAGAGTAAAACCCAAAATTAAAAGACTTGAAAGGCTAAAAAATTGTATTTTAGGAAAGTGATTTGAATATTTTTTTAATCATTTAAGGAGAAGATAGATCTCTGCAATTTCTCTTTTTTAATTTCAATCATTAAGGTGAAGATTTTTGTGGGAAAGAGAAAGAATGAAATAAAGAAGAAAGAGAAAAAGAAATAAAAGAAAGGAAAACAAGGTAAATAAAAAGTCAAAGTAATGCAATGGCAATTTTGTCCTAAAGGGGGTTAAGTGAGTAAAATTAAGGGTTAGGGGGTAAACTGATAAATGGAGTATTCTTTAAGGGGATAAAATGTGATTAACCCTAATTTTGAAAAGAAATCTGCCATGTTGTTTAAGCATTCTAAAAATCTTTGTAATTGATTTTTGTCATTAATTTCGTCTGAAAATTTATTTGCAATGGCTAACGCTCTATTAATAGGTATAATTGTGTCCTGAAAAAATGTCATGCCCTAAAAATCTTACCTTAATTGCAAATAATTTCATTTTTGTAACTGAGATTATTAATCCATTATTTTTCACTACGTTAAAGAAAGTATTTAAATGTTTAAAGTGTTGATCTGTAGAGTTTAAAAATATTAATACATTATCAATGTAGACAATTATGAATGTATTATAAGGATTGAGAATATCGCTCACAATATGTTAAAATTCTGAGGAGCATTTTTTTAATCCAAAGGGCATTGCATGTGAGGACCCAAAAATTTTGTGTAAATTTCATGCTGTTATTTTAATTTTTATATACCTTATTATTGATGAATTTAAGTGTTTAATTATTTTATCACTTGAGAGTGTGACATTATAGTGTTTAATCTAAACACACACACACACACACAAACACATATATATCACTTGTGTCTACCAAAACTAGTAAATGAAAAAAAAAAACTAACATGCAAAGTTTTATCCCAAAACTCCACAATTTCACTTGGCCAAACATCTCCTAAGCCTCCACTAACCTTCCACCTCTCATTTCAGCTAATCACTTTCGCCAATCTCAGCCACTTTCAGCTATAATATCTAGGGGTGGGCACGGGTCGGGTACCCGCCCCTAACATGATTTGATTGACCCGACCCTAATTTATCGGATCAGCCATTTTGTGACCCTAACCCGCTCCTAATGTTTTTGGGTACCCGCTATTCGGGTACATCGGGTACCCGAAAAAAGGGGCGGGTTATAAGGTACCCGTCCAAAAAAAAATATTTTCAATAAAAAAATTTATTTTCCACTTAATATCAACATGTTTTTCAAAAAAAAAAATGCTTTTCCAATTAATATTGATAGAGATATTGTAATTAAAATCCATACTTCACCATTCTCACACATGTCATCCAACAATCAAATCGATCTCATAAATTTAGTACATATTAGAATTATAATATCTAATCGATAAAACGAAGTTTCATAATAATTTTGAATACATCACCATTTTCACACATTTCATCCTTCTGCAACACAACAAACACAAGGATAATAAGTATTTGGTAACTTCCCCAACTTTCTTAAGGATATTATGGTACAAGACTACATACCAAATAAGTCAATTGTGAAATCAAGTTCGGAAAAGAATTGAATAGAACTAATTATTTTTGAAAAAAATATAACCAAAAATAACCTTAAAAAATCTTCCCCAACTTCTTTACATCTTTGGAATAGACCTTATGGTATTAAAGGTGATGAAAAAGAAAAATAAATTTCTTACACTAAATAAAAGAGACAAATTTAAGAGACATAAGTGCAATAAAATAAATCAAATAAATAAATAAGTGAAAGACACGAATGTTTTAATTATCTAGCTAACAGAAAATTGAAACTCCAAACACAAATCTTTGATTGAATTGATGCAAAATTTGCAGGAAAGATCGATGAAGATAGAATAAAAATAAAAAGGATGAAAGGGATGAACAATTTTTATAACAAAGTTTCACAAATTTTTTTTTCATTTTGTTCATTTGGTTCATGTTTCACTGAGAATATTCGCTTTTTTCAAACAAGATGAGGAGAGGTGGATCATATAGGATTAGAATATGAGGCTGTGAGTCACTTCACTTGCACTTAGAATTAAAAATTACAAAGTTATAAAATGATCCCCAATTTTTTAATATTTATAAAATATACCCTGCGGGTCGGGTACTCGTGGGTTTTTATTTTTCTAATCCGTATCCGTACCCGATTTTTACAGGTACCCGACCCTTATCTGCCCCGCTACGAAAAATAGGATCGGATATCCTATTTTTCGGATCGGATCGGATTGGATTCATCGGGTTTTCGGATCAACGGGTTTTTTTTGGCCACCCCTAATAATATCCCAAGACTAACCCAAGACCATCTCATTTCCATTTCAACAAGTGAGTAGCCCAAAGAGAGAGAGCGAGAGAGAGTTGAGAGCAAGAAAACTCCTACATCCTTTCTTCCTATCATCAGCTGAGAACCAAGGCTGATTCAGCCATAAAAACTCCATATTTCAAGCTGAAACCGTGAGTTAGAGAGCCAAGAGAGAAGAAATGATCCAGCTGCACATTTCAAGAAAAAAAAATAGCCAAGGAACCAGCCAAGAAAATCTGGAATTGCAGCTATGAAAAGTCGAGAGGAGCTGGAGTACTCTCCTTTTCTTTCTTCAGCTTTATTTGGCTAAAAACAGGGGTAAATCTTTTCCAAAACTCCTTTCTTTCACATACAAAGCATATTTCTTGATGCATGTTAGAATCTAGTCAAGAAACTAGCAAACTTTGATGATTAGAACTCATTTCTTCACTGTTTTGGAGTAATCTGCCCGGACTGAGTTCATATTGAATTTTGTAGTCTTTTGCTTCAAATTTTGACTAAACTTGCTGGAAATACATGCTATATACACTAAACTATATGGTTGAATGAATGCATGTCGAAATCTCTGAAGAAAAATTGGATTTTTGGTCGTGAAACTTGAATCTTCCGTCAGTCTAGTAACTAGTTGGTGAAAGGTTTTCTCCTCAATTTAAATGGATTTTATGTTGAATTATGATGGGAATTCATGCTTTAAATGGATTTTATAATGTTTGTAGGGTGATGCATATGAGTTTCTATGGTAAAAAAACTTGAGTTTTGTAGCTGGAATTATCAGACTGCATGGCTGCTGAAAAATTCCAGCTTAGCCAATGGTGGTTCTTTTGGGTTTTAATGGGTGTTTTGGTGAATTGAAGCTGGGAAATCATGTTGCATGCCCTGTACAACCTATGTCAAGTATTGCATGCTAAGTTTTCTAGGTGGAAACTTGACCACAAAGGCTGAAATGGGGATAAATGACTGATTGACCATTTATTGGCTTGATAACCTGTCCGATGGAGCATTAGCTGAGATTTTAGTTTAAAAATGGAATTTGATGAGAAATTTTAGCTGGGTTTTGAAGCTACATGGTCTTATTGCAATGTTTATGTGAATGCATGTGAAGTTTGGTTGATGTTTGATGCATTGAATGAAATTTTGGTAAAGATATATGGCTGGAAATCCCAACTTTAGGAAATTTAACAAATAATCTAATAAATTTACAAATGTCTTAGAGGCCAAGGGTGAACCGGAGGAGTGGCTGAGTACCGAGGAGTGAACTCCAACTACTTTGGGTGGGTGTTTTCACATTTGTGTGTTTAAATTGCCTATGTGTTATTTAAGTGATGTTTATGTGATTATGTTAGTGCTTTATTGTAAAGTGTTTGCAATTGTTCTTTGCATTCTAAATCGGGAGTGTACTTTATCGTACCCGACTTAGTTTGAGTTTGAAGGTTGATAATTGACGAAGTATTACCGTAAGTGTACATGATTGTAAGCTGAGTTTGTACTTTACTGCATCAGTAGAACTGGGCCCCAAAACCCTCTGTTTAACAGACTATTCGAGCCAACAAAGGATTTGGTCGGATAGGACGGTAACTTTGGGTAAATGTTTCGATATGCTCGAGTATTACCACGAAATAGCAAATTACTGATATGGCCATTTGAGTGAGGGAAGTGGAGGTAATAAGGAGGATTTCAGCGAAGCATGTAGTGCATTGAAATGGCTCTAATATGAGCACTGTATCCTTTTAAAAGTAATTATTCAGCGAAATGTTCTTTACTTTATTCAGTGAAGCGTTCCTTACTTGTTTAATTTTGTTACTGGCTTAAGTGCTTAATTGATTATTGCTTGTATGGAAACCTCACTGGATTTTGCTCAACCCATTTTGTTTGTTTTCCTTACAGGAGGGGAAGAGGGGAGTGTGGAGTAGCCAAGAGTTAAACCGAGACCCGAATTTGTACTTGGAACATTTCTTTTGTACTTAAATGTTATAGTTATTCTCACTTTTATCTTCAAGGGATATATACATATTAAATGTTGTAGGCTAAGACAACTTTGCTTATTTTGGAATGTACTTAAGTGTAATGGACGGTTAATGGTTTTAGTTAGTGGAATGTTATCTTTCAAGTTAATGTGAGTGAGTGAGTCCTGGCGAGAGTCAGACAGGTGATTCGCTTAAACCTATGGTTCGCCCTAGGGTCCGGTCGGGTCATCACACGTGGTATCAGAGCAACTTCGTGTGGCCTTTGCACGAGTTAGGTGAATGAGTGCCAGGGGCTAAGTGCTCTTATTAAGCGTACGCTAGGATAGGATTATTGAAGCATAAATGTTAATACATTAGGTGTAAAACTTTATCATGATACTCGAGGAAATTAGAATTGTATGTTGGATAGGAATTCCAAATGTGGTTGATTACTCTTGGGACCAGTCGGATTGAGTTGTGAATTATCCTATTTCAAATTCTTGTACCCGAGTACCAAATATTTTATTCAATGGTGTATTTGGGAAGAATCTAGTATATTGTATTATGAGTTGACTAGAAATCATAATTGAATTTGAAGAAGTAGAACCGAAGAGACCAAGGCAAGCTTTTGACAGTTAAAGGTGAAGAGGCAGTTTTGAGATCTGGAAGATTAGTACAAATTCTTCACTTTAAGATGAATAATTCTACTAGTCCTTCAATGGTAAATGGATTATATGCCATCTCTTGCAAAAAATGTGGTTTTTAGATCTGGAATTTGAGTAAAATAGTAGTTTAAGTAAAAACTATGCAGCTATGAATAGCTTTAAACCGTAAGGAGAGTTTTCAACTTGAGGTAAGATAAGTTTGATAAATCTGCCATGTGATTAATATGCTACCATTTGCAAGTAATTATATGTGAGTTTTTGATGTAATTGTGGCTCCTTAAACTTTATTGAAAGATTATTTGGGGTTAATGTCCAATAGGATAAAGATACCTAGTTGTTAAGTTATAAGAAAACCCAATGTATGAAATGTTTGTGTTCATTTAGAGTACTTAAGAGCCATTGATGTATTTAGGTAATGATCATACTATTTGATTTGGTATCGGACGTAGTAGATCTACAATTTACTAAGGAATTTTTTATTAGTCTTACTAATGGCATAATTGGATTAGTAAATGCGCTTGAAGAGATCGTCACCTTGGCTATGTTGGGGTGATTATACACAGTAGTTACTATGAAATAGACTCTATCAATGGATGAGAGTTATTGAATAAATATTTTGATGTATGTAATATTAGTAATATAGATAGGGCACGATGGTTAGTGGTATTGAATATTTCTTGAAGTTATTGGAGTAAATTGATGTAAGATTGATGATTAACTTTGTCTTTATTATACATGAAGTATTTTGGTAGATGTTGGTTTGGTACTAAACCTAGGCTTGATTATAATTGTGTATATATGTAGATAGTCATAGTTTAAGAGTTATAAGCTATTTATTTGTGCGGATAGCGAAGGATTTTTATATTATGTTTAGTAAGATTTAAGGATCCATGACTGAAAAGAATGTATGATATTTTCTTATAATATTAGGTATAAGCTCACTTATTGGAAGAACTATAACATACTTTTATCAATGGAGCCAGTTTTACTTGACTTTTGGAGTATACTCGATACTTCTTGTTTAAGCATCTTAATCAAGTTTTATTTGTTATGTGTGAAGTTTGACACAAAGATGTGACTCAAAAGGCTTTCAATCAAAAATTTTATTTCTTCATCATCCTATTTACTGATCTTTAAAGTTGACTAAAAGTTTGGTTTTGAAAGAAACTTAGAATTTGAGAATTTCTTCTTGTTTGAGTTATTTGGATGATTTTTACGGCATTTTCTTAGAACTTCAAATATATATATATATATATACATATTTATATTGATTTTGTCACATCGATCTTGTGCAAGTTTTTAAAGATATATTAGTTTGGTTGATGCTGCTAGATTGAATTTATTATTAAGCATTGATTTCTCTATAGGATTGTTGTTGACTTTTGGATGTTATTGTACTGTAGATTCAAGTTTTATTTTTGGATATGATAGCCAATCGTTAGGCACTGCAATGAAATATTCTGAAATTTTGTAAAGAACTAGTTGGAGGGTTAATAATACCTAGATATTGGAAATGGTACATGTGAGAACCCTCACTTAAAAATATAAGTTCTCCTAAATCACTTGCATTGCCCTGAGACTAAATAAATTGTAACATTTCCTTGTATTGCATTGCATTGTCTTTCTATATGAATTGTAACATCTCCTTGAATTGACATCACTTTATTTCACTATATGTACTAGGACCAAATACCCTTTTAATTGTGTTTGAGACCTTATGTGAAAGTTTAAGGGTGTTAATTAGACATTGGAAGCACTTGGAGGGAAGAAACATTATTTGGCAAAGTTTAAGGGAAGGAATGGCCAAGATTGGGCGAAGTGTCAAGTCCCAACCACTCAAACAAATTGACCAAGGAAATTAGCAATTTAAACTTTTTTGGCTCTATTTTTTTCCCTTGCTTGGCCGACTTTCTTGAGCTCCAAAGAGAGGAGAAAAATTCCATTTTTCTTGCTTGAAACCCTAGTTTGGATTTTGAGGAAAACCAAAGGAGAAAGAACCTTGGTTAGTTTGAGTAAACTATCTTCAAGACTTGCTTGTGATTCAAACTTGAAACTCTTGCTTTGGTGGACTTTTGGGTGGTTCAAACTTCATTTAAGAAAGGTGAATGATCCTTAAACCCTAGCTTTATTGTTTAATATCAAGTGTTTAAGGTATTGATGACAAACTAAAAGTTGAATTGATGTTGTTTGTGGTTAAATTCCTTGAGCTAAGTAAGTGGAAGTAAGGTTGGATGTATGGCATGCCATGTGTTTGATTCTTTGGCTAAGCTTTGTTTGTGATTTTCCTTGATGTATTAGCATGTTATGAACCCTCTTAAAGTTAGAAATAACTATGGGAATGTTGTTTAAGTTAAAAATAATGAAAGGATGGAATTTGGTGGTGAATGTGAACTTCGGACTGTTCTCTTTTCCTCCTTGCTGGCCGGCCATGGATTGGAGGTTTTTCCTTGATCTTTGTGACTTATTGAACCTTAATTAAGCTTAAGGAACTTGGCTAAATATTGGTTTAACCTTGTGTGTGAGTTGAGGTGAAATGAAGCAAGTAAATTGGTTGATTTGGTATGGTAGTGGACTGTTTTGTTCTTCCTTGTTGGTCGGACTGCCTTGATTCATTTTATCATTTTGTGTGTTGAATTTTAAGTTAAATAGTGCTATATAACTTGACACCCTTATATATTAAGTTTAGGAGATTGAATTGGATGAATTTGAGTCAAAATGAATGAGGTTAGGAAGGAGGAATAGGGTTATCAAAACCCTGAGCTGATCAGAACAGGAAAATCAGTCAACTTCCCCGGACTTCTGGTATTGATAGGAGAGTAATTAGAGTTTGAATTTTATACCGTTGGAAAGCCCTTTGAATCTAGTTTTCAACGTCACCAACGGCGCATGATTTTGACTTTTTTACAGTGAGTTATGACCATTTTCCCGAGACTGCGCACAAGCTACTGTTATACCCGAGAAAACTCTTTTGAACTTGAATGAGATTTTCCTTTTGCTGAATTTTCTTGTACTTGTCAAACTCATTTTCTTATGACCTTTTCCTACATTTTGGTCTAACTTTCATAGTAAATTGAGTCGATTAACGACCCACTTGGTCACCTAATGAACTTACGTTTGGGTTGAAAAATGAATCTAAGATATTAACGACTTTTACTCGTTGTCCTAGGACTGGGAAACTAAGGTGAGGGTAACCACGGGATTTGACGGACAAACTCTGTATTTCTTAACAGGTGAGTGTTCTACTGCCTGTTACCTATTTATGTGAGATATCTGAATACTTTTTTTTTCAACAAATGGAGATATCTGAATAGTTGGTTTGTGATTGTTTGATCTAAACATTTGATTTGACAAACTCGAGGTGAGCGTATACTTTATCACGCTCAAGCTCTTTCGATTTTATTGAGACTCTGTATATTGATAATTTAAGATGTGATTTCTTTATATTTGACTATACGTCGTTTGGGTGATATCCCATCGACTATTGTGACTGTTTGGGTACCCAACCTCGTAGGTGAGTCGGTTGTATCGAGCCAGCAAAGGTTGGGTCGAGAAGGCCGATGAACCCTGGGAACTATTTACTGAAATTCGAAAACTGGTATACTCGAGTATTATCTAATTATATTATTTGAGGTGTTCAGGCCAGGTAAGGGAGTTGACTGGTGGATGAAATTTAGAAAAAGTGGTGTTCTACGGACATTATATTCTTTAAATGCAAACGTTGACGGAGAGTCAACGGATTCTCCATACGATCAAGTTTAAGTGGATTTGGCTTTTGGAAGTCACCCGTATCCTTGAATTAAATTGTGATTAAATTGTTCCAAAATTACACGGTATTTACTTGTTTATATTACGCCTCTAATTGGGTATGTGCCTACATGTTTATTTGGGATATCTCTGAATTTTAGTTTACCCCACTTCCTTTTGTTTTTCTTAACAGATTTGGGATGGGACTGTTGTCAAGAAATTGCGTAGCCTTAAATCTTATCTTGAACTTGTATTTTGGATTGTAATCCTTTTGTTTAGAAGACTTTACCTTTGACTCTTGTAAACTTGAATTTGTAAGTTTGACACTTATTATGTAAATTAAGTTTGAATTGTAAGTTTGACATTTAGGTCTATATTCTAAGTTTGGAAAGTTGGCGTGACGATTATATATCCATTATGGTTTGCAACCTTTACTTCGAAGATATTTCGTTAATTTTCTTAGGTTGCTGGTTCATTAGTTAATTGAGTGCCGGCGAGAGTTGGACAGGCAGTTTGCTAATCCTTAGGGTCACCTTGGAGAAAGGTGGGACTATCACAGGTGGTATCAGAGTTTAAGTTTGAATTGACCTGGGCGTATTAGAAATTTTCGACCTTAAGATTATATGTGATCATTTTCCTTTAGTTAAGAGTACTTCAACTTTTATCTATATTTTGTGTAGGATAGACGGACCTAGTTGCCCTAATAGTAGTCAAGTTGGCGAGCAGCCCCGCGATACAGTACCGATGATTAGGTACCAGATCAGGCCAGGGAGGGCTGCCGTACATTGGATTCTAGCCAACCGCAACCGGCGTTGCGAGTGTCGACATATTTACGCATATCCTAACCACGTAGTTTTGACTGTTGTGAAGGAAAGGAAGGTGCTAGCGGATGTTAATGCTAGGTTTGAAGCCAAATTGAATCAATTAAGGGAAACTACAAAAGTGCAAACTGACCGGATTGAGGAACTTGAGGCTGACATGATTGAGGGCCAGGAAAGAACCAATGATTTTTGTGCACAACTTGGAGAAACTCATGAGCGACTGGTTAGGGGAGCAATGAAGGTTAGGGCTAAAACTGAGTCCATCCTGAATGTTTGTGGAGATCTACTTGGGGAATTAAATAACTAGGCTTCTAATGTGGGAGACGATGCAGGAGCTGAACCTGCTCAGGATGGGAGGTCATCTAGTTCTGCGGTGGATTAAGTCTTGACTGTTAGATCATCATTTTGGATGATTTTGAACATTGTAAATAGGAAGGGTAGGAGGATGTGGTGACTCGGTAGTTATACAGTTTTCTTTCGACTATTTACTTTGGCTTTTGTATGATATAGTTTGATGGACTATGTCTGTACTTTTAGGCTCTGTGTTTGATACTTTTGACCTTGTTAGCTTGTACATAACTGATATTAGTTCTTGAATGTATATTGACTTTGACTTTGACTCCAGTTTTGACTTTGATTTTGTTTCGATTTTGGCATTTAAATATTTTGTGTTCTCACTTGCCTATCGTGGTTTTGATTTTTTTTCCTTTGAATTTTTGATTATGAATAAGTATCTATTTTATACAAATACTTACTTACCCCCCATTAGTTATAATACTTGGACCCCAGACCAGTGAGAAATAATAGAGGGTAGATGACAACGTGGTCGAGGTCCTGGACGTGGACCTAAGCAAGCCCAGGATCAAGAAAAGGGACAAGGATCTGTAACAAATCAGAACCAAGTACTTAGAGGTGAAGAAGGGGACCAGGTAGCTACGACTATCAATCGTATGACTGACTTATTAGCCTGATTGGTTGACCAGCAAGATCAAGTGCTTGGTAATCAGTAAAGGGACCCTGAAGTAGGTGAAGATAGGGCCCTATAACGGTTTCAAAAGTTTTCTCCTCCTAAATTTCTTGGAGAACCAGATCCCGAAATTGCCGAGAATTGGTTTGAAAAAAAAGTGGATATATTTGCTGCATTACACTATACTGAGAAAAGACAAATGACTTTCACCATTTTCCGGTTGGAAGGCACGATCCGTTCCTGTAATAAGGGCAAAATGGAACAAGGAGCAAATTCCACGTACTTGGTTTAATTTCACTAGGGAATTTATTGAGAAATTTCTTCCCCCTTTAATTCAGGGGAAAAGAGAGGATGAATTTATCAGACTGCGCCAAGACACTTCAAGTGTGGCAGAATATGAAATCCAGTTCACCAGACTCTCTAAATTTGCTCCGGAACTAGTGGTTACTGAGCAAAAATACATAAGACGATTTTTACAGGATTTGAATGTGAAAATTCAAAAAGACTTAGTCGCATCTCAAATTAATACGTTTAAAGATGCTCTTGAGAAAACTCAACTAGTGAAGCAGGCCCGATTTCAAGTTCGGACTTTTTAACCAAAGAGACGAGGTGCATCTAGTAGTATTATGGGGCGAAGTGATCAGAATGTACTGCCTCCTAAGTTTGGAAGAGGAATGGATGGAATTCGAATCTCAGGGGCACCGAGAGAAGCTCCATCAAGAAGGGCTCAAAACGGGAGAGGACAACAGAAGATTATTTCCTTAGAAGGTCCTGTACTAGCTCCTCGGGTGAACTGTGGGTATTGTGGTAAGATAAATCACACGGAGGATACTTGTTGGCGAAAGATAATGAAATGTCTCCGTTACGGCAGTTTCGAGTATCAGATCGCAGCCTGTCCTGTTAAATCCCGTGAAAGAAATGAGGATTCGCAACCAGAGAAGTTAAACAACCTACTGCCAGTGGGAGTAGACTGAGAGTCTCTGCTAGGATTTATGTGTTGGACCATCAGCGAGCTCCCGAGTCATTTGAAGTGATGGAAGGTACGATCCCTGTATTCCACCACTTAACTAAATTTTTAATTGACTGTGGGGCAACTCATTCCTTTGTAAATCCTGCCTTCATGTGCGGTATTGATATAAATCCGGTTAAATTACCCTATGATTTGGAAGTTAGAATACTTACTGGGGATCAAAACCTAATTACCAACATAGTTTATAAAAATTGTGAGGTTTGGGTAGAAGAACGGAAGTTGGTGGTAGATTTAATAAGTTTAGACGTCGAGAGGTATGACGTGATTATAAGAATGGATTGGTTGATTCGTTATAATGCTCAGTTGAATTGTAAGACTAAGGTGGTGGAATTCTGTATATCAGGAGAGGCAACCCTAAAATTGGATGTGAGAGATAGACCAATCTCGTTTGCACTTATTTCGGAAATTCGAGTCAAGAAATTATTGAATAAAGGGGCGCAGGGTTATTTTTCGATGTTTTTCCCGGCGATTGAATGAAACACCGGTTATTTGGACCAATTTGTTATGGTATTCATAGATGATATCTTGGTATAGTTTAAAACTCGAGAGGATCATGAATGACATTTGAAGATAGTTTTGCAGATTTTGAGAGAATATCAGTTATATGCCAAGTTTAGCAAGTGTGAATTTTGGTTATAGTAAATTTCTTTTTTAGGGCATGTTGTGACAACCCCACCTCTCTCTAATGCGAACCCTAGGGTATCAGCGGACTGCCTGTCCAACTCTGGTCGGGGTTCGGTCGATCAAAGAACTAACAACTTAAGATAACTGGTGAAATAACTTCAAATTAAAGCGTACAAACCCTAATAGCATATAATCGTCAAACCAACTTTTCAAGCTTAAAATGTCAAACTAAGTGTCACACTTACTACTCCATACTACACTTACATAACATAAGTCGAACTTATGAATTCAAACTTATAAGAGTCAAATGTAAAGTCAACTAAGCAAAATATTACAATTCAAAGTACAAATTCAAGTAAAAGATAAAGGTTTGAAAGCTCTTGCCCCTATGTCCATCCCACATCTGTTAAGGAAAACAAAGGGAGTGTGGTGAATTAAAACTCAATGAGATTCCAAATATATAGATACGCACATAGCCAGATAAAGATGTAAGGTAAACAAGTAAACACAATATTGTATTACAATAATGTAATCACAGTTTAATTCAAAGATACGGGTGGTTTCCAAAAACCAAATCCACTTGAGCTTGATCATACAAGAATCCGTTGACTCTCCGTCAACGTTTGCATTTAAAGAATACAATGTTCGTAAAACTCCACTTTCTCCAATTCCCGTCCACCAGTCACCCCCTTACCGGGTCCGAACTCCTCAAACAGTAAGTAGGTAATACTCGAGTATACTGGTTTCAGTTTTCAGTAAACAGTTCTCAGGGTTTATCGATTTTCTCGACCAAACCCTTGTTGGATCGACACAACCGACTCACCTATGAGATTGGGTATCCAAACAGTGGCAGTAGTTGATGGGATATCACCCAAACAACTCAAACACAGTCACATATAGAGAAATCACATCTCATAATAGCAGTATACAGAGTCTCAGTGGAATCGAGGTAGGTCGAGTGCGATAAAGTACACATTCGCCTCAATTTTTATCAAAACAATGTTTGGCTCAAGCAGTCACCAATCAAGTACACAGATATTTCACATAGATAGTTAACAGGCAGTGGAACACTCACGTGTCAAGCAATGTAGTGTTCAAACTTCAAATCCTTTGGTTACGTTCACCACCGTTTCCCAATCCTAGGGCAACGAGTAAAATCGTTAACAAACTAGGTTCAATTCCAACTCAAAAGTGAGCTCATTAGGTGACCAAGTGAGTGGTTAAATCCACTCAATTCACCATGTAAGTTAGGCCCAAAATGTAGTAAAAGTTCATGAGAAAACAAGTTTGACAAGTGCAAGAAAGTTGGGCAAAAGGAAAGTTTCATTCAAGTTTAAAGTGTTATTCACGGGCAAAACAGTTGTGCCCGCGCAGTTTCGGAAAAACGGTCATATCTCACTGTAGGAAGGTTGGAATTAGGTGCCGTCAGTGGCATTGGAAACTAGACTCAAAAGAATTTCCAACGGTACCAAATACACATTCTAGTTCATCTCCTATAAGTACCAATAGCTCGAACAAGTTGGCTGATTTTTCAGTCCTGCTCAGCCTTAAAACCCTAGCAAAACTATACTAGTTCTTGGTGCTTTCTTCATTTGTTTTGGTTCAAACTCACCCAATTCAATCTTTTAGGGTTCATAAATAGGGGAGCAAGTTAACTAGTACCATTGGAGCTCAAAATGCAATACACAACATAATTAAAAGGATCAAAACAGTCTAGCCAACCCAAGGAGCCAAATCAGTCCACTATTAGCTCATAACCATTACTTTTCTTGTTTTATTTCCACTTTAACTTACACATAAACTTAACCAATGTCTAGCCAAGTTTCTTAGGCTTGATTAAGGTGCAAATGAACCACAAAATCAAGGAGAAACCTCTCCTTCCAAAACCGGTCAGCCAAGAAAGAAAGAAAACAGTCCACAAGTTCATTTATGTCACCATCCTTCATCCTTTCATTGTTTCTACTTAAACAACATGTCAAGTGTTATCTCTAACTCAAAAGGTCCAAAACATGTTAATACATGAAGGAAAGTTATGAACAAAGTTCAAACATTTCATCAAACACATGGTAGACAAACTAACTAACCCTACTACCACTTGTTTAGTTCAAGAGTTTTCATCACAAACAACATCCATGCTACCTCTAGTTTGCTATCAAAGTTTTAAATACTTGATATAACATTATAAAACCAAAGATTAAGGATCACATACCTCTCTTGTAAGAAGCTCGAGTCACCCAAACAACTACCAAATCAAAAGCTTCAAGTTTGAAAACACACTCTAGGGTTGAAGGCAAATCACTCACCAACTCAACCTCTTGGTCTTATGATTTTTGTTCAAGTTTAAACTAGTGTTAGAAAGCAAGGGAAATGGAGTTTTCTCTCTTCCTTGAGAAGCTTCAAGATGGCCGAACTTATGGAGGAAGAAATGAGATAAAGTTGGCTTAAATTTCCTCTAATCCTTTGGTCAAACAAGGTGGATGGTTAGGGTTTGGCCACTTGACCCAATCTTGGCCCTTTCTTCTCTTAATTTTTGACTAATGATGTTTCAACCCTTCTAAATGTCTCAATATCTATTTAACACCTCTAAACTCTCATATAAAGTCTCAATCACAAATAAAAGACACTTGGTAAAAATGTAAGTGGTGAAATAATTAAAACCAACTCAAGAAAATGTTTTCCTTCAAATAAAAGAAAATGAAATGCAATGCAAGAGAATTGTTATAATACATGTAGAATGAAATGCAAGGGCATATTATAAGTGGTTTAAATCTTAGAGTAAGACATGTAGTTTAGGGAAATTATATTTTAAAGTGAGGGTTCTCACACATATAATATCTAAAAATGGCATTTCTGTGGATCCAGTGAAAGTAAAAGCCGTAACTGAATGGAAACAGCCAGAAACCCCAACTAAGTTCCGTATTTTCCTGGGTTTAGTAGGATATTACCGTCGGTTCATCAAAGATTTTTTCAAATTAACAGGACCTTAAACAGATCTGACGAAAAAGTATAGTCAATTTGTTTGGAATTCTAAATGTGAAACTAGTTTTCGAGAATTAAAAAAATAATTAATTTCGGCGCCAGTTTTAACCTTACCAAATGGGAAAGACAGTTTTGTTATATATACTGACGCCTCAAGAGAAGAATTGGGATGTGTCCTAATGTAAAATGGATGTGTAATTGCTTATATCTCTAGGAAATTAAAACTCCATGAGTGAAATTACCCAACTCATAATTTGGAATTGGCGCTGTCGTTTTTGCCTTAAAGAAGTGGAGGTATTACTTATATGGGGTAACTTTTGAAATTTATATCGACCATAAGAGTTTGAAATATCTATTCTCTTAGAAGGAACTAAACTTGAGACAACGTCGGTGGGTGAAATTTCTTGAGAATTATGACTGCACAATCAACTACTATCCGGGAAAGGCCAACATCGTAGCAGATGGTTTAAGTCGAAAAGTTTAGGTGACTGAATTAATGATTAAAAAATCAAATTTAATGAAAAAAGTGAGTGAATGGAATCTGCGGTTGGACCGACAGAGAGTGATCTTGGAAAATATTACGGTGAAATCTGATTTGTTGGATCGAATTAAAGAAGTTCAGAAGAATGACCGGATGGTACAAAAATGGGTAGAAAAAGTGCAACAAGGGGAAATACCAGACTTTAATGTGAGTTCCGAGAATATTTTAAAATTTCGTGATCGAGTAATGGTACCGCAAGATAAAGTACTAAAAAGGGACATTTTGGAAGAGACACATTGATCTAAGTATACAGTACATCTCGAGAGCAGTAAAATTTACCAGGATCTCAAAGAAATGTATTATTGGAATAACATGAAGAAAAAAAATTATTCAGTTTGTCCAAAAATGTTTAGTGTATCAACAAGTAAAAACTGAACATCAGAAACTCTCAAGTCTTTTACAATCTCTTGAAATCGTTGAGTGGAAATAGGAGCATGTTACCATGAATTTTGTGTTAGGATTACCCCGTACCAAAAAAGGTCGTAATACCATTTGGGTAATAATCGACTGGTTGGCCAAATTTGCTTTTTTCTTGCCTATCAATATGAGATATTTCTTGAAAAAATTGGTCCAAATCTACATGGATAAAATAGTGAGATTGCATGGGATCCCAGTGAACATTATTTTCGATAGAGATCCAAGGTTTGTGTTTCGTTTCTGGTAACAATTACAAGAAGTCTTGGGGATCAAGTTGAAATATAGTACCACTTATTATCCCCAAACTGATGGACAGTCAGAAAGAACCATTCAAACACTTGAAGGCATGCTAAGGATTTGTATTTTGGATTTTGGTAGAAGTTGGGAGCAATATATGGCGTTAGTTAAATTTGCATACAATAATAATTATCATTCCTCCATACAAATGGCACCATACGAATCTCTCTATAGGAAAAAGTGTCGATCACCAATACATTGGGATGAATTAATTGAACGAAGGGTTTTAGACCCAATCGCAGTACCATGGATCGAGAATGCCTATGAAAAGGTGAAAGTGATACGTCTGAAGTTTCATACAACGCAAAGCCAACAGAAGAGTTACGCAGATAATTGACGAAAAGATTTGGAATTTGAAGTTGGGGATAAAATATTTTTAAACGTTACACCACTTCGAAGTTTCACACTGGGAAAAGGAAAGAAGTTTCAACCGAAATACGTGAGACCTTTCAAAAATTTTCAACAAGTAGGGAATGTGGCATATCGGTTGTACACACCAAATTTTTGTCAAATTTTAATATTTTCTTGAATTTTATCTATTTAATGGGTTATTTATTTTCTTGTATTTTAATGTGCATTTTTTTTATTTTTTTATTTCATTTTTATTTTATTTATTTTTAGGTTGGTTATAAACAAACAAAACAAAACAAAATCAAGAAATCAAAAATCATCCTAATAATTTTTTTTTCACCAAATGCACTATTAACCCATTTTTACACTCCATATTCCTCTTCACATTTCTTGTCATTCATTTGATAAAAAACCACCATTGTTTACTAACCTAACACACAAACTCCACTCTTTCTCCCAATATACATCTTTCGGCCTCTCCTTCTCAAGAAAAGAAAAGAGAACAAAAGAAAGACTCCAATCCCTTGAATACTCCCTCTCGGCCTTTTCTTTTGCTCCCAACAGACAAAACACACATAAAAGAAAGAAAATCTCCCTCACTCTCTCGACCATATTCCTCCCCCTTTGCTCAATTCACACAACACACCCATACACAACTCAGACACAACAAGGCAGCCACTGGTTGGACAAAAAAGTTTGGAATTTTCTCAAAACTTTAGTCAAGGGACTACAATCCTCATTAAGGTATTTTTTTCCTCTTCTATTTTTTTTCGATTTTTCCTTTTATTAATTAATTAGATTAAATTCATGTTTTGCTACCTATTTGTCTCTTTCTTTCACTGATGTTGTTGTTATGTGGTGTTGTTGAAGTTTTGGGGCAAGCCATGCATAAAATTAAGAAAAAAGAAACGGGTCTGTGAATGCATGTTAACTGTTTGATAAAATGCCATAATAAAAAATGAATTCAGTTAGTGAATTTTTTTGTACTTATTTCTAGGGAAATAGACTGTTGTACTTAGTATGTGGTTTGAAAAATGTTGAATTATTTAAGTATTTTAAAGTTTTGAGCATTAGAAGCATGTAAATATTTTTTCCTCATTTTGGGCTGTTTTTGTTTTGATTAATGATTTTGTTGTTGTTTTCTTGTTAAACTAAGAGCATAGTTGCATTATAAAAGTTATAAGGAGTGTTGTAGTATAAATTTTATGATTTTTGGTGAAGGATTAAGGATTTTAAAAAAATAAAAATTGGATTGATTTCTTGGCATTTTGGCCACTTTCGGGTCTTTTTTTTTTTTTTTGTAAAAACTAACTTAAAAAACGGATTCTATGCGAAAAATCGAATGAGGGGGTGTATTTTAGTAATTTTTCGCGACCAGAGAGGTTTCCAGCGACTGGTGGTGGTGCCGCCGGAGGTGGCCATAGCCACCAGCAAGAAGGAAGCTTCAGCTTCTCGGGAGAGAAGAAGGGGAGGAAGAAGAAAGAAAAGAAAAGAAAGAAAAGAAAGGAAAGAAAAGAAAAAGAAGAGAAAAGAAAATGGGTTGGGCTAATGTTTTTTTTTTTCCTGATGGGCTTGTGTTTATTTTCGGTTGGATTTTGGGAATGGGTTTTGGTTTATTTCTTTTGGGTTTCGGTTTGGGCTAAGAGGTCAGAATCCATGCATTTTTTTGTCGAGCTTGAGTGATAAAAGGATGGGCTGGACTGCTTATTTCCTTTGGGTTTCAGCTGGGCTTAAGAATTTCCGACCCAAGCAAAAAATAAAAGAAAGGCCTGATGGCCTTCTTCTTGCCCAAATTAGAAACTCAAATTTTCACTTTAGTCCCTGATCTTTGAAGTAGTTTTACTGTGGCTCAGAAAATTTGAAATCTCTTTGGCTTAGGCCCTTAAAATAATTTCACTTGGTCCCTAAACTTTATCATTTATTTAATTTTGACCCCTAAACTTTGAAAAAAAATATTTTTGACCCTAAAAGTTTTTTGATTTTACAATTTAGTCCCTAGTGAATTTTGACTCTCTCTATTATAATTGTTTCTTTTCTTTAATAGCTAATTATATTACTTTTAAACATATTTAACTTGTGTTTTATAGATGTTCTTAAATTCCTTTATGTTTGACATGTTAATGTGAATTTAGTATTTTATCATTATTATTATTTTTATTTAAATTGGCTTAATGATTCTTTTGTTCATTTTGAGTATAAATAGGACAATTTGACTTCGATTTAGCCCCCACTTCAAAAGGGAGGTACCTCATATTATTATTTAAATGTCAATTACGTGTGTTTTTATGTGCTCCTACGTGCTCCTATGTGTTCATATATTTTTATATGTTTTGTTATTTATTTGATTCAAATGTTCATTTAAATTTTCTTATATTTATTTAGTTAATTTTATAATTATTTGAGAGGTGTTTAAATACTTCAAGATGTAATAGATATGTAATATTTTTTTAAAAAAAAATTGTAATTAGATAGACCAATGTAATATATAGGATAAATAGGTTTATTTTATCATATTTTTCCACTTTAGATTGTAATTAGGTCCCTTATTGTAATAGATAGAATAGATGGGTTTTATTTTTTTATATTTCCCTATTTTAGATTGTAGATAGATTTTCCGTTGTAATAGATAGGTTTTGTGTGTTTATATGGCTTATGTGTTATATGTTTTACCCGCTTTCTTTAGGATTTTTGTATTTAGATATTATGCTTACGTGTTACGTGCTCTTATGTGTTTAATTTTTTTAATTTATGCCTTATTTATTTTACTATGTATTATTAATGCATGGCGTCACCATACTAGTCCAACGCTAGTTGTGGTTTCTCCCTCCATTTACTTGCTAGTCCAATGCTAGTAAGGTTCTTTAGAAACGGGTTAATCCAACGTTAGACCCTTAGATCGTTTATGCGTTAGATTCATTTCTTGCGTGATATTCATTACATTTTCATACATATTTTTTTAGAATTTTTTCACATTTGCATGGTATTTCCTATTATATTATCCTCTACCCCTACCTTCTATATGTGTTAATCATATCATTTAAAATTATATCTCATTTAAGAATTATAAAATAAGTTGGTTCATTTGCTTGTTCATATTAGGAGAATTATTTTTTGAACATGGATATGAGTGATTATAATTCTTTAGTTTAAATACCCCATTAATCCCTGTATAAGAAAATTATGTCACAAGTTTTTGCCTCCCATATCCATTATGCTGCATCCCTATTTTTTGACCACTTATATCTAGATATATAATTTAATTTTCTTTCTTTTCTTTGAATTTCATTCATGCATGCTCGTGACTCCTTTCAAGAGATTATTTTGGATTTCGCAATTAATTCGATTGGTATCAACTAAACCCTTTAATAGACATTTTGTTCCTTCTGACATTTTCTAAATTTAGATTTGCATCCATGTAGAAAACATCCAAATGCGATAAATTTAATGGTTAAAATACAAAATTTTTTTACTAAACCTCGCAACTAACTTAGATTAGGTTAAAAGGGTGCCTTAGATTTTAGTTAATCGAACCTTTGCCTTCCCTTTTTTCAAACATAATTCCCGAACTCATTTTCTCTTATTTTCAAAGATTTGGAGTTGTCAAAAAGGGTTTTACTAACATTTTTGTCCAAAAATATTTTTTCGGGTGACTTGATACACCCGAACTCAATACTAAGTGGCGACTCCTATATTTCTTAAAAATCCCTTTTGACTAAATGTTTAGGTCCAAATTGTCGCATTTTTTAAAGTCCCATTTTATGTCTTTTTTCACTTATTTTTAAATAAAAATCACATCTGTTGTAAACACCTTTTTCATCGCGAAAAATGGGGCGCGACATTGGTTATAATTACCAGCGAGTTATCCAGAATTCATGATCTATTTCACGTTTCTATGTCAAAAAAGTATCATCCAGACCCCAGTCATGTATTGAAATCAGAAGAAATTGACCTTGATGAATCTCTGACTTATGAAGAAAGACCGGTACAGATCTTATATCGAAAAGTAAAGGAATTAAGAACTAAGCGGATACCCTTGATGAAGATTTTGTGGAGAAATCATGAGATAGAAGTTACTTGGGAAGTGGAAGAGGAAATTCGAGCAAAGTATCCTGAGCTATTCAGTAATCAAGATGAGAATTTCGAGCACGAAATTCTTTTAAGAGGGAGAGAGTTTGAGAACCCTCACTTAAACATATAAGTTCTCCTAAATCACTTGCATTGCCCCAAAACTAAATAAATTGTAACATTTCCTTGTATTGCATTGCATTGTCTTTCTATATGAATTGTAACATCTCCTTGAATTGGCATCATTTTATTTTACTATATGCACTAGGACCAAATATCCTTTTAATTGTGTTTGAGACCTTATGTGAAAGTTTAATGATGCTAATTAAACATTGGAAGCACTTGGAGGGAATAAATATTATTTGGCAAAGTTTAAGGGAAGGAATGACCAAGATTGGGCCAAGTGTCAATGTCCCAACCACTCAAACAAATTGACCAAAGAAATTAGCAATTTAAACCTTTTTGGCTCCATTTGTTTCCCTTGCTTGGCCAACTTTCTTCAGCTCCAAAGAGAGGAGAAAAATTTCATTTTTCTTGCTTGAAACCCTAGCTTGGATTTTGAGGAAAACCAAAGGAGAAGGAACCTTAGTTAGTTTGAGTAAACTATCTTCAAGACTTGCTTGTGATTCAAGCTTGAAACTCTTGCTTTGGTGGACTTTTGGGTGGTTCAAACTTCATTTAAGAAAGGTGAATGATCCTTAAACACTAGCTTTATTGTTTAATATCAAGTGTTTAAGGTATTGATGATAAATTAGAAGTTGAGTTGATGTTGTTTGTGGTTAAATTCCTTGAGCTAAGTAAGTGGAAGTAAGGTTGGATGTATGACATGCCATGTGTTTGATTCTTTGCTTAAGTTTTTTTAATGATTTTTCTTGATGTATTAGCATGTTATGAACCCTCTTAAAGTTAGAAATAACTCTTGGGATGCTGTTTAAGTTAAAAATAATGAAAGGATGGAATTTGGTGGTGAATGTGAACTTGGGACTGTTCTCTTTTCCTCCTTGCTGGCCGGCCATGGATTGGAGGTTTTCCCTTGATTTTTGTGACTTATTGAACCTTAATTAAGTTTAAAGAACTTGGCTAAACATTGGTTTAAACTTGTGTGTGAGTTGAGGTGAAATGGAGCAAGTAAATTAGTTGATTTGGCAAGGTAGCGGACTGTTTTGTTCTTCCTTGTTGGCCAGACTGCCTTGATTCATTTTATCATTTTGTGTGTTGAATTTTAAGCTTAAATAGTGCTATATAACTTGACCCCTTGTATATTAACTTTAAGAGATTGAATTGGATGAATTTGAACCCAAATGAATGAGGTTAGGAAGGAGGAATAGGGTGATTTTATCAAAGCCCTGAGCTGATCAGAACAGGAAAATCAGTCAACTTTCCCGGACTTTTAGTATTGATAGGAGAGGAACTAGAGTTTGAATTTTATGCCGTTGGAAAGTCCTTTGAGTCTAGTTTCCAACGTCATCAACGGCGCACGATTTTGACTTTTCTACAGTGAGATATGGTCATTTTTCCTAAAACTGCGTGCGTACGACTGTTATACCCAAGAAAACCCTTTTGAACTTGAATGAGATTTTCCTTTTGCTGAAATTTCTTGTGCTTGTCAAACTCATTTTCTTATGACCTTTTCCTACATTTTGGTCTAACTTTCATGGTAAATTGAGTCGATTAACGACCCACTTGATCACCTAATGAACTTACGTTTGGGTTGAAAAATGAATTTAGGATATTAACGACTTTTACTCATTGCCCTAGGCCTGGGAAACAAAGGTAAGAGTAACCACAGGATTTGACGGAAAAACTCTACATTTCTTAATAGGTGAGTGTTCCACTGCCTGTTACCTGTCTATATGAGATATCTGAATACTTTTTTTTTTCAGCAAACGGAGATATCTGAATACTTGGTTTGTGATTGTTTGATCTAAACATTTGATTTGACAAACTCGAGGTGAACGTATACTTTATAACACTCGATCTCCTTCGATTTTACTGAAACTCTGTATACTGATAATTTAAGATGTGATTTCTTTATATTTGACTATTCGTCATTTGGGTGATATCCCATCGACTATTGTGACTGTTTGGATACCCAATCTCGTAGGTGAGTCGGTTGTATCGAACCAGCAAGGGTTTGATCGAGAAGGCCGATGAACCTTGGGGACTATTTACTGAAATCCGAAAACTGGTATACTCGGGTATTGCCTAATTATACTGTTTGAAGTGTTCGGGTTCGGTAAGGGGGTTGACTGGTGGACGGAATTTGAAAAAAGTGGTGTTCTACGGACATTACATTCTTTAAATGCAAATGTTGACGGAGAGTCAACGGATTCTCGATACGAACAAGTTTAAGTGGATTTGGTTTTTGGAAACCACCCGTATCCTTGAATTGAATTGTGATTAAATTGTTCCAGAATTACACGGTGTTTACTTGTTTATATTATGCCTCTAATTGGGTGTGTGCCTACATGTTTATTTGGGATCTCACTGAGTTTTAGCTTACCCCACTTCCTTTTATTTTTCTTAACAGATCTGGAATGGGACTGTTGTTAAGAACTTGCGTAGCCTTAAATCTTATCTTGAACTTGTACTTTGGGTTGTAATTCTTTTGTTTAGAAGACTTTACCTTTGACTCTTGTAATCTTACTGTTGTAAGACCTTACCTTTGGCACTTATTATGTAAATTAAGTTTGAATTGTAAGTTTGACATTTAGCTCTATATTCTAAGTTTGGAAAGTTGGCATGACGATTATATTTTCATTATGATTTTGTAACTTTTACTTCGAAAATATTTCGTTAGTTTTCTTGGGTTGCTGATTTATTAGTTAACTGAGTCCCGGTGAGAGTTGGACAGGCAATTTGCTAATTCTTAGGATTCGTCTTGGGGAAAAGTGGGGTTGTCACAGTACATCATAAAATATGAAGATGGATAAGATTAAAACAAGGCTCAGGTTAATGGTGCTTTAACTATTAAGACAAGACTTAGATGGATGAGAATAAGGAAATGAATTATTTTGCAGTGGAATTAAGAGAAATGTAATATGTGGAGTAGGTTATGATTACTAGGGCACTGATATTATGGTGAGTCGTTGCAGTTTATGGGTCTAAGGAAATGCTTATCGTAACATGTTTTATAAGGAGTTGACATAACAATTATTGATAGTAAGAAGCAATAGACAGTGAGATCATGTTTAAAAATTTAAAAGTTAGTAAGTTTGATCTTTTTATCGTCTGATAAGTTTAGAAGTAAGGACAGATTAATGTTGAAACCATGACTTGATAGTTCTATTGAAAGAGATGATATTATTGGGATATTTGTACCCGAAAGTTAGCGTGAGATGGGCTATGATCAATTTGAAGAAACATCCCGAACTTTTGCAGATAAAGGTAGGAATTTCGAGAACAAAATTCGTTTAAGGAGGGGAGAGTGTGAGGACTTGAAAATTTTGTGTTAATTTCATGCTGTTATTTTAATATTTATATACCTTATTATTGATGCATTTAAGTGTTTATTTGTTTTACCATTTGAGAGTGTGACATTATAGTGTTTAATCTAAACACACACACATACACACACACAGACATCTATATATATATACATCACTTGTGTCAACCAAAACTAGGAAATGAAAAAAAATAACAAGCAAAGTTTTATCCCAAAACTCCACAATTTCACTTGGCCAAGCATCACCTAAGCTTCCACTAACCTTCCACCTCTCATTTCAGCTAATCACCTTCACCAATCTCACCCACTTTCAGCTATAATATCCCAAGACTGCCCCAAGACCATCTCATTTCCATTTCAGCAAGTGAGCAATCGAGAGAGAGAGAGAGAGAGAGAGAGAGACTTGAGACCAAGAAAACTCCTTCATCCTCTTCTTCCTATCATTAGCCAAGAACCAAGGATGATTCAGCCATAAAACTCCACAAAATCCCCTTATTTCTTCAAGCTAAAACCACGAGAGAGAGAGCCAAGAGAAG